>CM062813.1:191751028-192951028 GCA_031772625.1 Pinus tabuliformis | reverse complement strand
CCGTCAGTGGTAAGTGAGTTCTCGAGAGTTTGAACGGGATTGTTTGGAGATTCTGGGCCAAGCTCAACAGATGATTCAGTATCGAACGTAGGCGGAGGACAAGATGACAAAGGTTGAATGCTCAAAAGAATTCTGAGTTCAACACCTTGGTCCTCGAGGGACTCTAGTAACTCAGGAAATGGCTCCTTAGACAATCTTTCAGACAAAGGAGAGGAAGAGGAACTGGGTGAGCTAGATGGTTCAACCATGATGATCTTGTCGTAGTCGTTAGAAAAATTAACTTCAAGGCTTTAAAATGTTCTTTAAGGGAAACTCACAATTTGGTCTTAGAAAAGACTAAAAGGGTGTTTTCCGATCGTGGGTAATTAATTATTAAGACGCATAAAAGCTTGCTGCTCTTTCATTTTTTAAGAGTCGAGAAAGAAACAAGGATGACTCTCACTTTCGATTGGAAACGAGCTTGAAAGGACAAGTTCTTGAACAATATTTTATGTTTAATGAGTTAAAAATATCAAATGATTTCTCTCAATGATCTAGGCAAATAGGATTACCAGGCAACAATGAACTGCAGAATACCTCTCGGTGAACCGAGAAGTACGAGCAGGAAATCTCCTCAAAAGTTGTGTTCGGTGTATCACGTTGCAAGGCGACTGACTCAGCTTCCTAAGGATAAAGGATTGTAGCCTAGAGGGGTCTCTTGTTATATACTCGATGGTATGGGGAGCAGGAATCCATACTAGCACTATCTAATGCCAAAGCTAATGACAGCTGCTAGGTTTAAAGACGCTGTAACACGTCTCTAGCCTATACCTTCTAGATATGATCGTTAAATGTCAAATGTGCCTCAGATTAGTTGAATTCATTTTAAAGTTTATGTGGAGTTATGTTTAAGTTTTCGGGTCTTAGCGATGCAGCTCGAAAAACCTTAAATGCAACTAAATGAGACAAGACCCTTTCAATTCGATCAAATTCCTACTCTAGAGAGGGTAGAAACTACTGAATCAAATGGAGACAATCAAGAAAATGAAAGTGAAATGATCTTTCACTACGTTACTTTTTCGAAAAAATAAACTAATGAAAAATGCATTCCAATTCCTATTTTCCTGACAAGCGCGTATCTAACAGTCCTTTTAGAAGCAAAAGAGTTCTTTTCCTTTTCCAAATGCCAATGCAATTCTAGTATTTTAGTGATGCAAGATATCATAGCACAATGATGCAACAAACTAAAATTTCATACTTTTTCATGAAACAATGAAATAAACTTTTCGCTTACAATTCTTCAATGAAAAAGTTTTTGAGACAATAAGCTCTTCAGGCAAATGAAAACATGAAAAGAGAGACTCAATCGGATTAATACAACACCGAATTTACCAACGACAAGACACATAATGTGATCCATGCCGGAAAATAAATTTTTAGACAAGCAAACGAAAAATTTTCAAACTTGTGTAATAGAGGTCAAAGTCGTCAAAGGACTGAAAACAAAATGCGAGGAGTAAGTACAGCTACAACTCGACTTACTGAGTTCGCAAACAGTTGAGTGGATGAAAATCTAGATGCCCTATTGTCGTTGACCACCCAATGACCCAAGCAATCAAGCAGAAAGATGATAAGCCAACAAGCAAACAAAACCAAACGAAAAGTAGCTTTCTAGTCAGGGAGAAAACAATCTAAAAGGCTTACGGGGTCAAAATCATAAGAGCATAACACACTAGCTAAGATTGGGGTCAAACCCTAATCTTCACTTACAAGCATCGGCGCGACTGCCTAACTGACAAAAAGCACTAGAGGTTGGTCGGCACGACTGTTCCTTAGATTATCACGCTAATCAGCATGATTGTCAGGGGATTATGCGCACTAATCGAGGGAGTTAAGTTTTTTTTTTTTTTTTGAAACAGAGACCAGATCTACTACTATGAATTTCAAACTCAGGCCAGTAAGCAGGAGAAAATAAAGTGAACCAAAGGGAAAAAGTGGAACTAGAAAATCTCACATGAAATCATGAAATCCAAGACAAACAAAAGGATTGGTTGCCCAACGGAGTCGCCAATTGTTTGTGAAGTAAAATTATAAGTGCGCACACAAACAAATTCCTTTAGCCTGATAATGGGTCTAGCCACAATAGATACAGTCTATGGAAGATTTCCTTAGGTTAGAACTAATTGAGAGGGCCTACCTCTTAATATGCTTATCCTGTTTGATGATGTCCTTGCTTGCTCACTCTAAGCTATATCTCACTTCCTTCTTCAAACACTTGAAACAAGTAAACAACAACAAACAACTATGATAATAGACAAATTGTAATTCAACCTACTTAACAAGTCAAGAAATGTTAAGCCATGAATATGTAAGATGAAAAATAATGTAGGAAATCAATCGATAGTTGCATATATATTGATATCAGGAAGAGATTACAACCATTTTCTTGACGTTGCGGTTCTCCTCTAACAAGACCGAGCTCCCACACACTTCTACTAGAATTCCATGATGGCCTCAATCAACAATAGTTTTAAGGATCTTCCCTTTAGGCTTCACTCCAAACCAAATCACACTTCTCCCTCACATAACTAGATAGCTACAATTATGAATAGCTTGATGTTTACTCCAAACCAAAATAGCACTATCACACCAACATTAACACTAGCTTGTGATTGGGAAGAAGGGAGGTTTATATAGGATGAATGGATGGGAGATGGATCCTCTTCTCATGGGAGAAGGTCTTATCCCTTGAGGTAGTTCCATCATTGTAGGGGAAAGGAGCCCAAACTGACATCCTCGACCCCATCTAGCCAAACCATTTACTAGACTTCCGTTATGATGCTTCTAGAGCTAGAAGCTTCGACTCTTAATTTAAAAAACTTTCCATAACAGCACCGACATGATTGGAAAACAGCTCAGTCACTCTGGTCAGTGCTAGGGACAATGCTAATCTCTGCACATCAGCACGACGGAGACAAAGGTCATTAGTGTCGGTCTTGTAAACTGGGAAAAACAAAGTTTCAGGGGAAATGGTGCAAATGGGAATTGATTTGCTCATGAAGAGGGACACAATGGGAGTTTCTTCATGAAGGCAAAGCATGCGGGGTTCACTGTAGAGGTCCTCCAATATCAAGGAATGGGGAGTACATGGACAATGAAAAAATGCTATGTAATAGTGAGCCACCAACAGATTTCTCTCCTATGCATGGGCCATCATAGCTTCTCCAATAAGCTTCTCTCCTCCTTTGACATCAATTCAAAATGGTTACAAGTTGTTTTCATCCCCAATACAATCAATAATTGTTAATGACTGAGGGTTTGATTGCTGATATGTGTTATGCTCTGCAAACTTATCTTTAAGGACTCATAGTTGTTGCTGCTCTATAAACTGGACATATGTGATAGATCCCTGTGAACATATACTACCCTTACTCTGAATGCCTCTAGTTTTGGACACCTTATGGCTACCGACAAAATACTTTCTGTGCCAGTGCATATTCTGTACCAATTAAAAAGAAATTGATACCAATTAAAATTTCTCATGGTATGTTGTTGAATGCAAGCACCACCCATTAGTGATGCATTGAGGTTTCTCTTCACTATTGTTGCTTCTATCGAGACTAGGCTCACTTCTCTTGAGAATATTAAAAGATTCTCCCCATGAGATCATACTTCTATAATAGGAATTGTAATACCAATTGCACCAAGAACTTGATACAAATTAGATGTTACCAAGAAACCTTTTATACCTCTTTCCAAAAAAGAAATGTCAACTTACACAAAAAGGCTGCTCCATATGAACACAGACCACCAATCGACATAGTGGTATCAATTGAAGACTAAGGGACATTCAAATCTTATCCCCAGTGTGCTTTATGAACACATGATGGCTAGGAAAAATCAGATTCACAACTTGTTGTAGCAGCTACAACCACCCCCAAAAATTTAGGCCTGCACCAGTTTTAGAGCCTCCCTTGAGAGTTTCACTTGATGATTGCACACACTTAGGTTCACTCTATGAGCTCGTGTAAGTCTTTACATCAGCCTTACTTGTTCATTGCATTCAAGTCTCTGCATGCTGATGTCTAAGTGATGCTTGCAACCATGTTCTGATTATGTTCAAAGTCTTCGCTTCGTATGTGCTTATTGTGCTTGCTATGAAAACATCTGTCACACTCACACATGGAGCCACATTCACTATTGCGCAAGTGTCGTCTTGATAAATGAATAGTTAATCACGAGTGTCATGCTCATCACTTGCACCATCGGTCAGTCATGTTGAACATGTGTGTCTAGATGGTTTGGGTCGTTTCATCATTGAGTCGTGTGAATGTGTGTTTATATGATCAGAAATGTATCATTCGATTGTTCACACACTTAGTCATTTTTGCTGAAGTTCTGATGACCAGACTTCCCTCTAACAACCTGACTATCACCCTGCCATTGAATTGATCAATTGACAACTATAACAACATAGAAGCACCAAGCTAGCCTTTTGAAGTTGTGTTGCCAGCAAGAAATTCAATCAACTCTCATGTTGGGCACCCAAACAGTTGAACCTGACAGTCACCCCGGGACTGACTCCCCTCAAAAATTGCGCAGAGACCACTGATATTAATCACTCAGCTGACTGAGGAAATTGTGCAGACAGGATGGACAAACACCAAGTGCTTGTCCCTGTCTCCCCTAAAACATTGCGGAGTTTTTTGAGTCAGACATCCCGATAGTCGACCAACTATTCATCTCGAAAGTTGCACAGTTCTCATGAGTAGGAATTCCACTACCCATCAATCAGCTTGGCTCAAAGGGTGTGCAGAGATGATTAGCAGGCCAACCTCCTGACCTCAATGCAGTTTTCCTTGCTAGCAATCCCTAGTAGCAGACTGTCAATTCCCTTCAGGAATTGCACAGTTTCTATTGCCAATGACACCGGTAGCCAACTGGCAGTTCCCTTAGGGAATTGCGTAGTTTTGGCTGCAAGTGACCCTAGTAGTGAAATGGCAGTTCCCTCTGGGAATTACTTAGTTTTGGCTGCAAGTCTCCTGGGGAGTTCCCCCAAAAAGCTACACAATCCCTGACTCCTAACCATTCATGCAGCCCGACTCGTTCCTCTGGAAAATTGCACAAATCTAGTTGTCTAGCCCCTACTGCCCATTAGTTTTGAAAATTGCACAGAGCATGCTTGCCTTGCCTTCCCACAATGTGACTACCCATCCAAAAAATTGTGTAATTTTGTCTTCCAGCTGAGATAAACCTCGCAGATAATCACTGTCTACTCAAATTTCCCATCTCCATCACTTAGTGACTCTTGCGTAGTTTTCACTAGCAGTACCAGGAGCCATCATTCCGCTTCACAACCTTACTGCCTCTCCCTGTCACTTGCATATGAAATGATCATGTGTCATGGTAGACTAGGAGGTTTTGGATTTGATGTCGTCTTTTCATGAGTGACTGCAGGTACAGGCACACCAACAAACATTGTTAGACAATGAACGAGATGATAGAAAGGAGCACATGCAGAAGGATAGGTTCACCAACGGGTGAAAAAATGTTGCATACGAAATAGATGAACACGACGAACATGCACCTTTGCGAATAGATGAGCCTGTCACACCTTCCAATATGCAAGCAAGGAACAACATGTTAAAGCTTCATCAAGCGATCCAAGGAGCATTGAAGACTCTGCGCACTTTGCCATGTGGAGGTGAAGCTATGATACACCATGAAGACATCCATCACCCAGCAGCACTATAGCTCGACATGCACTCTAGCAGCAACATGAATGTACCAACACTGTCATGTCAAGTCATGTCGAGTCATGTCACCCACATCTCCACTATGGGCTTGTTGTGAATAAATGTGATGTAACCTGGAAGTCTAAGATACCCACTTGTTTAACAAAGAGTCATGTAAGTTAAAAAGTCATGGAAGTTAAATGGTCATGAGGATAGTCGAACAACCGTAAGGGTCAGTTTCACCCTTGGCTATAAATACCTCCTCATTTATACATGAAAGGGATTTTCACCTCATCCCCTCCCACATAGCCAAGAGAGTCTATAATCTTTTCTTTGAGGAGTAAGTAGTGTCTCCAACATGCCACACTCAGGGTTAGTGATGTATGGTGTAACAATGTGTCTTGGAACTTTCCCTTAATTCAGAAGCCTGCTAACAGGCCAACACATTTTCAAACATGTATCGTATTTGTTGTAAGACTCATATTTAACACTTGTAATGCATGTCTCTTTAACCTGTGTTCTACATCTGAAGTGTTTCATTTGCTGTAATGCATAATCCATTTATGGAAATGTGTTGTATATGCTGTTAACGTTGTCTCACTTGTGTAAACTGCTCTCTGAGACATTAGACACAACACGTTTTCAAACGTATTATATATGTTGTAGGACTGATATTTAACACTTGTATTGCATGTTTCTTTAACTTTTGTTCTACATCTGAATTGTTTCATTTGTTGTAATGCATAATCCATTAATGGAAATGTGTTGTATATGTTGTTAACGTTGTCTCACCCATGTATACTGCTCTGCCAAACATTAGAAAAACATTTCACATGAAGCTTTTTGTAACAACCGTTGCACTCATTGAGACTGATCCATTAAGTGTTGTATGTGCTATCTTACCTTGTATGTTGTGACTACCACGTCTGTGTGGACTACTCCTCTAGAAGCTGTGCATGTCCTGTTGTGTTGTGTGGTTCTAGTAGTGTTGGGACTACTCCCAATCGACCTGGAAATCACTCTCACCCTCTTCTTCGACAGTGAAAGAACCATTGACACAAGTGAAAATTACACTCACTAGGAAAGTGGAACTCACTTCTTGAAGACAAATAAAACCATCCTCCTATGCTGACAAGAAAGAGTTGAGTCAGATCTTTAAGATAATGGAAACCGGTACATCATATCGGATGGGACTCCTACACCAAATGGTGTGAGGTCCAGTTTGGACTTCATACTAGGGAGATCCCGTGAATGTTGGTAGGTCTAGCATCGTCAACATTTATAGCACTAGAAGGAGGGAAGCTAGTTGTACATGGATGAAATTCCCCTCGAACTCACTCATCAACCATCTCGTCCAGGTAGTAACTCAGACTCCCTCTCACCTAAACATGACTCTGCAGTTGGTTAGTTAGCACCTCCCAAAATTGAACATGAGATTTCATATCAACACCTTTGCTTCATCCATCCCATCACTCACCAGTTTACGAAAGCAGTCAAACTAATCCCATGCATACAAAATCTTCCACATAGATCTAGGAAGCCAAAAACCACTCCCATAGGAGTTCTTGTATCATTGATGGAAGAAGCAATCCTTGCCATGCTTGAAGGTCTAGAAGAAGCTATTGAAGATAGATAAGAACCTCCAATCTTCCTTGAAGACGAACAAGGCACCCTAGTGGTCCTAGGATCAAACTCCAGTATATGAGGTAGAGGAGAAGGAAAAAGAGGAGGTGGATGTGGAGACGAACTGACAGACTGAGATTCATAACCATCAGACTTCGAAAGAGAGGAAGAAGTGGAGGAGGAAGAAGAAGACGAAGAGATGCCTGACCCAAATCTTGAATGGATGACTCAGGGAATGTTGGCTCTCCCAGCTGTTCTGCACAAGATGCTAAAGCGAGTGGATAGAATGAACATCAAGTTTAACCCTGACAACATGGTCAAGGGAAAAGACCATTTAGACAACTTCTACCTATAGCTGCACACCCTTGAGGTACGTTATCATGACGTAGCATGTAGATTGTTCCTGTGTACCTTGGACCTCCACGCAGCTGCTTGGTATCACAACCTTCCACCCAACTCCATACAGAACCAGGGTTCTTTCAAATGTATGTTCCTTGAAACGTTTTTTGACGACAAGACCCTAGCCATGCTACTGAAAGAATTGGAAATCTTTAACATGGATGGAAAAGATAAAGTGAAAGACTTCAATAACAGGTTTATGCATATTTTGAACAACTCTGCAACAGACACCAAACCTCATGACTCCATCACTGTTTACTATTACACGTCTACACTACCAACCACCATTACATACTTTGTCAAGCAAGCTACGAAGCTAACACTTTTAGAAATCTACGAAGAGGCTATTTCTATTGAAAAAGTCTTGCGCGCAATCGGAGTCATCAAGGATGATGGATCAAAATCCAAGGATGAGAGAAAAAAGTGTCAACCAACGACGAGCAAGGGTAGAGACAAGGAAGAAAATGATATTGAGACCCTCACACGTAGTAGTACACCAAGATAGAGACAGGAAAACAGTTCATCAATTGGCTCATCAAACAACAACCAGTTTGCTTCAAAATTTGCACAAAAGCCTGTGTTCCAACTCGATTAGTGCGCTGATCCTAATTTTTGTTCCTTCCATGAAGAGTTTCACCCCGAGAACTCTTGCTCAGATTGGAAGTGAGTCGCTAGCTCTATTTGTAGTCATACAATTGACATAGAAGGTGATATGTAGGAGCAGCCAAAAGACGCTGATGATAACAAAGAGTTTGCACCTGATGAAACACCAAGTTCTAGGCATGTGGTGAATGCATATCAATGCTCACAAGTAATCTCGAAGACAAACACCGAGAAGTAACCCAAAAGGAAAAATGATCGTTACAATCTTAAGAGTAAAGGGGATCCACCTACACTGGGGGAAATGCAAGACAAGTTGAGATAGATGATAAATAAGGCGATCCACCGAATGCCTGAAAGCAAGAAACAAAAAGAAAGTCCGGGAAGACAGTGGTGGATAAGAGTACGTCCATGAGAAGCAAGTTGCAAAACACTCCTCTAGAAAACACGAAATCCATTCCAACCTAGACACCTCAGTGAGTTTACCACCTCTAGACTACAACATAGTTGATGACATGAAGAAAAATCGAGCGAACATAAGTTTGTTTGAGTTGGCCAAAGTCCAGAGTCAATGAGATATCGTGTTGTGTTTGTTGGGACAGACAACAATAGACAGCACAACCTCTACAAGCAAGGGAGCTGGCACACCTCCTAGATCACATTTCACTGTGCTCAATACACTCTGGATGGAAGAAGCAAACTTAGGTTACCCCCCATTCTTTCTTTCATTTGAATTTTCAAACTACAATGTTCACAATTTCTTGGTTGATTCTAGCATGGCAGCCAATGTCATGCCACTCCCCATTGCTAAGAAGATCAATGCATGATGGAGCGAGACATCCATGAGAATCATCCAACTTGATAGAACATCAATAATAGCCATTAGTGAACTTCGAGATGTGATCATCCGACTATCTCATGACAGTCGAGGCAACCAATGCATCAACATAGTTATTGTGGATGTATCAGAAGCATATGGCCTGCTACTCAGTAGAGACTGGTCCAACAAGCTAGATGGAAGTTTTTCTACAGACTTGTCTCACATGTGGCTTCCATACAAGGGAAGATGCAACCAAATATGGGTATTATCCGAGAGGTATATGAAACACAATGTCACTCCCCTTAATGGCGAGAATGAACCTACAGAGAACTCATGTTTGGCAACTGCCTCTTGGAAAAAACATTGGAGTGTTATCTTGCATGGCTAGATCCAACCGCATCAGACATGCAATTAGGACTCCTTCCTTGCCCAACTGATGGTAATGAAACTTGTACAATTTTTTTTCCGATAGTGGTAGTAGTAGTAACAATAGTAGAAACAATAATACTAGCATGCCAAACGGTCTACGTATCGATGAGCTATGGGCCATGAGTCTTGACAAATCAGAAACACATGATGTCCCAAGGACCGAGTGTACGTCAGTCATCCAAAACAACAAAAAATGCATGATTTTGAGCTGTGTGAAGTTTGAAGGCACAAACAATGATGTTGAGCATGAATCACTCATGTTAAACACACAAAGGATCAACACTACGAATGAAAAAAGCATCCTAGGAACCTATCATGATCCAAATATGGCCAATCTCGGTGCAAGCTACACACCACAACAATGATGTTCCAGTATGAAGCAATGATGTTAAGCACACAAATGACCAACACTAAGAATGAACAAATCATCCTAGGAACCTATCATGATCTGAATATGGCCAATCTCGGTGCAAGAAACACACCGCAACAACGACAAATCATTGATTTCTTGATCAAATGATACCGAGATGTGTCTGCATTGGTAGATGATGACCCGAGTACACACTACATGCAAGAAATCCAACATGAGATTCCAGGTAAAGGAGGAGACATGTCATTGCAACAAATGCCACGTAACACATACATGTTGTTTTCACTCCTTTTACAGAAAAATTCACTAACATTTTAAGTGGTTGGACTACTTGCAAAGTTCATCATCCCACTTGTTTTTCTAATTTAAATATTTCACGTAAGAAATATGGGAAAATCTACGTACGCATTGACTTCAAAAACTTGAACCCATTCTGGAATAAAAACAACTACCCCGTGCCATCATTCGAGCCCATGTTGCACACAGTACTTGAAGCAGTGGTATTGTCTTCACTTGAAGCTCTTCTGGAATGGCACTGGGTTCTAGTAGAGGAGCCCGATCGGCTTACACTAGTCTATGAGAAGCTTGGCCCACACACATATCATTTGCAATCATTGGGTACTTGGATTGACAACCTTCCTACCAACAGCCAAGATCTCAAACATTATTTTCAGTAGGTCGGTCTATGCCTGTGCCATGTATAGTCTCCTTGCTGCTTTTTGTTTTCATTTGTTTTTTTTTCTTATTACAATGTTTTGTTTGATTCTTCTTATTATTTTTTGTTCATATTCGTTTTGTTTGTTTGATATATTACTATTTTTGTTTTCGAAAATAAGTGCTACCAAATACTATATCCTGGATTTTGAATAAAGTATGTGGCCGAAATTTGAGGAAACTCGTGATACTGTAGTACTTGGCTAGTGTTGTGTTCGCCTTCTCTGTGCTTGGTTGTAACTTTTGGCTGATGAAGTCCTGACAAAAATACAAACCATTTACAAGGGAAGTTTTGTTCCAACCGTGAATCGGTGTACACACTCGAAAGCCCCGTGCATGTACTCAACCTTCTAGTTTGTGTGTTCAAGCTCATCCAACTAGTAGAAACAGAGAAGGAGAAAATATAAACGAGAAAACCTATGTAAGAGGCCTTACATGCTTCTCTGAAGGAACAACCTCTTCTACTCTCAATATGTCAGGATCCCTCTTCCGCCCCAAAAATTAATAAGCACCTATGCATAGTCCTCTTGAAAATACAAATGCGAAAGAAGAGAAAGGATTCTTGTGAAGAGAGGTGAATCCTGCAACTCCAATGGGGTACTCTCCAGGCCCACTGGTAGTAAACAATGTGTGTTTTCCTGTGTGACTCCACCAGGGTACTGTCCAGTCCTGCTAGTAGCAGAGCAACACCAGAGATGAAAACTTCTACTTTGAAAATCTTTAACCCACGAGCTAAACTACCCTTCCTAGATTCGAAACACCTAGATCTAAGCTAAAATTTTCATTGTGGTTGATTGAGATGGAAAAGGGTGAACCATGTATGTCCATGGGGTAATTGGGGAAACTGAAGTAACCCACATAATGATTCTATACTCCCTGAAAGACCAAGGTCTTGTGCTAGAAATGAACCGAAATTGAGAAGTTGGAGTTCTAGTAGTGTGTCGCCAAGTGTTGTGGCAGCTACAACCACCCTCCAAAATTTTGGCCTGCACCAGTTTTAGAGCCTCCCTTGAGAGTTTCACTTGATGATTGCACACAATCGGGTTCACTCTGTGAGCTCGTGTGAGTCTTTACATCTGCCTTGATTTTTCATTGCATTCAAGTCTCTCCATGATGATGTCTAAGTCATGCTTGCGACCATGTTCTGGTTATGCTCAAAGTCTTCGCTTCATATGTGCTTATTGTGTTCGCTATGAAAGCATATGAAAAACTCACACATGGAGTCACATTCACTATTTTACAAGTGTCATCTTGATCCAGGAACAATCAATAATGAGTGTCACACTTGTCACTTGCACCATCGATCAGTCATGTTGAACATGTGTGTCTGGATGGTTTGGGTCGTTTCGTCGTCAAGTCAAGTGAATGTGTGTTTATATGATCAGCTATGTATCTTTCGATTGTTCACACACTTAGTCATTTTTTCTGAAGTTCTGACGACTAGAATCCCCTCTGACAATGGACTATCACCCTGCCATCGACTCGACTAACTGACAACCAGAACAATGTAGAAGCACCAAGCTAGTCTTTTCAAGTTGTACTGCTTGCAAGCAATTAAATAAACTCTCATGCTGGCCACCTGGATTGTCGGACCCAAAAATCACCCTAGACCTCAATCCCCTCAAAAAATTGTGTAGAGGCCAGTCACCTTTCTCATTCAGCTGGCTGAGGAAATTGCGTAGATAGGTTGGATAGACATTAAATTCCCATCCATGTCTCCCCTAAAAAATGTGAAGTTTTCCGAGTTAGTCATCCTAACAATCAATCGATTGTTCATCTCAGAAATTGCATAGTTCTCATGAGCAGGCCTTCCTCTGCCCATCATTCAACTCATCTCAAAAATTGCATAGAGATGATCAGCAGGCCAGCATCCCGGCCTCAGTGCAGTTTTCCTTGCCAGTAACCCCTAGCAGTAGACTGCCAATTCCCTCGAGGAATTGTGCAGTTTTTGCTACCAGTGACTCCAGTAGCCAATTGGAAGTTCCCTCTAAGAATTACATAGATTTGGTTGCCAGTGACCCCAGTAGCCAACTGGAATTTTCCTCTGGGAATTGCGCAGTTTTGGTTGCCAGTCTCCCAAGGAGTTCCCTTAAAAAACTGCGCAATTTCTACATGCTGACCCTTCATTCAGCCTAGCCCATTCCTTTGGAAAATTGCACAAATCTGGTTGTCCAACCCCCACTACCCGTTCATTCCAAAAATTACATAGAGCATCCCTGCCTTTCCTTCACATAGCACGGACTGTCCCTCCAAAAATTCGTAGAATTTTGTCTCCTAGCTGAGCCAGACCTCACAAAAAATCACTGTCGACTCAGATTTCCTGTTTCCATCACTCAGTGACTCTTGCGCAGTTTTCACCAGCAGTACCTGGAGCCATCATCCCACTTCACAACCTTGCTGCCACTCCCAGTCACCTGCATCCGAAATGATCATGTGTCCTGGTAGACTAGGAGGTTTTGGATTTGATGTCGTCTCATCATGAGCGACTGTAGGTATAGACACACCAACAAACATGGCAAAACGACAAACAGGATGAGCGAAGGGAGCACATGCAAAAGGAAAGGTTCACTAATGGGTGAATGAATGATGCATGTGAAAGGGACGAACGCGATGAACATGCACCTTCACGAATAGATGAGCCTATTAAGCCTTCCAACATGCAAGCAAGGAACAACATGTTAAAGCTTCATCAAGCGAACCAAGGACCATTGAAGATTCCGCACACTTCGCCATGCGGAGGTGAAGCTATGATACACCATGAAGACATCCATCAACCAGTAGCACTGTAGCTTGACATGCACTCCAACAACAACATGGATGTACCAACACTATCATGTGAAGTCATGTCGAATCATGTCACCCACATCTCCACTATGAGCTTGTTGTGAATCAATTTGATGTAATGTGGAAGTCCAAGAGAACCACTTGTTGAACAAAGAGTCATGTAAGTCGAAAAGTCATGGAAGGGTAGTGAAATAGCCATAAGGTTCAGTGTCACCCTTAGCTATAAATACCCCCTCTTTTGTACATGAAAGGAATTTTCACCTCAGCTCTTCCCACATAGCCAAGAGAGTCTCTAATTGCTTCTTTGAGGAGTAAGTAGTGGCTCCAAGGCCCCGCACTCAAGGTTAGTGATGTATGGTGTAACGATGTGTCTTGGAACTTTTGCTTAATTTAGAATCTTTCTAACAAGCCAACACAGTTTCACACATGTATTGTATCTGTTGTAAGACTGATCTTTAACACTTGTAATGCATGGTGCCTTAAGCTTTGTTCTACATATGAACTATTTCATTTGTTGTAATGCATAATCCATTAATGCAAATGTGTTGTACATGCTATTAACAATGTCTCACCCATGTAGACTACTCTCCTGGACATCAGACATAACTTTCACATGAAGCTTGCTGTAACAACCGTTGCACTCGTTTGGATTGATCTGTTGAGAATTGTACATGTTATCTTACCTTGTATGTTGTGACTTCCACATCCGTGTGGACTGCTCCTTTGGAAGATGTGCATATCCTATTATGTTGTGTGTTCCTAACAATGTTGGGACTACTCCCAATCAACCTGGAACTCACTCTCACCCTCTCTCTTGACAGTGAAAGAACCATTGACAAAAGTGACACTTACACTCACCAAGCACGCGAACCTCACTTCTCGAAGACAAAGCAAACCATTCTCATGTGCTGACAAGAAATTGTTGAGGCATATCTTTAAGATAATGGCTGCTAGGCCATCATACCGGATGGGACTCCTACACCAAACAATGTGAGGTCTAGTTGGGACTTTATACCGGGGATATCCCCTGAATGTTGGCGGGTACAACACCGTCAACACAAATTAAATGAAATAATGGAATTTCACCCAAGATAAAAAGCTTTTATTTAATCATAAATCTTTCTTTGTGAGTCTAAATATTGTTGCTTGCTACTACTATCAAAGTAGCCCACCCTGAGACAATGTGTTGGCTTGTTGGGGCTTGACGCAGGTTCATAAGTGTTTTAGCCAAACAAATCCCGAAACTACCAGCCCTTTTAGCAACAATCCGCGGAGCACAGATTGATGTCTCACCTGAGGTAGTATGGGAGAGTGCTGGAACCAGGTTTCCACACCCTAGGGATGTCTTGATGAGGTCTGGAAAGGTCGTGAACCAATCCTACGTGCTTGTGCTACTCCACACAACTTTTTGACCTTCACGTAGCTTTGTACAAAGCATAAAGAGGCACTGCGTCGATCCTTTACCTCTATGGTGTTATTATTGTAGATATAACTTAATTTTGTGGGCCCAATATTCTTATTTACTCATTTAACATTTATTACCAGTGTGTGCAATCATAACTGTAAAGAGACACAAGGATATAACCAAAACATAAATACACAGATCATATGCACAATATTCTAAAATCAACTTATCTTTTATTAACCTTTTGTTCCAGTACAATCCAATTCCACCCTGCACACTAAGCAGCAAGGGTCTGCGCACAAGTTGTGGACTCTACTAGGGCTCTACGCATACAACTGTAGAGCCTCTTCCTACTCCTACAACCTAAGACTTGGACTTATAGACTCAGAGCGAATATCGTATTCCAAAACCCATAATAATTCAGAACAAACTCAAAAACTGAACTCTACACTTAGAGCCTCGCTCTATTTATACATTCCCATGGTCCATAGACCATGGGTAGGCTGACCCACTATATATTAAATTACAATATTTGAGGGTGGACAACCCTTTGACTTGACTCATTACAATTCGTGCTCCACGCACTACACGGAGCCTTTACAATAGGATTAGCCAAAATCATGGGCTTTAAACCCCAAAAACATTACGCATGGGATTTGTTGACTCATAGGCCCCCAACAAAAACATCGTGACTCGCCCTCGAGTCACCCCGTCAGTGTGGTGAGTCATACTACCAAGGCTTCATGGTTCGCCATCCCTGTGAGTGACGCTCTACAATCTGTTACTCCGTCATTACCTCCTGCAATGCTTCTTCAAGATCCTTCTCCATTTCCCCTACTAATTTGCTTAACGAATGATTCTCATTCTACTCTACTAGGTTAACAAAAAGCGACCTCTCATAGGATTTTAGCTCTAGTTGAGATGTCAAATGCGTGAAATTTTTGTGCAAGAGCAGCAAACTTGTGATCTCTGGTTTAGTATACTCAATGTCTACTGAAGCTTGTGTTGCATTTTTGCAAGAGAGTTGTTGCTATCCGTGAGGTCCCAATCTTCAAGTTTCATCATGGGCACGCAGCCTAGAGATGAACTTTTAAACGGAATTCCCTCTTTTGTCTCAAGATTTACCATCTTACCCTTATCTTTCATAGATCGCTTACGAGACCTCGGGTTACGCGGCGACCTCCAGACCGGTCCTGCTACCTATCTGGGAATTTCCGATACATATCCCACCATTGGCATTGGGCTCGGCACGACGTCCTTAGATATCAACATTACACTATCCAGAAGGTCCTGCATCTCTTTTGGCAATTTTGCAAACACTGGGCTTACTCTCAAAGCATCGAAGGTCGATGGGTCCATATCTATTGGATAGCACAATAACTTAATTCTCAAGATGCCACGGTTTGTTCGGTGGATGACCAGGTGTGATTTATATGCCTTTTTGAATTCAAATTTGACTATTCCCCCTGGATTCGCTTCATTAATGCAAGAATGGTAGCAAATAGTCCCAAATCTAGTTCTGACTCTGTGTCTTAATTGCCGACCGTCCACTCCTCGTTGTCATAAATTGGCCATCTTGTCATGAATAGTGACACCAATGATCACTTTCCAACCTGTCCATGCCACATCGTAGTATCTTCTGCACGACTGCGACCCTTGTGACATACCGACCCTGCGCACACTCTTGTTGTTGCGTAGCTCCCTAACAGACTGTTTTATAGTCCTGCACTCTCTTTCAACTATCTAGAGCGGTGAGACTGTGCTTTCGACAGATAGTCAGGTGGTCGCACGACTGGTGCGAGGCTTCAAGTCACCTTTCAACCCTGTCTTCGACCCTCCCATAGCTACCCCCGCGCCTGTCAACACCTCGTGTTCTTCCTTATGTGGTTCACTTCCTTGATGACTTTATCTGATAAGATGTTGTCGCAGCCATGGTAGTATAGCCAAAAACTCTTAACGACAGTCTTCTAGTGTGGTGGTAGGGTTTCCCATATGTGGCCCCATCCTTCTGTTAACACATAATGGTTGCGAGATTTTGGTTTCTAGCTTTTTGATATCCTCATCCATTAATATTATTTCCTGCTTTAGTCGTACCCAATCCTCCTCGAGTTCGTGAAGCTTAGGGTTCCCTCACGAAATGGCTTCCTGAATATGCACATGTTCGTCCTCACACGGCTGCATACTCTCTTCGCTCTAGCCCTCGTTCGTTGTCGCAATTATGGGAGTGATTGTGTGAGGATTCTTTCCCAAAGCTATGGCCTTGACTCTGCTCGTCATCTGTGGAACTCTTTCCACGCTCTGTTTCTTGCACATGGCCCTATAAGCCCATCGGAGTGCCGGTACACATAGGTCCTAATTAACTCGTCACGTCTAGTAGACTCTGTTCATGATTCCGCATAACTTTGTGAAGGCTCTTATGTGGAATGTTTGTTGCATTTCCTACTGCCGTCTCGGGTTCTAATGTTCGATCCCTAGTCTAAGATGTGCTTGCACAACAGACGAGTGCACCCATCGACATAAGTGGGTGCGCAGACTACTTCGTTTTGGTTTCCCGCCTCACGTTCATCGTTGGGGACTTCCAAATCATAAGTGCATCCATTTTATACATTTGCACTAGTTGCCCATATTCTTCTAGTGTATCTTCCACCATCGTGCAGGTGTCGCGCGCAACGCCCATTCCATCACACCGTACTGCTATTGTTCCGGTACTGCACTTTCAAATTTTTCTAAGAATTCATCCACTTTGTCACCCCATCATAGGTTAGCAATTCTCTTGCTTCGATTGTCACACACCGCAGTGATCTAATCATCATGTTACAATTCAGCGTTTTCATTCCGTGCAATCGGTTTTAACAACATTCTATTTCTTCATCTGAGTCAGAAGTACAGGAACTGTCATGCTCATGAGATTCTCCCATTTGCTGTCAGGTTCACTCGATCGTGGTCTTGCGCCATTATCTAGTAAATGTAATCCAGGTCATCATCACTGTCATCGTTGTGCACAGGTTTAGTGTAGCGCGCTCCTTTAGTTGGATCTAGCGGAACTACTATGCATAATGACTTTTTCTCAAATGTCATCTTCCGCTTCTTCAGGTTGATGAATCCATTCATATCAGTGGCCCAGTCTATTCCTAGAAATCCAGGGTAAGGGTTGTTTTCATTAACAATCTCTATTACTTCAAAGTCTGTCTGTGTGCTTGTGCCTTCAATGTCCATTGTTATCCCTTGTAACCTTCCCATGGGCAAGATCTTTTGTTGGTTTGCCATCCGTAATTGAATAGGGGACCACTACAATGCGGCCCTGCCCATGCGTTCTCATGTTTACTTTGATAGCACATTCACGTCAGAACCTAGGTCCATAATTACTTGATCCATTTCATATTCACCAATTTGCGTCGTTAATCTCATCTCCCTCTTGGTGTGCAATGTATGCTTTCCTAGTTTTCGGACTACGCGTGGCTCCCCTGACCTTGCACATCTAGTTATCAATTGTTGTAGTCCTTTCACTTCCCTATTATCGCGCAGCAACTTCATGCATGTATCTAAAAAGGTAGTAAGCATAGAAGGATCCATTCCTAGCTCTAGTTGATCCTTGCTACATGAAGTAGAGGCCTCCACAAAGCTCTTCTTAGCTTCCATAAATGTCTCCTTTGTGTGTTCCAAGTAAAAATTAGGTTCCTTTGTAGGAGCCTTGCAAACCCATGTATCTTCCTCGGCCTACTTTCCCTTATCTTCCCCTGTGGTCACACCACTTCTGAGCACCATGTTCACATTGGGGTCTTCTTCACGTGGTTCAGACCTCATCATTTGAATATTCTGCATCGGATTAGGCTGAAGTACCCCTTTCTCGCGCATCTGTGCGATCAACATAGGGAAATATACCATTTCATGATCAAACTGCTCACAGTACAAACAAGATATTCTCATTGGGTTGGTACAATCTTGGGCGTAGTGCCCCGGTCCTCCAAAATTGTAACAAATTAATTGTCCGCAACCCCTTCCTGGCCCCATTCCTCCTTGTCCTCGACCTTGCCCTTGGAATCCAGCGCGCGCCATCCCTGCGGCTAGATCAAGACCTTGCATTTATGTCTGCATTCTATAGGCCGAGGTTCAATCCATCATCAACTCATAGCTGCGACATGTATGCTCGTTGTGACCCACCAACCTACAAAAATTACAAAACAATTGTTGCGGAGTCTGGGTATATTGCTGCAACAAATGCTAGTTGTTTGTCGTGTGCTTCCCTCCTATCTGATAGATCGCACACCATAGCGGGGGTGTCGTACTTGGCCCTGCTTGTGCCTCTGGTCTTAATGGCACTAGCCCCCCTCCAGCCAAGTAGTTTGTGAATACCGGGCAGTGATTCTTATCGTGGCCCTCACCTTTTTTATACACCACACTTCTTCGCATGCCTCTGTCTGTGATGCTCTATCTTGCTTCAAGCTCTGCATTTCCAGGCAGAGATTCTGTAGCTGCATGTGAATCTATTGAACTCCTAGCCCTAGATTCGATATCGGTGTATCATGCAGCCTCATCGCTATTTCCAATGCTTCGACTTAGGTTGAAAGCTTCTGCTGCAACAACACCGTCCTTAGGTGGGGTGTCAAAGATGCCACAAACCACACGTGGTGCTGCACATCCGTTAGCATCATATTAGCCTCGTGGATCATACTCTTCAACCGCTGATCTAGATCCCATGGGGTCTCGCCTCGAAGCATTGTGATCTCCTTAAATTTGATGATTGACTACGTCTCTGATTTCGGCCAGTGAAATTCTCTATCCAGCGCATTCTGGATCTCTTTTATTCCTACATTCGGGTGGTCATTTGAGTGCTTGATATACCACGTTAGATCGCGATCTTGTAGCACGCTCACCAATGTAGCCTTCTTAATGTTATCTTCCATAACCCCTTGTGCTTCGCACACTGCTCTTACCATGAACCAGAACTGATCCAGGTCCTCATTTCCCACTCCTCTGAATATGGGTAGCTTAACCACGCTTGCCATGCTAAACCATGGGGGTGGTGGAGGTGGGGTGGGTGAAGATGGGGTTGAAGAAGGTGAAGCAAGTGATGGTGTGAGTGGAGGTGATAACTTCAAAATGTGTTGTCTTATTAAGCTGACCGCACTCCTCGGAGAAACCCGAGTGTGCTCTTCCTCACTTTCTCGCAGAGGTGAAATTAAAGGACTATTTCCTAACCCTTCGATACCCTTGTAGACCTTTCCACTCTGTGTCATCCCAAATATTAATGTATTTGCACCACCCATTTTTCACATAACAACATCTTAATCTAGGTATTCAATGATTTCATGTACTTACCTTGCGGTCCCTAATGAAAACATATTTTTGCCTCACTGTAATTCATAGTCGTGTCAATCAAAAATTCAGCGATAAACCCTCTTATTACCCGGTAGAGCCAATGGTCCACGGCTTGCGCGATCTTATCTTCTGATGCCTCCAGCTTCCGCACTAACTCCAGAGTCCACACTATCAGTTGATCGAGCTTATACCTTCCTTCGTTGTCGGCTAACCTCGCGACCCAATCATATAGCTCTGAAGAGAAGGAAATGAAGAAGATCTCATGGATTTTCGTATATACGTCACAATCCAACCACCTCTTCTCGGATATCTATAGAGTTTTGTTTTCCTGTGTCATGAGCTTGTGAAGCTTCTGATCCAGCCACTCTTCAATTTCCTTCTTTGTAGGGTTCTAGTTTTCCAACATTAGAAATCCCTTAGGTAGATCCTGGTCCCGGCAAGGGAACCATTTGTCAGCTTGTTGGGGCCTGACCCAGGTTCAGAAGTGTTTTAGCCAACCAAATCCTAAAACTACCAGCCCTTTCGGCAATAGTCCATGGAGTGCGGACTGAGGTCTCACCCGAGGTAGTATGGGAGGGTGTTGGAACCACGTTTCCACACCCTAGGGATGTCTTGATGAGGTTTGGAAAGGTTGCAAACCAATCCTGCACACTTGCGCTACTCCACTCAGTTGTCTGACCTTCGCATAGCTTTGTATAGAGTGCGAAGAGGTGCTACCTCGATCCTTTACCCTTTTGGTGTTATTATTGTAGATCTAACTTAATTTTGTGGGACTATTATTCTTATTTACTAATTTAACATTTATAACCAATGCACGCAATCATAACTGTAAAGAGATGCAAGGATTTAACCGAAACATAAATACATAGATTAGATGCACAATATTCCAAAATTAACTTATCTTTTATTAACCTTTTGTTCTAGTACAATCCAATTCCACCCTGTGCACTCAACTGCAAGGGTCTGCACACACAACTGCGGACTCTACCAGGCCTCTATGCACACAGCTACAGAGCCTCTTCCTACTTCTACAACCCAAGACTTGGACTTACAGACTCAGAGCAAATATCACATTCCAAAACCCATAATAATTCAGAACAAACTTAAAAACCGAACTCTACACTTAGAGCCTCACTCTATTTATACATTCCCATGGTCCATGGACGATGGGTAGGCTGATCCACTCTATATTAAATTAGATTTTTGAGAGTTGACAACCCTTTGACTTGACTCATTACAATTCACGCTCTGCGCACTATGCGGAGCCTTTATAATACCATTACCCAAAATCATGGGCTTTAAGCCCCAAAACCATTACGCGGGGGATCCATTGCCCAACACATTACTCTTTGTATCCTACATATTCTTCCTTGCTTCTATGTGGGGACTGATTCTTTGGACCTGACTTAACTGTGGGCCACTTCATTCAACACTTATATTGCAACTCATCTTCTTCTCACAACATAGAATATTATTGTGTACTCCCCTTGTAACCATGTTGGTTTCTCTTTCCTATTTCTCGCAATAATGATATACTTGAAGATAGACCAATCTATTCCTACAATCACCAAGGGGACACAACCATACCTTTCAACAACTAGATGTAACTCCCTATCTATTCCTTCTAGGTTCATGCATCTGACTTATTCGACCTTGTTTTGAGGCCATTATCTTCTTTCAATGAAGAGAAATAGAGGATATACTTCAACATAGTAGACAATCCTCTTTCTTCTTCTACACCTTCAATGGTCAAGTCTTGATAGGAGCATTTCTTTTTAGCTTATCCTTTCCCCATTTTTGGTCCTTTTCTTAGTCGTGCATGTTCGAAATGTACTTCTCCTTTACCTCCTCTCTCTTCACACAAATCCTCTTACAACCTTTTTTCTTTGTTTGCAACAGAGAACTAATTGGGTTGTTCCTCCCTTTCATTACCTAAGGCTTGCACTCATTGGCACTTAGAGAGGGTTTTAGCACAAGAATATGAGAATCATACTTCTTAATTTTTCTTTGATTTTTCTTTAGAGAAGAATCGGCTCCTTATTGATTTCTCCTTCCATTGTTCAGTAGCCCCCCTTTACACATATTTCTTGAGATAAACTCAACTGCCTTTTTTGTATTCAATGGTCATGTTACTACATCATCATGCATATTTTGAGAGGCATGCTTCACCCTACTATACCTGGAATTTGTTGACTTATGCAAAAAAATTCCATATTTGTATCATTTGATATGGCTTAGGAAAGGGCAAAAGGATTCCTATACTTAGAAACATTCCTATCAAGGCCTCTATTACTACCAAAATACTTTATCCTTTTGTTCCTCCACACACTCTATTTTCTTTCATGCCATTTAAAATCCATGGATTTACTTCCAAAATTATTTCTAGAAAAACAATAACCACGAAAATGCTTTTGATGAAAAAAGTTACATTTTCTATGAGAGCTTTATCCTTTAGGTGGAAAGGACCTCTACTGATTCTTCTTGTACCATCCATGGAGATTTTCATTACCACCTTGCACTCTTTCTTGCAAGTTTTTAGCTCTCTTCTATTTCTATCCTCATTGTTGATGCTTACCATTCTATTGTTGCATTTTCTTCTCTTGTTATTAATTTCCTTTCTGCTACTGAGGTTCAACATCTTCTTTTCCTATTTTATTGTTGGAACCTCAAACTAGCTTTATGGAGCTTAGATTTTTTTTGAAACCCAAACCAGCATTGATGATAAGGGATATCTCCTTAACAAGAATCTCATCCAAGGCCTTCCTACTCCCCTTAATATTTTGATATTGAGACAACTCTTTATTTTTCCTTTCTATGTCCTGTGTAAATGAGGCTACTTCACTTTGTAGTCTCTCATATTAAGCTTCTCTATCATTTAGTTGATTGGTCAACATGCCACTCACCTTGCTAACCTCTTCTTATTGAGCATTAATATTGACTATTTTTTTTCTCAACTTCTCATTCTCAATCTCATACTCATGCAACTACTCCTTTTGCTTGAGATTTTCTTCTAATATCTCCTTGATCTCTTTTAGAGTAGAGATCATCTTCTTTCTAAGTTAGATCCTTTAATAAATATCCTTTGCTTCATTATCGTAGGTGCTAGCTGAGACACCACAATGATCTAAATTCATCTCTGTGACCATAGGACCTTCCACAAGTCTGAGGAGTATCTCTTCTTCAACACTACGAGGGGTATTCTTATTTTCTCCTATCGATGAGCACACCTAGGATCTCCCTTCTTCCTATGAGATACTCTAATTAGCTATTTCTACAAATGTAGGCCTCTCTTCACAACCACTGGATGTATGACTATTTGTATCTTCAGAGAATGAATATGTACATCTAATGTCTAAGTGACCTATCTCTTCGCAATTATCACAAAAAAATAGCTTACCTTCAGAGAACCATGGTCTCCCTTCAGAGTCTTCATCATCCTCTCAAGAATCATGAGTAAGAACTTCCTTACTAGAACAAGGATCTTCAATCTTTTGAGCATATTTCCTTTGGGATGGTTTATTCTTCTTCTTTTATCAACAACCTTCATAGATTTAGGTTCACTACTTGAGAAACAAAGTTCATCAAATTCCTTTGTTGTTGCATGGATTTCTCCTTCATTTATACATACATACATACATACATACATACATACATACATACACACATATATATATATATATATATATATATATATATATATATATATATATATATATATATATATATATATATATATATCTATATATTAAAATATATCCAACATTTGCTTTACTGACTCCCAATGGCTCACTTTATCAACATCTGGATTAGACAACCCTTTCATGGTGATTTCCTTGGCTTTTGTATTGAACTCATTCTCCTCTCCATCTATCACAGAAAAATAAATATCTTCATTGATTATCATCAAATATGATTCCATTCTAATCTTTGAGAGCTTAGAGTCTGATCCATTTAAAAATGGAATTCCTTATGTTGTTAGCCAACCTTGATTAGTCATTGTTTCCCTTAATCTACCTTTGAGTGGTTAAGTTGTTCTTGAAGGAACCTGGCTCTAATACTAATTCTTAGGAAAAAATTTAATACTGAGGTTGGGGTGGGGGGGGGGGTGGTTGAATTAGTGTTAAGACTAATTTGAACTTTTATGCCAATGTTTCTTTACTCATTCAAACTTGGAATCCACTAAATGAGAGAAACCATTAACAAACCATAACAACCACCATATGAATCAACATAAGTACACACATCATGAGAAGAAAAAATATCACAAATAGGTTTAATGTGGAAACCATTTTGGGAGGAAAACCACCAAAACTTGTTTGTTATTAGATGTAATAATAACACTTACTCTATTACAGCAATGTTTGTGAGCCACTATTCATAGGAAGCACCAACTCCCTTTGATTATTTTCTAGCACCTACTAGTAGGAAGCACCAACTCCCTTATTCTCTAGACACCTGATTAGCTTACCAGAAGAACCAACTGAAGCACCAACTTCATGTATCTATTGCAAGCACCAACTTGCAGCGCATTGGATTTATGCAAGCATTAACTTATAATAGGAGGCACCAACCTGAAAGCCTTCTCATACACCCACTAAGATGGAAGCACCAACTCCTTGTGTGTAGGGTCCAGCCCACACTCAAAAGACAACTTACTATTCCTATAATTGGTAGCTTCTTTGCTTTTTTTTTAGCTCTACCTTCATCCAATTGACCCTTTTCTCCCTTCATAATTCAACCCCTTTTTATAATAAATAAAAATCACTCATGTATTGTAGCATACACTCATCTTTGGCCCTATTCTCTCATAAATATATTCCCTCTCATAGATATTTTTGTTCTTCACCCTCTTCTTTAGTGCATACATACTTGGCTTCTTTTCAGCAACGTAGACCACCACATATCTCTCCACTTAGCTCACTCTATGGCATATACTCTGCTCTTGACAATATTCTATTCCACAGGCTTTCTAGGCCTCTCGTAACAACCATGACACACTCTGCGCCTATTTCATCTACATAGGCACTCTCAAACTCTCTCTGCAACACTGACACACTTGGCCTCTCCTTAGAAGTGCACTCATGCATAGATCTCTCCACACAACTCACTCAATAATGATGTATTCCCCTACATGTTTTAACTACAATACTAGGTTTTATTTCATTGGAACACAATGATCGATGTTGTCTTTGTCTACCATCACTCTATCATTCACATTATCAGAGTGTACCACTGCATGGATTATCCATCTTGTTATTGTGTCTCATTTCTTGAATTATGTTTAATGGGCTTTGTTCACTCACCAACTGCATCTGCAATACAATTAATGCAAGGAATGTCCACCTAAGTGTCTTTCAACCTACTGAGACATAAATCTCAGTCACATTGTAGACTCACAGAGATTTTCCTTTAAATTCAGCTTGTACTGATAGTGTGGCTCTTTAACGCTTAGGACATACTTTTGAATTGCCTCATAGAGACTAACATGTACCTCAGGCATGGATCTCCTTCTTGTAATAAATCTTTTGTTCCGAGTCTCTGTTCTTCATTTAATTCCTTGTAGCAAGCATGGGATATTATAGGTGGCTTACTTATTCTTAAGAGAGGCCCTTTAAATCATCCTGTGCAATCATGTTCCTTGCTACCTTGACTCAGTGATCCATGCAGTCGCTATTACTTCAACGACACCAACCTTACTATGCAAATTTAATCAACTTCTCCAGCCTTGCTTATTCCAACTATGACCATGGCCAAATTGGCATACAACGCCCAAGAGCTATCGACCCATACGTCTTTTAAGTGTCTTCCTAAATTTTTTATGCCAAATAGCCAATTTGGAATAACTACAAAATATGAAGTACTTCTCTCCAAGGTTTTTGACTCATCTATACCTTTAAACATACACCGGTGGTTGCATTTTCATTTTCTTCAGCCTAATGGCATATTGTCACCAAAATGTGAAAAACTACTGCAAAACCAATTCCTGGGCATGCCTTCCTACATTGGTCGAGAGGGAATGAGGAGGCCTAATCTACCTTCATGTGTGCATGTATTATCATTGAACCCCAATGTGACCATAGACCCGACTATGAACCTTTTCCACTATTTTGGCCCATTCTATTCATTCAACCCGGTGACTAAATACATCGGAAATACTTCACAAAACAACCCCTTGGCACAAACTTCAAGTTTCTTCCACATCATCAACTTATGTCATGATGACATCATCTAGGCCACACCATACCTTTGTTGGCATTATGAGACAAGTATTGTCCTTGATGGCAAATCACACTGATAACAAATCATAGTGCAGAAGGATAGCAGCAAGGAATGATGATCAGTCTACAAGTGTGAAGAAAAATATATACACGCTGGTTCACTATATACCAAGTCGCGTATACAAGTAGGTTCACTATATACCAAGTCGCGTATACGCAGGTTCGCTATATACCAAGTCGCGTGTACACGCTGGTTGGCGTCAGTAAAAGCGCGTGTATGTGGAAAACTTATCTTTGGTCCACGACGGTTATTCCTTGGAAGTTGTGCCTATGGTTTTGGACCTTGGTGTCTCGACGGACGTGTTGATCCTTAGTTTTGAAGATGATGGTATTGGATTTCTATCGTTTTGGCTCTTGGTATTGAACAAGGCCTAAGGCTATATAAGGAGAAGGAAATCATTAGGCAAGTGTATCTGAAAATTCTTGAATATCTGATGAAGTATTAGATCCAGTACGCAGGTTATTGGTTGATGATGTATTGCTTGATCTGAGCTAAGGAGAGATCTCATCGGTTGATGGAGAACAAGATCTAAGGAGTGATCGGGATCAAATGGTTTGAAATGAACTATCTTTATATGGTTGATTATGCGTATTTCTAGATCTGCATACTGACGCAATGTTATGTTCTGGGTATAACTGATATCTGGTACAACTGCAAGTTATGAAAAATTCTTTTTAGATCTGCACACAGGTTTTCTTCGGTAAAACCGCGTGTATACGTGGGTTGCCTTCATTGAAGTAGCGTATATCTTTTGGAGCTTGATTTTTGGGTTGCAGCTGGGTCTGACTGTTATTGCAGAGTTCTGTAGTCTGCTCTGTGTTCTGGTGACTGGGTTTGACAGGGTTTCAGTGGTTCAGTGATTGTTGGTTGTTTTGTAATCTGCTATGAAAGTTGAATGAATTGTGGTATTCAGATTGTAATGTTGTGCTTCAGGAATATCCAGTCTGAAAATGTATGAAAAGTGGTACCTGAAGGAAAGAAGATTGTAGGCCAGCACCTACGTACTAGTATCTTAGCTAGTACAAGAGCAAAGGGGGTTGGAGCTCCCTTCCAAGGAAGTTTGGAGAACGAGAGAAGGTTGAAGCCTTCTGCAGGTTGTAGCCTGTGTACTGGTATAAGGCTGCACCAGTACAAAAGATTGTAAACTGAAGTTCTTATTAAAGAAAGATAGAGACGACTTGCAGCAGGTGGTTTTCACCCACATTGGGTTTCCACCTTATATCATGGTGTTCATGTGTGTGGCTTCTGTGTGATGATCTATTCTGTTATACTGCATCTGTTTACTCTTAATATGGTGAATAATGACCTGATGCACTTAACTGAAGATAAACTAACTGAATTATAAGTTTTTTGGTTATACGCTGTTTTCTTTAGACACGGTAGCGTGTACACGCTGGTTCACTTAACTGAAGTAGCGTATATGTTTCTGAGCATTGAAAAAGTTTTATTAATCTGATAATACTGATTCACCCCCCCCTCTCAGTATTATTTCCAACAACCTTTTGTAAGGTGACACATGTCACCTAGATTTTTCCCATTAGGCCACTCGAAAATGCTGAAACTACCTGCCACATGTCCTCTGTATTGCCACGTCATGCTGACATTATAGGAATTTTGAGGTTTGAAATGGGCCAACAAAGAAAATGTACAACCAAAATAAAATTTATGAGAACCAATAGGATTCAAGATCATGATGTCAACCGTGTGGGATGATTCACCAATTTTGGAGTAAAGGAGTAAAAAGATTAAAAAATAATAAAATAATAAAACCACTTTTTCAACTCGTATTTTCAACTTAACTCCCTAATGGTTTACTCAAATTTCGAGTGGGAGTACTCATTGGATGCAAAATTTAATTCCACATCTAAGGCATACCCATGTTGCATACTTTTAATGGACCTTGCTAAATGAAAAATGATAAATAAATGAAAATGTGTGATTGTAATCACGTTTTTCATATATTTATCATTTTTCGTGTGGTAGGGTCCATCAAAAGTATGCAACATGGGTAATCCTTGGACGAGGAATTAAAATTTTCATTTGCCGAGTGTTACCACTCGAAATTTGAGTAAACCCATAGGGAGATAAGGTGAAAATACGAGTTGAAAAATAGTTTTTTCTTTTTTCCCTCTAACATTTGATGATGTAATCTAATCTTGTTTTATTATTTCCACTATAATTTTCTAATTTCTTTAGGAGGCCCATTTTATACCTCAAAATTCCCCTAATGTGTCATTTTTCATGTTGTCATCAACACACCACCATGACCCTATCACATTCTGCATTTTGTTTGCCTATACTAGGTCCCACACAGGTCAGGGGTTGGGAGTTAGGGATTTTTCTCTTGCTAAACTTTACTGCACAACCTGGCCTCTGATTGGTCCCAAATATACCTTTCTCTTGACTTGGTTGACTACTAACTAATCCACATTCCCGGCTAGGAGTTGGTCCCACATAGATCGGGGGTTGGGGGTCGGAGACTTGTTCTCTTATTGAAGTCTATTGTACATTTCGATCTTTGACTAGGTTCAAATATCCTAAGTCCCTCCCTTAGTCCAAAAATATTCTTAAGTCCTAAACAAAAGAACTTTTATGTCTCTAGACTTCAACTGGTTGTAACCCATAACACAAAAGGCCTTTTATAGACTTCATTATTCCATTGGAATGTTCTTTTCAGAGCACTATCCAACTATGCCATCTCCAAGATTATTTGTACTAATACCTTGAGGAAAAATCCACTCCAAAGTCTGGGACTTCCAACCATCATAGCCATCATTTTATGGCTTCTCCCATAAGATTTCTAATATGATGATTCTCCATAAGATGCTGCAACAACCATGGGACTCCCCCTGAGCTTGACACATTAGGCACATCAAGGCTAGCCCAGTTACCATCAAAGCTAGGCTAGTGGACATCTAGGCCAACATCTGCCACCACAAACATCCATGCTAGTCTAGGTGACATCAATGCCAACACTCTTTCCAGCTGTCACACAATGCCAAATTCCTAACACATCTCCGAGCATGATTATTGACATCAATGCCAACACACTTGCGACCACTAGCCATCCAAACAATTCCAATTGTCCAACAAAAGATTTATTTTAACTCAAGACCTCATACTAACAAAGTAACATTCAACCAAGTGAGCTAGTGCAAAACATAACAAGAGTAGTGAAGGAGTATGTGGGTGTTAAGAATGGGGGTGTTGTTTTTGTTGGATATTTACCTCAAAGTGTGCACTTAAAAAAAGTGTGCATTCAAAAACAAACAATGGTTTGAAACAATATTCAAAACTCAATGATGTTGGGTTTAGATATCCATTAGCTTATTAAAAAAATGCACATGTTCTCTACATTTCTAATTTATTGAGATCACACAAAGAATATGGTAAAGAGCATACTCAGAATGAAAATAGTTTCCTCTCTATTTCTGATTTTTTTAAATCACAAAAGGTGTCGAACAAAGAGCATATGCACACCAGAATGAGTGAAAAACTAGGAATGAAAGTAGAAAATTTAAATATGGGATTTGTAAAAAATAATAAGAAAAAAGGTCATAGTCAAATTGTATACCTATAGATATGATAAAAAATATTTTATTGTATGAAAATGAACACATTTTTATATGAAAATTGAAAGGTGTTCTTAACTAAAAATATCAATCTTGACGCAATGGAGTAGTCTGTTCATGCCAAAAATTATAGAAATATAAGATTTCAAAATTGTGGCAACACGAGCTCAAGATTTAGATCAACATCTAGAGCCTGATACCATGTTTTGGAAAACATGGTATTCCATATAGGATGAATACCTTCACTAGTCACTCTCATATCCATATCAAAGATCGTAATGCAAAACCCTTTAATATAGAATAGTCCACAACCTAAGCCAACATTTCCACTTGAGGAAATTTTGTTAATGGAAAAGACAAAATTGTATAAGAGAGCTCTCACAATTGATCATTACACATGACTTCATTGTCTTTAAATAGATATCATGGACGAATCAGGTATTAACCAATGGATCAATATACATTAGTATCAAGAAGAATAAGGGTTGTTGGATCACTTCTTGCAACTACTGAATTAAAATGCAACTAATGCATATTAAAGAAAAAGACCAAGAAACACACTTTTACCTAATAGAAAAGTTAGACCAACTTGAACTTAGCTAAATTATAAGTGTCTAAACATCCTACTATGGATATATTCAATATGAAGCTAATAAAAAGAGAAATGGTTACAATATTTTTCATTGTATCTAGTTCCATAGTTGAGAAGAACATATGATGTTATACGAGATTTACGATTGGATACAAAAGTATCTCCCCTAGGTTTGGTGGCTAACCTAGAAAAATAGAGAGATAAGGAACACAATTCTTTCCTTAAAGAAAATATATGACAAAATGAAACCTGCCTGAAATCTATCTCGGGCTTCGCTCCTTCTTTAGCTTGGATGCTCCAATTCCAGCTCTGATTGCCAAAATTAGAACCTTGATAGTCAGATAACACAAGCCAAGAAACTACAAGATATATGTAATATCATCTAAATGCTCTATTCATTAGATCAACATGGCATTGAAATGTATTTAATAACAACATCACATATATGAAAATGGAGAATTATTTGCATTAATATAAATGGAAGGAGTTTACAACCATAAATAGGTGTTGATCTTGTAGAATATCTCCTCTAGACTGACTTGAATGTGCACCTCTAATCAGCCCAAATGCATGAAATGAAACTTCTCACCACAATAGTATAAGGGTAGAATCACTCTCCAAAAGATAACCTCTTGCATATGGAAGGCTGTAAATATATAGAGGAGTGTGGTAAGTTGGGATTTCTCATCCACTTACCAATATAAGGTTTTAGATCCACCTTTGATGGGAGGATGGGATCAAAGGATAAGGGATGGAAACTCCAAAAGAGGATAGGATAGGCTCGAGATGTTTTATCTAAGGTAAATGGTTGTAACAAATTCTCGAAGCTTCTAGAAAACGAGGCTTTCAAAATTTCTCTCTTTTTCCTGAATTTTTAAAACCAATGTAGGTGCAAAGGGGAGAAACCTTTAGGTTATAATAGTAGGCCATAATGGACCAAGCTATTGGTGAACATTGTCCAGCAAGAGGCCAGGGTGCCTTGGTCCTAAAAATGGCTCACATGATGCAATCTAGGGAAGAAAATTTGGGGAATGAAAGAAACATGCTTAGGGATTTGTGCTAGATGATGGCAAGAGAGAAATAGGATGTTAATTGATCCCATTAGGAGGTCCATTGATGAGATGTGAGAAAATGACCTATAAAAAATCCCCCCACTAAAGCGCATACTCAGAAATGATGGTTGATGATTGAAGTGCTTTACCTTCTAACAAGTCAAGATCAAGAACAACCGGTGAGATTCATCTGTTACAATACATTTTCATCATGAAATATTTTTCGTTGAGGGGGGCATACCCATACACAACGCATAAGCTAACATAAAATGTCTGATGATCAAAAGATGAATCCATAGATGACAACTGGTGGACCCATGACTGGATGAATATATGTATGATCATGGCCATCATACATTGGGATCTCATTATAACTCCTGAAATCAAAGCTTGAATGGATGAAACTAGATCTGGGGTCTTCTATATCCTTCACACAAAAAAACCAATGAATGTGTCTAATCATGTGAATCAATGAGGTGATTTCAAACATGGTAGACACCATCTGATTATCGGCTGAAGATGTAAGTTGTTAACACATGTAAGAGAAAAAACCAATGATGTTAATGTCTCTCAACGTACTAGAGTACAATATGTATGGTCTGAATAAATAAGCTGATGTCAAACACCACATAGAGTCTTATAGCCGAAGGTCGTTGATGTAAACTTGCGCCAAGAGCGAGGAAACTTTCTATTGATGTATTTAAGGACCAAGGTACCAAAGGGTTGTTTCTATGTTAACTTCCTGGATAATGTGCTGATGTTGACAGGAATTGACCTGTGGCAGGAGGGCCTTGATGTATCCCCCATCAATGACATGAAACGAGTATCATGATTGAGACGCAATGATCATAATGATTTTGATATGGAAATGGATCAGGAAAGGAAACCATGGAATGAAGTCTTAGGAGTATTGTAACGGATATCAATATAATGACTTCTCTTGAACACACCGAGGACATTGAATGGAGTTGGTAGCATTGACCCAAAAAAAACAGTGTGTATGATAACCAAAAAACAAGAATATTACCAAACCCAACAACCTCGGAGATGAAGTGGAAGTGATCCAATATCTTTTGCTTATAGATGTATTAAAGACTTACATGGATAAATTGTAGCTTAACCATAAAATTTTAATGTGCACATGAGAGAAGAGGAGAAACACATAAAAAACATGAAAAAAAGATAAGAGGCTTGATAATGGAGTTCATCTACTTTGGACTACGTCTCCAGGCCCTGCTCGATCAATGGGGAGGCCTTCGTTCATTAAGTAGCATAAGAAAGAAGAAGTACAATCAACATTTATAAAAGGAGTCTTATACCTCCAATCTAGAAAATGGTTGAGAAATGGAGAGCATTGTTGTAGAAACTGGCATCACCATTGAGTTCCTGTCACCGAGAGGTGTAAAATCGATATAAAAATTACCCAATTCTGACTCTGGACCAAAACTACCCCTCTGGAAATTTTTTCTCAAGCAAGGTTCCACCCCCTACCACAGGCTTGCTCAAGGTTCCTCTTCCTCTCTCTCGACATTTGTGCCATGCTCTGCCTACCTAGATGTATTGTGCAAATGAGTTTAACTATGATGTTTTCAGCGGGCTACCCAACGGAGGCCATTTCACGCGTTGGAAAATAAAGAAAATGGTTGAGGAGGGGTCAGAGGATCAAATCCCACCCCTCACCTTTAAAAATTACATAACGGTTGAATAAACTGAAATAAGGGTGGGTCTGCCAGTTTGTTGGCTTGCTCCCTAAAACTCCTACCGGCATATGTGTTAACATAATGTGGAGGGGGTTGACTGCCCGCCCCCAAACACTATTAATACGATACGGTTGAGGTGGGTACCAGGGGCGGTGGGGTCATGGCAGTGTGCCCCATATTTATAGAGATTTTTGTATGGTGGTTCCAAGGGTGGCGGGGTCATGGCTGCCCACCCCCTTTTTTAAATATAATTTTGTTAAGGTTCCACCAGGGCAGTGGGTGTCACGTCTTGCCACCCTTTCTTTTAATTTTATTAACCCACTTCATAATTTTTCTAGAACCTTAGGGGTTATTGGATGAATTAATCATCCTACAAATTTTCTCGGAAAAATGGCTGGATTCCGGTGTCAGATTCTTGCAAAATTGTTCCCTCCTTAAGCCTGCCACATGGGTAAGTCAACCCTAAACTTTGACTTCTTCTATATTTCTCATACGAACTCGATTGGAGTGTCATTCACGCCATTGGAATCAGGGCAACAAGCACTTTGATTTGGTATCAAGTTTATCATCTTTTTTCCACTTTGAATTTTGCGCCTTTTTCATGCCATCGGTGTCTGGAGATCCACTTGGATCAATCCTCTCCATTGAGAGCTTTTGGACCAGAAAAACCATTAACACTATTCAACATACGACCCGTGTTCTTTCCAAACCACACTTTCAATCATTTGCATACAAAACTAGTACATCTTCTGCACTCACTCATGACTCAACAATCCCTCACCTGCCAAGAGTTTATAGCACACACTCTTTGGTCAAGGATTACACAATAACAATCAATACTTCAAATACTCATAAGAAGGCGTAAAAGCATCATCGTTGCATTTTTTAAGTGATGGAAACACATCATCACTTTTACATTTACTTGCAACACATGATTTACAAACCGAGGCCATACAAAATACTATTAAAACAAACATCCTATCCTTAATAAAGCGAACCACCATGAATGTGTCTGAGTGTTGTCATTGGCTGGCTTCTCTATTTTTATTTTTTTTGGCTATGGAGCATTTGGCACGTGCTTTCTTGATGTGCCTCTTTGTTGCAGTGACTACCTCAATATTTCTTTCTCCAAACTTTTTGGGTCCTCTTGAAGCACTTCCCTTTGGTGTTCCTCTGCTAAGGGTTCATGGAGCCCTTACTATCACTAGAATAGTAGGAGAAAGTCTCGTCATCGGTTGTTGACTAATCACTAACTACTTTGGAGCTTTCCCCAACATCCTTCCTAACATAACTGAGTCCCACATCATGAGGCATTTCCTCTACTTTGATGGGGTTCATGATTCCCTGGCCATTAATGCCGAGGTCCTTTCCTTGATAGCCCATCTTCTTCAACAATTTGGACCTGATACCTGTAGTATATTTTCCAAAAACAGCGAAATCATGTTACAAATCCATTTGGTCACATCAACCCCGACTTACAGATCAGTAATATTAGGGCCCATCAAACCCTAATTCCGTTGTTACATGTCCTAAATATGTCAACCATTAGAATTCATAGCTTCCCAAGAAGTTTCATGACTGAAATCATCCAATAACTGACTCTAAGAAGATTAGCGCAGTGAGATCTTCATTAGGGTGTGCTGCAGTGCAGTCCAGTACATTGCTAAGGTGCTATCCAGTTCACTTGAGCCCCCTTTGGCCTACGCTAGGCAAATTTGAGTGAAATTTCATTGGGGTTTGGGAATATTCTTATCCATTAGATGCATCTAGAAGTTTCCCAAGATTACCTACTCTTTGGTCTCAAATTTGGATGAGTAAGGAGTTAAGGAACATCAATCCCTTTATCCCTTCCTCCATGGAACTAAATCCTAAGTTTTGGAGGGCATTCATTATCACCATTTATGGAATAACTTCCTTCATTCACCTATAAAAAGAACACTCATCTAAGTGATCAGGGGCTAGCTGGGCTAGGAATCATTGAGTTATAGGGAGATGCTATCAGTATGAGACTTGAGTTGATTTCAAGTATTGTAATGATGTCAAAATGTCTTGCTTGTTATGAGGAGAGGATGGGATTGAATTAGAGGAGTGATGCTAAATCCAGCAAGTTGGGTTGTAACTCTTCCTTTTACTAATAAAGTGTTCAAAGCTTTTTCCATATGCTTGTGTTATTCATTGATGCTTTCATATGTGTACTATGTACTTGATTCCATGCTATGTTTAATCAATATATCATTATCATATGCTTTGATTGTTTTGTCTTCTGTCTATGTTCAGGTACTCTTTAAGCGGATTAAGTATGGAAAGTAGAGACATAATTGGTCAAGGGATTTAAGGAGTAAGCGAAAGCTTCAGGTAGGCTTCTTTACCTCTTATTTAATTTGTTGGTCACAGAAAAAGTAGAGAATGATTTGCACTATTGTTATAGAATTAGCTATTAGTCTAGGGGTTTAATAATTTATTTGTAGAAACCAAAACTTTCCAAAACAAATTAGTGACTCCACTGGGGACCAATCATCCATCTTAGTAGCTTATCAACCTTTTAAGACATTTCTACATAATGTACTTGTGGTCATTGATTGAATTTTAGTCTGATTTCATAGAAAATTGAGTCTAAATTGTGCCAAATTACCTTCAGAAATGGCTTACTATCACCATCACAGCCCAATGAAGGACATAGTGCACCGTAATGCACTTCCCACATAGAGCCAGTGCATTGAAGCACACTATCTATCACTGTTGCCTACGCTGAACCCTTGAGGGTCAGTTTCCAATGTATGAGCTGAACGTTTTTGCCAATTTTCTCCTATTTGAATGATTTTCTGAATGTCAATGATCTCTTGTCTCTGTTTTTCATATCCTTACCTGGCCCTACTTTGACTAGGATTGATAAATTTTTCTTATGTATTTTCTTTGTCATTTTCAATCTATAGTCGAAAGTTAGTTTTTTGGTCGATTAATCTTTAGCAAAAGAAAGTGTCATAAAATCGTCTTTTCCTTCGAAAATTGAATTGTCGTAAAATTTTCATTCATGAAAAATTGATTGATTCATGTATGCATATGATTAGTCTTTTCATTGAAAGTTTCGTAATTCCTCATTTATTTGAAAACAAAAGTGTCGTAAAGTCTTCCTTTCCTTGAAAAGAAATTGTCGTAAAATCATCATTTTTAGGAAAAGAGTTTATTGATTTATTGTGTATTACTTTTCCTTTTTTTTCATTCACGTTAAGGTAAATTGAAAAGAAATACATGCATGTTGCATTGAAAAAGTTTGTGAATGCTTGAACGAAATAGCTAGGGAAATTGCATTAGATGTGCTCTTTTCTCTTTGTCAAAGATCTGATTTCTCTGTCCCTACTAGCTAAGGATTTTCATTTTTAAATTGAATGGAAAGAATGCTTATCATATTAGTTGTATTTTAGGAATTGCAAACATACATCACGTGGTGAACCTTGAAAGGAAAATTTTAAATAAGATCAACTTAAAATTTATCTGAGTTTACCTAATGGATAATTGTCACCTAACGATAAAATTTAGAGGTCTAGGCTAGAGACATGTTGCGACGTCGTAAAACAAAGCAGCTGTTGCTAACTTGTCTGCAATACATCCCAAGTATGGTACCTCATTGGATGCACGTGAGTATATCGTAGCTCGTCCATTTGTCTTCGGGTATATAGGGTGGTGTTACAGTACATAAAGTATATGGCAATGCTCTCACTATGCGTTTTGCATTAGACAACGCTTATACGGGTTGGGCCTCCACGTACTTTCGGGTATATATGGGAGGACAACACTAGGTTTCTATCCATCCTTAGGTAACCGAGTTGGCTGCCTTGTACACTATGATACTCCGAACATAGTATTCAGGGAGATTGCCTGGCTGTACTTCTTGGTTTGCTAGGAGGTATTTTGCAGTTCATAGTTGCTTGGTAAACCTTTTGCCTAGATTATCCCTATTTTTTTTTGTTATGTTACATTGATTAAAATAAAATTAATTGACCACGGATAACATCCTCCACGCTCAATCCTTATTTGATCTTAGGTTGAAACATATGGCAACAAATTGAAAGTCCATCGATCAAGGAATTCCTTTTGATGGGAATCCTAGTCCTTTTCCTTCTTTCGGAAATATTGGTGCTCCTTACATGGCTACATTGTCCCTTCCAGGATTTACCATTGGGTTGCCAATATGGTTGTTTTCAACCTCCTTGGTTCAAAATGTTGTGATTTCTCCACAATCGAGTATACCTCCAACTGGACAAAATGAACCTCCAGTTGATCCTAAAGTTTACCCTTTGCCTTCTTCCTCGGTTGTTTCTTCCTCCCCTTCTTCCTTTTCGCCTGGTGAAAGTATTGGTACTAGTAACCAGGTGGCTAAGAAGAAGAAGAAGAACAAGCAAATTCAGTAGAGGGGCAATCAAGCAACCATGTCTTTGAATGCAACATCTAATGAGAAACCATCCGTCAATCCTCACAAAGTTTGATATCCATGCAAACTTTATGCAGGAGACCATCTTCTTCGAAATTGTCATGATATTCCTCAGATTTTAGAAAAATGGTCTTCCCGTTCACATCATCATGTGTCATCAACCTCTGGAAATCATGTTGGTGACACACCATCAACTAGTGGTAGTAAAGTTCAAGGAAATAAGGGTAAAGTTAAGTTTCCATGTAGGTTATGTGAAGGGAATTACCCCATTCACCTTTATCCCTATCTGGATGAAGCCAAAAGAGTGTTGGATAATCGTCCTACTTCACTGTAGTGACTTCCATCTGGTTAAAAGAAACTATCCCTTAATCCTTCACTAGTTGATGAATTTACTGACCAAAATCAACCGTCAGTCAAACCCACTCTCTCTAAAAGTGAATCCTATGAGTCTATACGAGACCCAAATCAACAGGTCGAGGTAACAGTTGATCTAATTTCACCTTTAGTAAATTGCACCTTTCCTGAAGGGAGTGAATATGATACCGCTCAGGTTATTTTTGTTTCTTTAGATTCAAATGAGCTTGGGGGAAATCCACCTGTTCCATTGAGACAGGAGGAAAATCCTCCCGTTCTCATAAATCAAGGGGTTAATTTTCCTGTTTCTATGGTACCCCCTCCAAGTAGTCTAGTCACTTCCTTTGATTGGAACCAACTGGCAGGATTCCGTCTTCCTTATTATGTGCCTTTCCAAATCATAGTACAGGTTTGTAATATGATTGTATTTGGCACTATTATAGATGAAGGTGCATCTGTGAGTATTCTTTCCTCGACTACTTGGCAAGTGCTCGGTTCGCCACCACTTGTGTCAGTTACCCAGAATCTATTGGCTTTTAACAGAGGAACCAGTTGACCATTAGGGATCCTTCCTCAGTCGCCTATTACCTTGGGAGGAAAAATCGTTTATCTAAACTTGATGGTAGTCCCCGGTCCTTTAGATTACAATTTACTTCTAGGGCAAGACCATGTTTACGACATGGGAGCTATTGTTTCAACACTCTTTCGAGTGATTTGTTTCCTGCATGAAGGCAGAATTGTCACCGTTGACCAGCTTTCATTTCCTAATCCAAATATGGCTTCCAGTCAACCATCTTCCCTAATTGTTCCTTTTGTACCAATGGTATCATCCCCACCACGGGTTAATTATGTGGCAACCCATTCCATACCTACATCAACTAATGATCAATTCAGTGATGTTGTACATCATGTACTGGGGGCATTGGAACCAGATCTTTCCTTCATGACCTCTTATGAGTTGTGATCCAAGGTCAACGAGGACAGTTCCTAGTCTTGTGTCAACCTCATTAAAAAATGAAACAAGGAATAAGAGGATAGTTCATTGTCTTGTGTTGACCTCGTTTAAAAATCAAACAAGGAATACGAGGATGGTTCTTTTACTATGTCAATCTCGATAAAAAATGAAATAGTTCCCATGATGATAGTTCCTAGTCTTGTGTCAACCTTTTTAAAAAATAAAACAAGGAGTATGAGGATAGTTCCTTGTCTTGTGTGAACCTCATTAAAAAATGAAACAAGGTCCCAAGTTCCAAGACGAGTCTTTGATTAGATCTCGTAAAATCCCAGTCAAGTCTTTCACTTGATCTCGTAAACGAACCTTCATTCCATCCACCTGATAGCCATGAGTAGTCTACTTTGGTGAATGTAATGAAGCTTAAGGGGCATGCACCTATTCATAAAGTTAAGTTTCCCTTTAGGTTATGTGAAGGGAATCACCCCATTCACCTTTGTCCCTATCTGGATGAAGCCCAAAAAATGTTGGATAATCATTCTGCTTCAGTGTGGCAACTTCCATCTAGTTACAGGAGACTCTCCCTTTCATCATGCTGGGGGAATGTAAACCAATCTCAAGCATAGTTCTTAGTTTTAATCTTGTGTAAAAATGAAACTAAATCCAAGCATAGTTTTTTGTTTCAAGCTTGTGTAAACATGACATTGAATCCAAGCACAGTTTCATATCATTCAAGCTTGTGTAAAAATGAACCCATTTCCATTTTAACCCCTGTGATTTCCATTCTATCAACCTCTTTCATCAGATGATCCTTGGTTGTTTTCATCCCATCACCACCATCCCTTTGGCCAATCATACACCTTCACTTGGTTGTTTTACCCTTTCTGAGGAACAATTGCAATGAGTGGTCTTAATAGCCAACCTCTTCACATAAATCAACATGTTTTGAGAAGTTCCAACATCACCGAAACCAGTTGCTACCCTAGATACCAGTCATTCCTCAAAATGGAGTCATCTTTAAGCACTTTTCAGACTCTCTAAACATGAAAAGATTGTCAAGCGCTTGTCCTTTCCAGCTCGTTAATGGATTTGAAACGATATATCTCTTGTATTATTTTATGATTTTTCGAACTTGAGAGATTAATTTACAAAAAAGAACTTGCGGAGTTTCCTTTTCTTCCCTTCTCAAACTCTCTAAACATGAAAAGGACCGAGATATCTTTGTTGTTAAACTCGTTAAAAACATCAAATAGCGACAAACTTGTCCATTTAGACAAGAGTGAGTTTCACCTTCGTTAGACTCGTTAAAGCATCAAATAGCGATGGATTCACCCAAAGGGTGAAATTATACAACACACATATGTTATCCTCCTCAAGCTTGATAAAAAATAAAGAGGTACTAGTCAGCAATGACTGGTGAAAATGGGAGAAAATGGAAAACACTTTATGGTAACAAGTCTCTCTTGAACATGACACTTTCACCTCATCACAGTGATTATGTGGGTTGGGTCATTCAGCATGCTGGTTATCACACCATTGGTCTATCATACCATCCATTACTTTGTTTGGGTCAATGCTACCAATTCATCTTAGTGTCCCTGACATGTTCAAGAGAATTCATTCAGTTCAAACTTCATCCTTTGCGATACCATAAACCTTCATTTTCATGACCGCCATTCTTGAACTTTCTATCGTCAGTCGATTTTTCATCTCCAAAATCATTTACCTCATTTCTTGTCATTGATGTGGGGTACATCAAGGCCCTCCTATGATGAGTCGCTTCTTGTCAACATCAGCACATCATCCAAGAAGTTGACTTAGAAACACCCCTTCAGTACCTTGAGGCTTGCATACATCAATGGTAGGTTTCTCGCTTCCGGCGATAGGTTTACATCACTGGCCTTCGATTGAAAGATTTTGTATGGTGTTCAACATCATATCATTTATTCACACCATGCGAAATGTACTATAGTACCTTGAGGGTCATTATCATTATCGGTGATTCCTCTCACGTCTGGTAACGACTTACATCAATCGCAAGTAATCAGACGATGTCTTCCCATGTTTGAATTTAGATCATCTATTCACATGGTTAGACTTGTACTTGAGTGAAAGATTGAAAGAGATTGAAGACCCCGGATCTAGTTTCATCTATCCGGGTTGCGATATTTTTAGGAGTACTAAATCAAATGTACAATGGCCTTACATTCATGGTCATCCATTCATGGGTCTATATCTGTAGACGACTATATTTGTACATGTAATGAAAGTTTATAAGTTGAGCATGGGTATGCCTTCTCTCAACAATTTCATGAGAAAAAATCAAACTATCATGATATATGTATTGTAATTGATGCAGGTCACCTTCTTCTTCGAAACCTCCTCTCCACATGATAAAGCATTTCACTCGACATAGATATTTATGACTTCATGCTTTAGGGGGCAACTGTTACAGATCCATTTGGGCTGATCAACCCCGACTTACATATCAGTACTATTAAGGCCCATCAAACCCTAATTCAGTTGTTACATGCCCTAAAGAAGTCAACCATTAGAATGCCTAGCTTCCCAAAAAGTTCCATGACTAAAATCATCCAAAAACTTCCTCTAAGAAGATTAGTGCAGGCAGGCCTTCATTAGGGTGTGCTGTAGTGCAGTCCAGAACACTGCTAGGGTGCTATGCAGCACACTTGAGCCCTCTTTGGCCTACATTGGGCAAATTTGAGCAAAATTTCATTGGGGTTTTGGAATATTCTTATCCATTAGATGCATCTATAAGTTTCCCAAGATTATCTACTCCTTTGGGCTCGAATTTGGATGAGGTATGGAGTTAAGGAACATCAATCCCTTTATCCCTTCCTCCATGGAACTAAATCCTAAGTTTGGGAGGGCATTCATTATCACAATTTATGGCATAACTTCCTTCATTCACCTATAAAAAGACCACTCATCTAAGTGATCAGGGGCTAGTTGGGATGGAAATCATTGAATTATAGGGAGATGCTATTAGTATGAGACTTGAGTTGATTTCAAGTATTGTAATGATGTCAAAATGTCTTGCTTGTTATGAGGAGAGCATGGGATTGAATTGGAGGAGTGACACTAAATCAAGCAAGTTGGGTTGTAACTCTTCCCTTTACTAATAAAGTGTTCAAAGATTTTTCCATTTTCTTGTGTTATTCATTGATTCTTTCATATGTGTACTATGTACTTAATTCCATGCTATGTTTAATCAATAGATCATTATCATGTGCTTTGATCGGTTTTTATCTTCTGTCTGTGTGCAGGTACTCTTCAAGCAAATTAAGTATGGAAAGGAGTGACAAAATTGGTCAAGGGAGATAAGGAGTAAGTGAAAGATTCAGGTACGCTTCTTTACCTCTTATTTAATCTATTGGTCATAGAAAAAGTAGAGAATGCTTTGCACTGTTGTTCTAGACTTAGCTACCAGTCTAGGGGTTTAAGCGTTTATCTGTAGACACTAAAACTTCCCAAAAAAATTCATCGTCAGGAAAAGTACATGGAGTCAAAGAACTTTTTTTTACGGCAAGGGAGTTGGGCTACAATCTTCCCAGGGCCTTGTTCTTAGCTTGCAACTGGCATAACAACCTCTATTTCTCCTCCTCTACTTCCCGTAGGAGCCTTCTTAACTTAGCAATTTATGCTTGAAGGTTTTGGTTGGTCTCCTTAGGTTCTTGGAGACCTACCACACTGGGTGCCCTTTCCATATTTGGTACAGTATCTATTGAAATTTTTGCTTCATCACCTGAATTACAACCCAGATCGATGGGTCCGTCTGTTGCTATTCCAAGAGATATAATCCTCCTTTCGTCACCGGAATTTGATCCCAAGTCAATGGATCTACTTCGTGCAAAACACGTAGTCGTGACCTTCTCGTCTTCTTTTGACTCAGATGTTTGATCTTGTTGCATGGTGGCAGTGGTTTCTGGCTTCTCCTTTCTACCATTTCTCTTAGGTCCCAACCCAAGGTGAAGTTTCCAACAATTTTCTTCATCGTGTCCCTCTTTCTCACAATGTGTACAAGAGAGTTTTGTCCCTCTCCTCTTGCTGTTGCGGTGCTTTTTTGGTGATCATTTTGTGTGTGCATCCCACTGCTTTCATGATGCATGTCTTTCACATTGGCCTCATCGATAGTAGTAGGTCCAAATAATAATAATCAATGCCTTATGTAACTATGTAAAGAACCAATATACTTAGTTACAATCTCTGGTGAATCTAAGGAAATGCTTAAATTCAATGCTTGTCTTCTAAAGTCTTCAGTAATGTTTTGCACATTTTGACCTTTGCTTTGCCTTAGGTGTTTCCATTATATTAATTCCTTTTGCCAATAGCCCAAAGGGTAAAATTGTTTTTCCAATGCAGTCACAAAATTTGACCATGAGGAGAGAAGGTTACCCAGATTTGTGTTTGCCTACAATTTTCTCTCCCACCAAACGAGAGCAGTGCCACTCAGTCAAAGGGATACCACCTGGATCTTTGCCTCATCCTCTTCGATTCGTTAAATTCTGCAGTAGACTTCAATATGCCTAATCCAATTGTTAAGATTTTTGGAATTACTTTCACCATTATACATGGGAAGATCAAATTTGAAATCTAATTTAAGGAAAGGTTTCTTAGATGCATTTCTTGAATTCCTATGAAGATGGTGAGAAGAAGAAGAGGAACTTTCACTTGCCGAAGGAGAAGGAGGGGATTCTTCTCCACCATTTTCGTGCACCGAACCTTGTTCTTCTGGATTTCTCTCTTCTGCTTTCTCCAGCCTTGAAAGCAATTGATCGACCTTTTCTACCACCGTATAGAAGGTTTTGTGGTAAATTTGCTCCTCTTCATAAAGAGGCACTTCATCTGCCATGTTTCTCCTTTAATGTGCATGCCTCGCCTCGGGATCAAAAGACTTTAGTTTCCCTTCACCTCCTCAGAGCTTATTTCTTGTTAGCATACAAACATGCAATTCACATCTACAAATACCTGCTTTGATACCACTTGATCCAAGATCTTTTTCTTATAGATGTATTAAAGAATTACATGGATAAATTGCAGCTTAACCATAAAAATTTGATGTGCACATGAGAGAAGGGGAGAAACACATCAAAAACATGAAAAGAAGACAAGAGGCTTGATAATGGAGTTCGTCCACTTTGGACTATGTCTCTGGGCCCTGCTCAATCAATGGGAAGGCCTTCATTCATTAAGTGGCATGAGAAAGATGAAGTACATTCAACATTTAAAAAAGGAGTCTTGTAAGTCCAATCTAGAAAATGGCTGAGAAATGGAGAGTTATATTGTAGAAACTGGCATCACCATTGAGTTCCTGTCACCGAGTGGTGTAAAATTTATATCAAAATTGACCAATTCTAACTTTAGACCAAAACTGCACCTCTGGAAAATTTTGCTCAGGCAAGGCTCTACCCCCTGCCACAAGCCTGCGCAAGGTTCTGACTCCTCTATCTCAAATTCCATGTCATGCTCTGCTTACCCAGATGCATTGTGAAAATGAGTTTAATTATGATGTTGTCGGCAAATTGCCCAAAAAAAGTTGTTTGGCACGTTGGCAAATAAAGAAAATGGTTGAGCAGGGGTCAGGGGATCAAATTCTGCCCTTGCCCTTTTTACATTACATAATTGTTGAATAAACTGAAATAGGGACAGGTCTACCGGTTCGATGGCCCACACCCCATAACTCGTTGTTTGTGTTAATGTAATGTGGAGGGGCGGCGGGGTCATGGTCGTCTGCCCCATATTTAAAGTGTTTGTTGTAATGTGGTTCTGGGGGTGATAATATAATTTTGTTGAGGTTCCACCAAGCTGATAGGGGTCATGGTGTGCCGCCCTTTTTTCTTAGTTTTATTAATCCACTTCGTAAATTTTCTAGAACCTTAGAGGTCATTGGACGAATTAATTGTCCTACAAATTTTCCTGGAAAAATGGCTAGATTCCGGTGCCGGATTCTTGCGAAATTGCACCCTGCCACATGGGTAAGTCAACCCTGAACTTGGTTGCTTCTATCTTTCTCATACAGACTTAGATTGGATTGTCATTCACACCATTGGAATCAGGGCGATGAGCACTTTGATCTGGTGTCAAGTTTATCATCTTTTTTCCACTTTTAATTTTGAGACTTTTTCATGCCACTAGTGTCTAGAGATCTAGTTGGATTAGGAAGAGTGTTGTGTTCAAGAGTGACCCACTAGAATTAGCAAATGGAATACCCTATTTTTCCAATTTCCCCATCCATACTATTGAATACATCTTTATTTTTTAACAAGCTTGAGGAGGATAACATATGCTTGATGTGTCAGTCCATCCTTCAGATGAATTCCTCTGAGTATATTTAATGAACCCTGAGAAGGATTGGTTCAGCCTTGTCATGTTCGACAAGTCTGTCATTGTTTGATGTTTTAATGAGTCCAATGAAGGTAAAACTTGACATCTTTTTTCATGTTTAGAGATTTTGAAAAAAAGGTGAAAAATAAAACTTTAGATGTCCCTTTTCATAGATATCTCGAGTTCGAAAAGGTAGAAAATAATACTCAATGGAACCTCTTAGCCATCTTTGACTAAGGTATTCCTTTTTTGTATATAGTCTATCTCAGTCCAAAAAAGGGTTAAACTTATAATGAGTAGACGTCTTTTAATTTACTTTTAATTTAAATCTATTAGGACAAGGGGATATTTCTCAAAAATTGTTTGATCAAATCTGTGACCTATGGAGGAAATTCTTGAGGAAACAATATAGATTCGGTAAAGGAATTCATAATAGAAATAAGAAAACTGAATCTATTGATGCTATGATTATCGGATTAGAAAAAAAAATGACAATATGAAAATTGAAATAATGAATATTGTTAGTAAACAAATAGACTTTTTGAAGTTTCAGCAAAAACTTGTAGAAGAGAAAGAGATATTGTCTACATTATGTCCTAAATGTGGAAGAAATCATCCTTTAAGAGAATGTCCTCTCGATGTTAAAGAAACTAATAAATGTGCAATTTGTGCAGATAATCATGCTACAAGAAAATGACCCTCAATATCTGGTCTGAAAGCTGTACTTGAAAGAGGAAAACCTAAAGCTAAATCACTGCATGATATGGGAGCACGAAGAAATTGGCCTCAAGTAAGTGCAGGTATGGTTCTTGAACCTCCACCACATTTTTTTGGTTATAATGCACACTCATATTCATATCCTAACACTGGTCACTCTCAACATTGGAAGAATGGAAATCAATATCAGTATGGACAACCCTTCCACTCTTGGTAATAAGGATGGAGAGGGCCAAACCATTCACATCTTTCACATCATTCCTATCCTGCACCTGTGCAATCATATCCTCCTAGATATGCACCTTACCCAATTCCTCAACCATCATTACCTCACTTGAGTCAACCTATGCCACCATTACCTTTACCTCCACTGTTTCGACCTTCTTAGCTTCCTGTCAACCTTTACCCAACACTAATAATAAAGCAGTACAAATGATCCTTTCTTCAACCCGCTTTCTTCATCCAAATATCAGATTATGCGAGTTCAAGTAAATGACCTACAATTGAGATCAGGGGAGGTAGTAACCTTAGAAAATCAAAAGCAGCATCTCATGATTATCAATGAGAGAGGAGAGGAGGAAACTCCTGACCATTTTGAAAAATATGACACCATTCAACCTATCCCTATAGATTATGAGCCCTTGTCATCTTATTCCAACCGACCTCCCTATCCAGAGAGGTTAGTTGCAGAGAAGAAAACCCCATTCCTGAGTCTAGCCTAGCTTTTGAGCTTAGGAACCTTTTCATAAGGGTACCTTTGCTCCAAGCTATCAAAGAGATCCCCATCTATACAAAAATCATTAGGAAACTCTGTCTCAAAAATCAATGAAGGAGAAGATTGGAACCTCAAACTATTCAATTTGTTGGTAGAGAAACAGATTTGTTGATGGGGTGTATGCACATGGAAAAATATATTGAACCCGAAAACCCTATTGTCTATGTTCAGATAGGTGATTTGCTTGTCTCCAATGTATTTATAGACCTAGGGGCAACCATTAATGTTATGACCAAGCAAACCATGGATCAACATGGATTGGTCCATATTCATCCTACTCCCACTGTGCTTGAACTAACTAATAGATCTAAAATCAAGCTGGAAGGGATGTTGGATGATGTGGTCGCTTTCTTATATTCTTGGGAATATATCGCATATTTCTTTGTGCTTCAGCCAAAGAACCCTGTGGGAGGGCATCCCTTGATTTCGGACGACCATGGCTTGCTACGGGTGATGCTTATATTGGATGTCATTCTGGTGATATGTATATTTCCCATGGACATTCCAGAAAGAACGTCACCTTATATCCACCCACTAGATCCTTTCAAGAGCTCTGAGACACTTTATGGTTAGACTACATTAGTGATGAGGATACTCAGCCTGTTTCCTTGATACATTAGAATGTTTAGTCGTCAGAGGAGGGTGAGATCCAAGACTTCCTGAAGAATCTAGACACCATGCCTAATTTCGAGTAACTGAGTTGGATTTTTAGTCAAGATTTTCATGAAAGATATAGCTCTCTACATCCATCACCACCATCGCTAGTGACACCTTTGTGTACTCTTGAGCCTGATACTACTCTTGTTGATATCAGTTCAGGTAAATCCTTGTATATCAGTTAAGACTTGGATCCTTCTCAGCAAGAGCATCATGTGAATTTGTTGTGAAACCATCTTGATGCCTTTGCATGGGGTTATAAAGATATGAAAGGCATCCCTCCTTAAACTTGTACACACCATATCTATATTCAGGATGGATCCCGACCTGTCCGACAACGTCGAAGGCGAATGAACCCAACTCTAAGAGACATTGTAAAGGAAGAATTGCAAAAACTCTTAGATGTTGATTTTATCTATCCCATCACTGATAGCCAATGGGTCTCGCCATTAGTATTAGCATCAAAGAAAGATGGGAGATTTCACATTTGTATTGACTACAAATAATTGAATAAAGCCACTCTCAAATATTACTTCCCCCTCCTTTCATTGATCAGGTACTCGATACCCTTGCTGGTAAGAAGTATTTTTCTTTTCTAGACGCCTTTAGCAGATATAAACAGATACATATAGCACCCGAGGATCAAGACAAAACCACTTTTACATGTCCATGGGGTACATTTTTTTACTGAGTACTTCCCTTTGGGCTATGTAATGCCCCGACTACCTTTCAAAGGGGTGTTTTGTGATTCATTTCAGGAAGCCCTCAAGAATCTAGAAAAAGTGCTTTTTCATTGCCAAGAAGCTCATCTCGCCTTGAGTGACAAGAAATGTAGATTAATGTGCAAGGTGGGAGTGGTTCTTGGCCATATTATTTCCGACAAAGGTATCGAGGTTGACCTTGCAAAAATAGAAGTCATTTTGAGTCTTCCTATACCAAAAACTCAAAGGGAAGTGAGAGGTTTCCTAGGAGACGTGGGCTACTATAGGAGATCCATTGAGAATTTCTTAAGGATAGCTACCCCCCTTTTCCAACTCTTGGCTAAAGATAGTGAGTTTTCTTGGTCCATAGCTTGCTAATAGTACTTTGAGACATTGAAGGAAAAATTAGTCCAGGCAGTAGTTCTGAGAGGAACAAACTGGTCCTTGCAATTCCATATTTCCTCTGATAACTTAGATACTATTATTGACACAACTTTAGGACAAGAACAAGGAAAACAATATTATGCTATTTATTTCATTAGTAAAAACTTGTCACCCACTGAACTCAATTATACGGTTACTGAGAAAGAGTTTTTAGTTGTAATTTTTTCTATTAATAAATTCAGACATTACATTAGAGGATATGAAGTCCTTGTACATACTGACCATTCTGCAATAAGATATTTGATGAATAAACCATTAACTAGTGATAGAGTGACTAGGTGGTTACTATTGTTACGGGAATTTAATATTACTATTGTTGATAGACCAGGAAAATCAAATGTAGTGGTAGATTATCTTTCAAGATTAAATAATCCTGGTGAAGCAATTCTAGTTGATGATGATTTTCCCAACGAACATCTATTTGTTGCGTTAATAAAATGCCCATGGTTTGCTGACATAGCTAACTATTTAGTCACTAAAAGGTTACCACCTCACTTATCCGCTCATGAAAAGTGGAATATCATTCAAAAAAGTGTTGCATATTCTTGGATCCAAGGAGACCTCTTTTACACTGAAGTAGATCTAATTATCCATAGAGGTGTAACAGAAGAAGAAGTGTTTGATATTTTAAAATGTGCCTATGATCAACCTTGTGGGGGTCACTTCGTTGATAAACAGACTGCATACAAAGTGTTACGAGCTGACTATTTTTGGCCTTCTTTGTTCAAGGATTCCAAACAATATGTCAAGCTGTGTGACACCTATCAGCAAGTTGGCCAGCCTAATCAAACCAACGAAATTCCTTTATGCCCTAAGGTTATGATTTAGCCTTTTGAAAAATGGGCCATTTATTTCATAGGACCAATCAATCCATCATCATCAAATAAAAAGCATATTTTGGTTTGTACAGATTTTGTTACAAAATGGGTAGAAGATAAAGTTGTTTCTTTTGCTACTAAAAGAATTGTTGTTGATTTTCTTTTTACTGAAATCTTTACTAGATTTGGTGTTCCTAGAGAAATTTTTTCTAACAATGGACCGCATTTTATTTCTAATCTGGTACAGGGTGTGATGGAGTAGTACAAAATATGTCATAGGAAATATACATCGCATCATCCACAAGTAAATGGTTAGGTGGAACCCACGAATAAGGTGATTGAGTCCAATGTCCTCACAAAGATGGTAAACATGCACAGAAAGGATGGGGCTAAAAAAATACTGGAAGCATTATGGGCCTATTGAACCACTTGGAGAAACAACACATGATATATACCATATGAGCTAGGGTATGAAAGAGAAGTCCTCTTGCCGATAGAATTGTAGATCAAGACTTTCAAGATTGCAGTACAAATTGGACTAGATCTCTTTGAAACACAACATAAACGTCTTCTACAATTAAACAAATTAGATGAATTCTAAAGGTATGTTGTGTAGCAGAACATCTTGGTTCAACAGCAGTGCACGAAGTGGCATGACAAGTCCATTCCGAAGAAGCAGTTACAACTAGGTGATTGGGTACTCATTTATGATTCAAGATTCAAATATTTTAAATGAAAGTTCCATACATGATGGATGAGACCCTATGAGGTGGTCAAAGTGTTCGAAAATGGAGTGGTAGAAATCAAAACTATTGATGGACGAAATTCTGTGTTCCTAGTAAACGGGCATAGATTGAAGGCATATTTTCAGCCCCTTACTAAAGGAGATTTTATGCAGCAAGTCCAACAACCATTTGAAAAGGGGTTGGTAGGTGGTAACACAAACCTGTTGAAGATTTTATTCCTTATTATGCTTATTAAAAAATAATAATAATAAAGAAAGAGAAATAAAAAGAAAGAAATGACAAAAACAAAAAGTATAAAAAGAAAAAAATCCTGTAATTATGAAAATTAGTTGACTGACATGATTGTAGAAGGATCAACCTGAAAACTCGCATGGTGGCAGGAAGATCGAAATTTTAATAAAAGGGAATGCTACTTGATTTTTAGATATGTTGGCTGCCACCAAGAAGAAGCAAGTTTACAAAACCGAGCACTTGCCCAAGTTTGGGGTAACTAGCATGGACATTTTTATTTCAAGTAAATGCTTACTTCCTGCTCTAGTTATCTTTCCTGCACCAGTGCAAGAAGATTTCAAGGTAAAAACGTTGTCTTTCTTCTATCTCCCATTTCGAAAATTGCCACTAGTTTTTTTCTAAAATCCACAATGAATTACCTTCTTCTTTCTTCTAAGAAACTACCCTTGCCCAATTTCCTAAAATCCCTCTTTTCCCATGAATTTTCTACCACATCTAGTTTCGTTTATCCCTCTTGGTGATATTGTTTCTCAAATTCCTATTGTAATATTCCTTCCGATTCTAAAAATTTTTACCCCCTTCCCACTTCTTTATTCTCTCATAAATTGATTGCATAATTGGATGCAGTCAATCCAGAAGGCATGCTCATGACACACCAAAGGATGGAAAATAAAGTTTTTTTCTCGTATATTGTGGCAAATTTTTTAAGTCCAACTACAGAAGTATGTTCTATCAGATTCTCTGCTTGGTACAAGTCTCTGGTGCAAGAAGAGCGCAATGCAAGCACAACACAGTGTGTTATCACTCAGATTTTCCCTGAAGTTGTAAGAAGAGGGAAAGGGGTGCAAGGTAACCAAAAACCAACTTTTAGGTATAGAATCTAGCGAATCTATATCCAAAGAGGGCTCTTTCTTTAAGGTTTAGCTTTGTTTTGAAAGATATTAGGCTAGTTATGAAAACTTGGGAGTTTTGATTGTGATTGGTGGTGAAATTCAGTAGTAGAGGGGTAGGTCTGAATATTTTAGGCCATTGGGCTAATGGAGTCAAAAGAAGAGAGCTCAACTGGATTTGGTTTTTCAACAAAGAATGGCTTCACAGGGCAAGATAGTTAAACAGGGAGCAAATAGAGACTTGAAAAGATGGAATGGACTTAAAAGGGATGAAGGGAAATTAAGAATCCTTCAACATGTTTTAAGAGGAGGGAACTTGGATGATCACCAATAAAAAACAAGGATTTTTTTTTTTACTAAATGATCAAAATGAGTAAACTAGGAAATAGGAACATTTAAGAATTCACTGCTTATGCTAGTTTAGAGGAAAACATTTAGAATAAAAAGGATTGAAGATAGATTTCACTTAAGAACTTTCTGAATTATTTTTTTTCGTTTTAATATTCAGTATGAAACATAATGGATATAATAAACCATAAAACAATAAGACATGAGATATAAAATACTTATTTGTCCGGTGCTTGACACATGAATCTTGTGAAAAGTCCTTTGTATTAATTCTTCATCCAGCAAGCCATGCAAGATTTGTTCAACAACACTTTATTCCAAAGTAATCAGTTTTATAGAAATGTCTAAGAATCCACCACAAAATACTCCAAATGAAGAAGTATTTATACTAATTGTAAACTGAAATATCTTGAAAAAATATCAAGATTAGTTTCACAAATATCTCCAACTATTTACATTAATAGAAATTAAATAAAGGACATTAAAAAATAATGAATATATTTGGCACTTTTTCTATGGATTTGTGGTGACAAAGAAGAGAAATTCAAATTTGATAGAAATTCTTAGTTGATGATGAGGCATCCCAGTCACTAACTACATCCTTCCTTTGTGCATTCTGCCCCAGAAATTCTGCAAACTTAGGGTCCCATGATACGCTTTTATATCTCAATCCGTAATATATATGTAAAAAGTGAAAGAGGTTTCTGTAGATAGGAATTCGTGTGACATAAACCTCTCTCAGTTTCCCAAAATTCATCTCCAGTTGTTCCCAATATTCTCCACAAAAAGATGTCAAAACAAGACTTTGCACAAACTGAAAAATAGGCTGTGAAGACATGCACTTATCTCCCTCTTGGTAATACCTGTGTAAAACGTGAGAGAGGTTTTTGTAGATGAGACCTTTGGGAACAAAAATTCCTCCAGTTTCTCAAAATACTTCTTGGATTGGCCACAATAGTTTTTGAAAAACTATGACTTAAAGAGGAAATTTTTTAAGAATGTACCATTTCTGTTCTGATTTCATCTTTTAACCTTAAATTCCTTTCAACTATTTTTCACTTTTACTTTGAATAAACTTCATTCTAGCTCGTGAAATTGTTTTCATCTTTGTTTAACTCTTAATATCTTCATTTTTACTTTTACTGTTTACTGTTTACTTTTTACTTTTACCGCTCTGTTTTTTCATCTGTCTTCACTTTGACATGAATTCGTATGCGATGTTTTGTAACTGTCTTCTTTGTTGTTTATCTTCATGGTAGCTGATTTACTTGACTTGGTCTTCAATCTGATACTCTTTAACCTTAATACTCTTTGACTGTTCTTTATTGTGTCCTTTTACCTTCACTGTATATATTTTAGATTTTCACTGTCTATTTCAACAGTAAATCCCTTTATTTCCATGTTCCCTCTTCTTGTCTTTCAGCTGTGTGTTTTATTTTTCATCTCTATTTGAAAATACTTGATAAAAATCTTGGAGTAAAGAGGTCTTATGACTAGTATTAAGACTGTTTATCCAAGGCTGTGGTCTTCTGATCACCTGTAAAACAAAACAAATTGTTAAGAAAGCATTGGCTTGTAGGGGAGGTTAAAAAGGTTCCATTTGAGCTTGAGAGGTCTATGGAGTGAGTCTAGAATACTTTTAGGGAGGTAAACCATGATTGGATCGCTTAATATAGGCTTTAGGTGGCGTAGCTGGGTTACAGAGGGTTTTACTACACAATCAGGTGAAAACGAGAAAAACTGGGGTTTTCGTGTTTAAACGAGTAAATGGTTGATATTGGCAGGTAAATGAAAATGACAATTGGTGACAACTGAATGACGAGACATTTTTTCATTTAGTAGAAGGTGGTAAGCAGTTTCTATCGCATCGCTTATGGAGAGTGGGCCGTATTTGGGCTCATCCACGCGATACCATACAATAAGCGATGCGTGGCGAGGGTACTATTTGCGAAACCGCTAAGAGATCGCGTGCTAACGTTCAGTCGTGGAGGGCCATGCGATATGCATGATAGCCGTGGATGTTGGGGGATTGATCAGATGGCTATCGAGGAGGCGTGGTGATGGAAGTTTAATGAGGGCAAGCCCAACACAATTAAAGATTTTTTAATCATATCGGGAGCAATGGGATTGGTTGGGAAAGTTATTAATTAACCGTGGGGGTTAATTAATCATTATTTAATGTGGCGGGGTTTGAGGCTCTTAATTAGTTACAAATTAACTAATAAATCCCGATTAATTATGTATTATGGTTATAACTAACCAAGGGGCGAGTTATATAGAAATTCACAATTTTATATAGTTACAATAATAAGGGACAGGGTAAACTTTATAGGGATTTATAAATTAATACAAGTTAATAGTTAATATGTCATAATCAACGAAAAAGTGCTAAGTATAAAAACATTTGATGTGTGTATTTAAACTTAGGCTTAAAGTGAAATAGCGATTTTATGAGAAATATTGTAATTTTCCTAGGTAAAATAGAGGAAAAAACTTATGAAGGGGAATGAATGATTTATGAATGGTTTTAAGTATTTAGGCTTTATAAATTATTGGGCTGAGGGTCCGGTCCCTCCAGAAGTCAGATAAATGCTCTAAGCCCCTCTAATTTAGCAAATACCTTAGTACTTAGGGGAAATTAGTGAAAATTTAGGGAAAATGAGAAGGGTAGTTAATTATTCTGACTTTGCTTTGCTTGAGATGTTTTCAATATAATACATGCCTTGGCCTTGTGATGAAAGTAAAAGATTAACACATTTAGAGTCATCATTCATCACATATAACTCTGCAACCATCATCTACCTACCCTACCTACTTTAACCTTGCATTTTTACTTCTTTATTTGTGTGCACTTAGACTGGAAAACCCTTATCACACTTTTCTTTTCTCTTACATGGCAATGCCTATCTAAGTCTACACTTATTACATCCAAGGGCTCAGATTAAATTGTTGAGCTCCTTTTTTCACTCTACCTATCTACTTATCTGCCAAGATTAAACTTTTTGGTCAGATCCTTATTCTCTATTTCTACAACATGAAATTGAAATATGAACTAGCCAAGCTTAAACTATTTGACTATTCATGAATTGTGGCATAGGTGACAAATTGCACATAATTGTTTATTATACAAAAGTAAAAAGTAGTGGAATTTAAACTTGCACACTTTCCTTGGTCTTTCTTTTTGTTGGGGTTTATTTTCTTTGATTTTTTGACCATCTTTTATTCTTTTTACCCTTTGATTTTTCTTTTAGGGTATACCCTCTTTACATTTTTCAAATTCTTTGATATTTTGGCAAATATGAAAAACCTTTGCAACAAGTAAAGGTATGAACATATTACATAGCTCATCAAGTCAATCATGATATATGAAACCTATTGGTATAGGAGCATAAAACTGGCTCCACTTGGGGATGGCTTTTCCTAGTGGAAAGTCAAGAACATCAGATCAGATGGCCTCTGAATGAATTTGACTGCACTATGAAATGCTTTTTCTGCTTGCTACTTTATTGTATGTATGACAGTAATACTTAGGAAGATTAAGGCCTTCTCTTCGGGCTTCAACTTCACAATTTTACCATCCAATCAACACTTAAATATTTATCCTTCCTTCTTGAATCCCACTTGAGCACCTTGTCACTTAGGTAGGAATCTTCAGTCTTGGTCTTTTTATCAAAATATTCTTAACCTTTTCCTGCACAACTTGAGACCTGACCTAAAACTAAAGGTGCTGCAACCTTCAAACTAAATTAGTAACTCATGAAGATCTTAGGGCCTTTTGATTGGATTCAAATCTTTAAGGATTTAGTTCATAATCTACTAAAAACTGAATTAAATCAAACAAAAATCCTACCTACTTACTCTAATCAGCTATCTGGCTGCTAGTTAGGTAAAATGAAACAACTAATGTGACCACTCAAGCATCATATACATTGGTGACTTTTGTTGCTTGTGCTTGTTGGTGGTTAAAATTGAAATCTTGAAATCAAATATAGCTTTGTTAATCTTTGTGAAGATAAGGAAATTACTGATCTACTTTGTTGAATCTAGAAACTATACAAAAGGATCTTGTAAAATATATACACTATTCCTAAATTGATTCAAACAATTGTACATCTGTTGTGTATGGCCTACATGCCATGAAACTGAAATATCACTTTAATCTTTATCAACTTGCATGTTTTGAACTACTCTTTGTGATGATATTTCTACTGATTGTAGTGTCTATATGGTGAAAATGTTATCATCTTGATTTTGAATCTCATAGTCTGTTAATGGAGAAAAATTCTGATTGCATTCATCATCCAACCTATCACCTATTGGATCATAAAGAACTTGGAAGGACTGCTGCAACTTATTACATATAGGTTCAAACAGAACTTCATAGATTTCTACAAACTGCTCCTCCTTTTCTTTAAAATTTTTATACCACATTTCCTTTAAAAATTGAAATGATTCAAAACAAAGAGATAGGGAATCATCTTGGATCATTTGATCATATGTTCCAACTTCCAAGTCTTCTTCTGCAACCTGACATTCAATGGCGTTTTGGGGTTGTAAATCTAGATATGAGAAGTCTTGAACAAGGATTTTATTGCCCTCTAGATAGTTAATATCAAAACTTGTTGATATTTTATTTCTAATTGCATGATAGTTATCTCTAATAAACTGCAACGAAGAAAAACAAAATGGTAAAGTTCCTTCACTAATTTCAAAATTTTCTGCACTTTCCTCCTCATTCTCATAGCTGAAAAGAACAAGTTGATCACTATTTTCAAGCTGCTGAACCTGAACTTCCTTATTCACCAAACTAGCCTTCGATTTCTCTGTAAAGTTAGTTTGGATTTGAAGAACATAATTATCATCATACTAATCATATTTGGGCAAATCATCAAAATAAGTAATGTCATCAAACATACACATTAGATCAGGAGATTGCTCCTCCACGTATTGCTCTATGAATCTATCTTCTGGTCTATGGTAGATTGAGTTGGTAGGAATTTGTTCATGAATATCAGCCTTTTCCTTTTGTGAAATAAATGTGTCATGGTTATTTTGAACAAAACATTCAACATTCATTGTGATCTTATGATTCATTTCCTCTGTTTTCATTATCAAAATGTCGAGTTTTTCCTCTTTTTCTACTTTCAACGTTTCTCTTCTAATTTGCAGATTAACTTCTACATCTACTGCCATGTTCTGCATTTGTTCCATTGTGGAGGGGTTTCTTTCTCTTAGATGAAATTATATCTCTGAATCAAGTGCTCTTGGATAATGAAAAAGAGCTGAACCAGGGGAAGGTCTTATATTTAATGGTATTGAATAATAGGCTTGATTAAATCTGTCTGAAAATTGTTTCATTGTTTCATCTTGTTTTCTTTTTAACTGATTATATTCTTCTATGATCACAAGAAGATTGACTTTGATTATCCATCTATCAAGGAATAGTTTGAGAAACTGCTCAATATTTGAGATGCTTGCCTCAGGCAGGGTTTTGAACCAACTCTTGACTTTGTCTTTCAAACAAAGGGCAAAAAGCCTAATACTGACATCCTCTTCATCTACTTCAAATAAGTTGAGATAATCTTCAAAAGATTGAATATGGTTTTGGGCATTGATACCATTCTCTCCATCAAACCTAGGGAGATACTTGGGATAATTGTTAGCGAAAGCATGGAGTGTAGGAGGAAAAATGAGTGGTTTATATCTATCAGGAACTTTATGAGGTACTAGAATATGTACAGGGATTGTATGATTAGTCTTAATTTTTTGATTCTCCTTAATTGGAAAATGATCTTCATAAGAATTAGAAGACTGCTATTCAAATGTGTAATGAGACTTTATATCTACATTTTTCAAAGGAAAATAATAAAAGTTTAATCTAATATCATATCTAAAATACAATATACATTGAAAAATTTTATCATTGAGAAAGAACATAATGTCTTGGATAACAATCCAAGCTAAAAGCCTGATCTTTTCACACAGTTCTTTCAGATTCATTCCTCCAGTGGAGTCTTTATTGTAGAATTGATTTTGGAGTCATCAGGTGGATGCCTTTAACCCTTTTGTGTCTGATCCCTGTCCACCATCATAGATCAGATCTAAACCTATAAAATAATTCTGAAGAAAAATTTAGTTCTCCAGGAAGCCAAATTTTGAGTATTTTATGATTATTTTACTTTTTAATGAATTTTCAAAACAACTTCTAATAATCCTTTAAGATGCTTTAGATATGAAATTTAAACTTTCTTAAAGATTTTTAGGACTGAGGAATTGTTCGAACGTTTGGATCAGATGTTCAATTCATAAACTAAATCGAAGATTGACTGAAGCAGCATTAATTTACTATGCACTTGCAGAGCAAGAGCAGTTCGAAGGCTAGCTGGCTAACTTCAGGCTTCATCTGTAGCTTATAAAGCAAACAAAAATAACAAACAAACAAACTTTTCATCCCCAATAGAGTCACCACTATGTTATCACTTAGATTTTCCCTGAAGTTGTAAGAAGAGGGAAAGGGGTCCGAGGTAACCACAAACCAACTTTTAGGTATAGAATCTAGCCAATCTGTACCCAGAGAGGGCTCTCTCTTCAAGGTTTAGCTTTGTTTTGAAAGATATTAGGCTAGTTATGAAAACTTGAGAGTTTTGATTGTGTTTGTTGGTGAAATTCAGTAGCAGATGGGTAGGACTGAATATTTTAGGCCATTGGGCTAATGGAGTCAAAAGAAGAGGGGTCAACTGGATTTGGTTTTTCAACAATGGATGACTTCACAGGGCAAGATAGTTAAACAAGGAGCATATAGAGACTTGAAAAGATGGAATGGACTTAAAATGAATGAAGGGAAATTAAGAATGCTTCAACATGTTATAAGAGGAGGGAACTTGGACGATCGCCAATAAAAAGAAATTAAGGATTTCTTTTTTTTACTAAATGATCAAAATGAGTAAACTAGGAAACAGGAGCAATTAAGAATTCATTGCTTATGCTAGTTTAGAGGAAAACATTTAGAATAAAAACGATTGAGGACAGATTGCACTTAAGCACTTTCTAAATTATTCTTTTTCATTTTAATATTCAGATATGGAACACAATTGATATAATAAACCAGAAAACAATAACACATGAGATATAAAATACTTATTTGTCCAGTGCTTGACACATGAATCTTGTGAAATGTCCCTTGTATTAATTCTTCATCCAGCTAGCCATGCAAGATTTGTCCAATAGCACTTTATTCCAAAGTAATCAGTTTTATAGAAATGTCTAAGAATCTAACACAAAATACTTCAAATGAAGAAGTATTTATACTAATTGTAAACTGAAATATCTTGAAAAAATATCAAGATTAGTTTCACAAATATCTCTAGCCGTTTACATTAATAAAACTTAAATAAAGGACATTCAAAACTAATGAATCTATTTGGCACTATTTCTATGGATCTATGGTGACAAAGAAGAGAAGGTCAAATTTGATAGCAACTCTTAGTTGATGATGAGGCATCACAGTCGCTAACTGCATCCTTCCTTTGTGCATTCTGCCCTAGAAATTCTGCAAACTTAGGGTCCAATGATAGGCTTGCATATCTCCATCCATAAAAAATATATAAAACATGAAAAAGGTTTTTTTAGATAGGAATGTTTGTGACATAAAAATCTCTCAGTTTACAAAAATTCATCTCCAACTTTTCACAATATTCTTTGCAAAAATATGTCAAAAACAGGACTTTGCACAAACTGAAAACTAGGTTGTGAAGACATCCACTTACCTCCCCCTTGGTAATACCTGTATAAAAAGTGAGAGAGTTTTTTGTAGAAGAGCCTCTTCGGAACACAAACCTCCTCCATTTTCTCAAAATATTTCTTGGATTGGCCACAATAGTTTCTGTAAAACTATGACTTAAGCAGGAAATTTCTAAAGAATGTACCATTTCTGCTTTGATTTCAACTTTTAACCTTAAATTCCTTTTAACTATTTTTCACTTTTAATTTGGATAAACTTCATTGTAGCTGGTGAAAGTGTTTTTATGTTTGTTTAACCCTTAATGTCTTCATGTTTACTTTTATTGTTTACTGTTTACTTTTTACTTTTACCGCTCTGTTTTTTCATCTATCTTTACTTTGACATGAATTTATATGCTATGTTTTGTAACTGTCTTCTTTGTTGTTTATCTTTATGGTAGCTGATTTACTTGACCTGGTCTTCAATCTGATACTCTTTAACCCTGATACTCTTTGACTTTTCCTTACTGTGTCCTTTTACCTTCACTGTATATTTTACATTTTTACTGTCTATTTCAATAGTAAATCCATTTATTTCCATGTTCCCTCTACTTGTCTTTGAGTTGTGTGTTTTATTTTTCATCTCTATTTGAATAGACTTAATAACAATATTGTAGTAAATAGGTCTTATGTCTAGTATTAAGACTGTTTATCCAAGGCTGTGGTCTTCTAATCACCTTTAAAACAAAACAAACTATTAAGAAAGCATTGGCTTGCAGGGGAGGTCGAAAAGGTTTCATTTGTGCTTGAGAGGTCTGTGGAGTGAGTCTAGAATGATTTTAGGGAGGTAAACCATGCTTGAATCACTTAATAGAGGTTTCAGGTGGCGTAGCTTCATTACATAGGGTTTTACTGCACAATCAGGTGAAAACGAGCAAAACTGGGGTTTTCATGTTTAAACGGTAAATGGTTGATATTTGCGGGTAAACGAAAACAACAATTGGCGGAAACTAAATGACGAGATGTTTTGTCATTTAGTAGAAGGTGGTAAGCAGTTTCTATCACACCGCTTATGGAGGGGGTGTGGTATTTGGGCTCCTCCGCGCGATACCATACAATGAGTGACGCGTGGCGAGGGTACTGTTTGCAAAACCGCTTCATGATCGCGCTCTAACATTCGGTCGCGAAGGGCCGTGCGATATGCACGACAGCTGTTGGATGTGGGGGGCTTGATCAGAAGGCTATCGGGGAGGTGAGATGACGAGAGTTTAGGCCCAATAGAATTAAAGATTTTTTAATCATATCAGGAGCAACGGGATTGTTTGGGAAAGTTATTAATTAACCGTGGGGGTTAATTAATCCCTATTTAATGTGGTGGGGGTCAAGGCTCTTAATTAGTTATAGATTAACTAATTAACCCCAATTAAGGATGTATTATGGTTATAACTAACCAAGGTGTGGGATATATAGAAATTCGGGGTTTTATATACTTACAATGATACGGAACAAGGTAAAATTTATAAGGGATTTATAAATTAATACAAGTTAATAGTTAATATGTCATAATGAATGAAAAAGCGCTAAGTATAAAAACATTTGATGTGTGTATTTAAACTTAGGCGTAAAGTGAAAAAGGGTTTTTATGAGAAATATTGTAATTTTCCTAAGTAAAATAGAATTTTACTTTGGGATAAACTTATGAAGGGGAATGAATGATATATGAATGGTTTTAAGTAATTAGGCTTTATAAATTATTAGGCCGAGGGTCTGGTCCCTCCAGAAGTCAGAGAAATTCTTTGAACCCCTCTAATTTAGCAAATACCTTAGTACTTAGGGGAAATTAGTGAAAATTTAGTGAAAATGAGAAGGGGAGTTAATTATTCTAACTTTGCTTTGATTGAGATGTTTTCAATATAATACATGCCTTGGCCTTGTGATAAAAGTAAAAGATTAACACATTTAGAGTCATCATTCATCACATATAACTCTTCAACCATCATCTACCTACCCTACCTATTTTAACCTAGCATATTTACCTCTTTATTTGGGTGCACTTATACTGGCAAACCCTTATCAAACTTTTCTTTTCTTTTACATGGCAATGTCTATCTAAGTCTACACTTATTACATCCAAGGGCTCATATTAAACTGTTGAGCTCCTTTTTTCACTCTACCTATCTACTTATCTACCAAGATTAAACTGTTTGGTTAGATCTTTATTCTCCATTTCTACAACATGAAATTGAAATATGAACTAGCCAGGTTTAAACTATTTGACTATTCATGAATTGTGGCATAGGTGACAAACTCCACACAATTGTTTATTATACACAAGTAAAAAGTAGTGGCATTTAAACTTGCACACATTCCTTGGTCTTTCTTTTTGTTGAGGTTCATTTTCTTTGATTTTTTGACCATATTTTATTCTTTTCACCCTTTGATTTTTCTTTTAGGGTATACCCTTTTTACATTTTTTAAATTTATTGATTTTTTGGAAAATATGGAAAACCTTTGAAACAAGTAAAGGTATGAACATATTACATAGCTCATCAAGTCAATCATGATATATGACATCTATTGGTATAGGAGCATAACATAGTGAATGCACAACACGGTCCAAACATAGGCAGTGGAAGGAGGTTTAGTGTAAGAACACAGCTGATTGTGAAAGAAAGTAAAATTCACATAGTCCTGGAGTGTTTTACCAAGGATATTTATGGATCTGTACTTTCCTGTACATGTGTACTGATACATCATAGCATTGCATGTTTTAATTGATAGTCAGTTTCATTATTTACTAACCTGGGAAAAATCTTTAAAGTGCAAGATGTGTAGGGTTTTTAAATCTAATCTTTTTTAATAAGTGTTGAAGTATTTCTTGATTAAATTATGATGATGACTGTGGGATAGTACTCTTCTCTGATAACCTAAATTCACCCTCCTTGAAATAATTCTACATTTCTTGTCCATTATTGCCTTACCCGTAATTCGATCATTATAACCGTTGCGCCATCGTCACCTATACCTCCATTACACCCAATCATTATGATTCACCCGTAACGAGCTAACACGAATTTTCACCTGATAGAAAGGTTTGTTTCACCATGACTGGGTATGTGGGTCTGAAAAGATGGAGGGCAACGAACCTCTAACTTAAAGCTCTCGGCAAACATTGGAGCCACTCACATAAATTCTTTCGAGGGTGTGATCAGAAAGGGTGAAGTGTAGTTCGAAATGGCACCTGTAAGGAGTGAGCCACTGTCTTTGCAAGAGATTGAGCAAACGCCAATGTACAAGAGAAATCTTACACTATTGCAAGCATCTAGGTTCCTACCTTTCCTACAGAAGTTTGTTGGGTTCGACATGGTTGTGGTACTGGAGTTCACAATGACATTCAAAGAAGGTCGAGTCAAGTTCAAATCATTGAAGTTTAATGTTAGAGAGGAGTCTATTGTGCAAGCCACATGCTTGCCACTTATAGGAGAGCAATGGTTTAAAAAGGAGGTACTCGCAAAGAAATGATGGCACCAGTTTGTGGTTGACAAGAAGATTAAGGTCGACTGGAAGAAGGGACTTCCACAGAGTGCCATGGTCGGGAAGTGGCGAGACCTATTATTTATACTGCATAAATTTATAACTAGGGAAGGACGCTATAGATTGGTGTTTGTATATCACCTTCTGTTGTTGCTACACTTTGAGTCAGGAAAATTGATTAATTTCCATTACTACTTGCACAGGAGTCTTGAGAAGATGGCGAAAGGTGTGCAGAGTGGAAATGCAAGACAAGTTGCAACCAACCTCTACCATCATGGGATTATCACGATTCACATCAAGAAGAACCTGGAAGAAAAGGCAGTAACCTGGGGAGCATTTCAGAAAGAATTTCGAGTGATGGGTGTAGAGAAGCCTGCTAGCACGATTACAAGTAAGAAGAAGAAAGCAGAGACATCGTCTCCTGCCAAGCAGCAAGATGAAAGTCGAATAGTGCAAGTAGAGAAGAATATTGTTGAAAATACTCCACTCGTAGCTAAGAGGAGAAAGACCAGAACCTCAGTGAGGAGGAAGACCATCTCCCAAGGGACGAACCAGTCAAGATCTCTAATCATAATCCATGAATCATCCCAAGTTTTCCCTACAGTTTATAATATCTCAATGCTTGCAGATGCAGTAGCACACACTTTCGAAGATGAAGAGAATGTGAATGACGATGTATTGTTGTCAACTTTTTCCAGCAGATTAAGGAAAAGGAAAATGACACCGAGTACTCGTGGAGTCAAAGTAGAGGGTCATGAGGATGAAGAGGAACAACATGTAGAGACCCTTGATAATTACATTGAACCATGCATGGATTTTGAGGAACTGGGTAGTAAAGCCCCTATTATTTTAGAAGGACAAGGTACTGAGGGCCCTGCGGTTTTAGAAGGACAGGGTACTGAAGCCCTTGCTGTTGAAGAAGAATGGGGAACTGAGACCCCTACTGATTTGGAAAGATAGGGTGTTGAATCCCTTGAGAAAATGGAAGAACAGCATGTTAAAAGCCTCGAGTAATTGAGTTCACAAGGTACTGAAACCCTTGGCACAAAGATTATGAAGGGCATCAAAACCCTCAGTGACAAGAGAACCCCAAGTGTAGAAACCCTCAACGACGTCATAATGCATACATTTGACAGCCTTGACCTTGACGACGATGGGACCTATTTCAAGTCCATTGCAAAGAAGACATTCACACCTAAAGATCTTAACTCAACACCCTCCACTCTCTACCTCAACAGCCAAATAGTAGGTTTGGAGCAGCAAGTTCATGACCTAGAGGCTTTAAACCAGGTCATGAAGGAGTAGCCTTAGCAGAAGCAAAGCAAGCTAGAGTTACTTGCAGAGGTAAAAGGGCAGAAGCAATAAGTAAAGGTATGGAATTACCAGGCCTCCAAATGCTACAAACACCTCAAGAAGGTGACGAAGTAGCTACAAATATCCTGAGAGAAAAAGCCGAAGATAGTGAAAGAAGGAATAAAATTGAAGTTCAGGATTGAGGAGCTTCCCATTCATTTTTTTGATATTTTTTGCAGAAGGAAAAATGTTGTGTGAGGACACACAACAACTTAGGGATGGGAGGATGTTAGTGTCCCCAACTGCCCTATTTACTTTTTTACATTAAGATTTATTAAAGTTCTTTATTAATCATTTTTATATGGATTTTATGCCTATTACGTGCCTCTTGTCACTTATGTTAATTTCCTATAAGTAATTGATATAATTAGTACTAATTATGAGTAAGTATGACTAGTGCAGGTAGATTCTTGCACGACCATGGGGATCGTTTGAGATTTCCATGAGCCAAATCTTTCCATGAGGATGGGTTTTGATCCTTGACTCCGAGTTTAGTTGTGAATGAACTGAAGAAGGATACTAGTGGCATGCAATTACGAATGTATTCCAAAGTTAGTCTATGGCCAAGCGAGATACATGTTCCATTATAATTGATGGTTGATTTTGTAATTTCGGTTGTTAGTATGCTCGGCTGAAATGCCTGAATAAGAAAATGTTTATAATTAGTGGAAAATGGCTAAGGCCAAAAGGATGTATAAGAGATAGATCATAGGTAGGACTAGCTAGAAAACCATCGATTGTAATTAATTTTGATGTAATCTCGGTATCGCCTCATCTCTAGGCTGGATATGCATTGTTAAGAAAATTTGCTGAATCGATTAATACAAGAAATCCACCATGATTTTCATACACAATGTTTAATTTATTCTTTGATGCATATTTGAGTGCTGATCCTTTCCATTTCATAGACAGAAAACGAGCTAGTTAGCTAGGACCCATCGAACCTAGCTCGTTTACCCCTTGTACTTTCATTATTCAGAAAGGTAGTGTGAATATTTCCTTTTACAGCTATGTGTTGTGACAGTTCTGATATTTATTTGTGAAAATCTGATTTAAATCTCTTTTGTAGTTAAAGTGTGAAACAGATCCGTGGTGGTGGGCATTAGGCGAGTTTATTTCATTTATGAAATTCCTTTCTCGCATTTTCTTTACTCTCAATCCTTGTCTCAATTCGCTTTTGCTCGGATAGGGTTGGAAGCTCTCTCCTGCACCAGTGCATGCGGTTGCCTGCACTTTGGTTCAGTTCTTCATTTTGTAGCAAACATTGAATTACTTTCCTACATATTATTTCTAGTTACTTTGCAAGCAAATGAACTGTTAAATTCAATAATTTTCTTTAGCATTAAAATTATATCTCCAGAATATCTAAGAACAGTTGCATGAATTTATCATAAACATGTTATACTTGCATTTTATGTCTTATGAACAAAGAATAGAAACACTTCTAATGGATTACCAAAGTTAGTTAACACATGCAGATCACTTAGACTATTGCCTTGATTCCTTTGAGTTTCTATCATTTCATGAGTTTTACATCCTTTACGGGATTTAATTAATTAAATAATTTCTTTTCCTCAAATAATTTACTTCAAGATTTCATTTGCAGTTGTAATTTTTTTTAGGACATCTTTGAGTCCTTTCGAAAGTAATTTGGAAACTGAGTGAAGGAAACTCTGCCTCAATGCAAGAGCCAGTCTCTTGTCACAGAAACAAAGTGCTCTAAGCCTTGAAGCTTAGGGAACCTTCACTAAGACATACATCTTTAGTAAGGGAGGTCAAATATACTTTTACATAGAGACATTGTACCTACACTATGTTAGGATATTCTGACACATAGGAAATAGTTAAGTACAACTTGGTCTAGTTTAGAGTTAGGTATAGAGTTAGGTAAAGTGTGTTTCTTTACCGTTGTACATTTTGTAACTTACAATCCGACGGTTCATTCTCTCCTCGGTATTACCGACACTTGATCCGTGGCTTGACACCCGATTGGTCCATGAGTTCTATTTAAAGCGCATGGAGGGTCATTGTTCGGGTAATCCGTGCATGAGAGAAGCTTATGTAAATTTTCATTCTTTGATTAATAAATTGCCTGTAGTAGCCACGTTGGCGCAGGCCGTGGACTGTTTCCCTCTTTGAGGGTTTTAACCACGTCAAAAATACTGGTGTATTGATCTGTGATCTGGTTGTGAGCGATGTCCTTTTGGTGTTCTTTCTGAGGAACTTACCCTGTAAATTCCTACATGGTACCAGAGCTATTTGAGGGCCGCGTCCGTTGGTGATCCAAATCTGAAGCCGGTAGAACTGCATCCGACTGTCGTTTCCTAGATCTGCTGTTTCTGACTACTTTCGGGCCGAGAGGACTGCTCTGTTGCGTTCGGAGCATCTGTTCCAGTGAGGAACCCCTTTCGTTTCACGCGAAAAGGTTTCCGGTAGCCCTAGCTGCGTCATTTTTCAGATCGGGAGGTATACAGTGTTTATTTGCAGTTTACTGTTATTTTCTCTCTGCTTATTTCGGTTTCGGTTTATTTAGCCTTTTTTTAACCGGATCTATACCTTTCATCTCTGCGTATGCTCTTTGCCCTGCGACTCTGTGCGATCTGGGCAAATCAGAAACAGAAAGGAAGGATTTTTCTCATACGTATGCTCTTTTCCCTGCACCTTAGTGTGATCTCGGAAAATCAGAAACATTGAGAAAAATATTTAGTTTTTCGGCTAAAGCTAACTTTGAGCCGCAAGGTTCATTTTTTTAATATATCTAGTTTTTTGGCTAAAGCTAACTTCCAGCCGCAAGGTTCGGTTTTCTTTGCATATTCGTGTTGGGTTTTGTGTTTTGTGTTTTGTAGGGAAAAAGAGCTTTCTCAAGGCAAGCACGCAAACCAAGACCCCCCCCCCCCTCTCTCTCTCTCTCCTCTCTCTCTCTCTCTCAAATTTTTTGTATAGATCAATTGGTTCAAAGCTATTTTAAGAGAGTAGAGGTCTTGGGTTCAAGTCTCCATTTTGTGGGGGCGGATTTTTTCATTCCCGCACATTCGCGCACTTTGCCGGCAACTTCAACAATTTTTTTTTTAAAAAGCCATAACTTCTTCATCCGGAAGCCTTTTTCAGAGCCGTTTTTTTTTAAACAGCCTAATTTTTTGAGATCTATCCATTGGAACACTTACTTTCAGCATCTTCAGCTTCAGGTTTTTAAAAAAAAAAATGGAAAGTCCATGCCAAGTCATTCTTGACAGCACTAACTACTTCCAATGGATAGCCTACATGGAAGATTTACTTAGAAGTAAAGGTCTCTACAGAATAGCCACAGACCAAGAGAAGAAACCAAAAGATGAAGACAAGGCTGCAAAATGGGAAAATAGACAAGATCAAGCACGTGGTTTGATAGGGATGTCTATTTCTCCTGATCTTAGATTCCATATTGCAGAACTTGAGACTCCTCATGAAGCATTGGAAAAACTCACTAAAGTTTTTGGGATTAAAAATGAAATTAGAGCCCATCAACTTGAAAATGAGTTGCTTACATTGGATCCTAATAATTTTTCTTGCATTGAAGATTTCTTGTCCAAATTCAAGACCCTTAGATATCTTTTGGAAGGTGTTAAGGTTAAGAAAGAAGATAGTAACCTTATTTATTCCATCCTTACTAAGTTGGGACCAGCCTACTCTGTATTTGTTTCCACCTTCCATTCTACAAGGGAAGCTTTCATTTGTCAAGGAAAAGACTACAAGGCCCCTTCCTTTGACTCCTTTTGTGATTCTTTAATAAGAGAACAAGAAAAACTCTTACACCTTGGTCTTCTTAATCTTGGAAACTCTTCCACGAAAGCGTTAGCCGCCCAGCAGCAACCAAATTCAAAGAATCCTAAGAAGTCATATCCTCAAAAGAATGGTCCTAAACCAACTCAGCCTCAAAATGAAAGATCATTTCAGCAAAATGATAAGACCAATAAAAACAAATGGAAGAAGACTGATAGACATTGTAACTTTTGTAATCGAGATGGCCACTTAGAATCTAAATGCTTTAAGAAGATGGAAGCCTTGGAAGCCGCAATGAAGAAACATAACATCCATGTGGAGCATACTTCAACTTCAACTTCCGGAATGGCACTTTCTGCATGTCGTTGTCAATCATCTCAGTCTGGTTATGCATTAAATGTATCTTCTTCATCTCCTTCTCATGAGTGGCTCATTGATTCTGGAGCCTCTTATCACATGGCCAAAAACCAAGCCATGTTTTCTTCTTTAAATGATTGTAACACCAAAAATATATATGTTGGTGATGATAGATCTCTTAATGTTGTCGGGACTGGAACTGTTCATCTAGACAATGGTCAGTTTAATGATGTATTATGTGTTCCAACCTTATCCTGCAACCTTCTATCTGTATATCAGATAACTCATTCAGGTGAAGGTAAAATTGTTGAATTTTCACCTCATGATGTTGTAATCAAGGATCTAAGAGATCCTAAACAGATTCTAGCTACTGGTATTGCTGATGATTCCACAAGGTTGTATAAGTTTCACAACTTTGGGTCATCAAATCTTCCCTCAGTATTTGTTGCTCATAATGATGAAGTGAGAAAACTTTGGCATGAGCGATTTGGTCACTTAAACTATCGCTCCCTTCAGCATCTATGTAAAGAAAATATGGTGACAGGGCTTCCTATGGTATCTTGCAGAGATGGTGTTTGTTCCGGATGTGTACTCGGAAAACATCATCGGGATAGTTTTGACAAACGTGCCTCTTGGCACGCCTCAGCCCCTTTACAGCTTGTGCACAGTGATTTATGTGGTCCACTTCCTGTTGCTTCATTCTCTGGCTGCAAGTATTTCTTAACTTTCATTGATGATTTCTCCAGACGCACTTGGGTATACTTCTTAAAACTCAAGAGCGAAGTATTTAACACATTTTTGGCCTTCAAAGCCTTTGTTGAAAAACAATCTGGACATCAAATTATTAAGCTAAGAACTGATAATGGTGGAGAATATGTTAAAAACACATTCATCAACTTTTGCACCGAAAATGGAATTCAAATGCAACATACTGTTCCATACACTCCACAACAAAATGGTGTAGCTGAAAGGAAAAATCTCACCTTAAAGGAAATGGCTAATTGTATGCTGCAATCTAAAGGACTCAGTCTTAGTTTTTGGGCCGAAGCAATTAATTGTGCAAATTATATAATCAATCGCACTCCTACTAAGGTTCTAGAGAATATCACTCCAGAAGAAGCTTGGAGTTCCATTAAACCAGATGTAAGTCACTTTCGTGTTTTTGGAAGTGAAGCATGGGCCCATATTCCAGATGAAAAGCATAAAGCTTTAGAACCTAAGAGTGAGAAATGTACTTTTGTTGGATATTCTAAAGATGTAAAAGGTTATAGACTTATTCCATTTAAGTCCAAAAATGTTATCATTAGAAGAGATGTAAAATTTGATGAAAATAAATCGGCCTGCGAGCCTAGTCCGGCAGATGTGCCACCTCTTCCTATCTCTTCTACTTTTGAAAACATTTCTTCTTCAGATGATGAAAGTGAGGATGATAATCCTCCCCCACCTTCTCAGGATCCTCAACTTCCAAGATGGGTCCGTGCTACTCGGGATGCAGCAGGTGATCTTGCCGGTGATCCTACAGATCAGCGACGTACACGTTCTCAGTTTGAAAGAGCCTCTTCTTTACTGGCTCAAGCTCCAGTAAATCATGATCCTGACACTTTTGCAGAAGCTTCAGGCCATCCACATTGGGAAGCAGCTATGAATGAAGAATATCATTCATTGTTGGCAAATGATACATGGGATCTTGTTCCTCTACCAAAGGGACGCAAACTTGTTAGATGTAAATGGGTTTACAGAACCAAGTATGGACCAGATGGGAAAGTTGATAAACATAAAGCTCGTCTTGTTGCTAAGGAATTTTCACAGGTTGAAGGCATTGACTACACTGAAACCTTCTCCCCTGTTGCCAAAATGAACTCTATCCGCCTTGTTCTTTCCCTTGCTGCCTCTTTAAAATGGGAAGTCCATCAGATGGATGTTAAATCTGCCTTCTTGCATGGGGACTTGAAGGAAGAAATCTATATGGAACAACCCATTGGCTTCATACAAACAGACTCCAGCCTTGTTTGTCGACTTAAGAAATCCCTTTATGGTCTCAAGCAAGCTCCTCGGGCTTGGTATGCCAAAATGGATAGCTTTCTTTTAGAATCTGGCTTTTCTAGGTGTTATTCTGACAATACTGTCTACACCAAGAAAGTGGGCAACTCTCTTATCATCCTTGTTCTTTATGTTGATGATCTTATTCTTACTGGTAGTGATCCCAACCTTATAAACCATGTGAAGTCCAGCCTTAAAAAGAAATTTGAAATGACAGACTTAGGACACTTACACTATTTTCTCGGTCTTCAAGTCTTGCAATCCAAGGAGGGTATTTTCCTTTCCCAGTCCAAGTATGCTTGTGATATTCTTCGTCATTTTCACATGGAAGACTGTAAGCCAGCCCCTTCTCCCTTTCAGTCTAGAGTCAAACTTTCAGTCTCTTGTACTTCTCCTAAAGTTGATGCTACCTTATACCGTCAACTTGTAGGAAAACTCTTGTATTTAACCCATACTTGTCCTGACCTTTCCTTTGCTGTTGGCCTTGTTGCTCGTTTTATGCAAAACCCCCGTGAAAGTCATTGGAAAGCAACTAAAAGAATACTTCGTTATGTTCGAGGTACAGTACAGTTTGGGATTCATTACAGTGCCAAAGCAGCTCCTCTATTAGTTGGTTTCACTGATTCTGATTGGGCTGGTGACCCTGATGATCGGAAGTCTACTGCCGGTTATGTCTTCACTCTTGGTTCAGGACCTATTACATGGGCTTGTAAGAAACAGGCTGCCATTTCTCTTTTGTCAGCAGAAGCAGAGTATCGTGGTGCCGTGGAAGCTAGTAAGGAAGCCTTGTGGCTTCGTCAGATCCTATCAGAGTTTGGCTTTGAGCAGCAGCATCCAACCACACTTTGGTGTGATAATCAAAGTGCCATTTAGCTATGCAAAGATCCAGTCCAGCATCAGCGCAGAAAACACATTGAACTACACATGCACTTCATCAGAAAGCTCATTCATGACCATGTTCTTGAAGTGCAATATTGTTCAACAGATGATCAGGTTGCAGACATCTTCACAAAGGCTCTCACAGAGGCGAAGTTCACTAAACTTCGATATATGCTTGGAGTTCAGGAAGTTGTCACTAAGGGGGGATAGGCTCTAGTGCCTCCTTCCTTCTCCTATTGTGTCATATTTGTAAATCCTTCAATCGTATCCCAAGTTGTTCTTAAGGGGGGATGTTAGGATATTCCGACACATAGGAAATAGTTAAGTACAACTTGGTCTAGTTTAGAGTTAGGTATAGAGTTAGGTAAAGTGTGTTTCTTTACCGTTGTACATTTTGTAACTTACAATCCAACGGTCACGATATGTAGTGATCCGACGGTTCATTCTCTCCTCGGTATTACCGACACTTGATCCGTGGCTTGACACCCGATTGGTCCATGAGTTCTATTTAAAGCGCATGGAGGGTCATTGTTCGGGTAATCCGTGCATGAGAGAAGCTTATGTAAATTTTCATTCTTTGATTAATAAATTGCCTGTAGTAGCCACGTTGGCGCAGGCCGTGGACTGTTTCCCTCTTTGAGGGTTTTAACCACGTCAAAAATACTGGTGTATTGATCTGTGATCTGGTTGTGAGCGGTGTCCTTTTGGTGTTCTTTCTGAGGAACTTACCCTGTAAATTCCTACACACTAGTGCAAGAAGATTGCAATAGTGCAAGAACAGGTTGTTTGTGTGGAAGGAAGATCAAGAGGAAAATAGATCTTTGCAGTGGCCCACTTGTCATATTCTTAGCCATCCTTTTGAATATGAACATAGCATTTCATTCCAGCATTTAAGATTGTTTCGGTTGTGTGAAAACTCCTTGCTTGATCTCCTTGCAAATTGTCCTTTTACATTCCAGCACTAGAGTTGATTTGGTGTCAATTTCCTTTATGATTATTTTTCGCCTGATTCTACAAGAATTTCCTTTAAAGAAGTAGGATTACAAACAGGAAAAGCTCATAACACTTATGGCATTTCCTATGCTTCATCTTTAAGTTTACGAAACCCCCGGGTTGACAATTAAGTGTTGAGGAGTTTGCTTAAGCGTAATTCCTTCTCCCAACAATTTGGTCATTGATTTTGTTATTAATTGCGAGAGTTGATGACCAAATACACTACTACATAATCAACTAAAATAAACAATTAATGACCAAATAAATATGACAAAAATGTTTGTCATGTTATAATATACTATAAATTATGTACTAATTCTCATATATATGAAAATTTTAGTCATCATTCGAAACCAATTAATGACCAAACAAATATGACTAAACTATTTTCATGTTGTAAGATATTGTAAATTAGCTACTAATAGTCATACATATGCAAAATTTAGTCATTTTTCGAAATCACAAATTTATCATTTACAATAGTCATTTATCTTTTCTTGGTAGTTTCATATTCATTATATAAACCATTAATATAATAGTTTATATTTATATCATTTACATTCATTAACAATATTTATAAATAAATAATTTAGTCATTATATATTTATTTTATTTATGTTCATAATTAATCAATATAAACTACTAATTTAGTAGTTTTAAATTGATTTTATGTGTTCATTATTAATCAACATAAATTAATTAGTATGATTTTGTGACTAAATTAAAAAAATGACATACGATGTGCATGTTCATCTAATATGAAAATGCAATGTTACATATGTTAATTACAATACTTGATAATATCACGTACAACTACAAATAATTTAAACCACCTAAATTATGTTTTATGAAATGTCAAGTATTACAATATGAATTTCCAACTTAATATAGGTTGGACTACAATTTAGACATGAAATATTGTTTCATTACTTCAAAACATTATCATTGTGTTGTCAAGGCATTATAGGTGAATTCACCAACTCTAAATAATTGACCATGAGTCTGTATGTGTGTCTGTCATGTGGGATGTTGGCTTTAAGGGTATCACTAGACTAGTTCTCTTCTCTCTCTCTTTCTGCATTTTTCACTCCAGTGTTATTGTTCTCCTCTTTCTTAAATTCCTTCTTCTTATCATCAATAATGAGTTCCTTTCCTGAAAATGAAAGAAGATACAATGCACAGTATAAGACATGAAATATGATGAACAACGGAATGTAAACTAAAGTAGTCTATGAAGGATTTATGTGACATATACATCAACATCAACTATGTCAATGCCATTTTACCCCAGAAAAGTAAGAAACTCAAACAAGATTTCTTTAGTTGGTATATATTGGTCGCTCTGTAGCAAAATGACTTGTATAAACAAAGAAAATAAAATTTCACGAGAGAAAAAAACACAGTAGGAGCTTAGTATTCAACTTTCAGGAAAATCCTAAACGCAATCATGCCCACTAGATTAAATGCTAAAAACCACAGGTCTTAGATAGATTTTGAAAAGAAACGTAAAGAAAAAACCAAGATATAATAAATAATTTATGAAATTTGGATTGCAAGTTGCATTATAGAAGAAAATATGTCTCTTATGGTTACCCATACATGTGGGTCTGTAACATTTCATAATATTCCATGATGCTTAGGGTCCAGTGGAAGTAAATGTCCTACTAACATAATGGTTGATTGGTTGCTTATTGGCCTTGCCTCTCCTTTGTGAGTCAAAAAAAAAATGCATCTAACATTGAATGAGAAAATAATTAATGGAGAGTTTGGTTAGGATCAGGCTAGGATAGCTTGTTCCTCCTCTCACTGTCTCTATCATATGCCATGTTTCCCATGATCTCTCTCATGTCACTTATATGCTCTTTTTATTCATGTTCCCTCCACATCTTCTCTCATCTTGTCACCTCATATCAGGTTTCCACATCCACTCTGTGGATGAGGTGATCATTACCGTTAACATATTAACCAAAGGTGGTAGAGTCCAAATTCACGTGCTGAGGATCTAATGACATCTTGGATGGTTCACCCTTTATGACCTCCACGAATCTCTCCCACACCATAGGTTGGTTAATTTCCAACACAAGGGGGAATTCCTATACACTTATGCTTCTATAGATAAGGGAAACTCAAGTAAGGTTATTAAGTGATAATAAAAATCTGTCTTTATAGTGATAATCATTTATGAATTCGCGATCTTGTAATGAGGGATATTAAACCTTTATATGTGTAAATGATTGTTTTATATGGTTTAACTTCAATTTGGAATTTAATATGAATTTCCAAATTGATATGATCCATAATTATATGACAATGCTGCACAGATGGGAATATTTTCAAGCTTTAGAAGTCGCTTTATTTTGTGAAAGATTAAATAGTAAAGTATATATTTTTGAAGCATCGAAGGGGAAGATTATTTTGTGGTAATAAGAAGTCTAGAATTATGAATTTCTTGTTATAAATATCAAGATCTCAAAGAACCATAAAATGAAAATATTTAGGGCTAAGGAATGAAATATCAATTCTGATTTATGCACTAATTTTCTTCAGAGTTCATTCCAACAAAGGAAAATGGAAGCTTTATGATTTTATCAAGGGGTGGAAACCTAGTGTGTTTATAACATCTAGCATATTGGGTCTTAAAGGAAATGCAGAAATAAGCTTATTTATCTAAATGAACACCTTTAAGGTCAGTCACCAATGTCGCATATGGCGATGGTCTTTAAAAAAGTGTTGTTGTAAGTGTATACAGTGATGGTCCTTTAAGGTTTTTCACCAAAGCCATTTTCAATGACACTTTTGCTGGGGGTCGTTAAAGGACCATCACTAATTCTCTCTTTGGTGACACTTTTTGTGAGGGTCATTAAAGGACCATCACTAATTCTCTTTTTGGTGACAATTCTAGTGACGATATTTTATTGACCCTCACCAATTCTCTTTTTGGTTGCTTTTGGTGATAGCCAAAGAATATTCGCCATCATTGATCATTCCAATGAGTTTTTGATGATGCTTCATGCTTGTAATGAACCTTTAGGTCCATCACCAATGACGCATATGGTGAAAATATTTAAAACAACGTTGTTGTAAGTGTATATAGTGATGGTCCTTTGAGGTTTGTCACCAAAGCCATTTTCAATGACACTTTTGGTGAGGCTTGTTAAAGGCCCATCACTAATTCTCTCTTTGGTGACACTTCTAGTGATGATATTTTATTGACCCTCACTAATGCTCTTTTTGGTTACTTTCGGTGATGGTCAAAAAATGTTCATCATCGTTGATCATTCTAATGAGTTTTTGATGATGTTATGTACGAGTTACTATTTTTTTTGTCAAAAGATAATGATTTAAGACCATTGTTGTGGAGTATTTTTCATTATGTGTCTAAGGTCATAGTGGTTATAGTCAGTCAATTTGCTAATAAGTAATTAGTGTGTATCATTTCCCTCAAGTTATAAGAATATAGTTTTCCTATGAGTCAACACATGAACTAGGAAAAATAGTGCTATGCAATGTGGACAATAAAAATAACACCATAAAATTAAATCAAACCACTAGACCACAAAATCGTCTAGCATGTTATAGCACATGTTTTCATTCCTTAGAATGCCCTGGCACTCCTTAGCTATCATGCCCTCACAACTACCCTTACATTTTTGCAACATGTGAACCCAACAAAATCCTACCTCAACTATAACAACAACTTATCTATAACAACAACTTGACCAAGTTACAATTACTACAACTAGACTATGTCTTGTTCACCTAAGAACTTCCTATAACTCATCTTAGGCTACTCATGTATAATTTCAACTTATCCAACTTAACAAGTTATGAACGCAAGGCTCACATACAACCATGGTCGTAAAATTAAACAACTAAGCAACACATTTTACATCTTGACATGCCATAACATCTAGCATGCCTAATAATCCCTTTGCACTATGTAGCATGTGTTAGCATCCCCTGCATTTCCCGGCATGCTTGGCACTCCCTAACACTCCCTGACACTTAGCACACCTCATACTCACTAACTAACACTCTTTGTCACACTCTTATTCATTCATTTCCATGCATTTGAAACCAGTTCTCCCTTGTGTTTCCGTGGAACTTGGCCTTAACAGTCCCTAGCATGTGTTGGCGCCAAACCTCGATGCTTGGAACTTCTTGGCATGCCTTAGCACTTGGCATGTCTTGGCATGCCTGAAATTCCTTGGAACTATCTAGCATGGCTAATACTTCCTGGAATTCCATCGAACACCTTGGCACTCCCTAGTTGTCATGCCCTCATAGATAGCCTTACTTTTTTGCGACCTGGGAACCCAACCAAGTCATTGACAAAACAATGGTTGTGACCAACCCAAATTCTCCCTTTGTCTAAAACTACTTTGTACACACCTTATCACAACCATAGGATTGCCTCCTTCAAGTACTATTTTGAGCTTATCCTAACACTTTTCTTCCTTGGGACACCAGGAATTCGGTGACACCCCTTGGCACACTGCACTCTTATTTGTTCGTTTCCAAGAATTTTGACCAAGTTATCCCTTGTGACGCCTTGGCACTAGATAGTATACCTTTTCATTACATCCTTAGCACACCTGGAACTCACTGGCAATTAATTTCCATGCATTTTAAATGAGTGTTCCCTTGCGTTTCCCTGGCACATGGCCCTCACACTCCCTAGCATGCATGGATAAAATATTTGCAAAATTTGCCCATATCCTACTATTGAGGGTTTGGTTTTTGACTAACTAAAAATGTGATAACTGAATATCTAATCATGGGATATGATAGAAAAATATTCAAACTTGATTATCCAAATATATTTGAGGTCAACCATGACAATTTGGAGGTCCACCAAGCTGAAATTCAAAAAGTTCTAGAACCCTGTCAACAATTCTGGCCTTGTGAAATTGTGAAAAATGGGTCTCAAACTGCCACTAATAACTCCAAGAAAGTAACTTATGTGTAAAAAATGAGTGAGGTTTTTTTTTGTGTATGTTATGAACCTCCTCCCTTTTTCAAAAATACTTTTCCATTTGTTTAGAATCCAAGCTTGAAGTTGGTCACACAGAAACGCAACAAATCCTAGCAAGAGTGCAACAAATAGTTGACTTGAAATTTTGATACTTGAATGAGGTTTTTAGTGTTTCTAAAGACCTATGAAGAAACTTTAAGATGTCCACTACACCCTGGATCCTTTAAACCATGAAAAAACATCATTTTAGCTTCTTCAAACCTGATTCCAAAACTGACAGTCCTGAAGCACAACGAAAATAGAAGCAAGGAAGACAAACTCATATCTCTTTAACCATAACACCTATGCAAAAAATGAAGGAGGTTATTATGGTTGGTTCCATGCTTAAATAAAAACTCCTTTTTTTTTGTTGCAAAATTCATCTCCATTTGGTCATGAATATCTTTTAAAAATGATGATAAAAACAGAGTCCAAAGCGCAACAACTCTCTTGTAGCAATTGTATTTTGGGAATATCTACCAAACGGTAAATACAAATGGCCTGAACGTTTTACAAAAATTAATGTCATCATAATGAACCTCCAAAAAAAAGAATTAGACCAATTGGAGTCACAAATATCTAGAAAATCCCAAAATGGTTGTATATGACAATGGTTCATTTCTAGAAAACTGTGCATAATTTTCAGATAAAATTGAGTGGGTGTTTTTCACTTGATCCCCTTGCATCTCTTGTAACAATTTCATGGAAAACAGGTGTGATGTTTAAGAAATATGATGAGAACATGACGACTAGGTAAAATGGCAATGCAAAAGAGCAACAACTTAGGGGAAGGGAATGAGAGGAAAGGGAGGTAGGAAAAATTATGGGAAAAATATGGGCGATAGGTATGGGTGTTAGGAAAATACTAGAAGTGGAATTTATCATAAATTGTGAGAAAAAGGGGGAAAATGGTCAAAACACAGGCCTAGGGTAAAAGCGCAACAAATTTCTAGGGTTTTTGGTAAAATAAGGAAATGAAAATATTTTGATGAGGGGAATGATGGAGAATGGTAATTGAAGGATGATGAATGAGGTATAAGATTTAAACGAAGGCCTTTGATTCCTGAATGAAGCTATGAACCATGATAAAGGGAAAGAGCAACAAAAATCCTAGTAGCATAATTTTGAATCAATATCTGAGGAAAGAAGGTGAAAGTATGATTGATTGGGTTTGACTAACCATGATTAATCAAGAGACTCATGAAATATGGAGATGACCTACCATGATGAAATGATCTTGATTTTTGGAGTGGGAATAGAAATGACATCTATACAGTGACTCATACTCTTTTCTTTATAAATTGGAAAATTTTTCTAGTATAGAAAAAAATTTGACTTTTGACCTTGATTGACTTGAAAGATTAACAAATCTAGATTACTATGGAACATAGGACCCTAATAGAGACTAGCTCGGATTTTGATCAATATCACCGGGTTTTATGCACAATCGTCATGCTTCTATACATCGAGTAGCCATAAGGAAGACTCATTATTTCATCTAGTATTTAACCAAGACATACCATTAACATGATTCCAAATATATTTCAGCATCTAACTCTTCCTACCATATCTCTGAATACACAAATTCTAATTTCTAAAGAAGAGCTCTTATCTAAAGAGTCACATACCTCTTTGGTTCATTTTTTCATCTAGTCAACTTCTTTCATGAACTGCCTCTTTGTTTGAAAAATTTGTCTATGATGAGGCTCCTTTCTCAATATGATAAAATACTTCAATTATGCCTTCATGCTGCAGCTAAACTATTAAACCTCTTTGATGCCTGCTTCCATAATGTCCCAGACTGCATCCAAAAAATTCTACTGGAATATACTCTTTCCAAGATTCTTCAATATATTGAATAACCTTCTCATCAAGGAGCCTTGTGATCCTTTCCTACTAGAAGACTATTTCTATAACATGCCATGCATGCAAGAGGACATCTCTGAGGTAAAAAATATTTGTAAATGTATCATCAGTGAGAAATTCGGCTTATTGCGAACAACGCAATGTCCTTGTGACTGCTACAGTGATATGAAACATAAATAAGGATCATTTAAAAGGTAAAAATGGTGGTTGTTACAATATCCCATGGATATGCATGAATTTTCTTGTCAAGGAACTTGGATCATTGCTTTATAACTTGGCATCAATGGGACTATTTACTCCTAGTTCCTTAAGCTTCAAAAAGAGGAAACATTCCTGGTTAGGACTTAAGAGACAGGACCTTAGAATTATAACCATTCATCACATGTTCTACGCATTAAGCACACTCATCCCTACAGGAAAATAAATTCTATGCATATTCTTTCTCAAAGACCTCTACCATATAAGGACCTTATAGTCTTGAAGAACAAGAGAACCAATATCTATGTGACATCATTAATTCCAGAAATATGTCCCAAAACTTGATTTGAATGCAGTCAATGTGTACATCCAATAAGCCACGATCTTCTGATTCTCTACACCAACATATACGGAGACCAAACCCTTAGATCAAATCATAATCACTAAACTAGCTGACTCATACCCACTTAGTTATATTCTCAGGTCAACCAAACTTGTGTTATAGGTCTCTATATAAGGGACTTGACCTGTTGTTTTAATTCAGTAATACACCAGAGATTTATACATAATACATAGACTAGACCAAACTATTTCTTGCATTTGATGCCATAGAGCTAAGCTTGTCCCTAGATCCTCAAGGTCTATTTTCAACATAACACTTTTCAACACTTTGTCAAGTACGCGAATTACGAAAAAAATCCTCAGATAGTGTTGGCCTCATAAATTTATATTAGAACTTAAGCATCAAAACACTTGAATGAAACATTATCATGACAATGGACATTCACAAGAATAAATATGGTGTGCCTAAGATCGTTCATAAGTATATGAGTTCTAGAATAGTGATTGAATACAAATGTAAGCACTCAGGTCTGCAAATTAGTGTGTATGCCAAAAAATTGTCGGAGTTAGTAGTATTAGCATACAAGTATGTAAATTAATGTTGATTATATATAGGCCAAATTCCAAAAATTAAGCTACCTTTGCACAGTAGACTTCCCTCGATAAGGGATTGAGCCATACCATAGAGAGCATAGAAGTGTGTGTACCGAAGTCTGAAATAGCCTATCGAGTAAACCATATCGAACCAAGGAAAAAAAATAAACCCAAAATAATCATTAACACTTCGACCTATCAACTTCATAATTGCATTGAAATTTCAGAACAAGTGAATATCTATGTCAACAAGGCAGCAAAGATTTAATACTTGATAGAGTTGCTTCATGTGTAGTCTATTATTTCATGGGGGGCAACAAATCTATCTCCAGGATGATTACTTGGCTGTAGACACTTGTCATAATTACTTTCACTGCTGCTTGGCCTTGTCCTCAACTTGGCTCTGATACCATGTTAAATTTAGGACAACGTGTTCTTTGTTGAAGACATAAGCTTAAATATTCCATGAGCCCAATTATTAACTTATTATCTGAGAGATCCCTGTAACTTCTTTATAGAAGATAAAATTTGAAAGGATGAAAATCAAGCTTTCCAGAGTTCATATCTATCTTGTTCACAACTTCGATTGTGAACAACACTGGAAATTTGTCATCAATTTATAGGTAATGTAACGTACCACCATTGATACTGATTAGTACTGATGTCATACTTAATGTTGGACCATAAATAGTGGTGAGATTGAGGTGACATACATAGAACAATCCCTCATATATAATTGTGAGGGAACCAAGAAAGGTCACTGCTAAGGTTTCTATTTTTTTTACTTTTATGATATTTTTGGTCTTGCAAACTTCCAGGAGGACTACCTCTTCTTGAGAGATGACTTCAACAGAATTACCATTCTGCTACTTGATGCTAGGTATAGAAGATTTCAGGGAGACTAATTATCCTCAAACTCTGAGAGCATTATCTTTGACGAAACAAAATGCTTCCACTGCTTGTGACCAAACATTTATTGAGGTATATTTCTGGGATTACAATGAACCTACTATAATTCAACATCTCCATAGTTTGGCTCACCTGATATAAGCAATTTTAATTGTGAATATATACATACATATATATATATATATATATATATATATATATATATATATATCTGTGTGTGTGTGTGTGTGTGTGTGTTGATTAGGTCACTGTAGGAAGTGAAAGATTCGTACTATTAGCACATATGCTTATCACTGCATTAGTCTCCGTATATGTTACTGCCCTCATCTAGGATAGTCATTGACATTAGAGTTTATGAGGTTAAAATAGATTATTGTCTAGAATTTAAGTCGGCGTTATGAGTTTTGTTGAGTGTTACTATCCATATGACATGTGCATCGCTAATACGTTATTCACTATGTGATAACTAATATAGGATGACCAAGAATTGCCATTACCGGAGTCTAGAGTGTAGGTTTGGAGGATACATACAAGACTTAGATAATCCATACCATAGAAAAACATGAGCCTTAAAGAATCACATATGGGTTTGAACAGACTTCTTGAAAAGGTTCATATAGAGGTGATACGTAGTCATAGTAAGTTACTGCCACACCATTATAGATCCATTTTGATGAGCCATAGAGCATAGAAGAATGAATATGTTGAAGATATCGTGGAAAGAGGTGTAATGAGGCATTTCTAATATAGTGATGCCAAATATAGTGATGCATGTAGCTTGATTTTGAGGAAATAAAATACTCCCTCAAGTGAACCCATAATTTCCAAGGTTAAGTGTGAGTGTCAATTCCTCTCTCAAGTCCATTAGCACAATTCAACAATGCATTTTTAATGTTCACCTTCAATCAAATTATTACATACTTTTCCGTTAAGACTACACATTCAGGGAGTTATCCATTCACTTTTATAGGCAAAACTGTGCAAAATCAGTTTTAGTAGAGAGTATTGACAAGTTGGAAAATGATATTGTGGAGACAATGTGCTTTCTTGAAAAGTACTTTACTCCTTCATTCTTCAATATAATGTTGCATTTGAATGTACATTTAATACGTTAACTTCGATATTGTGGCTCAGTTGCATATAGATGGATATACCCCTTTGAGAGGTACGTGAAACTTTGATTTTATCAAGTACAACAACAAGATGATTTCTTTTCAAAGCTTTTGACATTACTTAATTCCCTTTTATTCATTTTCTAGGAATATAAAAGTCTATAAGAGTTATGTTAAGAAAAAAAATAGGCCTAAAAGATGCATTGCTGTAAGCTATACTGTGGAGGAACCAATAAAGTTTTGTGGAGAATACTTGAAAGCTATGGAAGCTATTTGATCCACACATGATTGAAATGAAGTGTGGGATGAGGAAGCTAAAGAAGTTATCCTTGATGGAAAGCCATTATTTGCTCCAATTCCTTCAGAAATGGATGGCATTAGTTGGGAACAAGACCATTGTTAGGTCCCTATAATACTAGTTATGTGCCCATTACTATTATAGTTGTATCCCTTATTAATATTTTTGTACCCCTATTGTCCCCATATTGTTATTATTGTGCCCCACAGAATCCCTCTATTGTTATTTTTGTGCCTTTATATTATTATTGGTAGGTCGGCTTGGTTATATTATGGACCCTTAGACTCCTATATATAGAAAGGAGGTTTTTTCATTTGAATCATCCAAGAATTGTTCATTTGTGTAATGTAAAGGAGGTTGCCCCCTCGAAGAGGCTGAATTCTAAGGCATTTATCTCTCCTTTCTATCTTTTTGTGAGCTGGTTTCATAACATTTGGTATCAAAGCTTTGGATTCTAGGGTTTCGTTGCTCCAAACAGGTCATCATGGAATTTGCACTATAACCTTTTTTTGCGACGTTTCAGATGCTAAAAAAAAACCCATTCAGGCTGAAATTGTGATGAACCTCAAATCCAAATTTCAGATCTTTTCGTGCTATATTGGTAGAGATATGATCTGAGGAAGTTGGCCTTTTTGCAGACTCATGAATTTCATTCCAAGCAGGTGACCTGGGGAAAATCGTCATAACTTTTGTTTTGAGCATCCGATTGAAATTTTGTAAGAAGTTACAGAAAGAGGACGGACTGTGGTTTTGTATATTTTTTAGATCCGATGGTCAAAACAGTGACACGTGGTACTTTATACACTCCACTCTTCTCGAAAGGTTTATAATCAAGTCATCTTAGGAGAGTTTGCATAACTCTGCCATGGAGAATCTAAATTCGATCAGACTAGTGGCATTGGAAAGAGAACATAGAGGGCTACTGCATGTCACAATTTCAAAACTGGGTGATCCAAATTTACAGAGATACATAAGATTCAATGTCGAGCTCCTACAAAGTGAAAGAAAAAGGTGTGTGGTTTTTTTCTAATTTTGCATAATCTTGGTTTGAAAAATTATCTTGAAGGAATTCAAAGGGAATTGTAAAGCCTTATTATCAGTAATTGATGCCCCGAGGAAAGAAAATGCAAATACCTAGTAAGCAACCTGAAGCTCTAGCATGACTCATGAAGAAGACGAAGGAATGCAACATGATACATCAAAATTACGAGACCAAGTGCAACAAGTGTCACTTGCACAAGAAGTAACATAATCTAAGATGGATGGTTTTAAGAAGATGTAGAAGCTAATGTGAATGGCATGGAAGCTAAGATGGATGGCATGGATGCTAAGATGGATGGCATGGACGATAAGATGGAAGAATTGAAGATAAATTTGAATAAGTTGCTACAAGAAATGGTCACTAATGGTGAAAGGGTAGTAAAGGAAACTCATGATGACAACAACAGAAACGTTAATCATGATTTCATAGACTCTATTGTTGGATTGAAGACCCACCATATTCTAAAAATCGATATGAGGAAGTTTTATGGCAAGGATCCCGCAACATGGATACTACCAAAGAAGCAATTTTTCGATCTCCATAGTGTACAAAACACACAAAAGGTTTGTATTGCAACTTTATATTTGCAACCAAATCAATTTGTATGGTATCGATGGCTTTATAAAAAAATTGTCACTTGGGCAATTTTTATGGAAGAAATGATAGCACATTATGAGGATACAAAAAGCAAGACCTTTTTTAGCTAATTGATAAGTCTAAAACAAAAGGGTTCAATGATGGAGTACATTGAGGAGTTCCAAAAATTGAACATAAGGGTAAAAGATATTCCAGAGGAGCATAGGATTGATGTGTTCATAGGGACTTTAAAGGATAATATCCAACATGAGGTTCACATTTAGGAACCTGATTCATAGGAGAAGGCATCCAGGTTAGCAAGAAAAATGGAAAGCAAAATTATGGCAACCTGGAAGCCTACCACTCACAACTATAAAGATGGAATTGTTGTTGCCCCTAGCCTTCCACAACCTATAAGGTTGACACCACAACAATTGGAAGAAAAAAGAGCAAAAGGGATTTGTTACAGTTTTGATAGAAAATACACTAAAGGTCATAAGTGTGTTGAGAAGAAATTATTATACATATATTGTGAGGAGGAGGAAGAAAAGGAACAAGAAAGGTCAAAAGAAGAGGATATACTCTAGGAACAAAGCCTAGATAAAGAAGAAATTAATCTAACCATATCTTGTAATGCTTTGGCTAGAATTACCACTCCTCAAACCATCAAGATAGAAGGAAATATCAAGAAGAAAAAGGTAATAGTGCTGATTGATTCAGGAAGTACCCACAATTTTATTCATTATAAGATAGCAAAAGAATTGAATTGCTTCCTATATCCAGCACCAGAGTGTCAAGTGATGGTTGCAAGTGGAGGAACCATAAATTTCTCTGGAAAGTGAAATAATATCAAGCTATCCATGGGATAATATGTATTGAATAGCCCAATGCTTTCCATTCCAATTGGACGTGCTGATGTTGTACTAGGAGTCCAATGGCTACAATCCCTAGGTACAATAGCTTTTAACTTTCAAGAACTTTTCATGAAATTTTATGTGGAAGGAAAGGAAGTTGAATTAAGGGGTGTTGCAGGGAAATTGGGAAAGATAATCAACTCTTACGGTATGACAAAGCTTCTAAAAATGGAACGATGAGGTGTTATTGCACGATTATGTTCGCTAGATGTTTCCACATAGAAATCGTTTATTTCTGCAGATCTCCAAAAAGTCTTGGACAATCAGTTCAAGGTATTTGAGACTCCCAAAGGTCTCCCACCTATTCATGATGATGATCATGCTATTCATTTGATTCCAGGAAGTGTTCCTCCAAACGTTAGGATGTACAAATATCCCTATGCCCAAAAGAGTGAAATTGAACGTATGGTTGCAGAAATGCTAGAGGCTGGTATAATTCAACCTAGCCAAAGTTCTTTCTTTACTCTACTAGTATTAGTGCACAAGAAGGATGGATCATGGCGCATGTGTCTAGATTATAGGGAGCTCAACAAGCTCACTATTAAAGATAAGTTTCCCATTCCTGTCATTGATGAATTATTGGATGAATTGCAAGGATCAATTTACTTCACCAAGTTGGATCTTTGTTCAGGATATCATCAAAATAGAATGAAGACTGAAGACATTACAAAAACAACATTTATAATTCATGAGGGTCACTATGAATTTTTGGTCATGCCTTTTGGCCTTTCCAATGCACCTTCTACATTTCAAGGTTTGATGAATTCCATTTTCAAACCCTTCCTTAGATAATTTGTGTTAGTACTTTTTAATGATATACTAATCTACAATAAGTCTTGGAAGGATCATGTTGAACATGTTGACAGGGTGCTACAACTATTAGAGGAGAAACAATTATATGCAAGAAGATCCAAATGTTTCTTTGGAGTACAAGAGGCGGAATATCTGGGTCATATTGTATCTCATGGAGGAGTTAAGGTAGACCCTAGAAAAATTAAAGGCATTAAGGAATGGAAAATCCCCACATCCATAAAGCATTTGCGAGGATTTCTCGGGTTGACAGGGTATTATCACAAGTTTGTTAAGAATTATGGGAAAATAGAAGCACCTCTAACAACATTATGGAATAAAGATGCATTTTCATGTACTCCAAAAGCAACAAAGGCCTTCGAACATATTAAAGAGGCAATGTGCCAAGCACCGGTCTTAGCTACACTAGACTTCAAAAAAACCTTTATTGTGGAATGTGATGCTTCGAGAAATGGAATTGGTGCCGTTTTAATGCAATATGAAAGACCCATTGCTTTCGAAAATCATCCAATCAAGGGAAAGTATTTACGCAAATCTATTTATGAGAAGGAGATGTTGGCAATACTACATGCACTTAAGAAATGGTGACCCTATCTAATGGGAAGACACTTCAAGGTAAAAATGGATCATGATAGCCTTAAATACTTTTTCGAACAAATATTATCCTCTGAGGAGAAACAAAACTGGGTCACAAAGATGTTGGGTTATGACTTTGAAATCATCTACAAAATAGGGAAGCAAAATGTTGTGGTAGATGCATTGTCAATGAAGGATGAGGATGTGGAAGCACTTCTATGCGCTATTTCTATTATCTAACCAAATTGGATAAATGAAGCAAGGTATGAATGGAAGAATGACGAAGAAGTGTGGGAATTTATGCGAAAGTTACAACAAGATTCCAACACATCTGATACATTTAGCTGGAAAAATTATTCGTTATAGTACAAAGATCGCTTATACCTCTATAAGAATTCCCAACTCAAACAAAATATTTTTTCGTAATTGCATGCTTCTTCCTTAGGAGGGCAGTTAGGATTTTTAAAAACTTACCACAGGGTTAAGAAGGAATTTTTTTGGGATGGCCTTAAATTGGATATTCAAAAGTTTGTGGTGGAATGTTTGGTTTGCCAACAAATTAATGTTGAAACAATTAAGACACCAGGTCTATTACAACCTTTATACATTCCAAGACAACATTTGGAGGAGGTTTCTATGGATTTTATCACAGGTTTACCCAACTCTGAGGGAAAGAGTGTCATCATGGTGGTAGTTGACAGACTTACCAAGTATGCAAACTTTTGTGAATTATCACATCCATTTAAAGCCAGTACAGTTTCTACTACATTTATGGAAACAATTCAAAAGCTACTTGGAAACCCGAAGATTATTGTAAGTGACAGAGATCTCATTTTTACTGGAAACGTTTGGACATAATTATTTTCTTCTCTTGGTACTCAGTTAGCTCATAGCTCGTCTTATCATCCTCAATTTGATGGGCAAACTGAGATAGTAAAAAAATGTTTGGAAGGATACCTTTGTTGCTTTATATCTAATAAACAGACACAATGGGTCAAATGGTTGCTTATGGCTGAATAGTGGTATAACACTTCCTTCCATACTGCAAAAAAAATGACCCCATTTATGGCACTTTATGGATATCAGCCACCATCCATCACATCATATTTAAGAGAAAATTCTAAGGTTCAAGCAGTGGAACATCACGTCGAGAATCAACAACAAGTTCTCCAACTCTTAAAGGATAACCTCGTGTTGGCACGTGATAGAATGAAACAACAGGTAGATTAACATCGCAGCAAAAGAAGTTTTGATGTATGTGACTAGGTATTCTTATGGCTACAACCATATAAATAAATATAGCTCAAGCAAGCTAAGAAGGATAATAAATTATCACCAAAGTATTATGGTTGGTATAAGGTCTTGCAAAAGATTGGTACTATGACATACAAATTGGAGCTTCCTGCCACTTCTCGAGTGCACCCAGTTTTGCATGTTTCATGTTTAAAGAAGGTTATAGGCAACAAGCTCCCAGTTCAAACAATATTGCCAGAACTTGATGAAGAAGGAAAAATTATATTGGAACCGGAAGCAGTCAGAGAAACAAGAACTTGACAGCTACGGAATCGATCCATTTCAGAGTATCTCATCAAGTGGAAGAACTTATCCGCTGAATATTCCACATGGGAGGATGAGAATTTTATACAGAAGCATCCATAACTACTCAAGCATTGAGGATAACACTTTTTTGAAGGACAAGGGCATGTTAGGTCCTTGTAATACTAGTGATTCCCCCATTACTATTGTAGTTGTATCCCTTATTAACATTGTTGTGCCCCTATTGTCCCCATATTGTTATTACTGTGCCCTGTAGAATCCCTCTATTGTTATTTTTGTGCCTTTATATTATTATTATTAGGTTGGCTTGGTTATATTGTGACCCCTTAGACTCCTTTATATAGGAAGGAGGTTTTGTCATTTGAATCGTCCAAGAATTGTTCATTTGTGTAATGTAAAGGAGGTTGCCCCGTCGAACAGGATGCATTCTAAGGTGTTTATCTCTCTTTTATATCTTTCTGTGAGCTGGTTCCATAACACCCATAGGTGGGTTCTATTTCACACAAATGAAGTTGATCCATGGATAGAGTAACATATTTGGCTTGTAATTTTTTATTTGTTTGTTTATGGTTTAACAAAACATAGATCCATGGATAGATTAACATATTTTACCTTTAAAACTATTTTATTCATATTTTATCAAAACACATTAACCACCGTATCTATTGTCCATAATTTTTGAATTAGGATGCACAGAATGGAGATTGCCAACCCAATTACCCAAACGAAAAAAAGATGAAGCTCTATTGTAGAAACTCCACACCCATAATTTTATTAGTTGGTTAAAACAACATGTAACGATATTATTTATATTATAAGTGTACTTAAAAATCAATATATGGGAATATTTTCATGTAGGAAATTAAATATTTTTTCATAGGTTGAATGTATGAATTCTAACTACATTTAAAAATCTAAAACTATACAGGTGGAAGGAGATGGAAAGGTGTCTAATACACTTAAATGGCTAGCGCGTGTCCCCAAGAAATTTGTGAATAAGTACAATGGATTCCTAATCAATGGTTATAGATTCCATACAAAAAGCATAGAGAATGAGAGAACCACCCAAAATAGTGGCATGTGTATGGAAACTCAAACAATGATGAGGTCAAGTTCCAAATATGCAAACCCTGTACTTCAAAACACAACATTTTATGGAGTGGAGAGCTAAGTATCATATTCCAACTGAGATACATGCATTTATATGTAACTCATGGATGTATCATTTGTTTGATGACACCTTTCCTTGGCCATCTAGGACCCTAGGTGTCGGAAGATGTTGGTTTAGCTACCACATTTCTCTTGATACATATGATCCATGTGTATATGGCATCTTCAATATGTATTATTTTTATTGGATCACTTAAGCATTCTATTCTAACTCTTGATGCTTTGGATATACATTCTAAGCTAGAATGTTCCATGTTGTTTCATAATTTTACTCAAAGAAGTGTGTCATATTCATGGTTTTGGAATATAATTGGTGAATTGAGTAAGTGCTAGACATCAATTTTATTGTAACCTTCATTTCCTTTAGTAAAATTTTATCCCATGTCATTCCAAAGGATGTTAATTCATTTTTGTGAGATGAAAACTTTATGATTAAGCATTCATAGATTTTTGACAAATTATTTCCCTTTTTGTCATTTGTGATGAAAGCAAAGAAAAAATCGAACGCCAAAGTCATTAAATATACACTAGAATGATGTATCTAAATCTAATCCCTAAGGTTGAAGTGAAAATTCATGTAAATGTTATACATATTAGTTGTTCCAAACAAATAAAAACCTCATGCCCTAAGTCCTAGATATAAGAAAGAGGAGGAAGGAAAATAAGGCGCAGTGAATGATAACCCACGATAATGAAACCCAAGATCTCAAAATGACAACTGCAAATATTGCTAATTGTTCCCTTTGAACACTAAATGAGTGGTGCGATGAAGGAAATATCTCAAGTAGAAACCAACTAGCCTCAAATGAATTTGAAATTCTTGAAATATAATAACGAGAAAGGGTGGTTTTTGGGTAATATCTTGGTTGATAATTCACATTCTCTAGTTCAACAAAACATCCTTGAATCACATTTATTTGTATCGACACCAATATCAATATAATATAATAAGGGTAAAATCATAGTGTTGATGATATAAAATAAGTTTGGGTTGGAGAGCCATGTTGAATTCATGGAGGGTTGAAATGCCAAATGGAATAGAAGTGGGCAGATGTTGAAGTTATCTTCAATGTTTATGTAATAAAATTTTGTTGCGGGGGTTATAACACAAAGCAAAAGTGAGAGGATTGGAGTGGGGTTGAACAAAAAATGAACCACATAAACATTGAGGAGAATACATTGGAGTGAGGAGCTTCCCCTTTGTTGATAATTATTATGTGTACAAAGTTCATCAAATGCATGGATGAGGGTTGCATGTTAAGTGTTGTGGGGGAGGGAAAGTAATTAGCACCCTTGGGTGGCTCTAATGCAAAGGGTTAGACATAATCCACATTATATGTGAGTGTGGATCCAACACAATATCACTAATTTATAATTTCATTGATTATTCTCCAAAGATGGGCTAGGTGTCTAATAGTCTTGAGGTTTAGTTTAAGTAGCCATGAGTAAGGTGTGAGATCTCTCTCCCCATTTTGGTGAGGTCACAAGCTCAATTCTCTTGGTCCTTTAAGTGCATGATGCTTGGAGCTTGGGCATTGATTGTCTACCTAAGTTACCATGCATAAAATGTGGTGAAATCTATGGAAGTTTGCCATGCATATATGTATGTCAAAGAAGGCCACACATAAGGTGGGTGATCTCCTTGTGCTTTAACAACACTGACACAATAATTTATGTCACAGAAGGCCTACCCTGCTTTGTTGGAAGACTATTGTTGAAGGAGAAACATAGAAACTTGGTGGAGAAGAAGAAAAGCTCCTTGTAATTGGAGGGTCATATTTTGATCACATGGAGGACAATCAATGCTTCTGGGAGCAATTGGCATTAGGATGCAATGCTATAGGTATCATTTGTATTAGAGTTCGATGGATTTTTGTTGAGAGAAGGGATTTATGCAATAGTGTAGGCATGACATAAACACAACCAAATCACTTAATTGTGAAAACTCTAAGATGTTATGTAATACACACCCTTTATAAACAAAAAAATAAATAATTATTATCCTCAACATAAATATATTATTATTCTAATTAGATTTTAATTAAATCCTTAAATTTATCCACACATATTACTAATTACACCAGACACATTTTTTTTGTAGTTAGGTGGAGCCTAGGTCAGGGCCAACATGCTTAATGGTTGGAAGAAGACCAATCTACCCACAATGGGATGCTTATCACCAAGACTTTGCGAGGATTTAGTCAAGCTTGGATGCCCCTTGGGAAGTTTAATTCCCAAATGTGATTTCCACTCCTTAGACCCTCCCCATGAGGTTTGACCTTGTGATGGGGATTAAATCCCACATAAACAAGATTGTGCGAGCCTTTGGTCAAGGTTGGATGCCCCCCGGGAAGTTTGATTCCCAAAAAGTGATTTCCACTCCTTAGCCCCTCCCCATGAGGTTTGACCCTGTGATGGGGATTAAACCCCACATAAACTAATTGGTCTATGCCTCATGGATACACTATACATTTTAAAATAAAATAAATTATCATCTATGACTAAGCATATAGAAGAAATTATTCCTCCAAAAAAAAATTATAAAATAAAAATAAAAATTATTTACCGCTTAACATGGAATTAGAAACCCCGGATGCGGGTGGTTGTTAGATACATAAGGCTCATGGCTTGTCAGCAGGGCATGTGTCCGCCCAGACAAGCCATGTACACCAGGAGGACTCGCCCTAACTATTCCAGCATGCAGCATTTAAGGAAGGGAGTTATGGTTCACTGCAGAGACGTCCCTTCGACATTCACTGCTCGCCTTGAGAAACGGAACATGGCGCTTCATAGCCGGAAGTTCTCAGACATTCTCCCGCATTTCTCGTCTGCTCCTGTTCTTGTCTTGAGGGAAGTGGCGGAGGCTCATTGTTTCGGCTCTCATTCAGGCTCTGAGAGCGACTGTGATGGTTTAGAGGCCATAGACTTGGGCAATTGGAGAGCATACGGGCAGTCTGGTTGTGAACCTGGGAGATTGGCGGTGTTGCAAACCTGCCATCCACAGTCTGGTTGGGGGATTGGGCGTCTAGTTCAGAGGGACAATCCGTGTGTGCACACTCGCCACCCGCTCATTTTCAGTATGCAGCGTGAACGCCAAAGGGGAACAAGTCGGCGTGGCAGCTTCAGTGGAAGAGCCCCTTCTCCCTCTTCCTCAATTGAAGAATCTTCTGAACGCAGAAGACCGAGGGGAAGGCCCCCAGGCAGAGGAAGAATGGCGGAACCTCCAGAGAGAATGGAATGTGGGCACACTGAGCACCCAATGGTAAGATACCGCCTTCCATGTACTTTGTCCAATTCCACTTTCTTCGTAACTGTTTCAGTGGAGCATTGCAGCAATCCGTGGGGTGAAGATGAAGCTCCTCGTGCCAACCCTCCACGTTTTCCTAGGATTGTTCCCACAGTGGACATGGAATTTCCCGCCATAGATATGCTGAGGCCTGTACATGATCCTGGCACAGGCCCTAGTGAACCTGTGCAGCGCAATGCTGGTAAGGCTATACTCCAGCCTCCCTGCTGCAAGATGGAGGATGAACCGTAGACTACGGAAGAAGATTAGCATGCCCAGCTCGCGCTCCAGGTTTCACTGCACGAATTTTTCTCTCTGTCAGCTCCCTTCGCGATCATATATGTGTCTGCACTTTGTCACTATGTACCTCTATCCATCTTTGTTATGGTGTCGGTTATCTGTTATCTCTGTCATGGTGTCGATGTCCTCCATGTGTTTCTGTTGTTTCAGTCTCCTAGTGCTACAGTCCATGTGTCGGTTACATGAGTGCCACTCAGGTTCCCATCTTTTGTAATCCTGGAATGAATACTCCCGAGTTTACTGTCTGTCCCAGGACAAGTTTTACAGGGCCTCGGCCCTGTTGTAATACTGCTGATGTAATTTTGCTCTTGCTGTAATATAATAGCTCAGTCTTATTTAGAAAAAAAAAAAACATGGAATTAGAAAGAATCTAGTTAGACTCCTCTGCTATTTAAAACATTTCAAATAAAAATAAAAATTATTTAACACAGAATTAGAAAGAATCTAATTTGTCTCCTCCACTATTTACAACATTTCACAAGCATTACCTAAACATGTGTTACCTCCACACACAATGTCAAATGGTGGGAAACAAAACATATGAAAAGCACTACCTAACCAACCATTACCTTTGTACATAATAGTCTAAGGGCTGGAAACAAAGTCGTTTCATGTTTAAAACCTAAATTTTCTATCAGACCATTGATTTAGAGTCCATGAACAAAAAAAACATAGGTTGTAGTCTACTCATTGAGTGTTGTGCAAGATGGCTTCTTACTCTTTCCTCACTGTAAAAAAAAAATTTTAGTAGTCTGAGAGAGTTTTAGGTTCGACCTGTTATGCACAACTAACTTCTGAAATCAAACCCTGATACCATCTCCCATATCTACCGTTGCTTCACTCAATGCATGACCCAAGCATATGGCTTCTATGTATTTCTGCGTCTACCTATTTGGACTTGTATTCACGAGAATGAGAGAGTGATTTAGGATTCAGGGTTTAATTTTAGGAACAATACAAAATTACCGATATAATGCAATCTAAAAGTGTGAGAAAATGAAGAGCCACATAGAGAATTTGTGGGAAATGTTAATTCTATTTCAAAAATTCAAAAGATAATTCCAAATTTTTGGGCTTCCAAGATCCCCCTTCCTCTTTAAGTGAAATACCATGGGCATCTGAAGAATCGAACCCTGGACCTTCCCATTTCTGTGCTAGCTCAGAGCCACCAGATCTTCTTATCTTGAGCTTTTAAAGGAAAATCACCGCATACATTTTGCTTTCTGGCATACAGCAAACCCCTGCACTGCTCCCAAGGATCCAAGCCCATGTTTGAAGAGGGGAAGGAATGGTTCCAGATTTTTTGAATAAAAGAACCAATCAATGGTCCAAGCACAAGTTTTTAGAGGGGAAGGAAAGGTTCTGGCACTTGTCAATTAGAATGAATGTGGGGAGAATGGGGATCTTGTCCTTCGAAAATGTTGATGATGTAAAATGAAATAATATCGTTGGCCTGTGTTTATTCCTAGAAAATGAGAATACAAGTAGGGGAGAATGGGGCTTTTGGCACTCAAAAATGGTGATGGTGGAAATGAAATAAAACATCCAGCATGTGCTTAATCCTGGAGGTTGCAAGGGTCGTATCCCCATATAAGTTTAATTAATAAAGCTTGAAGCTCCATTAGTCGATTTACAAATTTCGTTTCTAAATGTGACGATGCACTTTGAATTGTGGCATATAGTTCACAACGCCATGTCAAAGGATATTTTTACTATGAATCAAATTTAAAAACTACTGACCCATTTTGTTCATAAAAATCATTACTAGCGGTGGTTCCATTATCGACAAAATTTTAATATAATTCCTTCTCATTGAGCTGCTAGTTTCACTGGAGTTTGAAAGATCTGCCCTCATTGGCCATGAAGCTTTTTTTTTGTGTTTCTTCCACTAGTATAAGATGACCTACATGCCATTTAAGTTGTATCCAGGATCTGTTTAAATGGATGTAACTAACCATCTTAGAGAAAATTCATAGCTTCAGATGAACCCATTTTTCTTCGGCTGACATTCACTTCAAAATTTAAGATACCTATTACTGAAAACAACATAAGTGTATTGGAAACATACAAAACCTCTAGGGTTTTCTACCAAAAGAGGCTCCTCACCAAAAATCTCCATTTCTGGTCTCATTTTTATAAGAATGGAGAGATTCTATAGTACAATTGCTGAACAAGATTTCTTTATAAGTATACGGGTTTATCCAGCCCATTAAAAGGTAGGTCAATTTGATCCCAATATAAGTTCCAGCTCTCCAAATCTTCAACAAGCTCGTCCAAGCACAAAGCAACCGATCTTTTCAGTTCCACTATTTCTCTTCGAAGGATATTTTTAGGCCCAATCACCAACGTACTGTTGGGTCCCTATAATACTAGTGATTACCCCATTACTATTGTAGTTGTATCCCTTATTAATATTGTTGTGCCCCTATTGTCCCCATATTGTTATTACTGTGCCCCATAGAATCCCTCTATTGTTATTTTTGTGGCTTTATATTATTATTGTTAGGTCGCTAGGTTATATTGTGACTCCTTAGACTCCTATATATAGAAAGGAAGTTTTTTCATTTGAATCATCTAAGAATTGCTCATTTATGTAATGTAAAGGAGGTTGCCCCCTCGAAGAGGCTAAATTCTAAGGTGTGGATCTCTCTTTTCTATCTTTTTGTGAGCTGGTTTCATAACATTTGGTATCAGAGCTTTGGATTCTAGGGTTTTGCTGCTCCAAACAGGTCATCGTGGCATTTTCGCTATAACTATTTTTCTCCGACGTTTCAAAAGCTAAAAAAAAACCCATTTGAGAAGAAATTGCGCTGAATATCAGGTCTAAATTTCAGAGCTTTTTGCACTATATTTGCGGAGATATGATCTGAGGAAGTTGGTCTTTTTGCAGACTCATAAATTACATTCCAAACAGGTGACCTGCGGAAAATCGTCATAACTTTCTCTCTGAGCATCGGATTGAAATTTTGTAAGAAGGTAGAGAAAGAGGATAGACTGTAGTTTCTTGTATATCTTTTTCAAAACCAAAGGTCCAAACAGTGACTCGTGGAACATCATACAAGTTCACTTTACTGAACTAGTCTATAATCAGGTCATCTTGGGAGATTGTGCATAACTCTTCCTTGGAGAATCCAACTTGGATCAGACTGGTGGAATTGGAAAGAGGACACAGAGGGCTACTACAGGCCGCAATTTCAGAACTGATAGATCTGAAATTGCAGAGATACATCAGATTCAATATCAAGCTTCTACAAAGTGAAAAAGGGTGTGTAGTTTCTTTTTAATTTTTGCATAAGCTTGCTTTGAAAAATTAGTTTGAATCAGTAATTGATGCCCCGAGGAAAGAAAATGCAAACACCTAGTAAGAAACCTGAATGCTCTAGCATGACTTATGAAGAAGAGGAATAAATGCAACATGATATATCAAAATTATGAGACCAAGTGCAACAAGTGTCATTTTCACAAAAAGCAATAGAATCTAGGATTGATGGTTTAAGGAAAGATGTAGAAGCTAAGATGGATGGTTTAAAGAAAGGTGTAGAAGCTAAGATGGATTTTTTAAAGAAAGGTGTAGAAGCTAAGATGGATGGCATGGAGGCTAAGATGAATGGCATGGACGCTAAAATTGATGGCATGGATGATAAGATGGAAGAATTGAAGATAAATATGAATAAGTTGCTACAAAAAATGGTCACTAATGGTAAAAGGGTAGTAAAGGAAATTCATAATGAGAAAAAAAAAATGTTAATCATGATTCCATAGACTCTAATGTTGGATCGAAGACCCACCATATTCCAAAAATCGATATGAGGAAGTTTAATGGAAAGGATCCCGCAACATGGATATTACAGATGGAGCAATTTTTCGATCTGAATAATGTGCAAAACACACAAAAGGTACGTATTGCAACTTTATATTTGCAACCAAATCAGTTTGTATGGTATCAATGGCTTTTCTCTCGTAAACAAATTATCACTTTGGCCATTTTTACAGAAGAATTGACAACACATTATGAGGATACAAAAAGCAACACTTTTTTTAGCCAATTGATAAGTCTCAAACAAAAGGGGTCAATAATGGAGCACATTGAGGAGTTCCAAAAATTTAACATAAGGGTAAAAAATATTCCAGAGGAGCATAGAATTGATGTTTTCATAGGGGCTTTAAAGGATAATATCCAATGTGATGTTCGCCTTTGGGAACCTAATTCATTATAGAAGGCATTCAGATTATCAAGAAAAATGGAAAGCAAAATTATGGCAACCAGGAAGCATACCACTCACAACTATAAAGATGGAAGTGTTGTTGCCCCTAGTCTTCCACAACCTATAAGGTTGACACCACAACAATTGGAAGAAAAAAGAGAAAAAAGGCTTTGTTACCGTTGTGATAGCAAATACACTAAAGGTCATAAGTGTGCTAAGAAGAAATTATTCTACATAGATTGTGAAGAGGAAGAAGAAAAGGAGTAAGAAAGGTCAAAAGAAGAGGATATACTCCAAGAACAAAGTCAAGATAAAGAAGAAATGAATCCGGCCATATCTTGTAATGCATTGTTGGGAATTACCACTCCTCAAACCATCAAGATAGAAGGACAAATCAAGAAGAAAAAGGTAATATTGTTGATTGATTCAGGAACTACCCGCAATTTTGTTCATTGTAAGGTAGAAAAAGAATTGAATTGTTTCTTATATCCAACACCACAGTGTCAAGTGATGGTTACAAATGGAGGAACAATAAATTTCTCTCGAAAGTGCCACAATATCAAGCTATCCATGGGAGAATATTTATTGACTAGCCTAATGCTTTCCATTCCAATGGGAGGTGTTGATGTTGTACTAGGAGTCCAATGGCTACAATCCTTGGGTACAATAGCTTTTAATTTTCAAGAACTTTTCATGAAATTTTCTGTGGAAGGAAAGGAAGTTGAATTATGGGGTATTACAGGGAAACTGGGAAAGATAATCAGCTCTAACAGTATGACAAAACTTCTAAAAAAGGAACAAAGAGGTGTAATTGCACAATTATGTTCGCTAGATGTTTCCACATTGGAATCATATATTTCTCCAAATCTCCAAAAAGTCTTGGACAATCATTCCAAGGTATTTTAGACTCCCAAAGGTCTCCCACCTATTCGTGATCATGATCATGCTATTCATATGATTCCAGGAAGTGTTCCTCCAAACATCAGGCCGTACATATATCCCTATGCCCAAAAGAATGAAATTGAATGTATGGTTGCAGAAATGCTAGAGGCTGGTATAATTCAACCGAGTCAAAGTTCTTTCTATGCTCCAGTAGTATTGGTGCACAAGAAGGATGGATCATGGCGCATGTGTCCGGATTATAGGGAGCTCAACAAGCTTACTATTAAAGATAAGTTTCCCATTCCTGTCATTGATGAATTACTGGATGAATTGCATGGATCAATTTACTTCACCAAGTTGGATCTTTGTTTAGGATATCACCAAATAAGAATGAAGACTGAAGACATTCCAAAAACAGCATTTAGAACTCATGAGGGCGATTATGAATTTTTGGTCATGCCTTTTGGCCTTACCAATGCACCTTCAACATTTCAAGGTTTGATGAATTCCATTTTCAAACCATTCATTAGAAAATTTGTGTTAGTATTTTTTGATGATATACTAATCTATAGCAGGACTTGGAAGGATCATGTTGAACATGTTGATAGGGTGCTACAACTATTGGAGGAGAAACAATTATATGCAAAAGGATCCAAATGTTTCTTTGGAGTACAAGAGGTGGAATATCTGGGTCATATTGTATCTCATGAAGGAGTTAAGATAGACCCTAGCAAAATTAAAGCCAGTAAGGAATGGAAAATCCCCACATCCATAAAGCATCTGCGAGGATTTCTTAGGTTGACAAGGTACTATCACAAGTTTGTTAAGGATTATGGAAGAATGCTAGCACCTCTAACAACATTATTGAAGAAATATGCATTTTCATGGACTCCAGAAGCAACAAAGGCCTTCGAGCATCTTAAAGGGGCAATGTGCCAAGCACTGGTCTTAGCTACACCAGACTTCACAAAAACATTTATTGTGGAATGTGATGCTTCAGGAAATGGAATTGGTGCTATTTTAATGCAAGATGAAAGACCCATTGCTTTCGAAAGTTGTCCAATCAAGGGTAAGTTTTTACACAAAGTTATTTATGAGAAGGAAATGTTGGCAATACTCCATGCACTTAAGAAATGGTGACCCTACTTAATGGGAAGACACTTCAAGGTAAAAACAGATCATGATAGCCTTAAATACTTTTTAGGACAAAGACTATCCTCTAAAGAGCAACAAAAGTGGGTCACAAAGATGTTGGGTTATGACTTTGAAATCATCTACAAAAAAGGGAAGCAAAATGTGGTGGCAGATGCACTCTGAAGGAAGGATGAGGATGTGGAAGAATTGTTGTGCGCCATTTCTATTATCCAACCAGATTGTATAAACAAAGCAAGGGAGGAATGGAAGAATGACGAAGAAGTGTGGGCACTTATTCGAAAGTTACAACAAGACTCCAGTATGTCTGATACATTTAGCTGGCAAAATGATTCATTATGGTACAAAGATCGCTTATACCTCTGTAAGAATTCCCAGCTAAAACAAAAGATTCTTATGGAATTGCACACTTCTCCCTTAGGAGGGCACTTCGGATTTTTAAAAAATTACCACAGGGATAAGAAGGAATTTTTTTGGGAGGGCCTTAAATCAGATATTCAAAAGTTTGTGGTGGAATTTTTGGTTTTCCAACAAAATAAGGTTGAAACAATTAAGACATCGGGTCTTTTACAACCTTTATTCATTCCAAGCCAACATTGGGAGGAGGTTTCAATGGATTTTATCATAGGTTTACCCAAGTCTGAGGGAAAGAGTGTCATCATGGTGGTAGTTGACAGACTTAGCAAGTATGCACACTTTTGTGCATTATCACATCCATTTAAAGCCAATACAGTTTCTACTGCATTTATGGAAAGAATTCAAAAGCTACAAGGAAACCCAAAGATTATCGTAAGTGACAAAGATCCCATTTTCATTGGAAATTTTTGGTCAAAATTATTTTCTTGTCTTGGTTCATAGTTAGCTCATAGGTCATCTTATCATCCTCAATGTGATGGGAAAATTGAGATGGTAAACAAATTTTTGGAAGGATATCTTTGTTGCTTTGTATCTAATAAACAGACACAATGGGTCAAATGGTTGCCTCTGGATGAATGGTGGTATAACACTTCCTTCCATACAGCAACAAAAATGACCCCATTTATGGCACTTTATGGATATCGACCACCATCCACCACATCATATTTAAGAGAAAATTGTAAGTTTCAAGCAGTGGAACATCACATCGAACATCAACAACATGTCCTCCAACTCTTAAAGGATAACCTCGTGTTGGCACATAATAGAATGAAACAACAGGAAAATCAACATCGCAGCGAAAGAAGTTTTGATGTAGGTGATTGGGTATTCCTACGGCTACAACCATATAAGGAAATGTCCCTCAAGCAAGATAAGAAGGATAATAAATTATCACCAAAGTATTATGGTCTGTACAAGGTGTTGCGAAATATTGGTACTATGGCATACAAATTGGAGCTTCCTGCAGCTTCTCAATTGCACCCAGTTTTCCATGTTTCATGTTTAAAGAAGGTTATAGGCGACAAGCTCCCAGTTCAAACAATATTGCCAAAAATTGACGAGGAAGGAAAAATTATATTGGAACTAGAAGGAGTCACAGAAACAAGAACTCGACAGTTACGAAATCGATCAATTTTGGAGTATCTTATCAAGTGGAAGAACTTATCCGCTGAAGATTCCAAATGGGAGGATGAAAATTTTATACAGAAGCATCCAGAACTACTGAAGCGTTGAGGAAAACACTTTTTTGAAGGAGAGGGGCATGTTGGGTCCCTATAATACTAGTTATTACCCGATTACTATTGTAGTTGTATCCCTTATTAATATTTTTGTGCCCCTATTGTCCCCATATTGTTATTACTGTGCCCCATAGAATCCCTCTATTGTTATTTTTATGGCTTTATATTATTATTGTTAGGTTGGCTGGGTTATATTGTGACTCCTTAGACTCCTATATATAGAAAGGAGGTTTCTTCATTTGAATCATCCAATAATTTCTCATTCATGTAATGTAAAGGAGGTTGCCCCCTTGAAGAGGCTGAATTCTAAGGCGTGGATCTCTCTTTTCTATCCTTTTGTGAGCTGGTTTCATAACATGTACCATCAAGTTCTTCAGCTTTCTCATCAATTTCTACCACTACATGTGAGATGGACGTCGTATGTTTTGAGATCCTTGCACTATCTTTTATATTGGCTTTTAATGTGTTTTTAAATTATTGGATTTAATGCATTTTGACATTTTTTCTCGTACGTAAGGAAAAAACTAGCTTAGTTGGAACGAGAATTAGTTGCGATTTACGCAGAGGAATAATCAAAGCAGCCTCTAGCTTAGGCATTAGAGTCTGAAATAAAGTATTTGTAGCAAAACATTTTGGTTCTGAACAAACAATAATCCGATTTGTAGACTAAAGTGCAGAATCTCTAAGAGAAGATTAGCGAGTATAATAATAATGTATGATCTTGGAATTTATGATATCTTTTCTTTTTGGAATATTACTTGTATAGAACTTGGAAGATCTAACTTGGATTCAACGTCAAGATCCTTTTATTTTTGAAACCTTTAAATGCATCATCCTTTGGTTAAATGTTGTCACCCAATACTTATGAATATTTGAGGTTTTGGATCGTTCCCTTGACTATTTTGTATCATTTTTTCTGCTAGACTTACCATTGCTTGAAATACCTCTCACATATACTAGGAAGAAATCAAGTAGACATTTCTTCCTTCCTTGCTGTGCTTGGTGTTTTAAAAACAAGATATGTTCACACATGTTGAATAACTTAAGGCAAATGTATCACTTTCTATCTACAAATTTCTAGCAATTTTTTTTCATTTTCTTGTATTTTCTTTAAGCAAGCATTGGAAGATCTTCATTGGTATACCTACACACAGTTACCACTACAATGACCCTAAAAAATATTCAATGAAGCATTTTTAAAGTAACTACTAATATTAATGTTTTTCCTTGGTTTTTGCTAACATACCATCTTCATTCTTCTCAATTAAAACACTATGGACATCATATTTTATAAACATTTAAGAGGTTTGGGTTTTGGATACATATACATATACATATATATATATATATATATATATATATGAAATTATTGTTAATGCCACAAGTTTAACTACCTAACTTTTAAGCTACATATCTACCTTACATATTACTCGTGGCTTTTGTTAAACAATCACCATGTACCCGACAATACATCGTTGAAGAGAGAAACTAAATAGATTGAGATTAAAGGGGATCAACATCCATATTTGGAGTGCAACCATTCCTATGAATTCTCTCATTTCCAACTAGATTACTATCATTTTCTCTATTTCAATGACTTTATTAAAGAAATATAGTTCAGTGAGTTTATTAATGCAAGAAGTCTATTTTATTTCCAACCACGATTCACAATTTTGTACCTTTAACATACAACCTAGCATAAATTAGACTACATGCAATTTTTTGCAAGTTTACATGTTGAATATCTACATAAGATTAATAAGAGTGAATCATATGAAAGATTGCTCAATATAATCTGCATTACTAGCATGAATGGAGCACATAAAATATATTGGCAAAACAACTTGGTGAAGATGACTCAAGGACTTTGGACTTGGAAAACTAGATCAAGACTTTTCAGTTTCGTGATGCATTGACTTTTGAAAGGTCATTAATCCTACACTTTCCTCTCAAAAGAGGCCCCAAAAACATTTCATGCATATTATATTTATAAACAATTCACTAAATTAAATCCAAAGCTTAAATAATAAAGTAAAAACTTGGTTTCCGTAGAAACGCAGGACAAGGTTTGAGCAATGTAACTACTTATGAATTATTTAGTCCCCAACAATTGTTGAACAAAATCCTGAGAAAAATAATTAAGTGTGGGTTGGTTCTCATTGGCTTAGAGGGCATATTTCTCTGAGAAATCTCTAAGGTTCATTACATAGATTTGACAAGGGTAAAATCTCATCAAGAATGGAACACGAGTTCATTAAAAGAGGCACATTCTCCTGATGTATTGAGTGTTGTTCCTAAGAATAAATTTTGGGTCGAGTTGACCCTCTAAGAAAGGTGTATTAGTCAAGTTTTAGAGGGTGAATCTCTGTGTTGTTTATTGAGAGTTAACAGGGTTTATACCTTTGATATGGGTCGAGATGTTATCATAGAAGGGAACTCTTATAGGCTGTAGTTGTCCCTAATTAATAATAGCTAGTCAAAGGGCCTTGATTAACATAAAAAGGTGATTAGTTTGAAGAAAATATATGGTTTCACCAACTGGTATCATTAATATTTCATGAGACAAGGGTGAAAGCAAATTTTTTATGGTCATCGAAGTCTGAAATATAGTGGAAATCAACCCATACTTCTCATTATTTGTAAATAGAACTTAGGTACTTATTATGGGAGGTACATACTTATGTTTTAGAGTTGGAAAGTGGAAGAGAATAGAGGAACACAAATTTAGTTTAAGTTTGGGTGTGATTTGGACCAATAACAGTCATCTAAAATAACCATATTTCTAGATCCATAGAAACAAAAAGAGGACAACTTGTAATGCATTGGTGTATAACAAAGACTTGGCCATTATCTTTGTGGAAATTATTGTTGTGTTGGTGTATTATTATTGGATTTTATTTATCTTGTATTTGCAATTCCATACCAAAATATAAGTTGAAATAGTCAACTTATATTTGATGAAATGCAAAAATAGTCAAATTGTTTGATGAAATGCGAAAACCAACAATTTTGTGAAAATAGTGGGAAATTTCCAAACCTTAGAGGGATAAGGGGTTGGTGCACTATAGAAATCAGGTATTTTAGAGTTCTGAATCCATTTATGCATTGAAAAATGCATTTCAAGCAATGAAAAAACAGAATCTTGATCAAAATTCTATAGTCAAATTCCAATGAAAAAAGTCGAAATGTAGAACAATTAGACTTCACCATTATTAAGCCATCCACCAATGTCCATACATCTAGTCTAGGCCACCAGAATGACATGACAAAAAGGGATGGGTGAAGTGAAAGCATTGGGTGTCATTCACAAAGTACTTACATCTCAATATTGGCATATAAACAACATGAACTCTATTATGTGGTGCATATTGCCACCAAATAAGCACGTTTCTCAAAATAATTTATAAAATGGAAACATTGAGTTTAGAAATTGTCAACACTTATCTATCATAAGAGATATCGCTTTGTTAGAAATTTTTTGCAAGTATTAATACGAAGGGAGATAAAATATTTCAAAGTGATAGGTTCAAATTGAGGGATGATACAGAAGGTCATTTGCTGGTTGTCAAGGTCACATGTTTATTACAAGCGACAAAGTAAAGGGATTGATTGCTATGTTTATCTAGTGGATGCATTAGATCTTGGTGCTAGTTGAATGGTTGGTTTCCCCTTGCTTTGGTCTTTGTGGATACAATTCTATTGTTTCACGTTCTAAAGATAGTTGAATTTCCCAACCATTTTTCTTAGGTTCCCTAATGAATCTATATTAATGATGTGGTTTATGAATTTGAATGGTCTCTGATGGCCCTCTTAATATAGATATCAAGAGGGGGTGTGGCATACAGTAAGGGTAGGGCCTTTTTATAGATATTTCGTCATTATTTTTTAGTGTAAGCCTTAGTGGCTGCTCTACGGAATTGACTGATAGATTTGGCATTTGACTATTAGGGTGGAGATCTGAGTCCAATATTTGATATGATGGCCACAACATTGGAGAAGGTTTCAATTGTGCCAGTTTCAGCAAGGGATATAATTGGAGTAATGTTGATTCTTACTCAGATAATATCTTATATATCAGATCTGTCATATGTACAATGGGTAGGATAGTTTGCTAATGGTTTGGGTCTTGCGTTGATCAATAATACTTTATGGAATAGTGTCTCTTATTCATTCTCTGTTCGTTGTGAATATATTAGTCTACTTTATTGATCCTATTAAGCTTGGAGTTGACTTTCTCCCGTTCTTGGTTTTCCTCTTTTTTAGATATGGTCTCTGTCGAGCTTATTACTATCCATTTTTAAACTGCAAAATCTGTATGTGATTGTGAAATGCACAAGCACCAATTACTTTGAAAATCTACTTGGTTCTGATGCAAAACAAATCTAGTCCGATCCTTTGGGACAAACTCGGTTAAATGTGGTTAAAATTTCAAGGATTTGGTGAGCTTGGCCAAATTACTGGCCCATTTTGACCATCTTTGACTATGTTTGATCATTATGATAGATTTTGCGAAAAATTTACATAATGAAAGGAAAATTTCAGTTTGTTATTTACAGAGTTTTATGCTAAGTTTTTAAAGCTTGTACCTAGTTTGAGTTTTACTCTAGTTGTACACTTTTGGCAATTTTTATGTGAGTCTAGGTCATGTTGTTAATCTTTGTCTTTGTTGAGTTGTTCCAGAGTCTGAGTCACAACTTTGTTTTCAATTTACGTGAGTGCACACTGGCCACCATAAATTTTAGACATGATCTTACTTGTATTATGGGATTGGATCTATCGCCATTATGATTCCTTTTTAGTAGTTTCCTACTATTGTCAGCTCTTGATTAAGCCATTTTATATTGTTTTAAAGCAGTTAGACAGTGCTGGGAATGTTGTTTTTCTAAGATCTATTCATTTTCAGTGTCTTGTAGTATAAGTTCATCTATTGCTGGATGATTTCTCTCTGAAAATTTTGTTGTTGTTCGTTCAGTTGTGGTTGACCTAATCTGTAGATATCGACCAGACTTGTGTAGGCTGTTTGACATGAATCAAGATTATCTACTATAATATTATGTTCTATGATATATCAAATTAAGGGTTCTTGTTGAACCCATTGTCTAGTTAAGATGGATTTAGATGGATATCCTGTAGTGACCATATTTGTAAAAGCTCTTAAGGGTAGCCATTATAGAATTTCTATTCACTTTATGAGTGACCAGTGTTGTAATTTCCGGTGAGGAATTTTCAAATTACAGGTTTTGTTTAGAGAAAATCATGGGAATTTGTTTGTTAGCTTACATGCTAAGAGGTTACACTATGAAATTTTGCATGACAAGTTGGTTTTAGAGAAAAACATAGGGAGTATTTTTTGAGTTTACATGTTGAAAAGCTATAAACATGTTTTGATTTCAATGACACTCAATCGAGCCTCATAAAGTTCAATATGTCCCCTTCTAGCTAGCTAGATAGTCCTATTTGAAGAAGATTGAACGGTCTCCTAATTTTTCACAATGCGTCTTTCTTGGTAATATTATGCGAAAATTGATGAAAAGTTTAAAGTAATGGTAAAGAACCATTGGGAAAATCTTAGTGATCTCTACAATTTTTTTGGTTTAATCAATGCATGGAGTTCCACAAGCTCTTATATCTTTTTATGTTGCTGATATTGTGTCTATAGGAGTTGTTTAGGAAATTCCATTATGTAGTTAAATTGTATGTATTGTTTTAGGCCCATTGATCTACTTTTGTGGTCTTTTGCTGGACATTAATAAAGTTATCTTATCTTAGATTCAATATTTTAAGTGGGAAATTAGAATATACATCATTCTTCCTTTTCAGGCATCAAAAATAACTCTTTAATATTGTCCTACAACTAGCGGCTAGACCTGATTCTATTCCACGACTATTTATAAATAGTTTACCTAGTCTACCTGAATGAGGCATTCAAAAAAAGAGACTTTGTCTTTCTACACTCAACCAAAAGGCTACAACAAGTACTACATTAGCAACATAAAGACACCTAAAATAAATGCTAGGGGTTTCAAACCCTACATCAGAACAACAAGCTTTTAGAAGCTGGTAATTATATCCCTCCCCTAAACTCTTGTTCAGTAAGACACCCTTCCTGTAGTAACAGAGCTTTTTTTTATAACTGATCAACCATAGTATTAATCTCTTTAGAGATATGTGCAAAAGATAGACCATCAAATCTCCTCTTAACCTCCAGGAACTAATTTATGATAGGTCAAGTAATAGATTATCTATTGTGCACTTATTATTAGACCAATCGACCATCAGCTTTGAGTCTCAAAACACTTGTAACTTTTTTATACCCTATATGTTGTTGTTTTCTACAGTAGCCACATAGCATAAATTTTTGTTTGGTTGTTTGTGCCACATCCTACTACTAAATTTAGTTTGAAATGGTGATGTTCATCCACAAATAGAATGACACCAACGCACACAATCCTGGAACTCTTTGACAAGCTCCATAAAATAACACCCAAGCCTGGTCGTGGCTATATTTATGTTTCATTTAGAATTATGGTTGGTTACTCTTTTGAGGAAGATCGATTTCCACTACAAGTATACCTAATTTTATGGGTAGCTTTTGTTGGTCTCAACTGTAGATCTTGGAAGATCATTATGTTTCTATATAACTAAATACCCCAAATCACAAAAGATTGTAATACCCTGAAAGCTTTTATAGATTTGTCTACAATCCAAGGATAAAAACATTTTGTAAGAGTCCACTTCTCCCATTCATTTCTCCCACAACATCACATCCAGAATCACACTTTAATCAATGAACCAATCCGAAAAGGAAACAATGGTATGGTTTCTCAATGGGAAAATTGAAAGTCAATGGAAGATCCAGCCTAAGACCTCAAATGGCTGCTTCATGCATCCATTTATAATCTAATACATAGTTAAATTTATCCTGGAAATACTACTGAATGAAAGTGAAAAACCCCAACCCCATTATATAGCGGCACCGGCCTACCATGCTGATTTGATTGGGGACTAATCAGTCACTTGTCAGCTTTCTTATCATTGTCAGCATCTCTATGCCCATTTGGACTAGCACTATACTCTATTCATGCTTCTCAATAAATAATATATTACATTCTATCCCTCATCATTTCTTCTTCCATCTTTACCTTGTATTCCATTTTGGCAATCCATTCATCAGGTCCCTCATTTTTTGACCACTTAAATTAGCTCATCTTGTTTAGAAATGTAATCATTAATGGAACTAGAATTTAAGCTATGGATTCTTTCCTTAGTTTTTCCCCTCAAAAATTCAAATCCCATGCTAAATTCAAGCCACGAGATCAAACATTCCTGCCATCATTTGTTGCCACATTTTCCCTGGACTAAATCCCTAAGAGATGGATATCTCTTATTAGCTTACATAGTTTGAAACTTTCTTTACAGCCAATCTAGGGGTCTTGCCCTATTCTTACCTTGTTCCTTTGAATCCTCCATGTTGTCCATTTTCTAATTAATGGGAATGATTTTGCCAAATCTTTCCAAACAATAGAATTTCCCTTAAAATGTTCCCTTTCTTCTGTAAACTAATATTCTGTAGAAATCATTCTCAAATGTTTGTTTTCATAATTTTCTCTTACAAACCTTCATTGTAGACTAACCTCTGCATACATTTAGCAGCTAGAGCTATATTGAAGAGATTTATAATTTTTTATGCCCCACCCTCCATCTTCATTAAAATTTACCACCTGGCTCCATTTAACTAAATAAATTCCTTTCATTTTCCTTCTGTTTTAAATTTTTTTTGTTAATATATATATATATATGTGTGTGTGTGTGTGTGTGTGTGTATTGTGTTTATGATTCCTTTAGGGATATGGACAATGGATATCCAATGCACAAGAATACTTTCTAGCATAGCCTTGACCAACGCTAATCTCCCTCCCCTAGAGAACCATCAATTGCACCATAATGAAATTCGAGCTTCAATTTTTCTCTACAACCAAGTTCAATCATAATAAATATAATCAACAAGCTTTAATATCCCAAGTATATTTTTCCTTGTTATAATTCTATAAAATTCATAGGAAGCAGATTCATGATTTAGCCTTTTTTTTCCTCAACCAAAGCATTGAACAACATTGTAGAATTACTCATAGTGATTTCCATACCTATATTTTTGTAGTAAATATGCACTATAACTTTTAAAACGCTTAATGATTCATGCCCAGATGTGATGATATCATCAACAAAAAATATATGAGAATATTCAGAGTCAGAAATATTTACTCCTTTCACTGTCCCTCTTCTCCTTGCATCTGTGATCAACATACACCTTCAACCACTAATAGGAAAATAAATGGTGATAGAGAGCACCCTTGAGACAAACCTCAATATGCATTAAATTTTGGGGGACCCGTTGATTAGAACTGTAAAAGGAACTAAAGTAAGGCATCCCATTAACCATTCTACAATCTGCAAGTTTTTTCCCAGCTAAATCAGCAGTAGTCTAAGAAAGAGCCAATTCATTTTGTCTTACGCAATTGAAAGTTCTAGCATAATTTCTACAACATGAAGCTTGTGATTTTTAATTTTATGTATTCTTTCATATATTGTTCCCACAACAACATAGATTTTCCTATTATAAAGGAGCATAAATTATTCTTCATAAATTCAACTATCCATCCACTCGGTATACGACTTTTAGTTTTTTGGAGTTCAAAATTTCTTTTATCTCCTCTTTGGACACCTCTGACTCAAAGTGTATATTCATTTGATCACTGATAATGCTGGAAAATAGCCTGATAGTTTTCATGATTTCACAAATATTTGCTACCATTAAATTTTTAAAATGTTTCTTTCTCACTTTAGCTATCTCCTTAAAAGACTTATTAACCCTAGAGCTATCTGGCTTATTGTTTTCCCATATAATGTTAACATTTCTTGTATGACTTGCATACTTGTGAAAAATTTAAGTGTTCCTGTCACTTTCAGAGAACAAGATGGTTCTCCTTTTTAGCTTAGTTTCTTTTTCCTCTTTGGAAAGGTGGTTTGTTTTCCCTTCCATATCTCTGATAGGATTGATTTTAGCTTTCAAAAACACCCCTACTTGATTATTATCAGAGGTTTTTAATTCATTTTTCGACATCCTTTAAATGTTTTTGAACAAAGATTTGGGCTCAAACTATAGATTCACCTTTTACCATTTTCAGATTGTCTATGAACTGCTTCATGTCTCTGTCCTCATTGTTACTATCATAGTGTCTTCAATTCTTGATGACCATAGCCTTGGAATCATTTTTATTTAGTCAGTAAGTGATTAAACTTAAATGGGGTTGGAAGCTTCTTACTCTCTGATTCAATTCGCAACAATATAGGGCGAGCTTCCCTAAACAATTTATGATCTCACTCTCTGAATCTAACATCAACTTAGTAGCAACAGAGGATTTATCTAGCATTTTTGAAATTCCACTTCTACCTTTTTATTTATTTCTCCAGTTAGGTTCTTATTTAATTGGTTCTACATCAATCAACTTTTGAACTTCAAAGAAATGACTGAAAGATCATTTAGAAATGGGGTTTTTCTTACTGTAAGGGCCCCCACTGATTGTCAATCATGCCCTTTCCCTCTCCTTTTTTTGAAACCATGACTTTTCTTTAGAGTTATTAGAGTTTCTTCTAATGGAAACTTGGTGGTGATCCTGATCAAGTGCTAAATCCCCTCCCAGACCCCAAAATCACCAACAACATTCTTTCTTTGATCCTGGATGGTAAGATAACTTGAACATCTCATCACCTTTATTTTGTGAGGCCTCTTTAATTGGCTGACCACCCAAACAGCAAAAAATGAATCCCTACATCATCTGATGAAGCTTTTGAATACTGTATTGCATGCTATAAACAATGGATAACTGGCATTAATAGAATGCCACAATTTCTTGAAGCAAAAGATGGACCGAAATTCCAGTGGGGGGGCTTCAAGTCCCCTAAAACTTCCTTAATGTTACAAAAAATTTTGGAACACCCAACAATGGAAGGGGGTTCTTTTAGTACTATTTGATAGCATGAGGAATTCATAAAAGGGGACATACCTTGAAAAGTCATAAGAAAATCATGTGTTCCTTCTACCACTTTAGGACCACATACCTCAAACTAGCACTTATCACCTTCCAAAGCCAGAAGTTGTAACAACATCTAAATCAACGGTATTGAGATTTTCCTGCCCCATTTTTTCTACCTCATCCAAACGTCAAATTTGCCTCCAAATTACAATCTGTAAACACCACCATTCATACCTTTTTCTATCTCTACAATCTTCCCACATAATTTTATGAGAGCCAACCCAATGAAATGGGACTTTTCACTGTTCAAAAGTCCAAATTCTAGTTTAAAATCCATTTTCCTTGGGAAATCTCAGTATCTATAGGAAATCTCATTATTTTCATGAAGATCAGTTTCTGCCAGCATTTTAAACACTCTCCTATCTTTGAAACTGAAACTTTCTACATGGACATAAAATTGACCTATAGAATTAATGACCCTTCCACAATTTTTGAATTTCTCCATAGCTCTAAAGGGAGATTGAATTTATTGCAAAATGTTTATTCCTCCTTTGGGTCAAAACCTAGTTTCCACTTTTTAGGCACGGTCTGGAGGGCCTCCGACATCCACTATTTCTTGAGAAGCACGTTCTCATCCTCCTAGATTTTCACCATAAAACAAATCTAGCCATAGACTAAAATATGTAATGAATGTTGAGTTTTGTAGCTCAGAAGGTACTTCTAGTCTTGTGTCATGACTAGAAATACCTTGATTTGCCTTGTTATGACCTTGAAAAATTATGAGCCATGTCTGTTATAATGGGTTCTCAGACATTTCTCAGAACAATCCATGCAACTTTTTCCATCTACCATGCTAAGAAAATGAAACTTATAGCAAATTTCCAAACCTAAAATCTGCACAAGAATCTTCACACTACTTTTCCATGTATGCAAAGCCAAAATTTAAATCAGGCAAACCCTCCAGAGTTTCTCTCACCATTAATAATGCCCAATTACATGTAGCAGGGAAACCACCAATGGCAATGGGCATTAACTCTCACGAAGGGGATCGAACAGTTCTATGTTCCCATCAACTCAACACCTTTCACTCGACCAACAAATGAGTCACATATGGAGGCAAGAGGTATCTAAGAGTTCATCTCTACATATTTATTTCTTATCATGTCTCTATTTTTTTGAATTATAATCCCCTTCTTATAGTTAGAGATTTACTGATAAAAGTTAGTTGTTCATGTTTTAGTATTTCAATTTACCACATGATATTTTATGGTGAAGGCACTACGATATAACATTGTTGTAAATATTTGAACAAAAAATCTAGAAAAATGTAAATGTAACCAGATGATATGAAAGGGAAAAAAATAAGAAAACAGGTGCCAAACTATGTACAGACCGTGTGGTTAAATTATAAAAATAATAATTGAATTACTCATTCCAAAATGAATTCCCTATCTCCATGTGACTTCAAAATGTATGTACAATAGCTTCACATCCTCAATGTGTCACTTTGGAGCAAACGAGCTGAGCTACTTAGAGTCAAATAAATTACTATGGCACTCTATACTTTTATAAATAGATTTCACAAAGTGGGAATTATTAATGTAAGAGAGTGTGTAACAGACTGTCAAAAGAAGAATATCTCAAGTAAAAAAGGAACTAAAGATATCTGAAATCTGAAATGATAAGTCACAAAATTTTGAAAGTTATTTATGTTAAGCAACAGATTGATAGACGTCGCTGAAGTTGCAGTATTTTAGATGGATTAAAGGACAATATTAAAGGTATGTCAATGACTCAAGGGTAGTTGTCCAAATCTGCATAAATATTTTTTCAAATTATGCATCTAATTCCTGAGATCAAATGTCAAATGTTAATCTACTTCTTGTCAAGCATGAGGCTAAGTTTACTTGCAAAGGTTTCCATCCTTGTTCAGTTGTTTACAAGTTGATGTGTGTTTTTATGTAGAAATTCTCCTTGTCTGATGATTTCATCCTTCAGATAGACGATTATTATGGTTAGTATGCCTTCAGTAGAAAGGTTTGTTTACTAGTTGGTTAATGATTTAATTTTTTAGAGATAGATGATTATTATGCTTAATATGCCTTCAGCAGAAAGGTTTGTTTACTAGTTGGCTGATGATTTAATTCTTCAGACATGGATGATTATTATGCTTAATATGCCTTCAGCAGAAAGGTTTCTTGAACTTGCTCACTCTTGTGCTCTAAATTATTTTGGAATTGCTTACAAAGTTGTGGTTTATACAAGTTGTTTCAAGGCTTTATGGGCTTCTAATTGGTTGATTGTGGTCCTGCATGACATCATTGGTCTTGTTTCTTGTAGATGTTGTGGAAACATTATGTAGTCAAAGGAAAATGGATGCTTTACGATTTGTCTTTGCATTTGGACTTGTAGAAAAATTTCCACTTGTGCCTTTGTTGAAGGCATATCTCGAGCATTAAAGGAAAGCATCAGAAGAAATAGTAAGAATAGGAAGAGATCATGTTGGGTCACTGGTATGTTTATTCTCAATTGTGTGGTTCATGCTCCCTTCTCAGTATAAACTATCAGAATATTAACTTGTCATTAGACATATTCTTTGAACACTTCCATGTTTTATTGCAGAATTCAACAACCTCAAAAGAAGTTCATTCATTGAACAATGTAATAAAGTGCATTGAAGTGCTTCACATCTATAAACTTCACTAGAGCTATTATTGAGTATTTGGATGTGGTTATATTTTCAAAGCACACATGTACAAGAAGATGAGAAATAATATGCCTGGATAATTTCAAGTTATCTTCTTGTGAATAGGGTGTTTCCTTCCATAAACATGATGACTCGCTCTAATTCTTTCTAGTGAACAAATTTTGGACTTTTCATGAGTTGCGAGACAATTCCAACCCCATAACTATCAGTTTCTTATTGAAATTTATAACCACTAGATTAGAACCTGGAAATAATTACATTCCCATTTCAAAAGAACCTACAATCGACTTATATCATGCTATTTAATATTTTATGTATTTCTTCACATCCTTGGCCTGTGACATAAAGGTGCAATAGGATACCTTGCCTTTTCTATACTAACACTCCTAAACAATACTAAAGTATGCCCAAATCTGTTATTTCAAATGATCTATGCATCTCACCTTTTGTTTTTTCAATTATCGAAGTTGTTACCTATATTGATGATATCATCTACAATCGAGGCCACAATAACAATATTTGTTAGAGTTTTATCCATGTTTCACTAAATTTGTTTCTTCTTCAACGGAAATACAATAGATTGCATTCTCCATTCAATGGAGAAGTCTACCCAATAGCAGCCTTGGTTTGTGTGCAAATGGGTCGAACTCACAGTAGATTTCATCTATTGTTTTGAAGGTTTTTCTCATTCAATAGTACTTCATCTCAGCAACTCCTTTCAATATACACCTTCAATAGATGCATACAGCCTTGGGATACATGCTACATATTCCAGTTTTACTGTGCCGGTATGGCAAAGATGAAAGAAGCACATTTATTTTAAGCATCTTATGGTTGTTGTATGAAAGCATACTTGTCTAGTGTTTCCCAAACTTATATAGAGCCATATTTAGTACACTTTTATATTTTGACTTAGATGCTCACTTTTCTTAATTTAAGTGTTTTTCTTAGTACTATTTTATGCACCGATTTATCTTTAAGAAAAGTGCATGGTAGAGAAGGGTTCTATATTTTGAGCAAGGGACACTCTTCTAGGTAGGAGGTACTCTATTCTATGGATCTTTTGTCATGCATGTTAGGTTCTTTATCCTAGATAGAGTTCCAAGTCCCTGTCTCCTTGACAAAGTCCCTGCTAGACAAGACATCAGTCAATAGAGTTCCAGGTCGCTAAATTTTCCAATAACCCACCTGAGCCTAGATATCTAGCCTAAAATCCTTTACATTCTAGTCATCTCTTGGTTGTGATAGAGAGAGCCTTCTCTAGTTTGGTAGGGATAGCTACCAAACTAAAATGTTGGTATGTGGTTACCTTTGTCGATCTCATCATCAACTTGGGACATTGTGGAGGATAACAGAGGGCATGGAAAATAGGGAGTGCCAAGGTGTTCAAGCGAATGTAAGGTTCCCAAGTCATCAAAAAATGTAATGCTAGTTGTGAGGTCATGACTGCCAAGGTGTGTTAGGGAATGCTATGGCATGCTAACATGTGCTAGATAGTACGAAGACATGTGAAACAAACTAAGATGCGTCGAGTGCTAAGGCATGCCAAGATGTACAAGTGTTCCAAGTCCCCGCCTCCTCTTCTTCCATTTTCTATCCACTTATGATATTTCCTTTGCAATATTTGGTGCATTTTCTAGTTATAGGTCATTTATAGGTTATAAATGTCTTCGTATTTTCACTTATAATTGACTACTCAACTGAACATATTGATTCTCTTATACATAACTATTTTTCCCTCCACCCACTTTTCATAACTTCAATAATCATTAGGTAGGGACCTACATGTTCGATGCTGCTTTGCTTGTTTAGTAAAATATTTTCGAGACTTTAATTTATTGAAAGTTGTAGAATTCGTAATTTATGAAGTTTGAAGGTCTAATTTTTAAAAGTATAATTCTTTAAAGGGTGCTAGCACAATGGAAGAGCACCTTCTTTACAAGAAGGAGTTTGGTGGTCCAATTCCATTGTGGCCTAACATCCATATGGAATGGAAAAAATCAATTTTTGGTGATGGAGGCTCTTTTGACCATCACTAATGAGCTTTGGTGACATTTTTCAACCCTCACCAAAAATATGAAATGGTGATAGTCAGCGAACGGCACCATATATATGCATCAATAGTGACGACCCTCAAAGGTTCGTAACCATAAATCATTGTTGTCGATATGAAATGGTGACGATCACTATTCATCATTATAGTCATTATTCGTGATGGACCTTGAATGTCACCACAACACCTATACTTCTGGCAATGCAACTTTTGGTGACAGTCAACGAACGTCACCATATATATGTACCAATAGTGACAACCGTTAAAGATCCATCACAATAACAGACCTTGGATGTCACCATAACACCTATACCTTCAATGACGCCATCTTTGGTGACATTCAGTTTTTGGTGAGCGAGGTTATGGTCGGTCACCATTTCTCATATGCAATGGTGACGGTCACTATCCATCTTTATAAATCATTATTGGTGATGAAATTTGAATGTCACTACAACACCTATACATTTGGCAATGCCACCTTTGGTGACGTTCAGTTTTTGGTGACGAAGGCTATGGTCGGTCACCATTGGTCATATGAAATGGTGACGGTCGCTATCCATCATTATAAATGATTTTTGGTGATGGAATTTTTATGTCCCTACAACGCCTATACTTTTGGCAACGTCTCCTTTGGTGACATTTATTTTTTGGTGACGAATGCTCTTTTGACGATCACCAATGAGCTTATGGTGACATTTTTCGCCCCCCACCAGTGTCATTTTTTCTTGTAGTGATGTATGTTTTTTTATCATGATAAGAAGCATGTTGTATGCATCACTGGTTGTTTCTTATACATTCCACAACATTTATATTAACCCCAATGAAGGAAAATTCATGCATCAATTTGGGAGAGGAGAATGTATGTCACTGGAAATAAGTTGGTTTAAGAAATTTCTTACCATGAAAATGTCCTTTAATTCAAAATTTTATTTAGGAATAACATAGAATGTTATGAAGGTGAGAATGAGTCAACAAATTTTCATAAATAAGGAAATAAAATAATTATTGTACCTTGATTAAGCTGCTCATAGATAACTTGTGAGATGGAGGATGATGCCAGGGTTTATGTCTTGCAAGAAAACCATAGAGGAAATGATAGAACTATAGGAACTGATTGTTACCTTGAGTTTCTCACATCTTTTATTTCCTTTATAGGGGGAGATGGTGCTAGGGTTCCAACCCTTATGAATACATGAAGAAGAGAGATAACACCTTGTGTATCATGATCCTTTTTCAGAGATGTAGATTCTAGTGTCAGGAATTTTAGTTTTGTTTCAATTATCAAAGTTTTAGGGGACAAACAATATGTGTATTTGTTGCATCAATGTTTTCCTTTGGTTTAAAGAAAATATTTTATAAACAAGATTTGAAAGAGTTATGAAGTTAGTCAATGGAATCCTTAATATGAAAGAAGACAGATCGATCACTAGTTACTAGGAAAAGGAAAGTCCTTTTTCAGTGTTGCATTCAACCCTTAACTAGTTAAACTAGTCTCCCAATTGCCAGCCATGGGATTTACTTCAAGAGAAATGGGAGGAAGATATTATACGAGGAAAATCTATGCAGAAATATATTTCATGCACTATTTTGAGTGCTTTAATTCAATTTCAATGAATTTTTGTGTGTTTTCAAGAAGTCGAGTTTGAAGTGAATACCATGCATGGACAAGGTAGGGTAGACTACCTAGTTTTGGCTCTTAGAAGGTAAAATCAATTACTGTGTATCACATGGGTTGTTGGGCCTTGCCATGAATATGTTTGTTGATAAGGCCATTTTTAAGCTTATTCATGTAGGATATTTTTACAATCCAAACCTTATTTCATATCAAGATCCATTAACAAACAAAAGTAACAACCTTCCTTAGAACCATTAGTTGACCCTTGTTCTTTTCATTTGTGTAGGAGATTTTTAAACCAATTGGGGGGAGACCTATTTTTCATTGTAACTTCTAGAGCTGATCGAATTGGTCATTATATTGAGATTTAATTAAACATATCTTATGAGGGTAGATGTTTTTCCGGAGTTGAATGTATTAGTCATTATATTGGGATTGACTTAAGCATAACTTATGAGAATAAATGCCATTTATATAAGATGGAAGATAAATTTCATTTACATAAGATGGAGGAAAAATTTCATTTACAAAAGACAGAGGACAAATTTTCTTTTATATAAGATGGAGGAAACATTTTATTTATATAAGATATAGGGTGCTCATATTTGTGATATGTCCTATTGCATAAACAAGCTAATGTGAAGAGTCCCACCAAAACGTAAATGAAGTTTTTTCTAGGAACCTGATTAGTGTTGCCACTATGGAAAAAGAATGGAATTTTTCTTGGAAGAAATTCAACACAAATTTAATCTGCACATTTATTATTTGAATAAAATCATTTTTCTGAGAGTTATAATTTCAATATGTTAATCACAATAATATTTGTGGAGCATACATACTTGATACAGGGTGTTGTGTTATTTCTTACTATGATCATTTTTGGTAGTGTTGTACCTTTATACTATGACCAAAAGGAAGGAGACCTTCTATTTTTTTTATATAGTCTATTTTGGGTCACAAACACTATACATAGTAGTAGTTTAGATCCATCATTTGAAGGATATTCTAGGTGCCCATGCAAGGATACTTGACATCCTAAATATAGAGCATGCAGGGTGTTGTTGTTATTAATAGATGTCTGATTTTTCATGCCAAATCCACCGAGCACATATAAGACACACTCATTTATTTCTAGACCTACCAATCAGGTGCCTAATTCGAGATTATTTTTCACATATAAAAGCATGATATTGTTGCATGGTAAAGGGTAAATTCCCACACATTTCTAAGGGTAAATCTCCTATACGAAATAGGTGGCCTTGTTTATATTTATTTCTTTTGACTGTCATTGGGGATGATACATTTTGATGCATGAAGAAGCTTTAGAAATACGTTTCATGCATGTGCAATCCAATGCACAAGATATTAAATCGATGCTCAAAGGGACACAAATAAAAATTATTGATGGTCAACATTCTATCACCTAGCATGATGTGTCTGATAAAGTACTTACAAAACTCTTTCTATAGGCGTTAAAAACACAACTATCCACATTCTTTGACTTGAATAAACATGGCTTATTGAAATATCATTAATTTTTTGATAATTTGGTTGCACCGTAAAAGAATTTTGGAGAAGAAAAATAATGGATTATGCAATGTTGTTTAAATTAATGATATGTATTCTTTAGTAGACATTAGTTGTTGTCATTGGAAAAAATGTGACCAATGTAACATTTGAAGATATACTTAGTGGTTAGGTATGTAAACCACCATAACCATATAGAATTTTACAAATAATGAAATGTGATTGATACAATAAGGGGAGAGAGTAGTGCATGCATTATTGGAATCCTACCTAAAGCACCCCACCTTATATATTGTGTAATAATAATATAGGAATTATCATTCTCTCAAATATAATTGTGTCTATTGTGTGTGCACTCCAAAAATAAACATGGTGTCAAAGAAATCAAGTCATACCTTCGAAGATCTACATGTTTAAGTGTGACCTACGAAGATGCAGGTGTTTGGATGGGACCTATGAAGATCTTATTTTTTGAACTTGACTAAATGTTTTCATGAAGGACAAAGGAAAGTGCGAGTTGATTAAACTTTAAAAGGAAAGTTGGAATATAGATTTTAAAATTTATTTGGAATGTTGAATTTGGAATATAGACATATCAACGTAGAAAGGTTTTTATAATGTAAAAACTTTAAAAAGTAAATAAAGAGAAAAATTGACAATAAATGATCAATCATTCCCATATTCAACACCAATTTTGAGTTTCAAGGACATAATGATAGAGTCTGTTATGAATGGAATGAGAAACAAAAAAAACATAAGAAAAATGTAATGCAACAACATATATTACACTCACACATTGACAACCAATATATGAAAGTAGAAGAAAGAACTGGAATCCAACTTGAGTTACATCGTTTTCATGTAACTGGAGGAACAAAAATAATGATGAGATTAAAGAATGGAAGTTTAAGGACGGAGAAAAATTATAACATAATTACATGAAGCTAGAGACAAATTCTAGAATTACCCTCACAAAGCTAGAATTGGAGGAACATAACCATACTTGAATGTAGTTGGTTGTAGACTAAAATGTTGATTGCAGACAAAAAATGCCTAGTAAGTAACATAAATTCTAAATAAAACATACTAGAAATACATATTTTGTAGAAAATCTAGAGAGGAAATTGAACGGTTGCATAAATCAAATAATTCACTCTAGTTATATGTCAAACATAAATAATTTTTTGTAATAATGTTGTTTCGGTGAAAATAGGGAATACACAAGGCTACAAACATGATTGCAAATAGAAATATTATGTGGAAGAAAGAAATATTGCAATCCAAAAGTGTTACAGACATCACAAAAGGAGAGAAAATGCATAACTTACTATATAAGAAAAATTATATGCATCTTCATACCACAGTAATAACAACATATGTACATCACATGAAATTATTTTATATACCACAAGCACAAAAAGTGTGACCTAGATGTCAGATAACAAATGTATGTATAGGCATGGTTAGTCAGGTAGAAGGTATGAAACACAGATGTCATGCTTTTACAAATTTTATGTTTGAGGTTATAAGGTTGTTGTTGAGATTGTGGATGAATGTCTTACTACAATATGAATATTAGTTTCATGGAAATAATTTCTCTAGTCACAATAAATTATTGTCAAGAAAGGGTCTACTTGATATTGCAAGCATAATCAAATGATACCCTTGAAGACAAAGAAATAAAGTAGTTTAACCTAAGATAAGCGGGCCTAACTAGAGAAAACAATTTGTAGTTAGTGAACATAGACAAGGGTGGACATTTTGGCAACTTGAAAGGCATGTTTCCATGAAAAATGGACCAAATAGAAGATGCTTAGTATCAATGGTTATCTTGTTGGATTCTACCTTCAACATGAGGGTGGTGACAACGTAATAGAGCCCCAATAGTGGTTTTCTCAATTAGATTGTTATCTGAGGGAATTCTACATTAAACATGAATTACATGCATTTAAAGGAAACCTAGTGGAGAACCAACAATAATTATGAAAAGTAGAGGAGAGAGGTTGTCTCATCTTGGTTTTTTGGGAGTGTCCCAAAATGGTTCAAGTTTTCATTGAAAACGAGTTTTTGGGCTCTCATTTCAGGGAAATGTTGGAGGAAGAAATTATGAACTCCTATAAATTTTACCTATAGGTTAGTGATTTGTAACATTTATATACATTAAATAACATACTCTATAATGTTCCCTATGGATTGATTTCCCAAGAGAGGATGAAATAGTTTAACCAACCCAGTAGGCTATGGTCATTGTGAAAGGGGGGATCCTTCTAATTTTGTTCCTTCAGTTTATTACATTGCACATGTCTAAACCTTTGCTAAAGCATATGCAACCCACTAAATAAGAGATGAATTTCGAAACACATTTTCTATGTTATACTGAAATTTTCCTAATAAGTTCATATTTTCCTGAAAATACAAGTATTTACGGGGCTTTAAATAGGTTGAATATAAAATTATAGTATTGTGGTTTCCTCCTTGCTCAGAATTTGTAGAAGCCATTTCCACACACATGACTGATGATCCTCTAGAAGCCTTTGTGAAAACAATTCTTCTTGATTTATTGTTCCAAATGGTCGCTCTCCATAGATTCTTCCGAATTAAGTATTGAAAATGAAACCTGAAGTTAGAAAAAAGGAAAGCAAGAAATTAGAATGCAGTAAGACCCTCTTTTATAGAGATGCAAATCACACTAAGCCTGTTATTCATTAGACATGATTACTAACTCAATGAAGAATTAAAGAACAAACACTTACCATCCATAAAATTATGACTTATAAAATGCCAAAGATTAGATACAAAGAATGTCACCCTTCTCCCTCCAAAGACAAGCTCATTTTCCAACCCCTACTATTTGATGTCCCCAAAAACAAATTAGCATACAAAACCTATTACCGAAGAATAGTGTATTTGAAAACAACAGTCTATGTTTGAAAACGTTTGTAAAAAATTACAAAAAGTACATAAATTATACAATATTTGGCTATAAGATATTCCCCCACCCCTCCTTCACCAAATAAACAGATAATCCCTCACCCTCTAAGAGTGATAAGAACAACAACACCCAAAACAATCTCTATTATAATGCATCTGTGTATGTGTGTGTGTGTGTGTGTGTGTGTGTGTGTGCCTTCCATATGTAACTAACATATCATATCTGCAATGACTTACCTATATTTTGTAGGATACATAGTATTAAAATTCCACAAGGTCTAAAAGATGACTTTAACTCATCCCTTCATTAGTCGATAAAGATAAAAATTCAAAACAATAAATACCACTAAATGCATCATTGTCTTTTAATAAAACACTTGTAAAGTGGTCATCATTCCTTTTAACGCATTTGTGACTATCCTTCTTAATCAAATCCATTTATTCAAAATAAGTTCCATGTACACAAACTGCATTTATTAAACAAAAATTCTAGAAATGCATCAATACAGATGAAATAAAAAACTGTTAACATCAACAAAGTGTCGTTCAATTTCATCTTGTCATTGAAACAACCATTACATTCACCTTGTAAGTAGAAGTATATGATACAATTTATGACTTGCAACTTATTCAACTAAAACGATAAATTTTAACAACCCTTCTAGGGGTATCAACTTCCCAACAAAACATAAACTACTTAGAACTATTTGAAATAAATTTCTCAAACTTCAAATAGATAATTACTACAACAGCAAGTGAAAAGAGAAAATTATTGTACTATGAGGCATGACTTATGATTTTATTGAATGACTAAAATAATGTTGGAATTGTCACAATGTCTTGGAAAGGTTGTGGTGGTGTTAGGTGCGCTCTTATAGTAAACAACATGAGAAATCTATTAGTTTATGCAGATGACATAGTCCTAGAATTGTTGTAATTTCTTGCCCGCACTGGTGAAAATTTTGAGTAGTAACATCTATGATTTATTCCTCGATAGTCCTTATTTACCTATTTATTTTATATGATGGGTTTCTCCAAGTCTATAGTAATTTATAACCTAATTTTGGTTATATATTTCCATTTGATCAAAAATTCATGTTAAAATAAACTTTACATTTCTGTGTTGTGGATGGAACTACCTCATAGACCTAAATAAGTTGGTTTTATGCTTCATGTAATTGACATAATATTGTATTTCTGTTATGTACCCAATAATGTCAAATTTATCATTAATTAGTGTTACATTATACATGTTTTCTCGGTGTAGGAATGATTATAAAGCCTGAGCTTTATCCTTGATAGATTCTTTGTATTAGAATGGTTGGCATGGAATATATGCACTTCATTATAGTTTGAGACAAAGCTGGGTCTCCATAAGGTAATAATAATAAATAATAAATTGAGCTATGAGAGGACTATGTCATAACACTAAGCCCGATCTACAATAGTGAATCTATAATTGTAGGTATTATGTCTAGTTACTCGCCTGGTATAAGCAACTTGCACTGCTTCTCATCATACTAAATATGTCTTGAAGGAGATTCGGTCACTAGATTTTATTCCCTACTGTTCGTATTACATGCAAGGGATGCGTTTTCCCTAAATACATACAAGCCTATATGTACACACACACACACACACACACTAGGATGAATGAGCTTAAGCATGATTGTTAAACATGAACGATAGGCTTCAATGGGAGCTATTATTACTGTGGATAATATTTGGGTATATTCCGCTTTGAAGGACCCACATTTAAATTCATCAATAAACTAAAAATGCAACTACAATGGATTTGATCTTGATGTGTCTACACTCCTCCTCAAAACCTAAAACTGTCATGTAGCTTTGATATTCTCAAATTATACGTTCAATGAACAATATGATAGATATGTAAAGTTCATTTCCTACCAGGTATTAAAATTTGTTATCCACCTACTGAAAATCATTCAACTACAAATTTTTGTCACGTATGTCTATCACTTATTCTCCAGTTCACCCTTTAACTACTCATCGTAGTCTTGAAATGTCAGAAAGATATGAAGATAAGTCTTATGAGAAAATCGATACCTCACCTTACTCAATGTCCCTTTTATCCCAAAAATAAAGGAATCTAGTTAACTTACTGTTATCCATTCCTTTGCTGCTAAGTATTGGCATTTGTTATCCAGCTCCATAAAATCCTCTAACTACAAAGTGTTGTGACTTATGTTTGCCGCTTGTTCTGCAACTGACCCTTTAACTGTTGATCTTAGTCTTGAAATGCTGGAAATATATGATGATAATTCTTATGAGAAAACTAATAGATTACATTGATAGCTACCCCTTTTATCCAAAAAATAATGGAATCTAGTTGGCTTTATGGTTGTCCTTTTCCCTTTGTTGTGTATTTTCTATTCTAAGAAAACTATTTCAATTCAAGATAAGTTGGAGATGGAAAAATGAAAAAAGCCTAGAAATAAGTTTTCTTAAGAATTTGTTGATATATATGCACATATAACTCATTTTATTTTCTTATCCTTTGCTTCTTGTAGGAAACCTGTGAATTTCTCACATAGCCTTTGCAATTTTAGGTGAGTTTGATGGAACATGGATTATAATTGTCTCCCCTGCTTCTACAATTACTACAGCAATTAAAACCAATTCCTTTACTGTATCATTAAATATTTACACTAATATGCCAATATGTGTTTCCAAATGAATGAGGCCCTCGGTCCAAAAGAACTCCCATAACATCTATAGGTCATGTTACGCATCTTTGAGATACAATGAAATAAGAAATACTTCTTGATGCACTAAAATCCATAATAATAGGAAACAAAAAAGCTACTATAACATGTTGCTCTAGAAATATTTTTGTGTTGTCAAGGAATCTAATGATGAATTGGTGACCACCATCCTTGACCAAATAACCTATGCAGGGGCTTGATGGAGACAACTAGGAAAGAATCTAGGGGTTTTTTCCACCTCCTTAACTCAACTTTGGATCATAACATCCTCTCTCACCAGTTTGAATTCATTGATAAATGAGTACCTCCTAGTACAAGTGAAGCTCAAGAGGGACCAAATCTGCAATTTCTTAGACCATGTAGGGAATCACTCCTCTTTCCAAGGGAGCTACTATTAGCTATGCTTTTGTATAAATAAAAAAGATGAAAATCTCATTACGATTCAAATTTTGATTCAGTTAGGTGTAGCTATTGATCTCAAAACTTGACATTGTTATTTTTACTTTCATGTGATGTATGGGACTTTTACTTTTTGATAATGATAAGTTTGTTATTCAGTTTCATCTAGGTAATTTTAGGGTGGTGAGACCCTTCCGTTTTGGCCCAACCTAGAGGCTTTGGCCCCTCTTTTGTATCTTTTTTCCTTCTTAGTTCCAAGCATTTCATATATTTCTTTCATTACAATAGAGGTTAAGCTATAAAAACATGTGATTGAAAGCTTCTAAATCATCTCTCTTATGGGAGAATCGTTGGAGGGATTCACAATCACACCACAAAAACATTGTGTTTATGATTTGTTGGAAAAAGATAGATGTTAGTTGTCCTTCTTCATATCGACTTTCTATAACTTACTATTTAGTTTAGTGATCACAATAGTGTTATGGCATAAAATATATGTGATTCAAATCCAACTCATCTTTTCCATCATAGTTTGTTTCACTATGTTAATGTTCAGTGGATGTATGAATGTGGTTGGTTATAGGGTTGTGTTGATTTGCAAGGGAGGGAACCTCTTTCACCTCCATTTTGGACTTCTCCATCTTCACTTTCTATACCTCAATTCTTCCCCCTAAAAATCTGTTTCCATATTCACTTTTCCTAGGAAATTTTAGACACTGTGGGCATTCATCTTGGTGCAAGACAAACCTTTAAGAGGTCCTCAAATTTGCTAGGAGGCTTCAACAAGCTTCCTCCACTCTCTCCATCCTTCATCCTCCTCTTCATGCCCTCAAGGCATAATATCCACCCTAAAAGTTCTCTCATAACCCCTCCTATAGCATTACAATTCATATTGTAGCAATACAAGACCCCCTATAGGAGCACCTGTAACAGGCTTATAGCACCACTTTTCTTCACTTTCTTTTCTCTCGACTTGAACCTTCGTTCACTCATGATTTATAATGGCCCCAAGTTGCTATTTTATGATCAACAGAAGCTCCTACATCATTCCAACATTCCTTTTCTTCACCTTAAAATAGATTAAAATTAGTTTTTTACAATCACAAGCATGATGGAAGTTAGATTTCTAATTTTGAAGCAAGTGTGAAATAGATAGATGATACATGAAATGATGTTTCTGATCTACTGAATTATGCAACATAGAGTAGATTTCCTTTTGCAACTAGATTAACCCTTTTCCTTTCATGAAATTATTAATTAGCATCTAAAGTTGAATAAATAGCATTTTCACTTTCATAGCTAGAATCAATTTTCACTGTAGTTCAATAGGAGGAATGGTCTTTGAACACCTTGATCTCATTTCATGACTGAGGGAGGCATTAGTAGAATCTATCCTATTGTGTATATAGCACTCTCACCTCTAAGTTTGTACGAACCTCGGGTTGATAATTTGAGGTTAGGATCCCTTGGTAGTTGCAACATTCTTTGTGCAATACCATGGCTCACCACTCTTTGGCATTGTTTCAAGGGAGGTGTATAAGTAGATATTGTTTCTACTCAAGCATTGTTTTTTGTTTTACATTCAGTTTTGAAAAAGTGAAAACATAAATGAAATACAAATTTTCATGCCTAGTAGGAGTAGGGATAATCAGGGAGAATTATTACCAAAAATCCCCGCACCCTCAAGTAGTCAACCTTTAGTCATCTTTGGTCACCTTGAACTTCACTCTTTGTCTCCAGGCAGTTTAGAAGACCCTCTATATAAGAAACTTGAAATTTTTGAAGAAACTATTGGGGAAGAAAAAGAACCCACTTCAACTACGCAAATTATGGCTAAAAACAGGAAAAATAAGGTTTTCCACATCAGAGAAACCAATGGAAAGGCTAGAATGAACAATATAACTCTTGATGCCCTTCCAAACTTCTGTGTATTAACCTCTCAGGATCTTGACACCTTCATGTTTGAATTGTTGTTGTTTTTATGACCTATGACTATTCCTTTGATGAGCATAGGCTACCTATGTTCCCCTCTACCGTTAAACATGTAGCCTTGCCCTGTTTTATGGATTTTCTTGGGGGAAACATCACTACATACACCCAAATGCAACAAGGCCTCAATAGAAAGTAGTGCGACTACTATAGGTCCAAATAAACCAAGGAATAAATCTTTAGGATGACCCTTAGACTCGATGAATCCATATAGGACTATGAGGAAAGATTCTAACTCAATTATAGGAGGGCCAACTGTAACCTTGATCTTGAATCAATCAAGCTAGTTATTCTCTGAGGGGTTAGGGAGGATGTGTTGGAAACCATCAACATGCTTTTTAGAGGAGATATATATCAATTACCTTATGATGACATAAAATTTTTATTCAAGAATCACTCTAGGGCTGCTAGGAAAAAGGCTAGGTCTAGTCAAGAATTAGTCAGTTCCCCTCGCTCAACAACATCCATGAAGAATGATATAGGGAACATGTTGGAGGATTTAAAGAGTGAGATGTTTCCTACCTTTGTACCATTCAAATCAAAAGAGAGAAAGAAGAATCATGGAGGGCACTAGTTATTTTCTTCCCTAGATGCGCTACAAGACATCCTCGGAATGAATGCCCATTGAATGTCATAGAATTATGGCTAATCTATGAAGAAAATCATGCAATAGAAAAATTCCCCTATTTTCTAGCCCTAAAAGTTATATAGAAAGGGGTAGAAGGTGGGTCATAGAAACTTTTCTTCATTAATCAAATAAGGCCTCAATGACCTTAGCCATATCAACAGGGCATGGAAGGTGCACATTACTCTTATTACAATCCAAATCAAAATTCACCCTTCCAGCCTTGGTATCATTCCAATAATCGATCTTGGTCCACACCTCCTTATTGGCCTTATGCTCCTCTATATCCTATTGATCTTGTCAACCATCATTTTCAGTCATATCCTCCCTAATCTTCTCAATGGGAAAACCTTTCACAAGGGTGGAGGACTCAAGCCAACCAGCCTCCCTCTTTACTTCCTCCACCCAAACCTTAACCACAACTCACTCATCCTAATCCACATAAGAAACCTCAAATTCCTACTGAACCCAATATGAACTTGAACAACAAGTAGGCACAAAAGGTATAAAGTGGGGAGACATCCTATCCTACTTATGCTATGGAAATCCTGGAGATCAATCTTTGGTCTGGGAGAGTGCTCCAAAATAATCATCCACCTTCTCCACCTGAATAGCTTGAAGAAGAGAAGGAAGAGAGTGTTCCTTAATTCAATCTAGATCCCTTCCCTAAAAGTTTGATCCACTGTACTGATCACACTCCAGAAGAGGTTGAAATTCTCAGAGAATTGAAGAATTTATGTGTTAAGATACCCCTTCTCCAATCCATTAAATATTTTCCAATCTATAATAATATTATCAAGGAAAAATGTTTCAAAAATCATGGAAGAAGAAAAGAGACACCCCCATCGTTAATGTTGTTGGGAAAGTATCTGATTTGATGCTTGGGAGGGTGATCTTCCTGAAATACCTAGACACTATTACCCCAGGAGTGGATGTGCACATTGATTGAATTATGGTCCCTAATAACCTAATTGGTTTTGGGGTTGTAATAAATGTGATGAGTAGGGAAACCATGCTAAAGATCAAACTCCAATGGTTTTTAAGAAAGAACACAATAGTCTTACAGCTTGCAGAAAGATCCATAGTAGCTCTTGAGGGAATTATTGAAGATATTATAGTCTCCATTCACTCCTGGGAGTATCCTACTAATTTCCTAGTTCTCTAACCCAAAATCAATTTTAATGGTTAACCTTTAATCATAGGAATACCTGGGTTGGCCACAACTGATGCCTACATTAGTTATAAGGTTGAGAACATGACTATAAAGAATCCTATTAGTTGTATCCTCTTTCTCGTCCTTCTATTGAACATGACTTACCCTTCTGGTTAGAGGATGAGGAAGAGGATTAATTGTATCACACAACCCCCTATGCAATATGTATGTTATAAACTATTAAAGGAGGGGTGGAACCTGAGGAGAATGACCTCATTGACCATATATTACATAACCAACCTGCCATTGTCATACCAATTGATGAGTTGGTAAAATAATTTGAGTGTAATCCTTGGATTGAATTCTTCTCAGTTGACTCAAGTCCATAGCATGTCAAAATTGTAGAGTTTGGCCCATTGTGAACTTCAAATATCAACCCCTCTCTCTCAGCCAAATACGAAGAACAATTATGCAGAATAGGGAGGGAAAACTTAGATGCTTTTGCTTGGGATTATAAGGAAATGAAAGGGTTGCATCCCTCAGTTTTTACTCCTCATATTTACATCAAAGAGGGATGAAAACCTGTGCACCAACCCCAGAGGAGGATGAACACAACCCTTAAGGGCATTGTGAAGGATGAATTACAAAGGCGACTAGGTGTAGGGTTCATGTTCCCCATTCCGAATAGCGAGTGGGTGTCCCCTCTATTTTTATTCCCAAAGGAGAATGTAAATTAGAATATCTGCATTGAATATAAAGAGATTAACAAGGACAAAAATAAAGACCATTTTCCCTTTCCCTTCATTGACCAAGTTCTAGATGGTCTTGCACAAAAGAAATTATTTTCCTTCTTGAATGGATTTAGTGGATACAATCATATCTAGATCTGCCCTGAATACGAAGAAAATACTACTTGTACATCTCCGCAGGGGACATTTTCCTATAGAGTTCTCCCATTCAATCTCTGTAATGCCAATTCTATTTTTTAGAGGGCAGTTTTAAGTATCTTTTCTGAACTCGTTCATGACTCTATTGAGATATACATGGATGATTTCAAACTTTATGGTTGTGACTTCTAGGAAAATCTCTCTAATCTGTGCAAAGCCTTGAGGAAATTTATTGAAATGAATCTCTCATTGAGCCCTGTGAAATGTGAATTTTTGATGAATGGAAGGACTTTCCTTGGTCATTCCATATCCAGGGAATCAATACAAGTTGAACCAAACAATATTTCCATCATAAAAAAGGTCCATACCCCTCAAAAGAAAAGATATGTCAAGAGTTTCTTAGGATTAGTTGGGTATTGTAGGAGGTTCATCAGATATTTTGGTAAAATGGCCTCACCTTTGTTTGGATTATTGGCCAAGGATTTAGATTTTGTTGGAAAAGAAACTCCCAAGAGGACCTTCAAGTGTTGAAAGATAAGTTGACCATTGCACCCATCCCTAGCGGTCCCAACTGGGAATTTCCTTTCCATATCCACCCTAAGGCATCAGATAAAGTTGTGGGGTAAGACTTAGGACAAGTAGAAGATAGACTTCCTTATGGTATCTATTTCATTAGTAAGAATATGTCTAAAACTGAGTTGAATTACACTGTCACTAAAAAAAAACTCCTAGTTGTAGTACATTCTTTAAACAAATGTAGACACTATATCAATGGGCATCAAACTTTTGTTCATACTAGTCATGCAGCCATTAAGTATTTAATGGATAATACTGATGTCAATTGTAGGATAATTATATGGTTGTTATTATTACAACAATTTATTTCACTATTGTTGATAAACTAGGGAAATAAAAAGTGGTTGCATATTTCCTATCGATACTAACCTTGCCTACAAATAATGAGGAGATGGTAGATGATAAACTTCCATATGAAAACCTCATTTTCATCTCAGTGCTTTCTCTTTGGTTTGCTAACATAGACAACTACTTGGTTTCTGGGAGGTTCGCTCCTAATCTCTCATCCAAGGAGAAAAGTGAGATTATATTATAAAAAAAAGTGATAATTTCACTTGGATTGGGGGAAATATTTCCATCTTAGGACCAGATCAGATCTTGAGGAGATGTGTAAGGGAAGAAAAGGTCTTTGAAATCCTCTAGCATGTCATTATGGACCTTGTGGGGGTCATTTTTCTACAAAGAGGATATCCTTTAAAGCTTTACAAGTTGGTTATTATTGGCCCACTTCACATCAATGTGCAAGGAGATACACAACCATGTGTGATCAATTCTAAAGGATGGGCAAACGCACACCCATGGATGAAATTCCCTCACAACATAAAGTGGCCTTAGAGCCATTTGAAAAGTTGGGTATGGATTTCATTAGGCCAATTCATCCACCATCGGGACAAAAGAAGTACATCATTGTGTGCATTGATTAGTTGAAAAAGTGGGTTGATATAAAAGCATTTAAAGCAACAATTGAGGAGAAGGTGTCTGAGTTTTTAGGAGAAAACACACTATACAAGTTTGGGTAGCCAAGGGAGGTAGTCACTGATGAAGGAGAAAAATTCACATAAAATCTGATTGAAGATCTCATGAGGCAACACCATATCAAGCACGAGACATCCGCTGCCTATCACCATCAAGAAAATGGGAAAGTAGAGGTGACAAATAGAGAATTAGAGAGAATTATAGCCAAGGTTGTTATCAACAATAACAAATATGGGGCATAAAAACTTATGCAAGCTACTTGGGCCTACAACACCACTTGGAAGACCACCACTAGATTCACTCCCTTTAAGTTGGTCTATGGGAAGAAGGCCCTATTTCTATTGAATTTAAGTACAATACCTTGAGGATGGCAATTGAGTTAGACTTGGATCTCACTTCAACACAATAGGAAAGGTTGCTCCAACTCAATGGTCTAGATTAATTTAGAATGCAATCTCTCCTCTACACCTAGGTAATCCAACTACAAAGGAACATTTGGCATGACAAGCACATCAGACAAAGGAATTTCGAAAATATGGTTGGGTCACTATCTAGTGGAGAAATGTCATGAAAATGTGTCTCTCTAAATGAGATCCATTGATGAGGAAGGGATTCCCTTACTTGTGAATGGTGTAGGTTGAAATTGTAGAAGAAACTTCCGTCCAAGGGGAAGTTGATGAAAATATGGTTGGGTCACTATCTAGTGGAGAAATGTCATGAAAATGTGTCTCTCTAAATGAGATCCATTGATGAGGAAGGGATTCCCTTACTTGTGAATGGTGTAGGTTGAAATTGTAGAAGAAACTTCCATCCAAGGAAGAATTTGTGACTTCAGTCAACAAAGAGTTAAATGCGATGGGGAGGCTCATATCCCTAAGTCCATGTAAATTCTAAAAAAATAAATAAATTGGAAAAATGTAATAAGGCGACCTATATGAAAACATTTATGAGTCCTCAGAGGCCAAATCCAAGCTTGAAAACGTCTCTGAGGCAGGCTAGGAGAAAAACAAGAAAAAATAAAAATATCCCTAGGTGAAAAACTTCTATGAGACACCTAGGGTAGGCATATAGGTTGAAAACCTCTACAGGAGAAACCTACTTGTCTCAGACAAGAAAAAAAAAAAAGACAATAAAGAAAAGAGGAGCACAAGGAAGGAGATCTTACATCATTTCTGCTAACATTCATTTTCTTTTGTAGGACTACACGCAGTTGGAAACGTTTATGGCTACAAGGCTAAACCTACAAGCTTCCATTAATCCTCCCATCCACGGACCTCATCTCCATACTCTCGTCTCATATAACCATCTCTCTCCACCATCCAATAAACAAGAAACTTGAATTTCACCTCATCACTGTGATGCTACAGGAGGGACATGTATTGCTACAAGAGGTCTTGTAGTGTGGTAGGAGGATACTGTGAAGTTGCAGGGATATAATGAGAAGAATAGAACATAAGGTCATGTTTCCTCTAGGAAATGATAAAGGAGGTTCCTGCAATGATTCTTTCAACAACCATCCATTCCATTTAGTGAAAACTTGCTAAAAAATTCCACCTTTCCCTACCTCTAAAAAAAACATAGAAACACGTGTTTTCTATTCCTTCAACATCTACACCACATCCTCATGACTCTAACCCTATCCTCATGACCTGTTATAACTTCCCCTCAACACCAACATGCAAGATGAATACTTCAAGGGAGGACTAAATGACTGTTATAGGGAGAAAACTCCTCTTGCAGCATGTGCAGACACAACATAAATATCTGAGATATGTTTTTCACCCACAAAAACCATGATGGAGCCATGTAGGCAATGAGGAATATACACATCATCCTTAGGAAGGAATTCAACTAGCAGCAGTAGCTTGGACATTAGCGAGGCACTTGCAGACACACAACAAATTTATTAGTAAGGGTATCCTCAAGTTATGAAGACATGCACCAGAAACAAGAAAAATAATCAACTCCCTCTAAGAGCATGATGTTATATGGCCCAACTCCAACATGCCACTACCTACAGTAATTTGATCCACAAGTAGGCTTAGGTATGGTAACCCTCACCTCTTCACTATGCATAACATGACTTGAATGTGTAATGGTTGAGAAAGGAGGCTTAATAGGTTGGAGGTGGCTAGTGAACTTGGCCACCCTCATCTAGTGAACTTAGTTTTGTATTAGTCAACCATTCAACATGGATAATTCAACTCAAAGTGAGGTGGTATGATAATCACACAGAGAGAGGAAATGATTTCAAGGAGAGTGGATAATGTTCCAAGGAATGAAGATTGTGTATATCCCATTTCACCAAAGTTCTCTGATATTTTACCCCATATGGAATATTATGTACTAGGCTTGACTTCATTTGTACCATCACTCATTGAAAAAATAGCTAAAGGAAGGATGAGCTATTATATCAGACCACCTATGGTACCACTGAGAAGTTTAGAACCCTGTTTTTCAATACTATGAGACGAAGCTATAGGCAAATCTGTGATGCTACAAGAGGGTCGATTTGGAGCAACAAGAGAAATTGAAACATGAAAAAGGAGCCACATTGCCTTGAAATTGTCTCAAAACCATTATACACACACATAGTTGTTTTGACAAGAAGTGACATCCTCCTTCCTTGTTTTTACATGCGTTTACATGAGAAGGCTGGTTGAAATTGATAGCATGTAATAGTCAATTAAGTAGTAGGAGATATTTTTGGAAATTGTTGTGGTTAGAAGCAAAGAAAAAGACTTTGGTTGATATCAATTATAACATCCTTATACAAAGGGATTTAACACTATTTTACTACTGAGATTGTTTTAAAAATTTGAATTCCACACATAAGTATAATCAAGGAGGGACAATAGAAGAAATCAGGGGAGCATTTAATGAAATAGAAGCCTTAGACACCAAGAGGCTTCACAAAAACCCTCCTATAGTGAACATCTTTAGATACACCAATGGTTGGGTTTCTTTGAGTTGTTAAATGGGTATGATGATGATCTCACTCATAAATTTTCCATGGAATTACATTATCAAGGAGAGGACAATGCCACTACTGGTGCCAGAGGGTTGTGGTGAGTCTCATCAATAGGTATATTTTGAAGGTCATTATTCCATCCTCCAACCTTAAAACTATCGTTCTCTCACATTGATTCACATCTTTTGTTATATTATTCTTAGTAAGAGGAGTACAAGGTTTTCTTCATAGTATGTGGAATGTTGTGGTTTAATTGAATGAAAAAGAAGAATTTTTTAGTAAATTAGTATGCAGGGGATTGATGGAGACAACGAGGAGAGAATATAGGTTGTTTTTCCACCTCCTTCACTCCCTAAATTGGCCTGTGATCACAACATCCTCTCTCATCATTTGATATCATTGGAAGCCAAGTGACTCCTAGTCCAAGTGAAGCTCAAGAGGGAAATGATTCACCACTTCCAAGATCAAAGGGGGACACACTTGTACTTTCAAGAGATATGCTATCAGCTACCCTATTGTATAAATAAATAAGAAGAAAAGCTCATTAGGATTCAAATTTTTTGTTCAGCTAGGTGTATCTATTGAGCTTGAAGCTTGACATTGTCACTTTGACATTTTATGTGATGTATGAGACATGTAGTTTTTTATAACACAGAGTTGGATTTTAAACTGCATCTGAGTTAGCTTCAAAGGGATGATATCCTTGGGTTTGGGCCCAACCCAAAGGCTTTGGTCCCTCTTATTGTACTTATGTTTTCTTCTTTATTCCAAGAAGTTGATAGTTTCTTTCATTTCATTGGAGATTAAACTATGAAAACCTATGGTTGCAAGCCTCTACATGACCTCTCTTGTGGGAGAATGAGTGAAATGATTCACAACAAATATTATTCTTATGATTTCTTGGAAATATATGAATGTCAATTTTTCTTCTTTACGCTTAGAAGTGAGTTTAGTGATTAGATTAGTGTTATGTCATAAAATAGATGTTATTTAAATTCAACTCATCTTTTCCATCATAGGTTATCTCATTTTGTTAATGATCAATGGATGCATGCATGTGATTAATTGTAGGGTTGTTTTTATTTGCAGGGAAGGGTAGCTTTACCATTGTCACCTTCGACTCCTTCATCTCTTCTTTCCACCCTCCATTATGTCCTAAAACTCAGTTTTCATAAGTCATTTTTCCTGGTAAACTTAGGACACTGCAAGCACTCATCCTAGTGCAAGACAGTCCTCTAAGAGGTCTTGATCTTGGCAAGGGGGCTCAACCCAACCTCCCTCCATTTTATTCAGCCTCCATCTATCTCTCCATACACTCAAGACATGATGTTCACCCTCAAAATCCACTTGGAACACCTCCTGCAGCATTACACACCCTCTTGTAGCAATACAAGACTGCCTGTAGCATCCACCTATAGCACCACTTTCCTTTATCCAGTTATATCCCCACTACAAATTGAGCTCAGTGAAGATGAATGATTACCCTCGGCTATGATTTGATGATTGGGGGAAGCTCCTAGGCCACTCCAACCATTCCGTTTTTCACTTCAAAACAAAGTAGAATTAGTTCTTTTTATTACAAGTATGATGCAAGTGGGATATTGATTCTCAAGAAGGTGTGAATTGAGTAGATGATACATGAAATTATGATTTTTCATTTGATGAATAATAGAATGTAATATAGTTTCCTTTCTTAAAGTAGATTTGGTAGTTTGATTAATTTTGCAAGATAAAATAGATTTCTTTCTATAAGTAGACTAACCCTTGTCCTTCCATGAATTTCTTAATTAGCATCTACAATTTGAGTGAATGGAATTTCCACTTGCATATCTAGAATTACTTTTCAATTGTACCTTCATCATAAATATTTCATGTCAATTCAATAGAAGGAATGGTATCTGAGAACTTTGATATAATGTCGTGACTGAGGGTGGCATGAGTAGAATCCAATTTGTTTTTCATATAGCATTGTCACCTCTATGTTTTTACAAAGCCCAAGTCAATAATTTGATTTGAGGGTCCCTTGGGAGTTGCAACATTCTTGGTGCAATACTAGGGCTCACTAGCTTTTGGCATCGAGACCGGGGAGGTGTCTAAGTAGATATTTTTTATGCTTGAGCATTGTTTTCTGTTTTGTATACAGTTTTTAAAATGTGAAAAAACCAAAAATATATTTATTTCATGCCTCGTATGAGTAGGGATAATCAAGAAAAATTATCAAAAAAAATCCCCACACCCATAAATAATGAACATTCACTCTTCTTCGGTGACCATGAGCTTCCCTCTTTGATTGCATGGGAGTTAGAAGACCCTCTAGGTGAGAAGCTTAAATTTTTTGAAGAACCTATTGGGGAAGAAGAAGTACCCACTTCGCCTACACAAACTATGGTTGAAAATAGGGACAATTATGTTTTCCCTATTAGAGAGACTAATGGAGAGGCTTGAATGAACAATGTAAGCTCTACTTCCCTTCCATGCTTTTATCGATTAACCTCTGACGGTCCTACCATCTTCAAGTTTGAACTTGTTGTTTTTTGCAGGAGCTATGACTATGCCTCTGATGAGAAGAAGTTGAAGTTATTCCCCTCTACCCTTAATGATGTAGGCTTGTGCTAGTTAATGGGTATTCCTGGGAGTAGCATCACTACCTGGGCTCAAATGCAACAGGCCTTTAATAGAAAGTACATGGCCTACTATAGATCCAAAGAAACCAAGGATGAAATCTTTAGGATGACTACTAGACCTGATGAATCCTTAGAAGATTATGACGAGAGATTTCAACTCAATTATAGGAGGTCCAATGGATTAGGGAGGATATGTTGGAAACCCTTAACATGTTGTCTAGAGGAGATATCTATCAGTTATCCTATGATGAGATCAAAACTATGTTCAATAATAACTTTAGGGCTAGCACGAAGAAGGACATGTCTAATTAAGGCTTGTTCAATTCCTCTCCCTCCACAATAATCATCAATAATGATATAGGTAACATGTTGGAGGAGTTGAAGAGCGAAAATTTTCATACCTTTTCATTCCAAATGGATACCAGGAAAATCGAAATAAATCAAGACGAAGTAGAAAGGGCACTAGATATTTTCAAGCCTAGATGCACCAAAATACATCCTAAGAATGAATTCCCATTAAATGTCATAGAAGTATGCCTAGTCTACAAAGAAAATCATGCAATAAACAAATTCCCTTCTTTTCCAAGACTAAAATGTGTATGCCAAGTGGTAGAAGGCGGGTCAGAGAAATATTTCTTCATTAAACAAAGAATACATGAAGGACCTCAACCATATAAAAAAGACATGCAAGGTGCACACTATCCTTATTACAATCCAAATCATAATGCAGCTTTGAAACCTTGGCACTCTTCCACTCATCCATCCTAGTCCACACATCTTTCTTGGCCTTATGCTCCTCCATATTTTCTTCAACCTCTCAATCATCCTTTTCAACCATATCCACCCCAATCTTGTCAATGGGGAACCCATCACAAGGGTCGAGGCCTCAAGTCAAACAACCTCCTACTTTATTGCTTCCACCCCATCCTTAACCACAACTCACTCGTCCTACTAGACCTACAAAACATCAAATGACTTCTCAACCCAATCTGAACCTGAACAATAAGCAAGCACAACAGGTCTACAATGGAGAGGCATCCTATCGTGCTTATGTTGTGGAAATATAGGAGATCCACCTTCAGTCTAGGAGAGTGTTTCTAGATAACCACCCACCTTCTACACCTAAAGAGCTTGAATAAGAGAAGTAATAGAGACTTCCTCATGTCAATCCACCTCCTTTTCCTTAGATGTTGGTCCACCATAGCCATCACACCTTAGAAGAGATTGAACTTCTGAGAGAATTGAAGAATTTATGTGTTAAGATACCTATTCTTGAGGTCATTAAATATGTTACCATCTATATTAATATCAACAAGGGGAAATATTTCAAAATGACTAGGAGAAGTAAAAGACACCCCAACCATAAATGTTATTGGTCAACTATCTGATTTGACACTTGGGAAGGTGATATTCTCGAAATATATATACCCTAGAAGCCTAGTAGTACATGTGAAGATTGATGGCCTTATAGTCCCTAATACCTTGATTGATCTTAGGGTGCAATCAATGTGATGAGTGAGGAAACCATGCAAAGGCTAAATCTGCAAGGGGATTTGGGGAAGGCCACCACAGTAATGAAACTTGTAAACATATCTACAATAGCTCCAGAGGGAGTTTTTGAATATGTTATGGTCTTCATATACTCTTGCGAGTGTTCTACTAATTTCCCTATTCTCCTTCCGAAAACCAAGTTTAATGAATATCCTCTCATCTTATGAAGATAATGTTTGGCCACTGTTGATTCTTATATTAGTTCTAGGGATGGGAACATGACCATTAAGAATGGACATCTATTGAAACAACTAGTATTGTATCCTCATTCTCAACCTTCTATTGAGCAGGCCTTATTCTTGTGGTTAGAAGAGGAGGAAGAAGTTGAACTGTGTCACACCATCCCCTACCCAATATGCACTCTAGATACTCTTACAAGAGGGGGCAACTTGATGAAGATGACCTCATTGAACATATCCTTCAAAATCAACCTCCTATTCCCATACCAATTGATGAGTTGATGAAATAATCTTGGAGTAGTCATTGGACTGATTTATGCCCTATTGATGGAAGTCCACCACATGTCAAGATTGTAGAGTTTGGCCCATTCAAAACCTTAAACATAAACCCTTCTCTCTCAGCCAAACAAGAAGTATAGTTGTACAAAGTGATGACGAAACACCTAGATTCTTTTGCTTGGTATTATAAGGAAATGAAAGATGAGCATCCAATAGTTTGTAATCATCGTATTTACATCAAGGAACGATGCAAGCCTGTGAACCAACCCTAGATAATGATGAACACAAATCTTAAGGACATTGTGAAAGAAGGACTGCAAAATCTATTGGATGTAGGGTTCATATACCCAATTTTATATAGTGAGTGGGTGTCACCTCGTCTTTTAGTTCCCAAGAAGAATGGGAAGCGTAGAATTTGTGTTGATTACCAGAAACTTAACAAGGCTATAAAGAAGGGCAATTTTCCTTTACCCTTCATTGACCAAGTCTTAGATGGACTTGTAGGGAAGAAATTCTTCTCCTTGCTGGATGGATTTAGTGGATACAACCAAATCAAGATCAACCATGAAGACTAAGATAATAGCACATTCACATATCCTTGGGGTACCTTTTCTTATAGAGTTCTCCCATTTGGTTTGTACAATGCCCCTGCTACATTATAGAGGCTTGTTTTGAGTATTTTTGTTGAACTTGTTCATGACTCTATTGAAATATACATGGAATATTTTACTCCTTATGGATGATACTTCCATGAATCTCTCTCCAATCTGTGCAATGTCTTGCAGAAATGTATTGAAATGAATCTCTCTTTGAGCCCCGATAAATGTGAGTTATTGATTAATGATGGGAATATCCTTGGCAATTCCATATCCAAGGAAGGCATGACCCAAAAACAAATTGCCATCATTAAAGGATCCTTAACCCTCAAAAGAAGAGAAATGTTAGGAGTTTCTCAGGACTAGTTGGGTATTATAAGAGATTGATCAAAGAATTTAGTAAAGTGAGTTCTCCTTTGTTTGGATTATTGGCCAAAGATTCAAATTCTTGTTTGACCAACAATTTTCAAGGGGCTCTTGAAGTGTTGAAATAAAAATTAGCCATTGCACACATCCTTTGGGGTCCCAACTGGGCATTACCTTTCCATATCCATATTGATGCATCAGATAAAGTTATTGGGCGGGGGGGGTGGGGGGCTGGCTTAAGATAAGTATAGGATAAGTTGCCTTATGATATCTATTTCATTAGTAAGAATTTGTCTAAATCTTGGTTGAATTACACTATCACTGAGAAAGAACTCTTAGTTGTTGTTTGGGTCCTATAATTTTAGGATCAATTGATGATTATCTGTTGAGTTTTATAGGAGATATTGTAAATAATATTTTATCCTACAAATTATTTTCAAGAAAAAAATAGAAAAGAAAATAAAATAAAAAGAAAAGAGGGGATATATATATATATATATGTATGTATGTATGTATGTATGTATGTATGTATGTATGTATGTATGAAAAAGAAAAAAAGAAAAATATGCATGAAAATTGCTTGTAGAAAGTTTAACAATGTGTAGCTAGTTAAAATGCCACATTTCATCAAAATTAAATAAATAGGTTCAATGGTTACCATTTAATTATGATTAGATTAATTAAATGAAGTATGCGTACTTAGAATAAATATTTATTTAACCACATACTGTAATCATGGTTATATAGTAACTAAGTAAAGTTAATTTAGTTACAAATAGGTTAAATATTGTAGCGCAGAGTTTAATTGTGCTCAAATTAGTGTTAATTAAGTTATTATATTAGTCAAATCACATTGTTAAATCACGATTAGGCTTGGTTAATAAAGTTATGTTGATACAACAACTTTTGTAATTTTGTAATAAATAATCCACAACAAAGAAATGTCATGATCTCACCCACCGAGATCAATGGTAGGTGATGCATTTAGACCCCCCGCCACTCCTCCAATGTTTAACCTAGGGGTGAGTCCGAAAAGTTGTTTCCCCCAAAACTACTTTTGCTATGTGTTCCCTCCAAGTTCATTTTGGACACCCCAACCCCCCCCCCCCCCTCGCCCACCTAAAGTCATTTACACCCCCCCTCCAAATCTACCTTTCCACTCTCCTGCTTATTATGATCATTGACCCCCTACTCTCCCATGCTGCTCCTCTTCAACCAAATGGCACCTCTCATCCCGACTTCACTCCAGTGCGCTACTGCCACATCGAACCTCATATTTTTTCCCCCCCTGTTGTCACATCCTTCCCACTCCATGTCAACTCAACCCACTACATGTCACCCCCATTGCACCCATTATATAATCATTCCCATGATAACAGACCCGCTCCATTAATGACCTAATCACAATGATTATCAGGTTCAATTATAAATTGAACCTAAAACCCATTTTGTTGGCCTGTTTCCTTTGTTATTCCAAAGTATTAAGCGATAAGATCTTGTCCCTATACACAGTCATCAAACGAGCCTATTACTGCATCTAGTCATTGAACTCGCCTGCCACTATGATCAGTGAACAAATGAATTACCTATGTACGCCCAGTCACTAGTCTTCGACCAACCTATTCTCGGGTAAACTCCAAAGGTACAAATATTTTCGTTCAAATATGGCACCTAGAGGAAAAACTAAGGTTACAAAGGAAAACCCCCTTCTACCCCCTGTTATTGATTTGAATCATTGAATCCTAGTAGATGAGGAATATAACATCATTGAAACCAGTTGTGAGTTCGACCTCTATGAACTCCACAAGTAGTTAAAGAAGAATTTCATACACCTCAATGATGAATTGGGTTTGTGGGATTATTTGCTACCCTAACTAATTTTCCCGCAATCCTACCATTTCCCTAAGTTCGTTTCATGGTGCCATTTTTAGTACATTCCTAGTCAGAGGGAAATTGTGCCCTAAATAATGAATCCTTTTCATAATAACCTCTAAATGCATATCTCAAATCAGGGAAAATTTTAATAACCCCCCCTAAATTTATATGTATAATAAATGGGCGAATCTCCATGGTATATTGGAAAAATGGAAGGCGATTTTATCAATAATATAATATGTATATATAATTTTTTGGCGAATCTCACTAGGCATGGCGAATATTTTACTCAATTATAAAATCTTGTAAGATCTTGTTATTACCATGGGTCAATACCATGGGTTATCATAAACCCGGAGCTTAAAAATTACTATTAGTAATTTAGAAAAATTAATAAAATTAATAGTTGATTTTTATTTTATTTTTTATTTTAACCAAGCTAAAATGTTTAACATACATTAAATTACAACATCCATTTTTACTCTTGATCCACCCCCGAGAGGGATCAAATATTTTTTCACTCTATGCTAGTTTGCATATCACGATATTTGATACCTCTCGGGGGTTAGTAGATCCAGAGTAAAGATGGATCTCTGCTGGTTTAATTCCCCCATTTAAATAGGCTACATTCCAAGTGAATACCATGGGTCAATACCATGTCCCATTTTGGTGAATACCATGGGTCAATACCATGTGCCATTTTTATTTTTATTAATATTAATATTAGGGTTAATAATGTTTTTTTCATGGTATTAATAACAATATAGTCCACGGTATTCGTCCCATAGTATTTTGCCCATAGGTTTCACCTAAATATAACGCATTTTTTTAGTGTTCCTAAATATAAGGTGACTTATTGAGTAAATATAAAAAAATGTTTTATTTGTTTACCATACCTCTCATTTATTTATATTTTTATTAATTTACCATACCTCGTTTACAAATATGGTATTTGGCCCATAGGATTCACTTAAATAAAACCTCTTTCTTCAGCCTTCATAAATAGAATGAGGGTTATGGACTAAATATAAAAAGAGGTTTTATTTATTTACCATACGTCTAGTTTATTTATATTTTTATTTATTTACCATACTTTTTGAGTAAGTATAAAAAGACGTTTTATTTATTTACCATACCTCCACTTTACTTATATTTTTATTTGTTTACACCCTTGCATGTATATAAGATGACTTATGGAGTAAATATAAAAAATGTTTTATTTATTTACCATACCTCTCATTTATTTATATTTTTATTAATTTACCATACCACTTTTATAAATATGGTATTTGGCCCATAGGATTCACTTAAATAAACCTATTCTTGAAGATGGGCGAATGGATTCACTTAAATAAAATCTATTCTTGAAAATGGGCAAATGAAAGGTTGTAACTCCTAATTTCAAGGGCTAAATTTACCTTTTTTACCCTCTCCCTTAAAATAAGGTGGGCTATTTGAGGTGATTTGTAAAAATGTACTATGATACAAAATATTCGCCCACTAAAAATTTAAAACCCCTTAATTTCGCCAAAGGGCGAACATTCGCCCCTAAAATTTTCTATGTCCCAAATGCTCAAAATTAAAATATCTATACCTATGAAACCTTTTACACTATATTCCCTCATGAAATTCTACAAGAACCTCACCTTCCCTCACAAAGAAAATATTTCTAAAACATTTCTCCGTGAGGATGCCCAATTACCTAAGAAAAATCCTCCCTATTCGTCCTTCATGTTCCCTGAGATGACCAAATAGATTATCTCCATTGTTTCATGTTTACTAGGCTACCAATCTGATGAGTCGGTTGATGAGGCCATCATTTGTTTTTTCAGTCTTTTCAATAAGTGAAAAACCCTTCACCTTCAACTACAATGAGTTTCAACCAGATGTAATCCATGAGATGTTCCTGAAATTTTCTACAGAGGGAAATTTTAAATATTCTTTAGTCATAGTTTATCTATTTTTATACCATTAGGAAGACATGTTTTAGTTTCCCCTATATAAATTAGATGAGAAAGGAAATTTTGAATCAGTAATTCATTGGACTTCCTTGGTAAGGAAGCATTCCAATGAGTTTACCTTTAGTGAGTATGTTGATTAATTTTTATACACAACCTATTTCCTATTAAATAGTAATGTTAAGCCAAGGATAGGACATGAGATGAAAATGTTTATTCTCTTAGTGGGAAAACCAAAATATGTGACTCACACTTGTACCAGAATTACGCAGAAGTCAAGGTCTATGGATGTCAGTTGTCACCTTACAGGTTGCCAAAGTTTGTCCCAATGAGAATTTTCTCATTAGAGTACATCAAATAGGTGATAAACGTAGAAGAGATTCATTTTGTGACAACAAATAAAAAATCCCAATTTAACTTTAAAATAGAGGTGGGCGCTTTCATCTACAATACTAGCATAGCAACTAAATAAGCACACATCCTCATAAAGAAAATTAACTTCAAACTTAGTTTCACCCGGTCATATGACCCCTTAGGAGTTATTTCAGAGCTAAAAATAGAACAAAAGACTACTCCCTACATTCACACTCCTAGGCCAAAGATTGAAAAGAACATCAACCAAGATCAATGGCTGGAAAACACTTTGCAAGAGGCACAAGAGCAAGTAATCTCCACAACTACAACACAGACTCCTACACCATAGGAGAAGCATGACAAGAGGCCAAGGGAGATCCTCTCCCCTTCATTCATAGAAATATAGGGAAAGGAGTTCAAAATTTACAAGAAGAGACAAAAGGCCAGTCAAACACAAGAATCCTTTCAAGAGGAAAATGTACAGTCCACTATTATTTTGACAAGCCCACATACTTCTACTAGGAATGAAGATATTTTTGTAGGATCTCCATCCTCTTAGGCCTCCCAAGAGCCACTAGATACCTATCAGTTAGGGGAATTGGTTCATGACAAGGCTTAACGAAATATATTTTCCATGTAAAGAGAAATTAAAAAGAAGAATGATATGCTAAAAGCTACAACTTAGACATAATTTTGGAAGTAGACAACATCCTCACAACATAGGCTACTCTCTACCTTTCACACAGAAAAAAGGGAAATGTAGATAACCTTCCTACACTCTGAGGTCCCTTTCACAAAAACTCTAGAAGATTACAAAAAATAAATATTTTCCTTCGATACTAATAAAATTCATCCAATTGATCAAATAGACATGCATAAGAAAATATGGGAGAGGTTGTACTCAACCTTGACAACCTCAGAAATGCTAGCTTATAGGTTGCAAACTTTGGTCAACAACATTAAATCCCAGCTAAAATTAGAGAAAATCTCCTCTGGCTAAATACACAAAAATCAAGTCTTTATAAGATCTAGTCATTAAACTAGGATATGGTCCCAGTAACGTTAAAGTTGCAAAGGAGATTATTAGAAGGAAAAATGTTGATATTGCAGCACTCAGGAAGCAGCTCAAGCTTCACTCCACAGAAGACCCACAGAATAAGGAAGTTGGACAGTTAGAGAAGGAAAAGGAATACATGTTCACAATTATTATTGAACAAAGTGGACATATCAAAGAAATGGAGGCCCAGATGGAGAGATTGTTAAAGGGGAGAGAACAAACAACACAGTTGGAAGCCATGTCATTGACAACAGTTCCTATTTCATCTACATAGTAGCAAGACCACCCACTTCAACACCCATTATAGTTGAGCAACAATCTACATATTCTCCAAAATAACTAATCAAAGAAATGGATGACCTATAAATCAGAGGATAGGAAATTGAGAAGCTGAAAACTCAGCTAAATAATCTCCAGGGGAAGAAGTTAAAAATTGACGATGCATACCTAGCAAAGTTGCAAAAATCATAAATTAACTTAGATAATTGAATAGTTGGAGAATGAGTCTAAAATGTCAAAACACTTGCATATGCAAAATAAAGTATTTGGATATAAATAAATGAGGTCATGAATGAAATATTGCCCTCTATTGAGATTATTTTTTAGCAGGAGGAATTAGTATAGATATCTAAAGGAGTCATTAAAGAGGTGAAAGAATATTTAGGAAAAAATCAAGGTGAAGCTACTACTCTGATTAGGATTCTAAATTCAAAGACTAAAGAGGAATGCGAAGAGTTTGAGATTGAAGACAGGAGAGAGACAATTTCGGAAGTGAGGAGGGTCCTAAGGACCCTTATGCTTCACCTAGCAAACAAGTACCACAACTTAGAGTCCAACATTTAGAAGTTCCATAGGAAATTCAATGTGCTAAATCTAAAGGGGTTGCCAGGTTTGATGGGAAGTGTAGAGAAGTTAATCAGGTTAGATGATTATCAAAAGGAATTATATACCATATCGAAGGATAAGTCAAAGTTTTCCACTATCAAAGGAGGTATCATAGGAAAAGCCTTCATGGAAGCTTTGGATTTTGACTTTCTTATCAAACATGAGATAAAGCACTTATTCATTGTCAAGCATACTTTCCTAAAGTACACCGAGGTGGATGCAACTTACAGGAATATTGTTAAATTCTCCACTCCAGATGAAGACAAATGGGACAAATTTTTCTAGTTACTTGGGTAAAATAGTTTTTCACCTTCAACAAAAAAGAAACATCTTTTCAGGTCGAGTGATCACCACAAATCCTCGAAGTTAGTGCCAAAGGACTAGAAATTTTTTTGTTACCTACATTTATGTTCTATTTTTGTAAAAAAATTTAGGATATTTTAAAAGAGTCCTCATATTTCCAATCAAGATATTTTTGATAATATTTGTATAAATATTTCATAATCCGAATTACAAATGTTGGGACTTGTATCAACAAAGCATACTTTGATGTAAATTTATTCACTGAGCTAAAAGTGGTCATTTCATTAATACAAAAGATCATTCCAGGATTCATGTGTTAGGAAAATTGGTGATGTTTTTTATCTTGTAAATTTGTTATATCTCTGTTTTTTATATGTCTTACTTATATATATTGTTTAAAAGAAGCTAACAAGCTGAACTTGTTTAATTAAAATCTATCCCGTCTTATAAGCAACTATATGTTTTCAAACTGAGATTAAATATAGAATTCACGTTAAAATTCTCCATGTTTAATTGAATCTGAATATTTTCCTCCCTTTCACTCCATAAAGCTTCAAATATACAATAACCTACCTACCTTGCCCTGTTTCAAATCTTTTCTGATATTTTTGTATCTGATCACCCTAAGACTTTGACTCCGTTATCCAATTTCCTTTCCTTTGCAATTTCAACCAAAGATTTAAAAAAACCAAAATATAAACCTAATAACTAGCCTAGAATCCCATAACAGCAAATCAAAATCCAATAGACATATCACTCTCTATGTTTAGAAGGGCTAGCTTCTAACCTCAAATCTGGTTTTATTGTTACCTTTGGGTTTCTTTCACAACCTTAAGAAATTACAGAGTGATAACAAATGTAGCACATTCTTTAAACAAATTTAGGGACTATATCACTCGGTATCAAAATTTTGTTCATACTAATCATGAAACCATTAAATATTTGATGAATAAGCTTGATGTCTATGCTAGGATAATTAGATGGTTGTTATTGTTACAACAATTTGATTTGACTATTATTGACAAACTAGGGAAAGAAAATGTTGTTGCATATTTTTTGTCGAGGTTAACCTTGAGTGTAGGTAATGAAGATATGATGGTTGATCAACCTCCATATGAACACTTCTTTTCCCTCTTGATCTTTTTTCCTTAGTTTGTTTGCATAGAGAGCTACTTGGTTGATGGGAGGTTTCATCCAAATCTATCATTTGAAGAGAAAAGCAATATTGTAAGGAAAATATCTCCTTCCACTTGGATTGGAGGAAATATTTTCAGATCGGGACCAAATCATATCTCGAGGAGATCTGTAAGAGAAGAGGAGGTATTTGACATCCTCTCAACATGTCATGATAGACCTTGTGAAGGTCATTTTTCTGCTAAAAGGACAACCCTTAAAGTTTTACGGGGTTGGTTACTATTGGACCACGTTAGATCAAGATGCAAGGAGATACACCATTAGATGTGATGAGTGCCAAAGGATGGGAAAACCCACTCCAAGGGATCGAATTACCCTACAACATCTTATCCTTAAATCCATTCCACAAGTGCAGCATGGATTTCATTTGGAAAATTGATCCACTATTAGGAAAAAAGAGGTACATAATTTTTTTTACTGATTACTTGACAAAGTGGGCAGAGAAAAGGGTAGTCAAAGCATCAATTGAGCAGAAAGTGGATGAGTTTTTAAGAGAAAAATTCCACAAGTTTGGGTATCCAAGGGAGGTATTTATTGGGCAAGGAGCATAATTCACATCAAATTTTATTTAATATGTCACAAGGCAACACCATATAAAGCACAATACATCCACTGCCTTTCACCCTCAAGAAAATCATCAAGTGGAGGTCACATATAGAGGATTGGAGAGCATCCTCACAAAGGTTGTTGGCAGTAGCACGAAAGATTAGGCAACGAGACTAGTAGAGGCCACTTTCTCCTACAACACCACTTGGAAAACCTCCACTGGATTCACTCTGTATGACCTATTTTATGGGAAGAAGGCTTTGCTTTTTATTTATTTTGAATATAACGCTTTGAGAATGGTAGCTTAGTTGGATTTGGACTTCACTATAGAAAAACAAGAAATGATGCTACAAGAGGGGGATCCAATGAGGAGAATAGGCCAAAATACAATTATGACTTGAGGAAATGATAGCAAGGGTCCTAGTGATTTTCCCATCATCCATCCATCACCCATCCACTCCATTTCGCTAGAAATTTCCTCAAGTTTTCCACTCTATCCTACCTCTTAAAAAAGAACAGAAGCCACCATTTTCTATTTCTTAAGTGTCTAAACTACTCCTTCATCAATATAACCCTGTCCTCATGAATTCTCATCATCTCCCTTAACACCATCACACAATCTAAAGATTTCAAGGGGGGATCGAAAGACTACTATAGGAAGAAAACTCCTTCTGTAAAGGCCCATGCAGCCACAACATAAATCACTGGTATTATTTTGTCTACCACTAGAAGGGATGATGGAGCCTTGTTTGCAACTAGGAAGGCACACATGATCCTTGGGATGGCACCCCGCTGGAAGCAACAACTTGGACATTAGAGAGGCACCTAAACAGGCACAACAAAATCAATAACGATGTTATCATCAAGAAGGAAGACATGCATGGGAAGAAATTCAACGAGTGAAATCCATTGATCATAATGATATATGTCCCAACTCTAGCATCAAAGTCTCTGCAAAAGTTAGATCCACAGGTAGGCTCCTGTATGGACACCCTCACCTCCTTCCTATGCATAAAATGACTAAAATGTGTACTGAGTGAGATTAGGTGTTTTAGTAGGTTGGAGGTGGCCAATGAACTTGGAAACTCTCAGATAGTAAACTTATGTTTGAGTTAAGTCATCCATGCAATGTGGAAATGTCAACTAGAAACAAATTTGTGTCCTCGAATATTGGGGTGATAATGAAGAGGAGAGAGAAATGATTACAGTGAGAGGGGACAATGGTCCAAATGATGAAACTTGTGTTAATGCCATGTCACTAGGGCACTCCAATATTTTAACCAAAAGAGGATATTATTTGTTGGCATCTACTTTAGTTTCACCATCACTCATTCCAAAAACAAGTAGAGAAAGGAAGAGTTATTGTCTAAGACAACCTTGGGTGCTATAAAGGAGTTTCAAACCCTATCTACAAGTGCTACAAGAGTCAGTTGCAAGTAGGTATGTAAGTGCTATAAGAGGGTTGAGAAGAGGTACATGAGGAATTGTGAGTTGAAAAAGTAGTTATAGTAGCTTGGTATTGTCTCAAAACCTTCATGCACACGCATAATTGTTTTAACAAGATGTAAGTGACACCCTCCTTCCTCGGTTCTATATTCATTTGCATGAGAAGTATTCTTGGAACTATGAGTGTGTAATAATCAATTGATCAGTAAGACATATGTTTTAAATTTGTTGTCATTCAAATAAGAGAAAAAATTTTGGTTGATATCAATTTGGGCATCCTTCTCCCTCCCTACTACCAAGAAACTTAACACTACTTCACCACTGAGACTGTTTGAAATTTTTTGAATTCCATAGCTAGATAGCATCAAGGAGGAACAGTAGAAGAAATGGGGGGAGGATTTAATAGAAGAGAACCCTCAAACACCAAGATAAATCACCAACACCCTCCTATAGTGGACACATTCAAAAGACAGAAGTGGTTGGGATTCTTTGAGTTGCTAAAGGGGTATGATGATGATCTTCCTCATGAATTTTCCATGGAATTATGTTCTCAAGAGGAAGATAGAGCCACTACTATTATCAGATGGTTATGTATCTCTCTCAATCTTGAAACCATAAGAAGAGTGACCACATTTCCTATAGGAATTAGGTGGAGAAAATAAGACAAGTGAGTGTCAAAAATAGGAAAACCTTCTTCCTTTCAAAAGAGAAGCATGTAGAATATAAGAATGGAGTGAGAAGAGAAAGTCTACCTTACCCTTAGGATGAGGTAGCTTACCATATCCTCAAATATATATCTCGTGAAGGAATATTAAGTATGGTTTATAACTACCACTTCAGGCTTCTCCGTGAGTAGATATTCAAGGCATAATTGCCTCTCCCTCAAAGAATTAGTTTCCCCAATTTCCTCCTACAATCAATCATGGATATGAGTTAGAAGGCGAGGGAGGGGAAACACTAGCACTTAGCTCACCATGGCCTCATCAAGTTAATAATGGTGGATGATTTGAGCCACTTGAGGATCCTTGTCTTATGGAACAAATTTGTGGGCATGGATAGGGAGACTTTCATACAAAATCCAATCCATCACACATGGACAGACACCATCCTCTAGAATTGGAGGTAAAGAAGGAAAAACAAAGGGAGAATAAGGAGAAAAAATTTAGGAGGAAGAAGTAGAAAAAACAAAATAAAAGAGAGAAAAACAGAGGAAAACAAGGTAGTAGAGACCCAGGAAGCACAAGCAGAAATGAATGGAAAAGAGGGGGAGAAGAGAGTATATGAAAGAGTAATCCATAGAGAGACCTATAAACCCCAAGGAACATAAGAAAAAATGCATCAAACAAGTCTATATACAAGATATAATGAATAGGAAGTATTTTCAACGTTATATACAATGGGCACTCATGTCAAGCCTAAGAGGAAGAAATCAAGACAAGGTCCCATTTATTTCAGAACCAGGAAAAGCACCATAATTAGATAAGGGAAACCAAAAACTCCTACAAAGGTTCTTATCATTATTTATGAGTCACGAAGTAAAAAGAAATAAATAGGACCCAATGAAGGAAATATTAAGGAGGTCACTCCTCCTAAAACCAAAACCATGTCACCTATAGCATTTGTGAGTATGCCCATCGCTAGGAGAGTTACCTTCAAGAAGGCTGAGACACAATATGCCTTTGAGAAAGTAGGAAAAGAGAAGCTATAGAAGGATCAGGGTTTGCTACAGGAGAAACAAGGTTCACTACACGAGGGGAAAATTATACTATAGGAAGAATAGGATAAGCTACATAAGAAAAAGTAAGAGCTAAAAAATGAATCCACCCTTGTGGATATGCTTACAAGAAGGAAGAGATCAATCATAAGAGTAGAGGGAGTGGACAAAGAGAGAAAGGAATGCAAGTTTTTACCCACAAGAGGGCACACCATCTAAGGAGAGTTGGGATGTCAGGGAGGCCACCGAGGCCATGAAAGACCTTGACATGGATGACTAAGTTCCAAAAATAATGAGAAACACCTTCTACAGGGCATGATGATGAGCAGGGAAATTTTTAAGAATAAAAATTCATTTTAAAGTTTAGTAACCTTGACGAGTATTATTAGTCCCTAATATGGAAACTCTAAAATATTTAGCAATATTTTTGTAAAAATATTCAAATTTATAATTATTTTTTATAGTCTCTATAAAAATTTGGTGATTTGTATGATAAAATAATTTATAGTATAAAATTTGGGTGAATCATTTTTAGAAAAAATGAAATTTGGTGAATCCTTTTTTTTGGAAAAACCATGGAAAATTAGCTTGCCTGCGAATACTAGCCCCTAAAATTTTAGTTGATGATGAGTCCGATCAATAGGTATATTTTTCATATCATTATGCCATCCTCTAACCTTAAAAATATCCTTTTCTCATAGTAATTCACATTTTTGGTTATATTATGCTCAGTAAGAGTAAAATGTGTTTCTCATAATATGTAGCATAATGTGGTTTAATTGCATGAAAAGGAAGCATTTTTTAGGAAATTACTGTGCAAGGGCTTGATGGAGACAAGGAGAGAATATAGGGGGAATTTCCACATCATTAACTCCCTAACTTGGCTTGGGATCATAGCATCCTCTCTCACTGGTTCGAATTTGTCGGAAACCGAATGACTCCTTGTCGAAGTGAAGCTCAAGAGGGACAAGATCCACCATTTCTGAGGTCAAGGATGCAATAACTCCTACTTTGAAGAGATTTTCTATCAACTACCCTTTTGTAAAAATAAACAATAAGAAAATCTCATTAAGATTTGAAGTTTTTGTTTAGCTAGGTGGAGCTATTTAGCTTGAAGCTTGACATTGTCACTTTGAACTTTTATGTAATGCATGAAACCTATACTTTTCTATAATGAGAAGTTCAATTTTAAGCTACATCTAAGTTAGTTTTAGAGGGTTGAGATCCTTTGGTTTTGGCCCAACCCAGATACTTTGGTCCCTCTTCTTGTACTTATATTTTCTTCTTGATACCAAGAATTTCATAGTTTCTTTCATTTCCCTAGAGATTAAACTATAAAAACCTGTGGTTGCAAGCCTCTATGTCACCTCTCTTGTTGGATAATGAGTGAAAGGATTCACAACCTCAGTGGAAAAATATTATGTTTATGATTTCTTAGAAATAGATGAATGTTAGCTACTCTTGTTTACATTTACTTTTTGTAGCTTAGAAGTCAGTTTAGTGATTAGATTAGTGTTATTGGATAAAGTAGATCTTATTTAGATTCAATTCATCTTTTCCATCATAGGTTATCTCATTTTTTTATGGTAAATTGATGCATGCATGTGATTGATTGCAGGTATATGTTGATCTATAGGGAAGGGCACATCTACCACTTCCACCTTGGACTCCTTTATATCCTCTTTCCAACCTCCATTTGTTTCGCAGAATTATGTTTTCCTAAGTCATTTTTCCTAGTAAACGTATGACATTATGAGCACTCATCCTAGTGCAAGACAAACATCTAAGTGGTCTTGATCTTGACTAGGGGGATCAACCCAACCTCCCTTCATTTTATTCAGCCACCATCCACCTCTCCATACCCTCAAGACATCATTTTAACACTCAAAATCCACTCGTAACCCCTCTTATAGAATTACATGCCCTCTTGTACCAATACAAGACCTCCCTTAGAAATCACATATAGCAAGCTTGTAGAAGCACCCTTTTTCATCATTTTTTATCCCCACTACAACATGAGCTCAGGAAACATGAATAACGACTGCCAACTATGATTTGGTTATTAGGGGAATCTCCTAGGCCACTCCAACCATCCCCTTTCTTCACTACAAAGCATAGTAGAAATAGATTTTTTTTATCACAAGTATGATGCAAGTAGGCTACTAGTTTTAAAACAAGTGTGAACTAGGTAGATGATACATGTAACTATGATTGGTAGTTTAATGAATTGTGCAAGACAAAATAGCTTCCTTTCTGCAAGTAGATTTGGTAGTTTCATGATAAAACAACTTTCTTTGTACAAGTAGGGTAGCCTTCATCCTTTCATGAAATTAGCATCTACAAGTTGAGTCAATGGAATTTTCACTTTCATAAGTAGAATTAGTTTTCAATTGAATGTTCATCAGCAAGACTTCATTTCAATTCAGTAGGAGGAATGGTCTCTAAGCACTTTGATCTAATTTCATGAATAAGGGTGTCATGAGTAGAATCCAACTAGTTGTGCATAGAGCATTGTCACGTCTAGCTTGGATGAACCCAGGGTTGATAACTTGAGTTGAGGAGCCCTTGGGAGTTGTAACAATATTGGTGCAATACAAGGGCTCACCGGGTTGGCCATCTCTCTAAGTCATGAAACGATAAGTAGAGTGACCACCTTACTGCTAGGAATTCTGTGGAGAAAAGAAGACAAGCCAAGGAGTGTCACAACTAGGAATAAATTCTTCATTTTGAAAGAGAATCTTGTAGAAGATAAGAATGGAGTGAGAAGGGAAATATTTCCTTACCCTTGGGATGCGTTAGCTTACTATATCCTCAAGTGTATATCTTGTGAAGGGTGATTAAGTATGGTCTATTCCTACCACTACGAATTTCTCCATGAGCTGAGATTCAAGGAAAAATTCTCTCCCTCAAAGAGTTAGTACCGCACATTTCCTCCTACATTCAACGATTGAGATGAGTCAAAAGGTGAGGGAAAGAAAGCACCATCACTTAGCTCACCATGGCCTCATCAAGTTAATTATGATGGATTATTTGAGCCAATTAAGGATCCATAGCCTATGGACTAAGTTTGTGGACATGGATAGGGAAAGTTTCATAGAAACCTAGCCCATCTCACCTGGAGAAACAACAACCTCTAGCATTGGAGGTAAAGAAGGAAAAATAGAGGAGGAAGAGGCAAGAAAAGAAAAATAAAAGGAGAGAAAATCATAGGAAGAGGAGGTACTATAGACAGAGGAAGAAGAAGCAACAATTAAAGGGGAAGAGGGGAAGAAATGAGTATAAGGAATAGTAATCCCTAATGAGACTTCTAAACCCAAATAAGCAGAGAAACAACGACATAAAACAAGTATATCTCCAAGGGATACTGAACAAGAAGTAGCTGCAACATTGGCTACATTGAGAACACTTGTCAAGACCAAGAGGATGCAACTAAGACAACGTCCCTGATATTTCAAAACTAGGAAGAGCACCAAAATCAGATAGGGGAAACAGAAAAATCCCACAAGCATCCCTATCATTATTGATGAATCACCAAGTAAAAAGGAAGAAGTGGGACCCAATGAGGGAAATGTTGAGGAGGTCATTTCTCCTAAAAAACAAAATCAAGTCACCTATAACATTTGTGGGTAGTCCCACCACTAGGTCAGTGACCTTCAAGAAACCCAAGATGCAAGCTTCCTTTGAGAAAGTAGAAAAAGAGAAGCTACATGAGAGATAGGGTTTTCTATAAGAGGAATAGGAGAACCTACAAGAGAAGAAAAATGAGCTACAGGAAAAAGAACCCACCTCAAAGGAAATTGGAAAATAACTCTAAGAGCTCCAAAAACCTGATCCATAGCCTAGCTTGGGGTTCTACTACAAATTTACTGGAGGAAGGATTATCCCTAAAAAATTGTAATCCCGCTCCTTTATGAGTTGGAGATAGAGAGAGGCAGAACGCACAGTTGGATGCAAATATCCGAATCCAAGATTGTGGTAGATGTGATCCTCGTGGAGTAGAAATTCACTGAAATGGGAAAGGAATTTAGTGATCTGAGACTAAGGGAGTCTATTATGAAGGAGGAACTACAAACAGAAAACACAAGGTTGAGAGAGAGCCTGCATGAGAAAGAAACATAACTTGCCACCATGGCTAGTCTCTATGGAAGCCCTATAATGTAGGAAACCATCAAAAACATATGCTCTCTTCCTCAAAGAATAGTCATTGTAGTTCCAGCTAAAAACTCTAACACAATATGGGTATTTTTCTTTTCATGACTATAGGTAGTTTATTGAGTTTTGAAAACAAACTATTATGGATGATAGGGAAAAGTTAGCTGAATTCTACATGCACAATTTCATTTTCATAGATCTGAATTTCTGGGATCCAAATTCAAGATTGGGAGACATGCAACTAATGGATTAATCATATTGGTTGAATCATGAAGAGACATGGGCTGAGGAGGTGTTAGGACGGGTTCCTCTGGGTCAAGTTTTGATAACATATTGTAAAGTATCTGCATTTTGAGGAGCAGAGTGCGAATAATGTAGGTCACTAGGAATCATGGAGCTTTAGGAAGGTAAAAGCCCCTTACTTTTTGTATTGTTTTGAGATCTTCCCATGGTTTCCAAACCATGGTAATGTAATGCGAAAAAGTATATAAAAGGGTGTCTTAGCAAGACTAAGGTAATCAATCATTAGAATGGGATTTTGATATGTTTTGAGTCTATACAATCTTTCAGTATTTTTTGAAAAATGGAAGGCTCTTACACCTGCGTGTGTGGAGACCTTCGTAAGTCAGCAACAGATTAAGTGGGTCCCTGTAGCTGTGTGCCCAAGATCTGGGAAGTTTGTATAACAAAGATCTGAAGTAATAAAGAAAATTTGAAGCAACTATGTGTCCAATTTATATACTTGTGTGTTTTCTGTATTTATGTGCAATTGAATGCCATTATCTATAAGTGAACACCAACTAAGAAGGAAATCGAGAAGTGGATATATCGTAAGTTGCACGAGTTTCCATATTGGGAAAGTAGGAATCCACACTTGTAAAAAGAGAAGTGGGTATAGAGGTGTCTCTACATAGAAGTACATGACATTTTCTTTTCGACGTTCCCTTGCGAATTACATGAGTGGCTGTCCAAATTAGTGGATAGTGAACCTACGTGGAAGCACGATGATCCTATTGTGTGTACCCCAAAGTGAGTCAAACATCTTGAAGTATATTATTATAAGGTTGCAAGGGTTTTTTATTACTAAATTGATAGAATCTTGGGCATTTTCACCATTAAATTTGTAATAGATACATATGTATCCTATAGTGAAGCTAAATGACAATTCTTGAAAGGGCCGAGAGGTATTTAACTCAAATCGCTAAAATCCAGAATTAAAATGCTTTTATGTGAAAAGGGGATTATTTTTTACCTTAATGTTTAAGAGCAGTTAGACTCAATATACATGAAGTGGAAAGTGATTCAGAGTAGATCGAGACAAATTTAGCGAAAGTGCATAGATCTGATTATTGGGAAAGTCTAAAAGTGACGAAGAAAGAAGTTTCCCTAGTATGCCAAGAGGTGCAGCACAGAAAATATATTAGGGTACTTCTAGAATTCTACATTGATACACTCCACCTCCACCCTCACCTTTGCCTCATACACCTACACCTACACCTACACCTATACCTACACCTACACCTACACCTCCACCTCCACCTCCACTATTCAGTATGGTGAATATAGTGAAAATGCATGTATTTAGGGGTAAGGGATCAAAGGATCTCGATCAGTTTTTCATTCATCACAGAGGCTATATGGAAAGCAAAGTAGGTCAATAATGATGGCATGAAGGAATTGCAACTGGTTACAATGCTACATGATAGAGATCTTACCTGGTACATCAGATATGTACGACTCATCTGACTACTTCACTGGCTAACACAAAGGATGCATTGAATGTGGAAATTAGGAAGTCGAAGTCACAAGCTTAGTGTGTGACTAAAATAAAGGAGATCAAGCAAATGACTAATGAGTCTGCTTGGGATATATATCAATGTCTAAAGTTCTTATTAAGTCAAGCTAACGTTCATATTTCAGATGAAGAACATAGGAATTGGTATATAACTTCGTTATTACCTCCATTAAGATTGCCATTATCTCAACAAAAGATTGAGTGCTAGGCTAAAGCATTGGAAATCACGATCAAGCTATAAGGTTCACTGATCGAGGATACAAATATAGAAGTTCAGAAGATCCAGTCGTAGCTAGCATGCCTACATATGGAGTTGCAGGATCTAAAGAAGGGAAACGAGGCTAAGTAAGAAACTCATTCTAATGTTTGGTGTAAGAAGTGAAAGGCCAAAGGTCATCATAAGGATCTGTTCCCTATATTCTGCAATTATATATCTATGGGAGGTCCTAACCCACTAAAGCCATAATATTCCATTGGATCAAGCACTGGTGTAAATACCTAGTGTAGAATCTACCAAGTATGAGGAGAACATTTGACAAATAATTGCTCCCTATTACAGAAATTTTACAGTCTCCAAAGAAAATGTTTTGTAACTTTTGTAAATCAGTTGGTCATGATGAAGGAACTATCAAGGCTATGAACTAATGATGGAAAAGACTCCGCTCTATAGAATGCAGGTTCCAAATTGCACGCAAAACAATCAAGGATCACCTACAGCTTGCATAGGATTCCAAGGAGGGGGAAGAGGATGAGGATGAGGAGTTGGAAGAGGTTGGGGCCAAAATATTTGTTACAACTATAAAGAACCAAGAAACTTTGTAGGTGACTATCAAAATCCAATGCACCCTTCTGGTCAATAGTCATCAATTTGATCATGTTATAGAATATTGTCTAGTCTTACTAGCGAAGATACAAGAGAATAAGAACCAACAGCTGTCACACAATATTCAGATGATGAGATCTTAGTCGTGTGAACACAATACTAGTATCAAGATTGTCATGTGAAGTGGTGTAGCCACTAGTGAAGAAAAGGTTGAAGGAAAATAGCCAGAATCTAATTCATGGTTTTGAAAAATTCGGTGAGAAGAATCTTGTGTTTGATTTACATAGAGAAAAAGAGACGTTCATGGAGGAAAGAAATAGTTTTATGGATCCAGGTGCTTCTACATCTTAGGACTATATTTTGATATTCTCATGAAAGAATAAACCTAAAGAATCTACTGCGACGTAGTATTCAGATCCAATGGTGTTAAAATCGTTTCTATAGACCTGCTTGAAGTTATTATCAGATCATAAGGCAATAGAATGACTACAAGAGCTAATAGATAACTCCGCCAATAAGGATAAGTTGTTACTGGAACAACATGCAGTCAATAAGGTGAACCAAAGAAAGAAGATCATTGGTAGGGAGATGCGGTTGACTGCGTAGATTGGTGATTTCGAAATGGACTAGGTAATCCTAGACTTGGGCTTTGATGCTAACGTTTTTACGAAGCAAACTTGGGAGCATATGGGAAAGTGAAATTTATAGTGGTTGCCAATTCAACTCCACATGGAGAACCAACAAAAAATAATTCCAATAGGTTGCTTGCATAGAGTAACTGTAGATATTAAAGGTGCAAGAGTAGTGGTCGATTTCGAATTTATCGAGATCGTCGATGAAAATATTCCATACCAAGCATTGCTCGAGATTGATTGGGCCTTTGACATGAACACAATAATTCACTTATAGAAGCGAAGCATGGTATTTTAAAAGAATGAGCTTCAAGTAATTGTCATGTTGGAACCAGCTAAAGGTGTTCGATACACAGAACCAAACTATCACTATTATGAAGATGAATACATTGAGCACACATATAAGTTAGCTGTGTGAAATGGAGATTGGATCATTCCCACTTTGCATGGAAGAATCAGCTAGGAGAAGGAAATTTCTTTCCAATCAAACTTAGATGAAGAGTTAGAAAATTGGGAGAATCGGTTGCATGAGGTCTCTATGCTGTGATGTAATTGTCTTATAAAGTCGCTACGTTGTATATCTACTAATGTATGTAAGTTACCCTATTATGAAGCCTTTGATGATGTCAATATATTTCTTGACCATTTTGAAAGGGATGTATCCGAGGAACATCGATTACAGGCCTTAGATCTAGCATTGAGAGCTACACCTGTGAGATGGTGGGGTACACACAAGGATAATTTTTTCGACTGCAAGGAATATCATTGAATGATGGGATTAAGATCTAGCTAAGAAAACACTTGAATCACTGAAAAATACACAAGGAAATATGATCTGCAAGAACATCTTGTGTGATGGACTAAGGCGTGAGGTGAGATACCTCAACTTGAGTGGGTGCATATCATTATTCACAACCTAGATGTTATCCCAAGGAAAAGGTATTTCGAGACAGAGATGCGACGTAGGACCACTAACTTGGATGAGATGAAAGAAAGTTTCTTGTTGACATTCAGTTTCAAATATGGGTTCGAATGCATCAATGGATCACTTCAGGGAATTAAAGCAGAAATCTTCTGAGCACCCATTGAGCCTATCACATGGGTATAGCTTGACTGGACTATGCAGCTAAAACATGATTTAGAATGTTAAAATGTCATGGCAGAGGAAGGTGGACCTAATGCAGAAGGTCTCTGATATTTTATGATCGGTACACACAAAAAAGGAAAAAATTGGTTCAAAAAAAGAACCAAAATTTGTGAACATTGGTGACTATTGGCATGAAGATACAGTGGATAAGGTTGCTGAATTATTACGTGAATATCAGGATTTATTTCCAATGAATTTCTCTGAATAAAAAGGGATAGTATGAGATTTGGTTATGATGAATATCAATCTAAAACTTGATGTGAAGCTAGTTAAGTAATGCCCATATCTATTGAATCCAAAGTACAAGAAAAAGGTAAGGGAGGAACTCAATAATATGCTCGCTACCAAAATTATTGAGCTTGTAGAAGAATTTCAATGGGTCATTCCTATGGTTGTTGATGATAAAAAAAAAAGGGTGATATCAAGATCTGCGTAGATCTACAGAAGTTGAATGATGCATGCATACATGATCCATTCCCTTCGTTGTTTACAGATGAAGTTCTCGAGAATGTTCGTGGATAGGAAGCTTATTCATTTACAAATGGATTCTCGGGATACCATGGAATTAAGATTGTGCTAGAGGATAGAAGTTAGATTACCTTTGGTACAGAATGGGGGTCATTCCAATATACAGTCATTCCTTTCAGACTAAAAAGTGGTCTTGCAATTTTCTAGTTGTCGCAACATTCAAGGAATTCATTCATAAGTTTTTGGAAGTCTACTTCAACGATATGACAGTGTTCGGGTAGGTCAAGAAACATGTATCTAGTTTGCACCTCATGTTGGATACATGTAGCAAGTGTCATATCTCCTTGAACCTAAAGAAATGCATTTTTTGTGTACCTTATGGAATATTGTCAGGCCATGTTGTCTGTAAGCAGGGATTGATGGTAGACCCTACTAATATTGTCGTAATTATCAATCTAGAGCCCCCTAGGAATGTAAACCATCTACGCATGTCATTGGATCATACTGGGTACTATAGGAAGCTTATTACGGCATACGCGTAGATTACTATACCCATGGAGAGTTTTTAAAGAAAGATGCTACATTTTGTTGGGACGATGATTGGTAGGAGAGGTTGGATATTTTGAAGGATAAGATGGTTACAACATCCATCTTAGTATTCCCATATTGGAAGAAGGAATTTCATGTGCATGTGGATGCATCTTGTATAGCGTTGGGATCCATATTAATTCAACTAGGGGAAAGAGATATCGATCACCCGATTTCCTTCACTAGTCGAAAACTATCTAAGGCCAATTAGAACTACTCAACCACAGTGCATGAAGGATTGGCCATGGTTTATGCACTACTAAAATCTAGGCATTATCTGCTAGGTGCACACTTTAAGATGTACACAGACCATTCTACTTTGAATTACCTAGTAAATACGCTTCTGTTGGGAGAGGGGGAGTGGGGAATCTAGAGGTGGTTGCTCCTTTTCCAAGAATATGATTTTGCAGTGATAGTGAAGCCTGAGATATTAAATGTTGCACTGGACCACCTCGCTAGGATTGATTATGGTGAAGAGTGTACAAATATTGATGAAGGATTACCTGATGCACAACTCTTTGTTGTATGCATTGCAGATGAGAATTTTGCAAACATTGTTTAGTTTTTTTCTGTTGATGTAGCTCTGTTGGGTCCCTATAATACTAGTGATTACCCCATTACTATTGTAGTTATACCCCTTATTTATATTGTTGTGCCCCTATTACCCCCATGTTGTTATTTCTGTGCCCCATAGAATCCCTCTATTCTTATTTTTGTGGCTTTATATTATTATTGTTAGGTCGGCTGGATTATATTGTGACTCCTTAGACTCCTATATATAGAAAGGAGGTTTTGTCATTTGTATCATCGAAGAATTTTTCATTTATGTAATGTAAAGGAGGTTGCCCCCTTGAAGAGGCTAAATTATAAGGCGTGGATCTCTCTTTTCTATCCTTTTGTGAGCTGGTTTCATAACATTTGGTATCAGAGCTTTGGATTCTAGGGTTTCGCTCCTCCAAACAGGTCGTCGTGGCATTTTCACTATAACTTTTTTTCTGTGACGTTTCAGAAGTGGCAAAAAAAACTCATCTGAGAAGAAATCTCGCTGAACCTTGGGTCCGAATTTCAGATCTTTTTGCGCGATATTTGCGGAGATATGATCTGAGGAAGTTGGTCCTTTTACAGACTCTTGAATTACATTCAAAACAGCTAACCTGGGGAAAATCGTCATAACTTTCTCTTTGGGGATCGGATTGAAATTTCGTAAGAAGTTACAGAAAGAGGACGGACTGTCGTTTCTTGTATACGTGTTTCAGATTCAAAGGTTGAAACAGTGACTCGTGGCACGTCGTACAAGTTCGCTCTACTGAACTAGTCTAAAAGCAAGTCACTGTGGGAGATTTCACATAACTCTTCCTTGGAGAATCCAAGTTGGGTCAGACTTGTGGCATTGGTAAAAGGACATAGAAGGATACTACAGGTCGCAATTTCAGAACTAGATGATCCGAAATTACAGAGATACATCAGATTCAATATTAGGCTTCTATAAAGTGAAAAAAAGGTGTGTAGTTTTTTTAAAATTTTTCTGTAAGCTTGGTTTAACGGAATTCAAAGGGCATAGTAAAGCATTATTATCGGTAACTGATGCCCCGAGGAAAGAAAATTCAAACACTTAGTAAGGAACCTGAAAGCTCTAGCATGACTCATGAAGAAGAGGAATAAATGCTACATGATATATCAAAATTACAAGAACAAGTGCAACAAATGTCACGCTCACAAAAGCTAACAAAAGCTAAGATAAGTGGCGTGGAATATAAGATAAATGGTGTGGATGCTAAGATGGAAGATTTGAAGATAGATTTGAAGACAGATTTGAAGAAAGACATGGCAAATTTGAAGACAGACATGGCAGATTTGAAGACAGATTTGACAAATTTTCTACAAGAGATACTTACTAATGGTGAAAAGGTTGTAAAGGAAACTCATGATGTGAACAAAAGTAATGTTAATCATGATTCCATATATTCTAATGTTGGATCGAAGACCCACCATATTCCAAAAATCAATATGAGGAAGTTTGATGGCAAGGATCCCGCCACATGGATATTACAAATGGAGTAGTTCTTCGATCTCAATAATGTGCAAAACACACAAAAGGTACGTATGGCAACTGTATATTTGGAACCAAATCAGTTTGTATGGTATCAATGGCTTTGCTCTCGTAAAAAATTTATCACTTGGGCAATTTTTACGGAAGAATTGATAGCACATTATGAAGATACAAAAAGCAACACTTTTTTTAGCCAATTGATAAGTCTCAAACAAAAGGGTTCAGTAATGGAGCACATTGAGGAGTTCCAAAAATTGAACATAAGGGTCAAAGATATTCCAGAGGAGCATACGATTGATGTGTTCATAGGGTCTTTAAAGGATAATATCCAACATGATGTTCACCTTTGGGAACCTGATTCATTAGAGAAGGCAATCAGGTTAGCAAGAAAAATGGAAAGCAAAATTATGGCAACCACGAAGCATACCACTCACAACTATAAAGACGGAAGTGTTGTTTCCCCTAGTCTTCCACAACCTATAAGGTTGACACCACAACAATTGGAAGAAAAAAGAGCAAAAGGGCTTTGTTACAGTTGTGATAGCGAATACACTAAAGGTCATAAGTGTGCAGAGAAGAAATTATTCTACATAGATTGTGAAGAGGAAGAAGAAAAGGAGCAAGAAAGGTCAAAAGAAGAAGATATACTCCAGGAACAAAGCCTAGATGAAGAACAAATAAATCCAACCATATCTTGTAATGCATTGGCGGGAATTACCACTCCTCAAACCATCAAGATAGAAGGACAAATCAAGAAGAAAAAGGTAATAGTGTTGATTGATTCAGGAATCACCCACAATTTTATTCATTGTAGGGTTGCAAAAGAATTGAATTGCTTCCTATATCCAGCACCAGAGTGTCAAGTGATGATTGCAAATGGAGGAATAATAAATTGCTCTGGAAGGTTGCATAATATCAAGCTATCCATGGGAGAATATGTATTGACTATCCCAATGCTTTCCATTCCAATGGGAGGTGTTGATGTTGTACTAGGAGTCCAATGGCTACAATCCTTGGGTACAATAGCTTTTAATTTTCAAGAACTTTTCATCAAATTTTCTACAGAAGGAAAGGAAGTAGAATTAAGGGGTATTGTAGGGAAACCAGGAAAGTTAATCAGCTCTAATGGTATGACAAAGCTTCTAAAAAAGGAGCAAAGAGGTGTAATTGCACAATTATGTTCGCTAGATGTTTCCACATCGGAATCATCTATTTCTCCAGATCTCCAAAAAGTCCTGGACAATCATTCCAAGGTATTTGAGACTGCCAAAGGTCTCCCACCTATGCATGATCATGATCATGTTATTCATCTGATTCCAGGAAGTGTTACTCCAAACATCAGGCCGTACAGATATCCCTATGTCCAAAAAAGTGAAATTGATTGTATGGTTGCAGAAATTCTAGAGGCTGGTATAATTCAACCAAGTCAAAGTTCTTTCTCTGCTCCAGTAGTATTGGTGCACAAGAAGGATGGATCGTGGCGCATGTGTCCGGATTATAGGGAGCTCAAAAAGCTCACTATTAAAGATAAGTTCCCCATTCCTGTCATTGATGAGTTACTGGATGAATTGCATGGATCAATTCACTTCACCAAGTTGGATCTTCGTTCGGGATATCATCAAATCAGAATGAAGATTGAAGACATTACGAAAATAGCATTTAGAACTCATGAGGGTCATTATGAATTTTTGGTCATGCCTTTTGGCCTTACTAATGCACCTTCAACATTTCAAGGTCTGATGAATTCAATTTTCAAACCCTTCCTTAGAAAATTTGTGTTAGTATTTTTTGATGATATACAAATCTACAACAAGTCTTGGAAGGACCATGTTGAACATGTTGATAGGGTGCTACAACTATCAGAGGAGAAACAATTATATGCAAAAAGATCCAAATGTTTCTTTGGAGTCCAGGAGGTGGAATATTTGGGTCATATTGTATCTCATGAAGGAGTTAAGGTAGACCCTAGCAAAATTAAAGCCATTAAGGAATGGAAAATTCCCACATCCATAAAGCATCTGCGAGGATTTCTTGGGTTGACAGGGTATTATCGCAAGTTTGTTAAGAATTATGGGAGAATAGCAGCACCTCTAACAACATTATTGAAGAAAGATGCATTTTCATGGACTCCGGAAGCAACAAAGGCCTGTGAACATCTTAAAGAGGCAATGTGCCAAGCACCGGTCTTAGCTACACCGGACTTCACAAAAACCTTTATTGTGGAATGTGATGCTTCAGGAAATGGAATTGGTGTTGTTCTAATGCAAGATGAAAGACCCATTGCTTTTGAAAGTCGTCCAATAGAGGGAAAGTTTTTAAGCAAAGACATTTATGAGAAGGAAATGTTGGCAATACTCCATGCACTTAAGAAATGGCGACCCTACCTAATGGGAAGACACTTCAAGGTAAAAACGGATCATGATAGCCTTAAATACTTTTTAGAACAAAGATTATCCTTTGAAGAGCAACAAAAGTGGGTCACAAAGATGTTGGGTTATGACTTTGAAATCATCTACAAAAAAGGGAAGCAAAATGTGGTGGTAGATGCACTCTCAAGAAAGGATGAGGATGTGGAAGCATTGTTGTGCGCCATTTCTATTATCCAACCAGATTGGATAAACGAAGCAAGGGAGGAATGGAAGAATGATGAAGAAGTGTGGGCACTTATTCGAAAGCTACAACAAGATTCCAGTACGTCTGATACATTTAGCTGGCAAAATGATTCATTATGGTACAAAGATCACTTATACCTCTGTAAGAATTCCCAGCTAAAACAAAAGATTCTTATGGAATTGCACACTTCTCCCTTAAGAGGGCACTCAGGATTTTTAAAAACTTACCACAGGGTTAAGAAGGAATTTTTTTTGGATGGCCTTAAATCAGATATTCAAAAGTTTGTGGCGGAATGTTTCGTTTGCCAACAAAATAAATTTGAAACAATTAAGACACCGGGTCTATTACAACCTTTATCCATTCCAAGCCAACGTTGGGAGGAGGTTTCAATGGATTTTATCACAGGTTTACCCAAGTTTGAGGGAAAGAGTGTCATCATGGTGGTAGTTGACAGAATTACCAAGTATGCACACTTTTGTGCATTATCACATCCATTTAAAGCCAATACAATTTCTACTGCATTTATGGAAACAATTCAAAAGCTACATGGAAACCCAAGGATTATTGTAAGTGACAGAGATCCCATTTTCACTGGAAATTTTTGGACATAATTATTTTCTTGTCTTGGTACTCAGTTAGCTCATAGCTCATCTTATCATCCTCAATCTGATGGGCAAACTGAGATAGTAAACAAATGTTTGGAAGGATATCTTTGTTGCTTTGTATCTGATAAACAGACACAATGGGTCAAATGGTTGCCTCTGGCTGAATGGTGGTATAACACTTCCTTCCATACAACAACAAAAATGACCCCATTTATGGCACTTTATGGGTATCAACCACCATCCATCACATCATATTTAAGAGAAAATTCTAAGGTTCAGGAAATGGAACATCACATCGAACATCAACAACAAGTCCTCCAACTCTTAAAGGATAACCTCGTGTTGGCACAAAATAGAATGAAATAACAGGCAGATCAACATCGCAGTGAAAGAAGTTTTGATGTAGGTGATTGGGTATTCCTACGGCTACAACGATAGAAGCAAATGTCCCTAAAGAAAGCTAAGAAGGATAATAAATTATCACCAAAGTATTATGGTCCATACAAGGTGTTGCAAAAGATTGGTACTATGGCATACAAGTTGGAGCTTCCTGCAACTTCTCTATTGCACCCAGTTTTCCATGTTTCATGTTTAAAGAAAGTTATAGGCGACAAGTTCCCAGTTCAAACAATATTGCTAGAACTTGACGAGGAAGGAAAAATTATATTGGAACCGGAAGCAGTCACAGAAACAAGAATTCGACAGCTACGGAATCGATCAATTTCAGAGTATCTTATCAAGTGGAAGAACTTATTCGCTGAAGATTCCACATGGGAGGATGAGAATTTTATGCAGAAGTATCCAGAACTACTCAAATGTTGAGGACAACACTTTTTTGAAGGAGAGGGGCATGTTGGGTCCCTATAATACTAGTGATTACCCCATTACTATTGTAGTTATACCCCTTATTTATATTGTTGTGCCCCTATTACCCCCATGTTGTTATTTCTGTTCCCCATAGAATCCCTCTATTCTTATTTTTGTGGCTTTATATTATTATTGTTAGGTCAGCTGGATTATATTGTGACTCCTTAGACTCCTATATATAGAAAGGAGGTTTTGTCATTTGTATCATCGTAGAATTGTTCATTTATGTAATGTAAAGGAGGTTTCCCCCTCGAAGAGGCTAAATTCTAAGGTGTGGATCTCTCTTTTCTATCTTTTTGTGAGCTGGTTTCATAACAAGCTCTTTAAGGTTATACGACACAAGATAAGAAGAAATTAGTTGTCAAGGCTACAAATTTTGTTGTGATTGCATAGAAATTATATAATATGGGATGGGATGAAGTTCTATGCCAATATGTGCCTGAATATGAAAGACACAGTACTCTAGTTGTAGCGCATGGCAGTATTGTTGTGGGACATTATGCAGGCAAGGCAATCGTATAGAAGATACTACGAGAAAGATTATGGTGACCGATGGTACATAAAGATTCCAAGGTATACTGCAGTGCTTGCGATGCATGTCGAAGGACGAGGAGGCCATCACAAAGGGATGAAACACCATTAAATCTACAAGTCACACTACAAGAATTTGATAAATGGGCAATTGACATCGTTGGAGCTTGTTACATAGCATTTTTTCACTGTCCTTGTACTTCCCGTTCCACAATCTCGAAGGACCTCTACAGTGAACCCTACATGCTTTCCCATCATGAAGAAACTCCCATTATGTCCCTCTTTATGAGCAGAAGAATTCCCTTTTGCATAATTTCCTAAGAATATTCCTTTTACCCCAGTTTATAAGATTGAAGCTAATGACCATTTTCTTCCTTGTGCTGATTTTCAGAGATTCAAATTATCACTCATGCCGTACGGAGTGACTAAGCCCTTTTTTAGTTGCATCAATCCTATTTTGGCAAGTTTTTTAAATATGGAGTCAAAGCTTCTAGGTCTAGAAGCTTCCTAATGAAAGTCTGGTAAATGGTTGGACCAGATGGAGCCGAGGAAGTCAGTTTGGGCTCCTTTCCCCTATTAAGATGGAACAAACCCAAGAGATCAGGCCTTCCCCCATGATAAGAGGAACCATCTCCCCTCCATCCAAGCTATATAAACCTCTCTTTTCCCAAGCTAAACGAGTTCCTTAGTTTTGGAGTGAGTTTGAATGATCAGCAAGACATATATAGCTTGTAGCTCTGTAGTTTATGTTTGAGGGAGAATAGTGTGTTTAGTTTGGTTTGAGACTAAAGTGAAGAAGCCTTAAAATTTTCACCGCTGGGGCTATCGATGACAATCTAGTAGAAGTGTGGGAACCACAACACGTCGGAGGAGACCAGCAACATCAAGGCATTGGTTGTAATCTCTTTTTGAACTTATATGAATACAACTATTGATTGATTTATTACGTAAAGTGTTATCTCACATATTTATGGCTTAATGTTACTTGACCCGTTAAGTTGGCTAAATTCAATTTGTATGCTATCACATTTGTTGTTTGTTTTCTTGTTTCAGGTTATCGAAGGAAGGAAATGGAAAGTAGCTGGAGTAAGGAAGTATAATCATCACCAAGTGGAATAGAGTTCTAAGAGGTACGCCCTCTTATTTGATTCTAGCTTAAGAAATTTTTCCATAGATTGTCTGTTTGTGGCTAGACCCGCTCTCTCGGGATAAAGGAATTGTTTGTGTCCGCACTTAGAATCTACATGCACAACAAATTGGCAACTCTGCTGGGGAGCCAATCCTTCTGTTTGATTGATTTTCATTTCATGATTTTGTGCGAACTTTTCTACTATCAGCATTTCCCTTTAGTTTTATCTACTTTTCCTGGTTCACTACTCTGAGTCTGAAATTTATAGTGGCAATTCTGGTTTTAGCCTTCGAATTCTTTTTTCTTGAATCCTCGGTCTGTTATAGACATTTTTGTGCCTTACAGCATTGAGCATAAAATTTCCATAATCTAAGGGATCCAAAGTCCCTAAACATGTTTTTCCTACCCCTAGAGGAACAAGGCTAACAAACCACAGCAATTCACAGAAGTTCTCCACCAGAAACTGCTAAAAAACAAGTCAATTCAGGATCAATTCAGTGGCTCCACTAGCTTTCTGCGCTGAATGTCAAAGCCAACACTGGCTACCTGCGCTGAATGTCAAATCCAACATTGGATACCTGCGTTGAGCGAGAATTTCCAAATGGCAAGTTCATTCCAAGAGGTGTCAAGACCCAGGAAGCTTCCAGAATCTTTCTCAATGACACTTGCCTCAGTGAATTCGACTAGTGATGAGTAAGAGGTTCCAAATCTCCAAGTGGAAGCAAGAACCTCCAAGTGGAATCAAGAACTAACAGAGGGAGAGGACACTAGTCAGATCTCAAGCTGACTCATCCTCTCTCCAAACATCTATATATGGATCTCTCCTCCATGAGATCTAGAGGCTGGAATTTGGTTATTGCAAAGAATTGATGTTGGTTTGAGATTTGAATCATTGGGTGCTTAATGCTTTGAAGGGGGTGAAGATAGGAATTCCATTTGCTGGGAAGGAGATGCTGGATTGGAGCCCTCTGGGTTGTATCTCTTCCTGAACCTTGTTATTCATCAATAAAGCTATCTTTGTTTCTCCTATATACGGATGTATCTTTGATGTATGATTGCATTAGTATGTTTAGTTTATTTCTAATCCTGAACTAGTTATGAATATGAATCAATGTCTTGTGTAGTGTTCTCTTCTTGTGATCTTGCAGAAACCTCTTGAAGCTGAGCGGGTGAGAAGGCAAGTAGCTGGGAACCCTCAAAGAGAAGAGAGACCGGATCGAGTGACAAACGGAAGACACCGGTTAGTCCATCTATCTCTCTTCATTCTTAATTCATAAAGGAAGAATACCAGAATAGCTGTCTCTGTTTGTTGCTAAGGCACTGTCACACCTTAGGTGGATAGGATCATCCTGCATAGGCATTTTTCCCCACAACAAATTGGCGACTCTGCTGGGGAGATCTATTTAGTCATTTTATTTGTGTCTCTATCATTGTTTGTTTCATAGACTCAAGAGTAGCAATCGAACTGCATCTGCTATTTTCAGATGCAAAGTAGACAGCTGCTGCTTTGATCCAATCACTAGATTTGTCTATGATCTGAACAATGGACTCACAAATGATTTGATGATCCTTTGTGATAGATCTTAGCCCTCCTTCAAATCATCCCTTTGATTGTACCTTGCTTGTTGCTTTTATTTGGCCTGAAACCGTAGATTAATTAGCAAACCGTAACCCAGAACCCAGAAACAATTCTCGTTTCTGCTTCAGCGCAGACTCTTTGAAGAGGTTCTGCATTTCAACGCAGGTCCCGTGAAGGCTACCTGCGCTGAATGTCAAAACGTCTGTGTTGGGAGTGCGCTGATCCAGTTTAGGCCTTGTGCAGCTGGGGTTCTCTGCTCTGTTTTGCCTTGTTTTGATCTCTGATTTCTACAGCCTGTAACCAGCATAGGTACCTGTCTGATAACTCCTTTTCTTTGCTTTAATTCCGCCTCCTTTTGTACAAAAAGACTGTGAGTGTTTTTATGTGTTTGTGGCGTCATTTACAGTTTTCCTCTGCAAGAGTGAAATAGTCATCCTGTAGCCCTTGATTCAGATCTGTTGATTGTGATCTTAGGAGAGAGTTCATTGGCTGTTTACAGTTGATTATACATTTACTTTTGCTTTTGGTTTGAGTTTGTCTCTTTTAAGTGTCAAAACAAGTGTTCATTTCGAAAGTCGTAAAGTGTTGTATTCTCTTCTACCCCTTTCTGATTTCGAAAAAGTAAACTTGTTTGTATTTGTCATTTAAAAGCAAATTCAAAGTTGTACAAAAAGCTTTCTTTTTAGGCATCAATATTAAGAGAGCGGAAAACAAACACCTGCATTGTGCATTTGCATCTTGATAGTTTGCATGCTTGATTTAGGAAAAGTGCATTTAGAGTGTGTTGATTGCTCTTTGAGAAAAGATGGTGTCTTTCTTTTCCCTTTGTAGCTAGGATTTTCATTGTTGAAAAAGACATAAATCTTGCTTATCATCTTTAGACTGCATTTAGGAATTGTATCATACATCTCGTGGTGATCCAAAAAGGCAAACTTCTAAGAAAGATCAACCTAAAATAAATTGAATGAACTTAACAACGCTTTGTAACTTAACGCACAACATAGAGGTCTAGGCTAGAGACGTGTTCCGGCGTTGTAAAGCCTGGTGACTGTCGATCTCGCTGATGGTGGGTGATTCCTCCTGAGGGACGATAGCACCAGTACGGATTGTGCTCCCACGTACCGTCGAGTATATATTGGGAGACCCCTATAGGCATAAAACCTTTATCCTTAGGAAGCCGTGTCGACCGCCCTACTGATCGTAATGCACTGAACACAGCATTCGGGAAGATTGACCGCCCGTACCTTAAAAAGTATTCTGCGGTTTTGCGAAAAGTTTTGCACACCCTCTACCTAGAACTCCAGAGCAGTTCCTTTTGGCCTTTTTCAGACTCTATAACGGAAAAATTCCATCCGAGCATTTGTCACTTCGGGCTCGTTAAAACATCGAAGGAGACTAGAGTCATCTTTAGCTTTTTCTCGACTCTTTAAAATTGAAAAATCAAGTTGTGTCAAAGCGTGTTAAAATTTATTTTAAACGGAATAATCATCACCTTTCCTTCGTTGATCTTCGAAGTTAGTCTCCCTTCATCACAAGTTCTTGTAGAATTGCTAGGAAATCTTTTGGATAGACTAAATATGTCTGAACAACCGTCGACATCCAGGACTGTGTCATCCGACGCAGCAGCGGCAGAACCTCCTGCTGCTACTCCAACGATGTTCGCTGGTATACCATCTGTCCCGGCAAATTGTCAACAACAAGCTAGAGTCCAATCAGAGACTGTTTCGACGACATGGTTAGTTCCTATTTCTTCATCTAGATTATCATCTGGTATTTCTTATGTTGAAACTCAACAAATTGATCCAATGTGTCTTCAAAGGCCAATCTACCCTTTAAGTACTGGATTGCCACCATATGGAGGGCAGTATGCCTTTTCATTGTTCCCCCCCGGAGAACAACCATATGGGAGTTTACAACAAAGTTCAGGTCAAACTGGAATTACATCCAGCGGATGGGTACCAATACTGCCTCAGCAACCAAGGGTTGCATATTCAATGCAACCAGTCCACCCTGTGTCGAATGTTGCCACTATACCTGGTATGGTGATTGCGTCGCAAGTACAAGCGCTACCTGTTGCATGTCAACCCCAAGTTTCTCAGGTTGCCATACAACAGCCCCTTGTCTCGACAACTCAATCACAACCTCTGGTTAGTGCCTCCTTATCTGGAGCGACTCAGGCTCAAACAAGTACTATGACTCCTCATCTTGGTCAATCATCCAGTATTGGACAACAGCAAATGGTCCAACAACCAGAGCTGGTTCAAACTCAACAACCCCCATTCCAGCAATCATATCGAGGACCTGAGCAACAAGTCTTTGTAAGTAATGGGCAATCGCATTTACAAAGCGGTTACCAACAACCATATTATAATGGTTATGCCCATCAACCTTGTCAAAGTTGCCAGCATCAAATACATTATGTTGGTATGCAAAGACCCACTGCTCAGGCGATTCCATCTTATCCTGGGTATGCTTCGCCTAACCTGAATCAACAGTTGCCCTTTGTAGCAACTCTAGAATTACCAGATCTAAACCGGCTGACGAATGATCCAATTGCTTATGCCCCTTGGTGGCCAGCGATTCCGCATAAACTTCCGTCAGATATTCCTAAATTTAATGGAAATCCGGGTGAAGATCCGTCGAATCATGTGATGACATTTCATCTGTGGTGTTCATCAAACACCCTAAATGATTATTCGATTAGGCTTCGCCTTTTTCAGAGGACATTAACTGGTCCAACGGAAAAATGGTATATTGAATTGCCTAGAGCTTCGTTCGACAACTTCGGTACCTTAGCCACGACTTTCTTAACCCATTTTCAATTACCGATAAGGTATGAAACGGGAACGGAACTCCTAACCAACTTCAAACAGACAACGGCCACTCACATATCTGATCATATACATGAGTGGCGACGTCGTCGTAGGATGGTAAAAACGTATGTTCCCGATCAGCTGTTAGCTGAATGGTTTATCAAATCCTTACTTCCTACAATCACAGAAGATGTGGCAAAGGGGGGAGTCGTAACGGAAGAGCAAGTCATCGCTCGTGCGCAATATCCGGACTTGGTCTATACTCAGTCTGGCATGCTCTACGACAAAATACCTGACGCCCCTAGACCGGAATTCTCAATTCCTCCTCCTCCTAAATCAAACAATGACTCTCACGCCATCGATGGCGTGATTGGCGCGACAGACACGAAATCGAAAAAGGCTACATTTAAAAAGGCCCATAAGATTTCCAATCAAAATGCAAATGAGGAACTTCTTGCCTCGGAAGAAAATGCCGTGTCAACCGACAAGGGCAAACAACTGAAGCAACCAGGGGGCAAGAAGAAAAAGAAAGGAAGAAAAAGGAAACCCCCTGCGGGGTGTCATATATGCGATGAGGATCATTGGATGAGAGATTGTCCACATATAGCTGAAGTTAAGAAACTCTTTAAGAGTTCAAAAACCTCAGTAGTTTTGATTGATCCGTTTCGAAGCCCAGGAACCAAACTGGTTGCTAATCAAAATGCTTCCCGATCCCAAGTGCTTATGTTGTCTATCTCAAAGCAGCAAAATGATGCTTTGGCAAGGAATAAAGATTACGGGAATCAACAGGTGTCAAATAACAAGGCTAATGAACAACCTAGTAGTTCGACAACAACTTTGACCAAAGTTGTGCCACCCACCATTCCTAAACAAATGATAAAGTCGCCAAAGGGAGTAGTACACAAATCGACATTTAATCCTCGTGCAAAAATAGCACAGAACTATAATATAATAGAGGACCTGGCCCAACCACCGTCCGCTATGTCGACGTTTGAGGTACCGCAAAATTGCCTCTCCCAAGAGCAAGCTTTATTATCAGAAATAGGTGGGATTGACCCAATGGATTCCAATCTTGTGGCCTTTAATCATAAAGGATATGACCCTCAGTTACCAGCTCAACTAGCTTTCCTTATTCAAGTGAAAGCCCTCAACAAAACTGTTCATCGAACAATTATTGATGAGGGGGCATCTACATGCATTATGTCGATGAGTTGCTGGAAAACTTTAGGATCTCCAACCTTGTCGCAATCTTCGACGACATTAAAAGCATTTGATGGACGGACATATACCCCATACGGTATTCTAAATAACTTGAAAGTTGAACTAGGAGGGAAAACAGTAGAAACTGATGTTGAAGTAATCAATGGAAACCTTGATTACAACATCCTATTGGGAAGACCCTGGATATATGCCATGGCCGCAGTTGTGTCGACCTACTTCAGGAAGATTGCATTTCCCTTCCAAGGAGGAATTACAATCGTTGACCAACAAACATTTCTCACCAACAGTTCACAAGTTACGGGAAGCATTCCAATGATCCATGGAAGCAATCATTCGCTCCAAAATATTGGAGTAGGTCTCCTAAAAGACCCTGCCTTAATGGGTACTTTTGCCCTACCGCCTCCGAGTAATCTGGCGGAAGTGGCCATAGTGGAATATGAAGCCTTCTATATCTAATGGATCTGGACTCCGAGGACGGTTCTTATCTCGTGTCAACCTCGTTAAAAAATGAAACAAGGAGTCATGAGGATAGTTCTTTTACTGTGTCAACCTCATTAAAAAATGAAACGAATCCCCTTTCCAAATCTCAAAGGTAAACCTTCATTCCAACCACCAAGTTGAATGCAATGAAGCTTGGGGGGCATGCACCTCGATTTGCATTGTTATGCTGGGGGCATGCAAACTCATCGAGCAGTTTTGGCACACAGTTCATGCTCGTTAAAAAATAAACGCAAGATCTGAGCAGTTTTAGAACATAGTTCATGCTCGTTAAAAAATAAACATAAGATCGAGCAAATGTTTCCACCCGCGTTTAAGCTCGTTAAAAAATGAACTATCCCAGTAAATAACCACTATGAATGTAATATCATCAGCCATTAAAGCTTTGGTCGTGTTTGCCCGTCACCTCCACTTTTCCATTGGCCGATCGTTCACCTCCATATGATTGTTTACCCATTTTGAGGAACAGCTGCGAAGAGTGATTTCACTAGCCATCCTTGTGACACTGCCATGATTGGAAAATTCCAACCTGTACCTGGAATCAGCTGCTAACCCGTTTTATCACTCATTCCTCAAAAGACGAGTCTTCCTTAAGCTCTTTTCATCTGACTCGTAAAATATGAAAAGATTGCCGAGTCCTTGGCCTTCCAGCTCATTAAAGGGACAGGAAGTGCTATCCCTCCTCTAGATTTTAATCTTTTTGGACCCGAGGGATTATTGCATAAAAAGATCCGAGCAGTTTTAGCACATAGTTCATACTCGTTAAAAAATAAACATAAGATCAAGCAAATGTTTCCACCCGCATTCAAGCTCGTTAAAAAATGAACTATCCCGGTAAATAACCACTATGAATGTAATATCATCAGCCATTAAAGCTTTGGTCGTGTTTTCCTGTCACCTCCACTTTTCCATTGGCCGATCATTCACCTCCATATGATTGTTTACCCATTTTGAAGAACAGCTGCGAAGAGTGATTTCACTAGCCATCCTTGTGACACTGTCGTGATTGGAAAATTCCAACCTGTACCTGGAATCAGCTGCTAACCCGTTTTATCACTCGTTCCTCAAAAGACGAGTCTTCTTTAAGCTCTTTTCATCTGACTTGTAAAATATGAAAAGATTGCCGAGTCCTTGGCCTTCCAGCTCGTTAAAGGGACAGGAAGTGCTATCCCTCCTCTAGATTTTAATCTTTTTCGACCCGAGGGATTATTGCACAAAAAGATCGAGCGCTTGTTTTATTCGGCTCATTAAAACTATCGAAAACCCATCCCTTCTGTATTGTTTTATACTTTTTCGGACCTAAGGGATTAGATGACGATAAAGGACTTTTGGAGTTAACTTTATGTACCTTTTCAGACTCTCTAAAAATGAAAAGGACCGAGTTATCTTTGTCGTTAGACTCGTTAAATGCATTAAATAGCGACAAACTTGTCTTTAGACGAGAACGAGTTTCACTATCGCTAGGCTCGTTAAAACATAGCGATGGGCTTGCCTGAAGGGCAGGTTATAGAACAAGCATATGTTATCCTCCTCAAGCTTGACAAAAATAAAGAGGTACTGGTCAGCAATGACTGGGGAAAAATTGGGAGAAACTCAAGAAAACTTTGATGGTAGCAAGTCGCTCTTGAACATGACACTTTTCCTCCGTATCACAATCGGGTTGGGTTGTTTCATTCACCGGTCACATCCATGGTCTCGCCATACCATCCATATTTGGGGTAATGCTACCAATCCATCACATTAGTGTCGCCATATGTTCAAGAGAAGTCGTTCAAAAAAGTCAACCGTGTCCCATCCACTGCCGTACATTATCCTTCATCCTTTCATGACCGCCAACCTGAATCATATGTCACAGATCGTTTTCACCTCCATTAAAATCATTAGCTCCGTTCCATGTCATTGATGTGGGATTAATTAAGGCCCTCCTTTGACAGATCACTTCTTGTCGACATCAGCTCATTATCCAAGAAGTTGATCTAGGAACAACCCCTTCAGTACTTTGAAGCTTGCATGCCTCAATGGCAAGTTTCTCACTTCCGGCGACAGGTATACATCAATGACCTTCGACCGAAAGATTTTGCGTGGTGTTCGACGCCAAGTCCTTTATTCACACCACGTGAATTGTATTGCAGTACCTTGAGGGTCATTATCATTATCGGTGACTCCTCTCGCACTTGTTAACTGTTTAGCTCATTGACCGGTAATCAAGCGATGTCTTTCCATGTTCGACTTCAGAACATTTCTCACATGGATCGACTTGTACTTAGAGTGAAGATCGAACGAGTTTGAAGACCTCGGATCTAGTTTCATCCATCCGGGCTGCGATATATATTCAGGAAAGATAAAGACATTGACATGTACATCATTGCAGCAGATAATCATCCTACTCAAAGGATGATAATTTCATCAAAATTATCAGTCTACCACCAGACGATTGTCTGTTCTATGTACAGAAAAATGAATTTATAAAGCTGAGCATGGGAATGCCCGCCTCAGCTAGATCATGGAAGCAGTATGAAAAATAATGTATTGTATTGTATCTTATTACAGGTCTCCTCCCAGCATTGGATGAACTTCGGATCCCCCTGATAAAGCATTTCACCCGATAAACGGCCTCATACTTTAGGGGGCAACTGTTATAGACATTTTTGTGCCTTACAGCATTGAGCATAAAATGTCCATAATCTAAGGGATCCAAAGTCCCTAAACATGTTGTTCCTACCCCTAGAGGAACAAGGCTAACAAACCACAGCAATTCACAGAAGTTCTCCACCAGAAACTGCTCAAAAACAAGTCAATTCAGGATCAATTCAGTGGCTCCACTAGATTTCTGCGCTGAATGTCAAAGCCAACACTGGCTACCTGCGCTGAATGTCAAAGCCAACACTGGCTACCTGCGTTGAGCGAGAATTGCCAAATGGCAAGTTCATTCCAAGAGGTGTCAAGACCCAGGAAGCTTCCAGAATCTTCCTCAATGACACTTGCCTCAGTGAATTCGACTAATGATGAGTAAGAGGTTCCAAATCTCCAAGTGGAAGCAAGAACCTCCAAGTGGAATCAAGAACTGACAGAGGGAGAGGACACTAGTCATATCTCATGCTGACTCATCCTCTCTCCAAACATCTATATATGGATCTCTCCTCCATGAGATCTAGAGGCTGGAATTTGGTTATTGCAAAGAATTGCTGTTGGTTTGAGATTTGAATCATTGGGTGCTTAATGCTTTGAAGGGGGTGAAGATAGGAATTCCATTTGCTGGGAAGGAGATGCTGGATTGGAGCCCTCTGGGTTGTATCTCTTCCTGAACCTTGTTATTCATCAATAAAGCTATCTTGGTTTCTCCTATATACTGATGTATCTTTGATGTATGATTGCATTAGTATGTTTAGTTTATTTCTAATCATGAACTAGTTATGAATATGAATCAATGTCTTCTGTAGTGTTCTCTTCTTGTGATCTTGCAGAAACCTCTTGAAGTTGAGCGAGCGAGAAGGCAAGTAGCTGGGAACCCTCAAAGAGAAGAGAGACCGGATCGAGGGACAAACAGAAGACACCGGTTAGTCCATCTATCTCTCTTCATTCTTAATTCATAAAGGAAGAATACAGAATAGTTGTCTCTGTTTGTTGCTAAGGCACTGTCACACCTTAGGTGGATAGGGTCGTCCTTCATAGGCATTTTTCCCCACAACACGGTCAACGCTTTTTTTTGTCTGACAGTTGCGCCGACCAAAGAAATTTGATCTAAAATAGTCGTGTGAAACCCCCTCTGGAGTTTGTTGTTAGTTCGGCAGTGGCACAATTCCTGTAGGTCAAGATCAGGGTTTCCCCTATATCATAACCAGTGTGTCTTGTTTAGTCAATTTAGTGTTATCTAAATTGCTAGTATTTATTGTCAACTCGGGGCTCGTAAGCTGATGAAGTGAGGGTGTACTATATGTACTTAAGTAACCTCTTAGAGTTTTTCTTATCGTTGGGGGTGTTGTTGTGGTTAATTATGTTCCTAAGATGGAATGAGAATTTATAAACAAGTGAGTGATGGTGTGTGTGTAGAGTGAATTCTAAATGAGTGGAAGTGTGTGTTGAGTGATCTCTAACTAATTGCTTGAAAGGAAATGCTTGGAAAGAATAAATGAACTGAAATGACTTGAAATAAACTTGAAAGCAAATGACCACTACCAATGGCACTAGACACCGTCCAAGTTGCTGCTAATAAAAGAAAAGAGAATCACTTTTAAAACCCAAGAATAAAGATTATCTCTCTCTAACTCGATGCCTCAAAGCACATGTACTGTGTAAAGCACGGAAAGAAAGTAGCTTAAGTGGAATTATAAAAGTGAGAAAAATATGCTTGAAAGACTAATGATAATAATTTGCTATTTCTAATTCTCTACTTCAGCCATATGTACTATGGAAAGCATGATTAGAAAGTAGTGAGGAAATAGTCTAGGAAGCACTTTAAAATCAAAACTTCTACTTTAAAGACTAGTGGTAATGATTTACTCTTTCTAACTCGATACTTCAAAGCACATGTACTGTGTAAAGTACGGAAAGAAAGTAGCTTAAGAACAGTCCAAAAAGCACCCAAACAAGCTGCAAGTTAGTGATATTTTGATCTTAAAAGATAACAGTTTATGATGAAGATCATTCATGTATATTAACAGCTCTTTGAGAAATAAGATTAAAAACTAACTATAAAGACAAAAGGCAGCACTTGAATTGTCAACTTCAAATACCATTAGCTGTAAAGCAAACACAACACATATAAAAATAAATCCCAGGCTAAAAGAAACCTGCAAAGAAATAACACTGATCAGCTGAAAATAAAGGAAAACAAGTAAATGAAACTATACATGCTTAAGGAAACAAATAAGAAAATAATGAAATGCTGCACATGAAATACTTTACAAAGGCTGAGATGAGCAGGGGCCCTCTGTTCATTCAGCCACAAGAGAACTTCAAAGATCTGGAAACTTCAAAACAGTGCTATATTGATTTCTCCATTTGCAAAAAGTTTACAAACAGAGTGCTGGAATAGCACTAGAAAACAGAGTTCACAAACGCTTCTAAATTCAACACAAGTGCAGCAAATTACAACTAATCAAAAGTTCTTTGAGCGTACGCAGACGCATCAATTTATAGGAGCTTCTAAGATAGCCTACGCGTACAGCTAGTTAACAGAAAAACAATAAAACAGTATGCGTATTAATGGTCCTTGGACACATCACGGCTGCGTGGACGAGTTTAGTGGTTCTTGTCGACATGGATAATAAATCCCCTGTTGGATTGCGTCCTCTGCCATCTGTAGAACATAGACAGATCACCATTTAAGGTGACGTGACCAAACAGCTCTCAAACACCGTTTAAACCACCTTGAGTTGACCGTGGCTAAACCAGCTTTGACCATGGGTGAAAGTGACGTGGATGGCTGGAACAATGGGACAGGAACCTCGAGCACACTGATACCTGAGTGCCCATGTGGCCCGTCTAGCAAACCAACACGTGGATCATAGTGTTTAACAAAAAGGCTGCAGGATCTTCAGATAGCTGCGGGATCATCAGATAGCTGCGGGATTCCTGCAAGTAAGTCAAAAACTAAACAAATAGTCATCCATTAGCAAAACTTGCTTGATCATGCTTATTGACACTGAATGTAATGATCTGAGAGGTTTTATGGTGAAAATGAGGCAAAAGTGAAGAAAAGATAAGGAAAAGTGGAGGAAAATGGTAGACAAATAGGTGTAAAATAGAGGTTCTACATACCCCCACTCCGAGGGTATTGCATGTCCTCATGCAATGAAAACACAATTCAGTCCATCTGCTGGGATGCCTCAGCTAGGACATCCAACCTCCTTCTCTTCCTTTGTGTAGAAACATTAACCTTTGGCCTCTTGAACATGCATCTGAATTTCAAATTAATTAAGGCTCTGTTCAGCCTTCTGCATCTCTTCTTGAGTTTGCTGTGTTTCTTCTGCCACATGCTCATGTGAAGATAGGTATTATCTTGGATTGCCTTGGCAATATCAGCTTGCTGCTTCATTTCTTCATTTCTCTGTTTAATGTGACGGTTCAGCACTTCAAGTTCATAGATTTCTTGTTTAAGTAAATCTATTTGCTGCTCATGAGGTATGACATTACTTGGGCCAGCAGTGTTTTGCTCCAATGTCTCATAATAGTTGTACACCTCTTGTTGAATTGGGTCAACAATTGGTGACTTCCTTGGACTATATTCATGTTCAATTTCAGTTTCAAACTCCGGCTGAAATGGACTGTCTTCTCTTGGAGGAGTAGCTGCCTCACGTGATGATGGACTATCCTCAAGGTCTGCTTGTGTAGCACCCTTCTCAGGTGTGCTAAGATCAACGAAGAGTGTCCTCGTGGCTTTCCTTTTATTCTGCAATCTACTACTCCTTCTTACAGTGGCAGCACTCTGTGTTTCTTTTTGTGCCTTTTCCTTTGGTTTTTGAACTTTTACTTTCTCAGAGAGGGCAGTTTTCTCATGGAGTTTAGCTACCCTTTGTGCTAAAGGCTGGTTATCTCTTTCTTCACCACTAGAATGCTCTGGGGTCTGGTCAGTTTCTCGGATTATGGATTTCCCCTTATCTTGTTTTTGTTTCTTTTTGTCCTCTCTTTTCTTTTTGGCAGCTTCCTTGGCAAGTTCAGCGAGGGTTTCTGAGATGACCTCTTGAGCACTGTCTTCAGTGGGTTCAATCTTAGGTTTAGGATGATGGACTTCTATTTCTTCTACAGTTTGTCCTTCTAAGACATCAGTCTCAGAGATACTTTCCTTTCTCTTCCTTCTGCTTTTTCTAGGTATAGAAGACTCTCCAGGCTCTGCAAAATGATTCCTTACAAGGAATTTTTCCCATGTGTCTTGTTTTTCTTTTAACTGTTCTTCTATCAATAATTTTACAAGACCATGGTGACAGAGGTAAGCTTCTACATTTCGTGGATTTCGTTGAGCCATGGAACACATTTTCCTAAGGCTTTGAAATAGGAAATAAGGAAGATTTATATCATGTTCTCCTTGAAACTGCAGCATAATTTTACCATGATAGACATACAACACTCCAAATCTCCCTTCACAGGTGAAAAACTTTTGTACTAATAACAATAGAATTTTCCATTCTTCTTTAACATGGGAAATTGGAATGCCTTTGGTGAAAACACTTGTGTCCATACCTGGGTTTTTAAAAATCCGCTTCCATTGTTGATCCTGGACTGCCCGGTTTTTGAACCAACGTTCACCGGTTTGTGGAAGAGAGGTAGCCCTTGCTATGCTTCCTTCGCTGACTGTAACTGTTAAATCTCCCACCTCTGCCTGGCTATCCTTATCCTCAAATGATCTTGCAAAGGCTTTGGTTACTTCTTTATGGTAGCCCTTAAACTTTCTGATACATTGTAACCAATTGGCTCTTTGTAGTGCCTCCTCAACCTGAGGATATGCCTCCAAGAATTTCGAACCTTCGGGTTCAGCCCTCAAAAGCTTTCCCATCGACTCTTCAGCTCTGTTTAAACACAAATTTGATGGTGACCTTACACAGTAACTCCGTAATTTCACACAGTAACTCCTCGGTTCTTGTTCAGACTTCGTGGAACAGAGGGTATACGGTGCATAAACAGCCTCAGACACCGGGAATTCACGGCTTGAATTTAGAGTTAAGCGGTAGAATTAGAGTGGACACGGTAAAAACGGTGACTAACAGTCGTAATACGACTGTATCACAGGTTTACGGGCTATACGGCAGAGGGAAAACAGAGGATGGTTTATGGAGGTAATCGTAGTGAGTGAAAACGAAACAAGGGAGATAATGGCGAGGAATAGGGTGTTATGAACATAGAGGGTTTTGAAATGATGAACGGAACGGCTACATTCTCCAATTTCGGATGTGGAGTGACACATGGCTGCGGAACGAGAGCTGAGAGACGTAATGCGGTAGGTTACGTCATTAGGGTACAAGACCTTAATGACCGAAACAGCCATATGTAATTTCAAAAATCGTGGTTATTATGAGCTGGTAGACGTGGAGGATTCGGAGATTTGTAGTCGCATGGGAAAAAGAAAATGGGTAATCATTACGTTTAGTGGCCAACAAGACATAACCCAGAAAGTTCGCATAATGAAATAACCATAGGTTTAGAGTTTTGAACATACCTCGGATCACATTTGATTTGGATTCTGATGATTTACCAACCTTTTGTTAACTTTATTGCTAGCACATGATCTTTTCTCCTTGTCTTTGATGATTTTGAACTGTAAATATTTTCTTCAGACAAACTGTGTTTCTTGTGCAGGTACAGAAGGCTGCAGGAAAGCTAATCGGCTGCAGGATTGTCAAATGGCTGCAGAAACTGTAATGAAGTCTTCCAGCTGCATAAAATACTTTAGTTGCCTAAAAAAAACTTTATTAATGAAGTGAAATGGAATGAAGGAATGAATGAATGAATGAGTGAAAAGCGGTGAGGTGAAGTGAAGATGGTAAGATGGAAGAAAATGGTGAGATGAAATAAATGAAATGGAAATGAAAGAGAGAGAGATTTTTTTTTTTTTGGAAAACATTAGGTGTCAGGTGACCCTGATTTTCACCTTATGTTTTCTGCATGAGACTGCCAATCAGAGATTGGTTTTCAGGCTCATACATTTATTCATTTTTTTTCTCCTTTTTTTTTTTTTTTTTTTTTTTTTTTTTTATTGAAATTGAAAGAAACAGAGATTAGGCTGATGGAGGAGAAGAATTCTTCTCCACCAGCCTCATTTCAGAATCGCCTTGGAATAACTTAACAAACTCCTCTTTTGAGAGTGGCTTGTGGTAGACTTTTAACCGGTGGCCATTCACAATAAAGGGAGTTTGAAGTTCATCAATAGTCTTCACTCTAACTGCTCCATTATTAAAGACTTCATCAATCTCATATGGCCCAAGCCAATGAGTTTGAAATTTTCCTTTGAAGTCCTTAAATTTTGAATCAAACAAGAGTGTCCAATCACCCTTTTGAAACTTCTTTTCTTTGATATGTCGATCATGCCATTTGCTTCTTTGGTGCTGAACTAGATCGGTCCTTAGAATTGCATCTTGTCTCATTTCATCTAGTTCATTTAATTGGTCCATTCTGTGCTTCTGGGCTTCTGATAAGCTCATCCCCAATTGAACTGCTGTCTTGAAGGTCTTGATTTGGAACTCAATGGGGAACAGGACTTCCTTCCCATAAACAAGTTCATAGGGAGAATGTCCTGTAGTGTTCCTCCATGTAGTTCTATAGGCCCATAAGGCTTCAGGAAGCCTTTCTGCCCAATCTCTTCTATGAAGATGAACAGTCTTTGTGATGATGCTTTCAAGAACTTTATTTGTAGATTCTACTTGACCATTCGCTTGCGGATGGTATGGAGTAGATGTTCTATGCTTAATCTTATATTCCTCCATCAACTTTTCCACCATCTTTGATGTAAATTGGCTTCCCTGATCTGTTACAATTTCTCTTGGGACACCAAAACGAGTGAAAATATCCTTGAAAAGAAATTGAACAACTGAATTTTCCGTAGCAGAAGTTAATGCTATAGCTTCTACCCACTTGGTAACATAATCAGTACAAACCAGTATATATCTATTTTGCTTGGATGGCGGATTAATTGGTCCAACAAAATCTAGAGCCCATTTCTCGAAAGGTTCGATGCATACCTGTGGCTGTAGTGGCATTTCATTTGAAAGAGTTGGTCTCCCAGTTCTCTGACAACTGTCACACCTTTTAACATATTGCTTTGCATCCTTAAAGAGAGAAGGCCAATAATATCCTGATGAAAGGATTTTATAGGCAGTCCTCTTATCAGAAAAATGTCCGCCACAAGGTTCGTCATGACATGCTTTAAGGATGTCAGGCATCTCATCCTCTCGTACACATCTTCTGATCATCAAATCTGGCCCTGTTCTGAATAATTCATTAGAAATCCAAGAATAAAGTGAACTATCCTGAATGATTTTCCTTTTCTCATTAGGAAATAAATGTAAAGGTAATTTTCCAGTAACTAAATAATTAGCAATATCAGCATACCAAGGAGTCTTGGTAGTTACTGCAAACAAATACTCATCTGGAAATTTATCCTCTACCGGAGAGTCCTCATTAGTGTTTTGGATTCTAGACAAGAAGTCAGCTACTGTGTTCTGTTTACCTGGTCGATCTAACACAGTTATGTTGAATTCTTGTAAAAGCAAAAGCCATCTTGTAACTCTACCATTAGTGACTGGTTTGTTCATGAGGTATCTAATGGCAGAGTGATCAGTGTGGACAAAGGTTTCATAGCCGGTTATATAGTGTCTAAACTTGTTTATAGCATGAACAACGGCTAGAAACTCCTTTTCAGTAACAGTATAATTTAACTCAGTAGGAGTCAAATTCTTACTCGTGTAATAAATGGCATAAGGGATCAAATCTTTTTGTCCCAAAACAGCTCCTAAAGCTGTATCTGAAGCATCAGTAGAAATGTGGAAAGGGAGTTTCCAATTTGGACCCCTTAAAATGGGTGCTTCAGATATTCTAGTCTTTAAAGCTTCAAAGGCAGATTGACATTCAGGATCCCACTTAAATTCACAATCTTTAGTGAGTAATTTGAAAAGAGGGGATGCTATCTTAGTGAAGTTCTCAATAAATCTTCTGTAATAACCAGTAAACCCAAGAAAACTTCTAACATCTCTTTGGCAATTTGGAACAGGTAACTTAGAGATGACTTCTACTTTAGATCTATCAACTTTGATTCCATCTCCTGAAATATGATGTCCTAAAACAATCCCTTCAGTAAACATCATAAAACACTTTTCATGACTTAAAGAAAGATTTGTTTCCTTACATCTTACCAGTACTTTTTCCAAATTTGCCAAAGCTTCTTCAAATGTATTACCATAGACTGTGAAATCGTCCATGTATACCTCTACACAATCATGAATCAGATCTGAGAAGATTCCTAGTACAGCCCTTTGAAATGTAGCAGGTGCATTGCACAAACCAAAAGGGAGTACTCGATAGGCAAAAGTCCCCCAAGGACAAGTAAAGGTGGTTTTGTCTTGATCTTCAGGTGCTACCTGAATCTGATTGTAACCACTAAAACCATCCAAGAATGAGAAATACTTTTTACCTGCTAAAGTGTCTAATACCTGATCAATAAAAGGTAGAGGAAAATGATCCTTTAAGGTTGCCTTGTTCAATTCTCGATAGTCAATGCAAACTCTCCATTTACCATTCTTTTTGGGCACTATAACCAAGGGAGAAACCCATTGGCTATCTGAAATGGGGTAAATGAAGTTTACCTTGAGCAATTTCTGAAGTTCTTCTTTCACAATTTCCCTAAGATTTGGATTCATCCGTCTTTGTGGCTGCCTAATAGGTCTGCTGTTTTCTTCAATGTAAATATGATGAATACAAGTCTTAGGGTCGATTCCTTTCATGTCAGTATATTCCCATGCAAAGGCAGTGGAATGTTTTTGCAACAGTTTAGTTAATTCTTCTTGTTGTAGTCTTTCCAAGTTCTTGTTGATATTTAATGTTTTTCCTGGAAAGACTTCAACTGTAGAACTACCAAACTCTTCCATTGAGAAGAGAGACATCTGTCTAGAGGAGAGATATTCAATATCTGCATCTAACTGGAATTGTGAAGAGTCATATTCTAAAGGTGCCTCAAAATTTTCTAATGTATTTAGAATTTGACTGTCCTCACTGATTTCAGAGATGGTTAGAACAGGTTGAAGAGTATCCTCATCATCAATCCACTCATCTTCTCCTATTTCTGTTATTGCCTTTGCGGGAGGATACAAGTTGAATTTCTTGGTAGAATTACCATCTGATATATACATGTCTCCCGACCTACAACTTATGAAAGCATCAGCTGTGGCCAGCCAAGGTCTTCCTAGAATAAGAGGATGTCCTCCTAGATTGTTCTTGGGAGTTAAAATCATAAAATCAACTGGATACTCCCAAGAATCTAGTGAGACTGGAATGTCTTCCAATACACCATCAGGTTTAATGATTGATCTGTCTGCAAGTTGCAACAAAGTAGGTGTAAAGAGAAGATTAGGAAGCTTTAACTGATCCATGGTCTGTCTACTCATAATGTTGATAGCGGCTCCTAAGTCAATCAAAGTATTTGGGATTTCAACCCCATTAATATGAGTTTTAACAATAGGGCTACCGGGATCTACATATTTTTGCATGGTAATTTTACCCATCATAATGTCTGCAATTTTTCCAACTAGATGTATCCTTTTGGTGTCTCTGGTTCTTTTTATTGTTTTTTTCAAACTCATCTCCTTTATTGTCTTTGCTAGAATGGGAATCTCCTTAATGGCTGTTAACAAGGGAATCTTGATACAGACATTTTTCAATTCATCTAGAAAGCTATAGTCAGGCAACCAAATCTGCTTCTCCACTCCTTTATCAATTTGCAATCTTTCAGGAAAAGGAGGAATAGCTGAAGATGTGGGTTGCTCTACTAAGGGAGTTGATTCTTTTTCTTTTTCTTTAATGCTTGGGTTTTGAAGGGATACTTCAGAACCCTTATTGGCTTTGAGAGATTCTTCCTCAGAAATGCTTGGTTGTTGAGCACTTGTAGAAGGTTGGTCTAGGATTCTACCTGATCTGAGTTGGACCTCATTGAGAGGGACAACCATATAGGTAGGGAATGGTTGACCTTCCATAAGTGGTTGACCTTCCATCACATAAGCATTTTGAGGATTCCTATTATTGGGGTTTGGTTGAGGTTGAGAGGGAAGTTGATTTGGCCTCTGCTGAGATTGTAACAAGAGTTGAGAATTTTGATTTTGTGGAGGAGGTTGTTGTTGTTGAGGGAATGGTAATGACAATTGTTGACCTTGATTTGGAAGTTGGGGAGCTTGCTGATTCTGAAAGGATTGAGGATATTGATAGAATTGGGCAAATCTCCCATAAGGATTTTGCATTTGCATGCTTTGCAACCATGCTTGGAAAGGATTTTGTGGTTGTGACCAAGGTTGTTGCCAAGGATTCCAATTTGGTGGGGGTTGGAAATTCATAGAGTTGTTAAACCCTTGATTTTGTTGCCCCTGCCAAGGTCTTCTTGCAAAAAAACAAAGAGATTCAAGCGTACTTGGATCTTCTTGAAAGACTGCTTTGAGGCCAGGGATTGAAGGACATTCCTTGGTCTCATGAGTTTCTGAGCAAATTACACAGGTTTCCACAACTTGTGCTTCCAAGGGACATTCCCTTAAAGCATGCTTCTTTCTACACTTCGGGCAAAAAATGGTCATAGCCTCGGCTTCTGCTTTTTGTTTATTCTGAATCTTAAGGGTATCAATTTGTTCACTAAGACTCCCTAAGATGTCAGTTTTAAATTCATCTAGCATATTATCGATTTCAGCCCTACTCACTGATCCTGTTGCAGATTTATTTGCCCTAAGGAGAGAAGGATCTCTAGGCCCTTTTTGAGTTTTTGATTTGCCTCTTGAGAGATGGGTACATAGTTCTGCTATATCACTGAGAGGAAGTTGAGAAATATCCCCTTTCCCCATCATGTTTAAGATATCTATCCATTCATCCCTAATGGCTTTTAATAAGAGGGCTTTTAAGGTCTCTTCATCCAAGGTGCTCATTTTTGCTCTTTTTAAATTATATTGAAATCTCTCAAGTAAATCTTCTAAGCTTTCATCTTCTTTTTGCATCATTTTAAAAACCTCATCCTTATGATTAGTAGGCATACAATAGTCCAAATACCTATCCAAAAAGGTTTGTTTCATTTCATCCCAGGTCCTAATGGACTGAGTAAGTAACCCCATGAACCATTTCAAAGCTTGATCTTTTAATGTTGATGGGAACAGTTTGAGTTTCTGAGTATCATCCAGATAGTCATAAGTTCGACACACAACTTCAAATTCAAACAAGAATGTTTCAGGGTCCTCAGTTCTTAATCCATGAAAATTTGGGAGAACGGATGGTGATATGTTTTTCATGGTGGCTCGGGAGTCCTCATCAACAATGGGAAACCCAAATGTGTTATCCCCATCTCTATTTCCTCCAATGGGACCTCTACCTCCTCCATTGTTATTGTTATTTCCTCCTCCTCCGCCTCTACCTCTACCTCCTCCTTCTTCTTCTGCCATGATGATTCTCCTAGGGATTTCAAAATCTTCTGGTTCTTCTACAAAGGGTGAATGAGAAGAGATTTCTCCTTCCTCTTCAGGTGAGTCTATTTCTTCAATTACAATTGGTTGTCTAGTAGGAGAAAGAGAAGAGTCTCTTCCTAGTTCAAACTCAATAGAAGGTATAGGAGAGTCAACTCTTGGCTCTTGAATTTCAGGACTAGGAGTTTCGGTTGGAGATAAGGGAGGTATCTCTTGTCTATCTCTTGAAGCAGATGGACTTGTAAAAATTGAACTTCGAGCTCTAGCTAAAAACCTTCCCCTAGAATCTCTAGCTCTATGCATGTCATTTTTATTTTATCTCCAAGTCAAGTTAAATAGTTCTTTTTCTGATCTTCCAGTTCACTCTAGGTGCAAGAAGAGAGCATACTTAAGAAACTATTAGATTAATAACTTTCTCCTTTCTGATCCTCCAGATCACTTCAAAGTGCAAGAGGAGAGCATACTTAGATAGGTTATTAACTTCTTTTCTTGAAGTTGTTTTTTTTTTTTTATATTTTTTTCTTCTAAGAATATGGCTACTTAATTTCACTTCCCCGGCAACGGCACCAAAATGTTTAGTCAATTTAGTGTTATCTAAATTGCTAGTATTTATTGTCAACCCGGGGCTCGTAAGCTGATGAAGTGAGGGTGTACTATATGTACTTAAGTAACCTCTTAGAGTTTTTCTTATCGTTGGGGGTGTTGTTGTGGTTAATTATGTTCCTAAGATGGAATGAGAATTTATAAACAAGTGAGTGATGGTGTGTGTGTAGAGTGAATTCTAAATGAGTGGAAGTGTGTGTTGAGTGATCTCTAACTAATTGCTTGAAAGGAAATGCTTGGAAAGAATAAATGAGCTGAAATGACTTGAAATAAACTTGAAAGCAAATGACCACTACCAATGGCACTAGACACCGTCCAAGTTGCTGCTAATAAAAGAAAAGAGAATCACTTTTAAAACCCAAGAATAAAGATTATCTCTCTCTAACTCGATGCCTCAAAGCACATGTACTGTGTAAAGCACGGAAAGAAAGTAGCTTAAGTGGAATTATAAAAGTGAGAAAAATATGCTTGAAAGACTAATGATAATAATTTGCTATTTCTAATTCTCTACTTCAGCCATATGTACTATGGAAAGCATGATTAGAAAGTAGTGAGGAAATAGTCTAGGAAGCACTTTAAAATCAAAACTTCTACTTTAAAGACTAGTGGTAATGATTTACTCTTTCTAACTCGATACTTCAAAGCACATGTACTGTGTAAAGTACGGAAAGAAAGTAGCTTAAGAACAGTCCAAAAAGCACCCAAACAAGCTGCAAGTTAGTGATATTTTGATCTTAAAAGATAACAGTTTATGATGAAGATCATTCATGTATATTAACAGCTCTTTGAGAAATAAGATTAAAAACTAACTATAAAGACAAAAGGCAGCACTTGAATTGTCAACTTCAAATACCATTAGCTGTAAAGAAAACACAACACATATAAAAATAAATCCCGGGCTAAAAGAAACCTGCAAAGAAATAACACTGATCAGCTGAAAATAAAGGAAAACAAGTAAATGAAACTATACATGCTTAAGGAAACAAATAAGAAAATAATGAAATGCTGCACATGAAATACTTTACAAAGGCTGAGATGAGCAGGGGCCCTCTGTTCATTCAGCCACAAGAGAACTTCAAAGATCTGGAAACTTCAAAACAGTGCTATATTGATTTCTCCATTTGCAAAAAGTTTACAAAACAGAGTGCTGGAATAGCACTAGAAAACAGAGTTCACAAACGCTTCTAAATTCAACACAAGTGCAGCAAATTACAACTAATCAAAAGTTCTTTGAGCGTACGCAGACGCATCAATTTATAGGAGCTTCTAAGATAGCCTACGCGTACAGCTAGTTAACAGAAAAACAATAAAACAGTATGCGTATTAATGGTCCTTGGACACATCACGGCTGCGTGGACGAGTTTAGTGGTTCTTGTCGACATGGATAATAAATCCCCTGTTGGATTGCGTCCTCTGCCATCTGTAGAACATAGACAGATCACCATTTAAGGTGACGTGACCAAACAGCTCTCAAACACCGTTTAAACCACCTTGAGTTGACCATGGCTAAACCAGCTTTGACCATGGGTGAAAGTGACGTGGATGGCTGGAACAATGGGACAGGAACCTCGAGCACACTGATACCTGAGTGCCCATGTGGCCCGTCTAGCAAACCGACACGTGGATCATAGTGTTTAACAAAAAGGCTGCAGGATCTTCAGATAGCTGCGGGATCATCAGATAGCTGCGGGATTCTTGCAAGTAAGTCAAAAACTAAACAAATAGTCATCCATTAGCAAAACTTGCTTGATCATGCTTATTGACACTAAATGTAATGATCTGAGAGGTTTTATGGTGAAAATGAGGCAAAAGTGAAGAAAAGATAAGGAAAAGTGGAGGAAAATGGTAGACAAATAGGTGTAAAATAGAGGTTCTACATGTCTTTCCCTCTTGCTTTCTACCTCTTGGCTTGTTCTGACTGTGTTCTTCCTGACTGGAAAGTTTATTTAGCTTGGTTTTATGTACTTGTTTGGTTTTCCTTTTCTTCACTTGCTTTCTTGAGTCCTTGGATGGTTTGTAGCCCTAGGTCATCAAGGTCGTCATCCATTCATCTGTTTCTGTGCTCAGCAAGTCAAGTTGTTGGTTAAGTTGCTCCTTGCATTTCATTTTCAGTCCCTTGTTGCTTTGATTTCCATTTAACAAGTTTGAAAAGTTTCGTTTGTGGATTAAGCATCTATTTTCAGGCATAGATCGCATTTCCCATGTTGTTGTTGATTGAGTCTCGGCATCATTAGATTGGAAAGAATTCTCTTTTGTGCTTTTCATTTGTTCGAGGGTTGATTGTTTCAATATATATATATATATATATATATATATATATATATATATATATATATATATTCATTGAAGTGTTTATGAAAGATTCATTTTGGCCATTTCACTGAAAATTACATAATTCTAGTTTGTTGAAACAATATGTTACATTAGTTAGCATCATTGAAGACTAGAGTTGAATCACCATTTGCATTTTGAAAAGAAATGAATTCTCTTTACTGTTGAAAGGACTACATGTAGTGCACTTGATAGGAAAGATAAGAATTGGAAAGAGTTTTTCATTATGTTTTTTTCTAAAAGTGAAGTAATGAAAATGTCATTTTGCTTTCAATTGGTTGTTTGTTGTATTGATTGTGTTTTCTACTCTCATTAGTGTAGCCATTCAACGAATTGAAAGGGTTTTGTTTCATTTAGCCGCATATAGGAGTTTTTCAAGTCACATCGATAAGGCTTGAAAACCGAGACATAATTTCAAGATAAAATTTAAAATTTATTCAATTAACCTAAGGCGCATTTGAAACCTAATGATCACATTTAGAAGGTCTAGGCTAGAGACATGTTCTGATGTCTTTAAACCTAGCAATTGTCGTTTGCTTCGGCACTAGACAACGCTAGTATGGACTTGTGCTTCCCGTACCATTGTGTATATAAAGGGATACCCCACTAGGTTGCAATCCTTTATCCAGAGGAAGTTGAGTCTGCCTCCTTGTAAACGTGATACACTGAACACAACATTCTAGGAGATTGCCTGCCCGTACTTCTCGGTTTGCCAGGAGGTATTCTGCAGTTCACGGTTACCAAGTAATCCTTTTTGCCTAGATTATCCCAAGTATTCATTTGATCTTTTTGACTCTTTAAACTTAAAATATCACACGAGCACTTGGAATTTCAAGCTTATTTGAAACAGAAAGTGATACAGTCATCTTTGCCTTTTTCTCAACTCGTAAACCATGAAAAAGCAACAGTTTGTTTTTGTGTCTTCAAAAATTGTTGCCCACGATCATATAACATTCTTGTTAGTAATTTTTTAGACCACATCATGAGTATACCTTTAAATAATTTTCAAAGCCTTGGAATTAATCTCTCTCTCCTTGTTTTTTAGACGAAGTCATCATGGCTGAACCACCAAGTTCACCTAGTTCCTCTTCCTCTACTCTGTCTGAAATATTGTCTAAGGAGCCTTTTCCTGAATTCCCCTAGTCACTTGAGGACCAAGGTGTTGAAATTGGAATTGTTCTGAGCATTTAGCCTTTGTCATCTCGTCCACCTCCATCATGAGATACTCGGTCACTTTCTGGATGTAGCCCATAATCTCTGGATAATCCTATCCAGACCCCCAAGAGTCTACTGACTCCTGAAGGTCAGCTTGGACTGGTTGTTCATCATTTGAATCCTTTGTTTGATCTTGTTGTGATATCACCGTAGCACTCGTACAGTCTGTAAAATCGACTGGGTATTCCTATTCCTTTTCAACTATCCCCTTGAACATCTTTGATTTTCCATTGCCATTTGTTTCCACCCATGGAATCATAAGGTAAGATTTTAGTCTCCTCTTCGAGTCACTCGAAGGTTTCTACTACACACACTCTACACACTGTCGATGAGCAAGAATCTCATTTCCCTCCTAAAGGTTTCCCCTACACGGGAATCATCCCGAGTTACCACGTAATATGTAAATTTGGCTCAGTTGGTTTCTGCTATGCCTAGTGCCTCATCATTATATCATAAACCTATTTGGTCATCTGGCACTATGCCTACCTTATGTCCATTCATTCCAAACCTGACCTCTTAGCTAATTGTGCATTTTGTAGTTACTTTAGTTCTGGTGCAACCCACCATTTTGAATCCTCTTATTTCATCATTACGAGTAACCCATCCAGTTCAACAGATGGTCTCGAGTCATGTCTCTATCAATTCTTCAACCCCTCCAGTAGTTCGACCCGTTGTGCCGCCACCTAGGGGGAAAATGCCGAATGTTTCTATGATGTTTGGCACAACCAATGTGAGTGGATTACAAACTCACACAGTTGGGATTAACCAACCCTCTTTGGGTTCCATTCCAAACCTTGTTGGCCCTGCTGGATTGAGTAATGTCTAGTACCAATAACCGAACCCTGTTGGTCCATCTGGGTTAAGTAACGTCCACTACCAGCATCCTAATGTGGTTCATGTTCAGTATCAACCTCCTTACATTCGATATGGTTCACAAGTGATGGTTAATTTGCCTTACATCCCTTAGCCTAGACCTTATGCTCAACCTGGTCCGTTCGCCGCGCCCACTGGATATGGTCAGATACAATTCGAGAACTTACAGTAGTAAGGAAAGTTTTTGAAGCAACAAGGGAAACCTTCGTTGCAACAAGGGCCATAAATGCAACAATAAGGATAGATAGTGTCGTAGTAAGGACAACTGCAATAACCACAGGGGTAACCTTTGCAACCCTTGCAGCCAACCTTGCAACTACAAATGTAGTATGTACAACAATCCTCTCAGCATATGTCCTCGCAAGGTCAACCTCTGTAGTTGCAAGGACAACATTTATAGCCGCAAGGTTGGCCCTTGCAGCAATAAGGCCAACCCAGGCAGCAACATCCCTTATACTCACATCAATAGGGTCAACCTATGCAGCGACAAGGTCAGGGTCAAGTCCTACAACAACAGGCCCAAAATCCTTATGTTCAAGGGAAATGGGTTCAATAGCCTTTTGTAGCAGGTCCAAAATCCTTATGTCCAAGGGAAATAGGTTCAGAATCCTTATGTCCAAGGGAAACAGGTCCAAAACCATTTTGTTCAAGGGCAATAGGTTCAACACCCTTACGCCCAACGGAAGAAGGTACAAAATCCATATGTCCATGGTCAACGAGCTCAACAACCCTTTAACACATATGTTTCTTATCAACAACCTTTGGCTAGATAGTTTCAAGCCTTTGAAGGACAAAATCCTCCTTACAGGCAATGTAATCTACAATGGGGGAAAAAAATGCCATATGGACAAAAGCCTCCACTATGCAGACAAAATCCTTACTAGTAGGGATGGGTTCCGTAGGCTGGGCCCGCTTATCAGCCTTAGATGCCTTTAAATACCCAATTGTTGTTCTTGTCTACACTGGAGTTGCCAGATGTGTCTCAACTCACGAATCGTACAATTCTTCATTCATCACACTGGCCTCAGGTTCCATCCAATATTCCGTGCGATGGTCCGAAGTTTTAAGGAAAAGCGAAAGAGGATCCACAAGCCCACGTGATGACATATCACCTCTGGTGCTCCTAAAATTGGTACATTAATGATTCCATTCATCTCTGACTTTTCCAACGAACTCTTACAGGTGTTGTAACCAAGTGGTACATTGAACTGCCTCAAAATACCTATCATGACTTTAACACTCTCTCCATGTCCTTTCTCACACATTTCCAACTACCGGTTCACTATGAAATTGACACCCATTTTCTAGCATCGCTTAAGCAAGACACTACATCCCACATCTCCGATCACATCCATGAATGGAGATGCAGGTGTTGCCTGATTAAGCTTGAGATTGTTGATTGGTTGTTCACCGAGTGGTTCAACAAATCATTCACCAGCAAAATTGTTGAGGACATTGTTATGGGATTATGTGTCACTACATAAAAAGCCATCGCACGTGCCCTGTATCTAGACCTCGTCTACTCACAATCTAGCATGTTATATGATATGTTAGTTGGTACACCCAGATCATCATTTAATCTTGTCACATCTAAGTCTCTGGCTACACCTCCTATTGAAGGATTAATTCGTTCAGTGTCCCAGCCCCCACAAAATCTTCTTCCAAACAGAAGTTGGTCTCCAACATTGCTTTGAATGATTCCTCTCATAATTCACTTGGCCCTGGTAAAGCCTTAGAGGTCCATGCAGTCCAGTCTACCACAGTGATAAAATACTCTAAAGGTAAGAAGAAATGCAAGGGTAAAGCTGATGCCCTGAAATTGGGCCCTCCTAAGTCGTCCGCTGGTGATGCTTCTTAATGGAAGCATAAATATGCATGCCTCATCTGTGAGGAGGATCACTATACTAAGGATTGTCCAAGATGATCCAAAGTAAGTTGTTTGCTGAAAGGGATCCCATCTATCCTGAAAGAGCCCTTTTCATCCCAGCAGACCCAAATGGTAGCCCAACCTCAGTCATACGCTTCCTCAGGTTCACAAGTGTTCATTATGAGTACACTGATTAACATGGCTACCAAGTCAAAATATTATCAAACTCCTACCCCGACAACAGGGAGAGAAATAAGGTCCCTCTTCTTCTTTTGTCCCATCAAGTTCTAGTCCTCTTTATATAGAGCGATCTAATCTTGATTCTGCCATTCGGCCACCTTCTCGAGGTGTGCTACAAAATTCCTCGTACAATCTAAACGTTAGAGCTGCTCAGCATTATAACATTATTGATGATTTGGCTCAAGTGCCATCAGCTCTATCTACTCTCGAGTTCCTTCAAAGTTGTCCTTCTTAGCAAAAATCATTACTGTTGGCTATTGGGGGTATTGATCCAATTGACTCTATTCTTATTTGTTTTGATCTGGAAAACCACATTTTGCATTTACCTCATCAGATTTCCTTTCTCATTGAGGTGATCATAAATGAAAAAACCACTCATAGGACCATCATCAATGAACGTGCTTCTACCTATGTCATGTATGTTGCTTGTTGGAAGGAAATTGGTTCTCCTACTCTAAACCAGTCCCCTAACACTTTCGAAGCTTTTGACAGGTGTGATTCGTAACCATTCGATGTTCTTGCTAACCTTTCCATTACTTTAGAGGGAAAGATAGTACACGTTGAGTAGAGATTGTTGACGCTTATCTTAACTACAATCTTCTACTCGAATGGAGTTGGACCCATGCCATGCATGGTGTAGCCTCCTCCCTTTTCTACGTGATTCATTTTCCCCATCAAAGGAGGATAGTCACAATCAACCAACTATTCTTCTTTGCCTCTTCCTCCTCAGATGGAAATGTTCCTTATGTCAAGCACATTGGTGCTTCTTATGAGAGCGTGGGGGAAGGAATTTTTAATGATCCTCCCTTGATGGGTATTTTTCCACTCATGTTGCCTCTGTCAACATGATCTCTGTCAAGTCTAATGCTTGGGTCATTCCCTCACAAAATATTGTTGATACATCAGGCGAGGTTATGTCGTTAATTCCATCCGAAATTAACTATGTGGGGATTGTTTCGGCTTCACCTTCAATATCCTCTGGTCATCCTATTTCGAGTACATATATCGACGCGTATTCTCATTCCCTGTGGCTTTGTTTTGGCTCGACGCTCATCTCTACTCATCTTGAGAAGTTCTCCTCTCCATTGCTTATTGACGTATCCGTTCATCCTGATATTTTCAAGATCTTTCAATTGGAGTCCCCTTTACCTTGTCATAGGTTCATGTTTTTTCTCCCTCCTCGAGTTTTTACTGATTCCCCATTATCACAATGGGGTTTTCAACTGACTCATGACCCTCCCTCGCTCAAGGGGCATGGGGGAACCGCCTTATATGAGTTCATCTCTATTATTTGGCTGAGTTGATGCTCACTCATCATGTCAACGGTAAAACTCTAGTTTTCATCTTGGTTGATTGATTACCTGAGTCCAATCATGGAATCCCTCAAAAAGTATTATGACTAGGTCATCTTGCATGGATAATTTTGTACATTATTGTGTTATTCATTTTTCTAAAATGTGGTTTGATGTGTTGTTGTTCAAGTAGATTTCCTTCTTATTATGTCTTCTCCTTTTTTGCAGATGTCTATGAGTCCTCACATTGGTTTAGCTAATAATGCTTGTCATAATACCCGAAATCTATAATCCGCAGCATGGGCCATTTATGACCCCCATGGTGAGTTGATTAATCTTCAAGGTATTTGTTTAAGTTGAACAACTAATAACATTGTTGAGTATAGTGCAGTTATCAAATTTTTCTCAGAAGTTGTTGTTCTTGACATCCGGGAATTGGTTGTTAACCTTGATTCACAACTTCTTGTTCTTCAGCTCAATGGGCAATATTCCATCAAAAACCCTTAGATATTGAGAATGTATTTGTGCATTCATCTCTTGGAGATAAATTTTGATTACATTACATATCATCATATTCCTAGACATATGAATACATTCATAGATGCATTATCTAATTATGTGATGGATAGACATTTGCAAAATATGTGAAAAAACAAAACATGTGTACTATAGTACGCAAGGAAATATAGCATATATATATATATATATATATATATATATATATATATATATATGCTGATAATGTTTGTCATACATTAAACCCCAAAAAATAATATGTGTGTTCAAATATATCCGTGGCTCGCATGGCTCAAAAATTTAAAATGCTAGACCTATGAACTACTCAGCATGTGCTCATGGTAGCACGTAAATACTTGTACTACATAAGTCAGTAGTCAACGTATCCGATCTGGTACTCCACTATGTGCCTCTGATACTCGCGTGGGATGTCACCCACTCGATCATACTTTGGGATACCATGGGTCAATCCCTCGAGGTTCTGTGTGATCTCCTCATCAGTATCACTTCCTTCCTGATAAGGAGCGATATCGAACTACCGAGCAATGCGCTTGGCAATCAGAGACATCCTGACAAGACGCTCTAGTCCCACATCAACATTTGAAAAATTGAAATGTCATGAATGCATGTACTTCAAAAACAACTAAAAATATCAAAAATTAAAATTGTTTGTTTTTACCTCCATCATCATCATCTTCTCCCTTTGGGAGTGGTATATCCATATCTCCACGGAATTCGGTACCTCTATAGGGCCAATCCTCTACTACAATTAGTTGTCGCCATAGCCATGTAAAGAAGGTGGGCTTATATGACATAAGTTGGGCCCCAGTAATTCTAGGCATCATTGCACTCCAACGAACCATCTGTGTGTGTAGTGGCAATGGCGGTTCCACCTCAGTAAGATGGTAGTGAAATAGTGGGACCCAATCCAAAAATAAGGTCACTATAATGGAACCATAGCAGAACTACTTTAGCTGCCCTGCCTTGGCTTTGGAAAGATGACGTTTCATGTTTACCTTTATCGCCTCTGCCTAGTTGAAGATATTCAGTGTTTTACAGTCTATAGCATATTGAAACTTGGATTTGTTGGTCTCATGTTGTGCATGAGCCCCAACCACTCTGTTTATGGTCAACAGAAGCACTTTTAGCACAAGATCTTGAACAACCATGATCTATATCTTGCCACTGTTTGATTTTAGTGCTTCTGGGCAATGTTCTATGAGCAACATGACCACACTTGCCCCAATAGGCTTCGACCCATACAAATTGATTGGTTCTCCTCTTCGAGCTAGTCTAATGATGAAATAAATGTCAGAAGTTTCCTAGTCCAGTTCTTGGTCCTGGATCATAAAAAATTCCTGATTGACACCCCAGAGACTAATCAAATACTGTAGCAGCTCGGGTTGAGCCTGAAGACCTGGTGTGAGGAAGAATTTGAGGAGCCCATAGTTCCTCATGGCATTTAATAAATTTGCATCTGCCAATGCTTGTGAGTCAATGTCTTCATGCTCACATTCCTTCCAATCAACCATTTTTCATTTTGTTTTCCCTGCAAAAACCATAAAATAAAGTCAACAATCATCCTTGGCTAAAAAAAATTGGATAAAAGTGGAGGAATTTTGGAAAAAACATCAAAATTTTGTGTTCACGGCACCCGTGAGCCTATTTTAAAAATAGTAGCACCGACAATGGACTTGACAGTTTTAATGAGCCCCGATCGATGTGATTCCATGCTCGAAAATCGTGTCGACCGAGGGAATTTTTTTTTACTAAATTCTCCTACATAAATCCAAAAAGCAGTTAAAAATAGGCAAAAAAAGCATCAAATTGGAACTAAAGGTCTTGAATCTTACCTACAACTAACGGATACTTGAATGGCCTCTCGGATCTCCCGCAATATACTCTTGAAAATCTAGGGCACAAATGGGTGAAAAGTTCTCCACACAAGGTAAAAGGTGAAATGGTAGAAAATTATTAACTTTCTCCTCCTTTTATTCACTTTTCATAAAATAGTAGGGTTTTCAAAAGTATTTTTAACCTATTTTTACCTCAAAAATTGGATAATTTTTTTACCTTTTCTGCCATGACAGGTAACTGATCACTAATGATGGTACTGGAGTCATGTTTAAGCTCTTTTCTCGACTCATAAAACTCAGATGAAAAGATCACCGAGTATTTTTTCCTTTTTGACTCATTGAAGAGAATACAAATGGGGGGTTTACTTTTAAGCTCTTGGCACAACTATTTTAAAAATAATAGCACTTACGATGCACTTGACTGTTTTAATGAGCCCTGATTGACGCAAATCCATGCCTGGAAATTGTGCCAACCGAGCAAATTTTTTTGCTAAATTATCCTACATAAATCCAAAAAGCAGTTAAAAATAGGCAAAAAAGAATAAAAATGGAGCTAAGGGTATCAACTCTTACCTGCAACTGACAGATCCTTGAATGGCCTCACAGATCTCCCACAATCTACTCCTGAAAATCTAGGGCACAAATGGGTGAAAATTTCTCCACACAAGGTAAAAAGTGAAATGGTAAAAAATTATTTACTTTCTCCTCCTCTTACTCGTTTTTCATAAAATATTAGGGTTTTAAAAGTATTTTTAACCTATTTTTACCTTTGAAATTGGATAATTCTTTTACCTTTTGTGCCGCAATGGGTGACTAATCACTGATGGTACTGGAGTCATGTTTAAGCTCTTTTCTCGACTCGTAAAACTCAACTGAAAAGATCACCGAGTATTTTTCCATTTTTGACTCGTTGAAGAGAATAAAAATGGGGGGTCTACTTTTAACCTCTTTTTCGACTCTTTAAACACGAAAAGGTTACCAAGCTCTAGTCATTTTGAACTCGGTAAAGGCCATGAAACGTTGTTTACCCAGGATAATTTACCCATTTGTTGGGATGGGATAAACTATTTATGAAAAAGGTACTCCTTAACTGAAATGGTCAAGTGGTTCTCTCAAGTATCATTTTCTACCTTTTCAGGCTCGAGAGACAAAAATGTACAAAAAGGGACCTTGTGGAGTTTTATTTTCCATGCCTTTTTCAAACTCTCTAAACATGAAAAATATACCAAGTTACACCTTTGTCAGACTCGTTAAACCGTTAAATGACATCATATTCGTCATCATTATGGACATGAGCTTCTCCTTCCTAGGGCTCATTAATCTTATTAGTTCAAATTCATCTGAAGTATGGAGTTATAGTGCAAGCATATGATATCCCCTTCAATATTGCGATTAAAAAATAATTGGGGTACCTGCTAGAAATGGTGGGGGAAAATGGGAAATTCTATCAGTTGTGTCGGTAGCTCACTCTTGAACATGACACTTTCTGCTTCGTGTCGGGTTGGGATATCCTCACTTCATCATTGACCTTGTTGGGTTGGGCCATTCATTTTTTCCTTCCATCTGATCTTTGCCACATCATCATGATCACCAATCCTATTGATCCGAAAGCTTCCAAACTCCAGAGTCATGTCGCCGATATGTTCAACAGTTAATCCTTCTGTAGTTACACTTACTCGTGATTCTATGTATCATTTGAAACCATTGCATCCCATTGTCTCGTGTCGATGATGTGGGATATATCATGGACCTCCTATGACATGGCCATTTCCTATTGACTTCAGCTCATTATCCAGGAAGTTGGCCAAGAGACTCCCTTCTAGTACCTTAGAGCTTGCATGCCCTAATGTCAAGTTCTTCGCACTCGATGACAATTTCATATCATTGGCTTTCGATTGAGTGATTTCGCAGGTGTTCGACTTCAGTTCCTTTATTCACATTCCGTGGATTGTGCTTCTAGTACCTTGAGAGCCATTGTCATTATTGGTGGTTTCTCTCGCACTTGTTAACAATTCACATCATTGACCAGTAATCGAGCTACATTCTAGGATGTTTGATGTCAATACATCTATTCACATGTTAGAATTTGTACTTTGATCGGGTCATTTTGGAGCGCAAGACCCTGGGCTCAGATTACAAAATTCCAGGTTGCAAGGTGATGTGACATGATCATGCTGATATACATGTATCTTTCAAATGGATGGCTGCAACCATATAATAAGTTGTATATTTGATCCTTCTCATTATTGGATGGCTACGACCACACCTTGGTTTCGATATGATCCTCCTTACCGGATGGTTGTGCCCATGCCTTGGATCCATTTACATGATCATTCTATGTATGGTTGCATCGATACCACGATTCATGTATCATTTGACAGAGTTTTCCAGTCACGTATATGAATCTATGCTTTCTTGTAGGTTTTCCAACAACAGACTCTGGTTCCCCGCATCTATTTGTAATGCATTTCACCCCTCACTCTAGTTCGACCTTCACACTTTAGGGGGCATCTATTACACAAAATTTTGTCACTGCCCCTGTACTTCTCATGCCACGATCCCAGAGGACCTTTACAGTGAACCCTACATGAGTTCCCATCATGAAGAAACTCTTATTATGTACCTCTTCATGAGCAGAAAAATCCATTTTGCATCATTTCTAAAGAATCTTCCTTTTATCCCATTTTACAAGACCACAGCTAATGACCAATTTCTTCCTCATGGAAATTTTAGAGATTAAAACTATCACTCGCACTGTACGGAGTGACTGAGCCCTTTTTCAGTCATGGTGATCCTTTTTTGGGATTTTTTTTAAATATGGAATTGAAGCTTCCAGGTCTAGAAGCTTCGTAATAGAAGTCTGGTAAATGGTTGGACCGGATGGAGCCAAGGAGGTTAGTTTGGGATCCTTTCCCCTATTAGGATGGAACAAACCCAAGAGATAAGGCCTTCTTGCATGATAAGAGGAACCATCTCCCCTCCATCCAAGCTATATAAACCTCTCTTTTCCCAAGCTAAACTAGATTTCTAGTTTTGGAGTGAGTTTGAATGATCAACAAGATATCTATAGCTTGTAGCTCTCTAGTTTATGTTTGAAGGAGAATAGTTTGTTTGGTTTGGTTTGATACTAAAGGGAAGAAGCCTTCAAACTTTCATTTTTGGCGCTATTGATGAGATGTTAGCAGAAGTGTGGGAACCCAGATACGTCACGCGAGACCAGCAACGTCAAGTCATTGGTTGTAATCTCTTTTTGAACTTATATTAATTCAAATATTGATTTATTTCCTACATAAAGTGTTACCTCACATCTTTGTTCCTTAATGTTCCATGACCTGTTAAGTAGGCTGAATGCAATTTGTATGTTATCACATTTGTTGTTTGTTTTCTTGTTTTGGGTATTCGAATGAAGGAAATATAAAGTAGCTGGAGTAAGGAAGCATGATCATCACCAAGAGGAATAACTTTCTAAGAGGTAGGCCCTCTTATTTGATTCTAGCTTAAGAAATTTTTCCATAGATTGTTTGTTTGTGGCTAGACCCACTCTCTCGGGCTAGAGGAATTGTTTGTGTCGACACTTAGAATTTACTTGCACCACAGAGCTATCCAACCACCAAGGAAGAAGACAGGAGCACACTATATTATCACTCCAACAGAGTACCTAACCAAGTGGGCTAAGGAAAAACCTATGAAGGATTACAACGTGGACACTACTACGAAGTTCGTATTCGAGTTTATTCTATAAAGTTTTGGATTGCTGAAGATTCTGATAAGTGTTAAAGGTTCACATTTCCTAAATGAGACAAGTACAACTTTAACAGATGAGTTCTAGATGTAACATTAGAAGAGTACACCATATCATCCCCAGGCGAATGTCAGTATTGAAGTTTTCAACAAGATATTGGAGAATTCCCTCACAAAGGTATGTAATGTTAATAGGAATGATTATGATGTGCACATACCAATGGTTTTATGGGCATATAGGACTACCTATAAGAAATTGACTGGTAAAACACCCTTTCGACTAGTTTACGGACAAGAAACAATAATGTTGATTGAATGCATAGTGCCCAGCCTAAGGATCACAGTAGTAACTGAGCTGGAAGATCGCGACGTAATGGAAGAATTCCTGGCATTGTGACATGCCTTAGCGGAAGATTGCGTTTTAGTTGGCTTTCATCAACAGGTACAGAAATATAGAGAAAAGTCATGGCATGATCATCACATTAAGCAATGTACTTCCAAGACTGTCGATCTGGTCTTGATGTATGACAACACATTTACCAAATTTCTAGGGAAGTTTCATATGCACTAGCTAGGACCATATCTAATTAACGATATTACAGATGGTGTCGCAGTTTAGCTCATGAAGATGAACGGGGAAGTATTTCCTGGCAGGATTAATAGGATAAGGTTGAAGGATTATAGGGATGATCCTGCCCCTATTCAATGGCTACATCACTATAGGAATGTCTTAGTGCTTCTAGCAGTTGAAAGAGAGCATAGGACTATAAACTACTCTGTCGAGGAAAAAATTTATCGAAGAAGGAAGGTTGCGTCATGTTTTGGAAGATTGAATAGGTGGAAGCTACGATGAAGTAACTGCATCACAAGGAGGATTTCCACACAACTTGCCGAAAAAGTGATAGTTGGGACAACTATAGTTGATTTGATAGTGATTTTGTTGTTAAAAGGAGTGAGGGAAATGCATTTAAGGGACAAATCTGGGAAAATCTACCACAAAAATCACATTTATGAGGAAGATTTGAGGGGAAACAGATAGTTTGAATTTGAATTGGGTTATAAATATGGCACCCCACTCCATATTTAGAAACTTTTCCTTCAGATATCTTCTACGGTAATTTCGCACCTAAGTGTGAGTCATGTGCATTGTTGGGTGTCTGAGTGGAACTGGGCAGAATTCGAAATGGAATTATTATAGAGAGGCCTTGGAGAGAAACAACTAAGAAGCAGAAAAAGCCACAACAGACCCCAGTTTGGCAATCCCCACAGAAAATTCTGAAGAGACATAAGGGTAAAATGGATAAGAACATGGAACCATAGGACTTAGATGCGAAGGAGTTGGCCGGTGGTTTTGAAGACATCAATAGAGAATATGTAGAACCTATTTCCATGTTTCCTTCATATATGCCACCATGGAAGTCAACATCCAAGGTCACAAAGGATTTAGATGAGGTTAATATAAGGTTTTCACTCTGTTGTTACCTAAAGACATACCTATTGAGGGCGAATTGCTGGCCCGAGTACTGTCTCTGAAGATGGAAGATTCGGATTCAAATCACAACAAATGTTCCCAATTTGAGCCCAACCAATACCTTTAATTTGTCTATAATGAAGAATCAGGTGTCACACGTGTTTAACCTATGAGATGGGCTGCTAGAATTGTACACATGGTTTTGTTGAACATGTTGTATGTTCCCCATTTTGGGCATAGTATCATCAACACTATTTATGTGCACTAGTTGTTGGCACTGGTCCATGATGGGTGCCTCTAGCTAGAAGAATCCATCCCTATTGATGAGATGCTGATAAAATGAATTACTATGCTACCTTGTGAAGGGGTAAATTCAGATGATGCTTTTGTCGGCAAGTCCAAGGAGAAGAAATTGGTAGATGAAATCAATTGTGACTTTGACCTGATCAAGAAGTCCTCGGGCTATGTTGTTAGATCTATGAACAATGAGGATGTGAATTTTCCCACCTCTATTTTGGCAGGGAAGATTATGCGGAAGTCCCAAGAAGATGAAGTGTCGACCCCTGTTGTGTCCCATGGCCACACAATGCAGCCAGGTGGTCTAGTTCAAATGGGCAAGGTATATGTGTAAAAAATTCATGGATGACTGTCGAGAAGCATAAGAGGAAGGAAACTCATTCCATTATGCATGGATAATTCTTCTGATTGAGTTAATCATTTGGAAATCTCTATAGGAATCACAGTTCCCTGTGGTGGGCCCAGATGTCCGTGCAGTTTCTTGATATGCCTCATTATGGGCATCCAAAGACCCTACAAGGGCCATGTAGAATAATATATTTTGGGTTACGTTAGAAACAAAGTTGTGCATGGTGATTAATCAATGGTAGCGGTTATCACTTGCCCTATTTGATCAGTATCATGATGTTGCGATGTTCAAGGCCGATTTTCACAATGTCTATGTCTGCGCCAAGAAGGATTTGATAGAAGATTGGCATGTGCTATCCTATCTTGTAGCTAAAGAACATATCTTGGTTATCATCAGCAAGTGGTCGCGCGATTGGCTCACCCTGACTGACCCAACGACAGTAGGAGGTACAAGCAATATCGTTGTACCAACACAACCTAAGAATATGGATTCCAAGAAGGATCCCAAGAAGGATTCCAACAAGGATTCCCACAAGGAGCCCAAGAAGGTCATGTTTGACCTAGAGGAAACCACTGTGCCAGAGACAAAGCACACAGTTGGGATAAAAAGTGTCAAGGAGGAAGAGAGTGGTGAAGACCCTTTTATGGGAACAAATGACTTTGAATCTTGAGTAATTATGAAGAAGTAGCATAAGCACAGCATTAACAACGCACAGAATAAACACAAATAAGAGAATTCCACCAACATAGAGCCATTGGCCCTTATGGAGGGGGATCTTGATGAAATTGGGGACACTGTCCAATCCGCGATGGAAGACATATGAGAGCACATAAAAGAGCAATACCAATCAATCTTGATGAAGGTCCAATAGGGCCTTTAGGAATTGTAGGTACGTGCTAGTATTCTACAAAAAGCGAGCTTGAAGTAAGCAAGCATGAAAGCCTTATAAGTATAACTTACCATAGACCTCCATGCAGTGCAGTTACCAGAGGGATTATTACATGTTGATAATTTAGAAGACAGGGTGCGCCTCCTACATATGAATAACTTGAGCCTTAACCTAGTGACACCCCTCATTCAAACATTTTGTGAGTTGCATCAAGGAGTCTCGCATGAACTCAGAGTTTGGGAACAATGAGAATTACTAGTCATTAGTGAAGTCTAGGCTAGCAACTAACGAATGTTTGAGGAAAAGGCGCAGGTTATCAAGGGATGAGAAGAGGTCATTGCACATAGTTAGTAGATGGAGGCAACAATAATGAAGGTATGAAGTGAGCTTCCAAAGCTCCAGATTCCAATAGAGGCAACAATAATGAAGGTATGAAGTGAGCTTCCAAAGCTTCGGATTCGAGTAGAGGCAACTTCGACAGAGAAACTGCAAAATCTAGTAGCCACAGTGAAGGAATCTAACACTAAGGTAGGAAAGATGTGGTTTGAATTATAGTTGTATATCTCTGAGCTTCAGATGAAGCTACAACGTACCACCCCTATAAAAGTTCGAGAGTAGCACAAGGCTATTATTAAAGATGATATGGAAATTCTTTCTACTACAGTTAATGACTACAACCAAATTTTTGACAGTACGATGGAAATGTGGGCCTCGCTGCAAGAGGATTCACATCTGTAGAAAATTGAAGCTGACATCTGCAAAAAGCAACTGTAGTTTGATGAGATCAGGGTGACAGTGTAGACCATAACACCTGTGCATAGGTTCACCAGACTTCAAGAAGGGAAATTCATTCAAATCCAAATTGAGGAGCTATGTTGGAAGGCTTCTATCATTTCAACAAGGATGCAACCATGAGCTGGTGAAGCAAGTAAATTGTCATAGAAAATCTAAACAAAATTAAAATCCCTTCAGCAGATGCAAAGGACAATGAGTTTAGCACTCACAGGGCCAACTACAACAAAGTTGGTTGAAGAGGTTTGGTAGGCCATCTCGTAGCGTAAAACAAAAATTCAAGCCTTGAAGTCTGAATTTAGTGGCCTCAAAGCATGCGTCATGGATATACCAGCAGAGTGACTCAAAGATGAGCCACATCTTTGTGTTGGCGTCTGGTTGGGATGGCGTCCACTAGGTCAAGTTTTGATAAGATATTTTAAAGTCTCTGCATTTTGATGAGTGGAACACGATTAGCACAGGTCACTAAGATTCAAGGGGCTTTAGGAAGGTGAAATCCCCTTAGTTTTTGTATTTTTTTTAGATCTATTGAAGGTTTTTGGACCATGATATCGTAATGGGAAGAAGTATATAAAAGGGTGTCTTAGCATGTCTAAGGGAATCAATCAGTAGAAGGGGATTTTGATATGTTTTGAGTTTGTACGATATTTCTATATTTCTAGTGAAGGGGAAGGCTCCTACAGCTAAGCACGTGGAGACCTTGGCAAGTCCATAGTTGAGTGTGGAGGCCCCTTTAACTGTGTGCACAAGATCTGGGAAGTTTGTATAAGGAAGATCTGAAGTAAGAAAGAATCTTTGAAGAAATTTTGTTTCCAATTTGTATACTTGTACATTTCTTGTATTTATGCGTAATTGAATGCCATTATCTATATTTTGTCTTAAATTCTTCATGAAGATCTGGTTCTACCGTAATACCTTATTTTATACATGACTAGACGTTTATGCAAAGTTCATAACTCTGTTTAACTAAAAATCACTTTAGTTTGGGGATTTCATGAATAATGGCTCGCGGAGGTTAGATTAGGCTTGAAACTATAGAAATTCCCTAACCCCACATCACATAGCCTTATGGATGTAGAAACCTAGTTCTAGCATCTCCCAATATTTCCTCAGGTGACACTACAACCTACACTAAGAAGGTTGTTTTTGAAAGGCCTGGTAGTGTAGGGTTTTGTTGGTTAGCACAACTAACTCAGAGCCTAGGCCCAAGCCCCCTCAAGCCAATAGGAGGTGAAAAAGGTAATGAAAAAAGAGGAGAAGTAGCCCTTGTATATCAGAGTAGATCTAGTGAGGCCTATGGTTGTCATCAACAATCATAGCCTCATCTCCTCTTATGTTGCTTTAGCACCCAAATACATTGCAACCTAGGAGAGATCCATTCTACACTTTGAATAGAACTTGGAATGTTGGGAACATAAAGTATGAAAGATTTCAAGAGAAGATGGCATGCCTTAGCCCATAGTATACATGTCATAGAATATCACTCTCCTTAAACACTAAGGAATGTCGTGGAGAGAACTCCATTATACAAGAGAGCTATACAAAGGATAAAGGTCAGATGGATATGACTAAAACTCAATCCACCTTTTTTGTAAGGCTTACAAAAAGGAAGGAACCAAACAAAATAGTAGAAGGAATAGAATGAGATAGAAACAAATGCAGGTTTTTACCCATAAAAAGCAACACCATCTAAGGTGCCTTGGGATGTCAAAGGTGCCATCAGGACCATGAAAGAGCTTCACGTGGATGAATAAGTTCCTCACACGATGAGAACACCTTCAGAGGGGGGGTGATGATGAGCCCCATCAATAGGTATATCTTGAAGATAATTATGCCATCCTCCAGCCTTAAAACTAACCTTTTCTCACATTAGTTCATAATTTTTATTATAATATTCTTAGTAAGAAGAGTAAAAGTTGTTTTTCATAGTATGTGAACTATTGTGGGTTAATTGCAGGAAAAAGAAGCATTTTTGAGGCATTTATTATGGATGAGCTTGATGGAGAAATACAGGAGATAATCTATGGGGTTTGTCAACCTCCTTAACTCCCTAACCTAGCTTCGGATCACAACATCCCCTCTCACCAGTTTGAATTCATTGATATCTGAGTAACTCCTAATATAACTGAAGCTGAAGAGGGTCCAAATCAACCATTTCTGAGATCAAGGAAGGAATCACTCCTATTCTCAAGGGGGGTGCTATATTCCACCATTTTGTATAAAGAAACAAGATTAAAAGCTCTTTAGGATTGAAAGTTTTGATTGGACTAGATGTATTTATTGAGATCAAATCTTGTAATTGTTATTTTACTTTGATGTATTGTATGAGATTTTGGGTTTGGGCTCAGAGAGAGGCTTTGGTGCCTCTCTTTTACTTTTTTTTTTTTTTTTTTTCTGTGCTTAATCCCAAGAGTTTCATAGCTTTCTTTCATTACAGTAGAGGTTTAGCTATAAAAAACTGTGATCGCAAGCTTCTACATAACTTATCTTGGTGAAGAATGGTTGGAAGGATTCACAATCTTAGCCCAAAAGCATCGTGCTTATGATTTATTAGATATAGATATATGTTAGCTGTCATTATTCATATCTACTTTATGTAGCATAGGAGTCATTTCAGTGATCAAAGTAGTGTAATGGAATAAAATTGATGTGATTGAAATTCAACTCGTCTTTTCAATCATAGTTTATATCATTGTGTTAATGATCAATCGATGTATCTATGTGGATGGTCACAAGGTTGTGTTTACTTGCAGGGGAGGGCACCTCTTTCACCTCTATTTTTGACTTATGCATATTGTCTTTCCATCCCTCAATTCTTCCCTCGAAACTATGTTTCCATACTCACTTTGCCTAGTAAATTCAGGACACTATCAACATTCATTCTCATGCAAGACCGACTTCTAAGAGGTACTGGGCTTCTCTAGGGGGATTCCAAAACCTTTCTTCACTCTCTCCAATCTTCATATAAATCTTCATGCCCTCAATAGATCATATCGACCCTAAAAAGGCTATCATAACCCCTCATGTACCATTATAGGTCCTCTTGTAGCGATACAAGATGTCTTGTAGTAGCACCTATAGCACGCCTATAGCACCACTTTTATTCACCTTCTTTGCTCATCACTTCAACCTTAGCCAACTAAATATGAATAGTTACCCCAAGTTGTGATTTTATGATCAAGAGAATCTCCTAGACCACTCACTCCATTCATTTTCCTCATTGTAAAATAGAGTAGAATTAGTGTTTTTTAATCACAAGCATGATGCAAGATAGATTTCTGATTTTGAAGCAAGTGTGAAATAGATAAATGATACATGCAATTATGTTGCTGATTTGATGAATTAATCAAGACATAGTAGCTTTCTTTTTTCAAGTATATTATCCCTTTTCCTTTTATGAAATGATTAGTTAGCACCTACAAGTTGAACAAATGGCATTTTCATTTTCATAGCTAGAATGAATTTTCATTTTTTCTTTCATCAACACGCTTTCACTATATTTTAGTAGAAGGAATGTTCTCTGAACACCTTCATCAAATGTCATAAATGAGGGTGGCATGAGTAGAATCTAACCTATTGTGCATATATCACTATCACCTCTAAGTTTGTACAAACAACGGGTTGATAATTTGAGTTGAGGAGCCCTTGGGAGTTGCAACATTCTTGGTGCAATACAAGGGCTCACCATGCAACTCTTAGAAAATTCCAAAGCTAAATCTAGGGTAAAATGGAGAAAAAAAGAATAAAATAATAGGAAATCCTCATAAACATGTATATAATCAGATCATTTCGAAGGCTAAGTGAGGGTAATAAAGCTATGTGCATTCATGTAAACACATTTTTCAGCTCAAAATTGCATTCTTAGTTTGAGAAAAACATAAATATAACACTTACATTGCATTTTGATGTCCATGATGATTGTGGTAGAGATAAAGAGAGATTTGTTTCCAAGACAAATTGTGAAGTGCAAATAGCAGCATGCTCCAGTCTAGCTAATACTCATTTCTAGGTGGTGTTAATGCCCACCCTATTGAAGAAGACAAAGAAAGTGTAATACCCATATGTTTTTATGTAATATTTTCTATTATATATTGAACTATTTTTAGATGTGATGGTTAGGAAACCACGATGGTTTTGATTTAAAATAAACAATAAAGTATGATAATGTAATAAATGAATTTTATTAATGAGAAAAGGAATCTGGAAATTATCTGGGAAGGAAACATTTGAGTTAGGGGATCCTTGCTAAGGTCAGGTAACCAGTAATGGTGGATAATATCAATAAAATATTTCCTTAAATAACTCATAAAAATCCCTAGGGGTTTAGTAATAAGATTTAATATGATGGGAGAGAAAATCTATTAAATCAATAATTTGTAGAATAACACTAGGTAATGGTGAATAAAGCACTGTGGAATAGAAAAGTGGGCTTTAAAGAAGAAGGAGAAAATACCTTTTTCAAAAAGAGAAGGAAAGCCTACCGCCAGTGGGTTAGCAGACCAATGGAAAGTGGGACACCGCTAGGGAAAAATATGCTAGGGAAGTAATTTATAAAATAAATTACCTAGAACCACCGGAGGTATTTTATTCTCTGTCTCAGCTCGAGAGGAACTAGAGGATTCCATTCAAGGTTGGGAGGAAACTGGTTCATGCAAGTGTAGTCCAATTATAAACATAGTTAGAATTTGTGGAGAGTTATTAACTGTTGGTTTTATGAAAAATTGTTTTCTATGCATGCAGTAGGATTTATAATATGCGTATCTTCTCTAGTAGATTTATATTATTTATAGTATTGATTACTGAAAGGAGTGTATATGGATGGATGGGAGTGGTTGGGAAATTACGTGTTATCTCAGGTGGATAGAAACTAAATAATTACAAAGTAAATCCATGAATATTAAATTGTTTGTGGGTGCCTACATAAGAATTTTTTTAATCTAAATAAATTTGAAAATGAGAAACAACGTAAGAAGGAAAATTTGTGTGGTTAATGGAAACCCTTAACTTGATTTGTTAATTATGGAAAACTACGTTTAGTTTTGTTTATATTGTAGATACTTAGGAGCGCTCGAATGAAATAAATTTTTACTCCAATTACATAAATTTCTCTTTGCGAAGTGTAGGATACACTACGTAGATGGAGAAATCAAATGTTTTCATTCACAATGAGTGTTTGACTAGAAAAACAAAAGGAGTAGAAAAATTGTAATTGGACAATAGGAAAATTTGAATCATACTTGGGGGAGTTTTATTTCATGGGTATTTTTCCAGTTATGACTAATATGGCCCATGCCAAAAACGTTTCTTATATTTCAAAAAGAAAATAAAAGAAGAGGAATTTGATGAGAAGGAAAATAAAATCATGGTGATAGGGTCAGATGTTGTTCCTAAAGTATAGGACAAAGACTAGTAAAATAGTGCAGAGTTTCCACAAATTGGAATGGTGAATATTTTTCAAATTTTCTTATATGAATTTTTTTTCCACTGGAAAAATCCGTAATTTTCATTATTTTAAGAAAATTACATATAGTAGATGCAGTTAGCATATGCTGTAGTGTTCATACAAAATCCACCACGCAGGGTGATGTATCAGAGTATATACAAAAATATGAGATAGGACATATATGAGTCTGGCTGTATAGCCTGTTCGAGATCACGCAGGATCTATTTGCAAAAAGTATGATAACCATATCTATGTACAGTTTTTCAACAAAGACAAAAATACTATATTACTGTCGGCTACCGGGACTGTTGTCCCGCTGTTCTCTCTGATCTATGTATGGCCTATGGAAAAATCTGAATTCTTCAGTCCCCTGCTGCTCCACAATTAGCCATTCTCCTCTGGGAAGTATCGCGGCCTCTTTGGATAATTTGTCAGCCTCGCTGTTATGTTCTCTGTAAATGTGTAGACATGAGAAATGATTAAATGCTGCCTTGAGTGTATGTGCATCATATAATATATTGCTGAGAGTGTGTGTATGACATATAGTGGCATTATTGATCCAATTAACAACAGTCATAGAGTCCCCGAAAATATTAAGATTTGTATACTGATGTGTCAAAGAGTAATGCATTAGATTTCGAATGGCCAAGAGCTCTGCATAATTATTTGATCCTCTGCCGAATCCCATTTTTACAAAGTATCTATGGTGTTCATTGATATGCAGAACAAATCCACCCCCACAGCCAGTTTGATTTGCAGCCCCATCGAAGAAGGCCCAAGGGGTCGATTTATCGATAATGGGCTGTGGCTGTATCGTCCTGGTTCGAGTGGGTGGGGGGTCAGGTAATTCTTGATACGCGGCAATGATGTTTGCTTCTGTACGGGGCCAACACACAGCCTGATCCTCGAATATAAATCGATTCCGCGCTAACCAAATGTGCCAGGTTGCCACGAGGGGAAGGTTTAGGAGCTTGGAGCCCGGGTGGCAGTGATTCCAGGCTGACCACGCACCCGTAATGTCATCCCCATTCCAGTTCCCCGTAATGCCAAGATGAGTGAAGATGTTGTTCCATAGAGTGCGAATTGCCGAGCAATGAAGGAAAAGGTGGACCGAAGTCTCTGATGCCGCTTTGCAGAAAGAACACCAGGATGGTCCATAGATGGATCTGCGAGTAAGGTGTTCACCTGTGGGAATGATATCTTTGAGGACACACCAGAAAAATAATCTGGTGTGTGGAGGGGCATTCAGATTCCAAATGTCACGCCACCACGATGGCAATGGTTCAGGTCTTCTGTGAATAATAAGAGCGTTGTACCCAAACTTAGGTGCGTAGATACCATTGTCCGCCTTACACAAAATAAGTTCATCCGGTCCTTGTTTGATGCGGATATGGGATTCGTTTAATGCAAGAACATATTCACGCCATTCCTGATGCCACTGCGGTGGAAGGTCAAGTTGCTGAGCCGATTTCCAAGCTTGAGTGAAAATGTTTGTGCGCTGTTGATCAGCAATATGTGCAAAATTCCGAATGTCCCGGTCATGAAGAAATGAAATGAGATCTCTGTTGAGGATGTGTCTGCCCCCACTATCAATCCATGGATCCAGGCCAATCCTGCCCAACGTTCCATCGTTTATTCTCCAGAATAGATTGTCTCGGATGAGGGGAAGGGAGTGTATCAGGGCCTTCCATATTGATGAACATCCCTTCGTTGTCCAAGATGGTAATCTAGCCCAATCCAGAATATTCTGAGGCCAAATGTATTTGTGATAGGATACTTGTGCCCATAGGTTTTGACTGGTTAATAGTGTCCATCCCATCTTAGCAGCAAGAGCCATAGCGAAGTCGGGTAGGTCTTTGAGACCCCAGCCACCCCATTTTTTGGGCAAGGTGATTTTCTTCCAGCTTATCCATGCAAATATTCTTTTGTCATGATTTCCATTCCAGAGGTATCGGTTGCACAGTTGTTTCAATCGTCCCAGAATATTCCGCGGTATCCACGCAAGTGCCATCCAGAAGACCGGGGTAGCCTCTAAGACAGACTTAATGAGTACCAATCTGCCAGCCCTAGATAGGTATCTGAAGCTCCAGCCTAAGAGTCTTTTTTCCAATTTGGCGACCAACCACACCCAATCAGCAATTCTTTGACAAGTAGGCTTTAGTCTGAATCCCAAATATTTGAGACCTCTATCCAGAGGGAGAACATTATAGGGAAATACCTGAAGGGCTAGCTGGGATTCCTGTACCGAAGTGCGGGAGCATGTGATAGAGGATTTAGTCTGATTTGGAAGCATACCTGTAGCAGCAGAAAAAAGTAGAAGGATCTTTGAAAATGACCGAGAGTCTCGAACACTGCCATCAAGTAGGATAAGTACATCGTCCACGAAGAGCAGATGTGTGAGGAAACATATATCGGATATGCGAAGGCCCCGAACATCTCCAGATCTCTTTGCAGAGTCTATGAGACAACTTAGGCCTTCCATGATTAGCAAGAAGAGCAGAGGAGAGAGGGGGCAACCCTGTCTCAGTCCCCTTTCGGAATGAAAAAAGGGTGAGGCCGAACCATTTATGAGGATGCTGAAAGTAGGGGAGGATATACAGGCCATGATCCATGAGATGTAGGAGTGAGGAAAGCCCAGGTGGATTAGGATCATTTTGATATAGAGCCAGCTGACCCTGTCAAATGCTTTTGAGAGGTCAATTTTGAGGAGGATGCCTTTTAGGTGCTTGGACCATATAGAATGTATAGCTTCTTGGGCCAGGCCTATGGCCTCATGAATCTGTCTAGATTTAAGGAAAGCAAATTGTTGTGGGGCAATGGACCTGGAGAGAATTGGTCTACGACGATTTGCAATAGTCTTAGAAATGATTTTGTAGAGGCAATTGCACAAAGAGATAGGCCTGTAGTCATCAAAGGATTCAGGGGTATAAGTTTTAGGAATGAGAGCAATGAAGGTAGAATTGATGGCATGGTAGATGGATCCTGTAGTTCTGCTCTCCTCCACCACACTCAAAAGGTCCTGCCCCAGGACATCATAAAAGGCTAAATAAAATTCAATGGTCCATCCATCCGGGCCAGGGCTCTTATCTTTTTTGAACCACTTCAGTACTCCTTCCAGCTCCCCTGTCGTAACTGGATCATTTAGAGCCTCCACATCCTCTTCCTCAACAAATCTCGGGAAGTGATTTGCCACATTGATGATATCAAGTAGATTAACTTCACGGGGACACTTGTAGAGGTCCCTGAAGTGGGAGGTGCCCAGATGAGCGAGCTTGTTGAAAGTGTCTGCTATTTCTCCATCTGGTGTGGGGAGCTTCCAGATAGTATTTGATACTTTCCTGGCCTTAGCGAAGCTATGGAAGAACTTCGTGTTATCATCCCCAGCTTGCATCCATAATGCCCTACTTCTCAATCTTATGGATTCCTCTCTCTCTTTGAGAATTTTTGCTTTTTGATTCTCCAATTCAATCAGCCTGCATTTGTCTGCTGCTGTGATGAACCCCAACCCCCTTTCATCGATGAGAGAGCATAATTCAGCTTCAATATGGGTTAGTTGTGCGATGTCTTGAGCCTGTTTCTCCTTTGCCCATACAATAGATAGATGCTTAATTTCCGAGAGATTTCTGCAGAATCCTTTAGCAAGTGATTCTGATCCATTGATAGGGTGAGAGGACCAGTAATCAAATATCATCTTGATATATGATGGGTCCTTCAGCCAGGTATGATTAAATTTGTAAGGTGCTTTGGGCTTTTTGAAGGGACCTTGAATCTCCAGGTATATTGGAGAGTGATCCGACCATCCTCCCGAGCCAACCCATTGTTTGTAATGTTGCAGTCGCTGAAGAAGTGCCTCCTTCATAAGGAATCTGTCAAGTCTACGGGCTAGTGCAGCGTCCCCCACCCGTCTGTTCCTCCAAGTGGGAAGTATTTTCTGCATGGGGATATCCACAAAGTTTGATTGTTCAAGCAGATTGGTCATGAAGTCAGTAATGGAGTCAATTTGTGCCGCCGATCCCCATGACTCCCTGAAACCCAAAGAGAAATTAAGGTCTCCTCCGATAACAACCCGGTCTTCGCTCATTATGGTAAGATGTAGAAGTTTCTGCCAGTACGATTCTCTCTGGTTGCAGGGGGCATATACATTGACTATGTGAAGGTTCATGCCTAGTTCAGCTGAGAATATGTCAAGCCCCAAAAATCCTGATCCCCCCCAAGACGAGTCCACTTTAATAGAGCATGGGTTAATTCCAATGGCCAGACCACCAGAACGGCCGACGGCATCAAGGGCAGTGTAGATCCAGCCAGGTGTCATGGCTTGCATGGCTCGAGTAATCTGATCTGCGGAACAGAGGGTCTCTTGAAGCATGATAATATCAATAGGATCAGATTCTATGAGCCGCTTCATGGCTAGCTTCTTGGAGGAACTCGCCAATCCTTTGCAATTGAAGGATAGGCACTTCATGGGGGAACACCTCTCGGGGTATGGCCTGCTCTAAGGACCCCGTCAATGGTGGATTGCCAACCTGATACAACCTCTGCCCCTGCTTGTTTAATAGCCTTGGAAAGATGAGATTTTCTACCCCTGGTAGGCAAGGTCCCAACCTCTGGCACCGCAATGCCCAGGCCCGAATGTCTGATGGGTGGCTCTTTGGCGAGAGACCTGGAGCGGAGGAAATAAGTATGAGGAGGGGAGGGTTCCGAGGGTGATAGGGGGGGGCTAGCCATGGGGGAGGAAGTGGTAATAGTGGGTTCTGTGGTGCATATGGGGGGGGGGGGATGATAATGCACAATGAACCATGGAGGTCTGAGAGGTGGAGCCACATGCATTCATAACATCAAAAGAAGTAAATATGGGGAGTGAAAGAGTACCCGAGACCGTACCAGCTTCAGCTGCCGAGCGAGCCCTGGTCCTTGGCGGAGAGGGTTGCCGCAGTCCCGGATCGACCGCAGGTGAGGTTGTCGCTGGGGGCAGTCCCGAAGAGGTAGGTCGAGTGGTAATAGGAGATGTCGTTCTGGTTGGAGCCGGTGTAACCCTCGGAGATTCCTCTGCTTTCTTGATGAGTGGACAATCCTTGATGAGGTGCCCAACTTTGTGACATCACCTACATCGGAAGGGGACTCCTTCATAATCAAGGATCTGCACCCTGATACATCTTCCCCACTGTAGTGTGATCTGTTCTTCGAGTCCATCACGGGTGTCTAAATGTACCAATATACGCGCTAGGGTTCGGTTCCTTGATTCAACAAATGTGCGATCGTAATCCAGGTATGTACCCAGGGCATTCCCGATCCTAATGAAGACTTCTTCGGCCCAAAACTGCAGTGGGAGGCCAGGCAGGCGCACCCATATCGGTCCGGCTCCGATCTGTTCGCGTTCTGGATCAAAAAGGGGGCTCCATCTCTTGAGGAGGACCGGGGCCATTTCAATATGCCAGTATCTAGCCAGAACCAGATTTGTGTGACTTTCCTTGGTGAAATGTAGGGAAAACCATCCTCTGGGGAGAACATGGACCACAGGAAGGTCGAATAGAACACCACGCCAGATTTCCTTCACCCATTGTGTGAGCCGTTTCGCTGAGTATGCCCTGCCCCGGACATGCCCTACCAGTACAGTGTTAGCCATGTCCATGAGATCGCTGAGAGATGTGGATTCGTCGAATCTAATGGTGATGTCTTTAGCCGTAGCCTTGATGCACTTGGTCTTTTTCTTGCAGGTGCGAGGAGCCTACGGGTGGTCCACCAGGGGATTAGTTATACCTTCCAGAGATGAGGGTTTTGCGGGCTTGATTTTAACAGCAGGTGTTTCAAAGTAGCCGGAAGGGCGGGTTCCCGAAGATGATGGAATTGTTGCAGAGGGTACCGGCGGGCTGGGTGAGAGCGCCAAAAGGAGAGGGTAGGAGAGCGGATTAAATGAGGGCGAAGGGGGAGTGTGTGTAGCCAGAAAATGGAGTGAGACCGGTGAGAGCGGGGGCACCTCAAATAACGGGGAATTGATAGGGTTCGTTCCTGCAATAGACTGAGAAGTGCAGTGAGCAGGCAGCGAGACGGTGGGCGGGTACTGCGGCACATCCGGCGCATTCACTGATGAAGAAGGTGGGGACTGAGAGCGAGCAGTGAAACTAGGGTTCCCGAATATAACCTTGTCTGGTGTAGGTTCCTCCGAGTAGTCCACCGCCTCTAGCTCCATAATGTCTGCCATAACTGTCTCCTGAACGGTGACCGAAAGCGACGGGTGGAGAATCCAATGGTGGAGTTGATGCTAGAGTGTCCCAGAGCAGTGACCGCGACGGTGATGCTGTGCAATATCTGTAAAAACCCTAGCCGCGTCGATGCTGCAGTCAATCTCAGTGAAACCCTTTAGCCGAGACCTTCATGTGTGCGTGCCATCAGAGCTCCAACTCCACTTACAAAAAATTCAAATTTTCTTATATGAATGCCTGAGTAAAGTAGATAAATTACTTCACTACCAACATTGGTACCAATGCCATACAATATTATGGAGTGTTTAGAACATAGAATAAAAAAACAAAGACTCTATACAAAATTATTGGAAAAGGAAAGAAAACCTTGATACATAACTTGCCTAAACAAATAATTTCCATAGCAGACACACTAATATAATTTTTGTGACTATTTAATATAAGACGGGGAACAAGAATGTAAAGGTTTAATAATCAATATAGCTAAATGGGGGCAATGAGAATTACTATACATTAATTATGCACATGTAAAGGAATAAGAGAGTAAATTTAGTAACTATTAACCAGAGAAGCCATTTCTGGGCTGAATTCAAAATCTATAGAAATTTGACCATAAGTCATCGCTAGAAATACTATCAAAATAGAATTTTTAACAAAGAAAGAAAATTGCAATGAGATGATAACACTAGAGAGGAAAAAATATTCCTAATACAATAAATTAAGGAAATATATTCACATCACCATAGTTAGGAAGAAAATATGAGATTACATCTCTTCAAAGAATTAAATGGACATAGAATTTCTAGTGGGAATAAATGGACATAGAATTTCCGGTGGGAATATATGAGTCCTGTTTTAGCGGTGTAATCCCCTCTTAAATATATGTATACATGAAATAGGTAAAAAAAAATCAATATGCATAAATAGATGCAGATCTTAAGTCTGTGGTTAGGTTGGAAAGAACAAAAATAAATCAGTAGTGACCCTAGTAACGAAGAAATTACACCAAATATGAGAAAGAGCACCATTATCTCCTTATGCATGAAACACTGTTGAGAAGTAGAGGCTATACGGGATTACCAACCTGGGCATTACTATGAGAATTTCGCTAATTAAATAAAACATTCAAACTATCGTTGGAACTTTCAAGAAAACCCCTTGAATCTACAAGCGTTGGAGGTACCTACAGAAGAGAAAGATAGAACTAGTGCCAACCCTGCTGGAGAAATAGAGTAATATAATTAAGTAGAAAATGGTTAAAAACATCCAAATCAAATTGGTTACCTGATGAAGTGTATTATACTGTCGAGAACACATTATCTTCCTAGGAATGTTTAGCGTAGAAACGAAAAAAAATTGTTACTTCACATATAGCTTCCCTATAGAGCTCGAGAAAACGAAGAATGTATACCAGAAATGGGATGAATAAACTTACAAAAAAAAAGAGTATCAACGCTACGCATATCCAACACAAAGGAAGATCATTCCAGAAGGGTTACCTAATTGTTGCATAATGAAAAATAAGTGTAGAATTGTCTAAACTCAAAAAGACAATAACATGTAACCATGAACAAACTTAATAAACAGTTAATGAGGAGAAATAATAATCGTCATCATATTGAATGCACATTAAATGAAACCGTAGAAGGGAGGAGGGTATAGTAGGGCATGTCAAAATCACATGGGCATGGCCTAGGTGGTGCAAAACCATTCGGACGCAACGATCAAATTTCAACATACGAACATTACGATAGCGAGATAGGTAAATGAAATAAATTCTAACTACTAAATAAGATGGGGGGATGCTCCTATATATGTCTAAAAAAAATGTAATGACAAATTCAATTGAAACTTAGTGTGACTATATTGAACCATACTCTCTCTCAATACATAATTAAAATACCAAGGTTAAATGCCACATCGTGCACCCAATCAAACATAAGAATTTGTAATAACATTCATACATCACCATGTATATCAAGGTCATTGGTCTTAACATTAGAAAATGGAACCTTTCCATCAACATCTAAAGGAAATGGCATGTCGGTAGACCATACTTCTTCCTAACCATATGCCTAGGATGTTGCATAATAACTAAATTGACCAAGAATTATTAAACACCACTAAAATATATATATATATATATATATATATATATATAAATAAATAAATAAATAAAGTAGAACATATGATGTTCTTATAAGTTAAGGAAGTGATTAATGTTTCGATGAGAAGGAAACCAATAAGAGAAGTAACGGTAAGATTTGAGTAGACATTATAGCAGAATTTTGGAACAATGTTTATATAATAGTGGTATAAAAATAAAAATAAAATTATGTAGATCAAGGAATGTTAAAAATGGCATGAGAGCAAATTTTGGAAACTGGGCTTGGAAGGGACCATCATATTTAAATTCAATATTGGTAGAAGTGCAAGTATGAACACTGATAGAAAATTGTCTTATTTATAAGCTACAAGAGTGAAGTAGGCGATAGGATAATGGTGTAGAATTCCCCACCATCCATTATAGTTGGCAAATAATTATACATTGAGCTGGGAAATGGAAGTATCCCACAAAACTCTCAATTTATGGATTTTATCAGAAAGTTGCAACAAGAGTTGGTTCATCTCAGCAGTAGTAATGAATGTATACTAAAAGCTAGTGAAGAGAAGGAAACAATAATTAGGGAATTGGTGGAAAAGTCTAATCACAAAGCAATTCAACATGAGGCCCCAAAATGAACAAATGTTGAGATGGAACCAAAGAAGTTTGAAAGCAGAGGGGATTCTAATAGGACTTACTCAAAAGTACATAAGATAAAAAGGAGGATGGAATTTCAAGGGGAATTTCACAAGATAAAACCCCCTACTTTTGATGGGGAAAAGGAGGAGGATGTAGAGGTTTGGATCCTCATCATGACCAAGTATTTTCAACTCTATGAGTATGGCAGTAATCTGAAGGCTAGATTGCCCACTTACCAGTTTCAACACAAAGTTACCCTCTTGTGGGAAGAGGCTAAAAATCTATATACTTTGGAAGAAGAAATAGTTTCCTAGGTGCAATTCTATAAAAATTTCAAATCTTTGTATTTGAATGAAAGATACTATGATGATCATGCCTAGGATTTCATGAGTTAACGTTGGGGCAGCTAACAGTGGATGAGTTTGTGGAAAAATTTACAAATTTGTTGTGGTATGTTCCTTATATTAAAGAGGAGAAAGCCAAGGTACTATGATTTTTGAATTGTTTAACTGCCCCTTATAAAGAAAGAATCAAGTTCGATAATCCTAGGATAATGGATGAGGCAGTAAGAAGAGTAAGATTGTGTTGCAAACAGTTCAAGAATAAAGGTGCGGGTTTCAAAAGTTGCCAAAGTAAAGAAGAAAATAAGACTCTAATGAGTAGAAAAAGACATAAACCATCTTATCATAAGAATTTTGGAAAGGATCATCAACAAAGGAAATTAATCGCGAGGAATCTAAATTAGTTGGCACAGTTTCACACTAGTTCAAAACCCATGGAAGTAAACAACAAAAAAAGCATTGGGGTCAAGGAGAGAGAACCACTCAAGTGTTGGGGTTGCGGAGAGATAGTGTTATTAAGGTATTCCCCACATAAACCATGATATATTCTAAATATTCAAGCAAACCACGAATCCACAATTATGAATGATGTTGCCAGAAGTATTCTGAGGATCAGTGTTGCACTAGGGGACAGATAGACTAAGCATCAATATACCATAATTGAGATTGAAGGTATCATTTTAAAGCAATATGTTTATGTTTTAATTGAACGTGGAGATATTTTAATTTATATTACTCCACAAACTGTGGAAAAATGCGAATTAAAACCTAAAAAATTAATAATATAGGGTTGGTATAGTTACCAACTCGTACCAAAAGAAAGGTAACTATTCATATAAGATCACATTACTTTAAATGGCTATTTCACAGAAGTAAATTTAGATATTATTGCTTTAGGATGGTATTATGTGTTAATAGGCATAGACTAGTTGGAGAAGCAAGGAGCGATTATAAATTGTTTAGATAAAATAGTGAGTTGTATGAGTCAATATGGGAAAACCTAGATTATTAAAGGTATACCAAAGGCAGTATCAGTTAGGAAAATGTTAGCCTTACAATTGAAAAGGATTTTTGAGAGGGATGGAAGTTATACATGGTGAAGGTGGGACAAATAGACAGTAAAAAAACAGGGAAAATTTAGAGACCATACCAATCCTCAATGAATTCTAATATGTTTTCCCATAGGAAATCCCAAGCTTACCTCCCCATAGAGACATATTTTTTCATTGATCTAGTACCACGTTCCATCCCAGTGACTACAAATGAGTACACCAGAATTAATGGAACTAGAGATGTAGTTACTGAAGCTGTTAGATAAGGGTTACATTAGACCTAGTGACTAAGCTTGGGGGCCCCTATACTATTCATCAAGAAAAAGGATGACACATTTAGAATGCGCATCGATTATCACCAATTGAATAAGTTAATTTAAAAATTAAATATCTTCTTCCCCATATTGATGACTTGTTTGATCAAGTGAGGGGAGAAACTATATTTTCAGAAAATAAAATTTAATGAACAACTATGATCAGCTACAGATAAAAGATGTAGATATTCAAAAAACAAGTTTTAGAACTAGATAGGGTCACTACAGGTTTATAGGTTAGCCTTTGGTCTTACTAACGCACCAACAACTTTTATGTGTTTGATGAACAATGTACTTCATAAGTACCTAGATAAATTTGTACTAGTGTTTATAGATTATATTTTAGTGTATACCAAGGTTGAAGAAGAGCACAAACAACATCTGAAATTAATAATAAAAACTTTAATAGAGCATCAAATATATGTGAAACTTAGAAAATGTGAGTTTTACAAAGACAAAATACAATATTTGGGTCCCATTATTTCAAGGGGGGGACTCTTTTTTCATCGTAAGAAGGTTACTACTATATAAAATTGGCCCATACCTAAGGATATGTTAGCCCTCTGCTCCTTTATGGGAATCACTAGATATTGTCGAAGATTTGTAGAAGGTTTCTCAAAACTGGCTTACCCTATCACCTCTTCACATAAAAAGGTAATAGGTTTGAGTGGACAACCAAATGTTAATAAAGCTTTAACAAACTGAGAAATTTACTGACATAAGTTCTTATACTAAAAATTGCAGACCCAAACAAGGAATTCATTGTTTGCACTGATGCTTGTTTGGAAGGCCTTGGGGGAGATTTCATGCAAGAGAATGCAGTAGTAGTCTATGAATCTAGGAAACTGAAACCTCATGAAAATAATTATGGTGTGTATGATTTAGAGCTAGCCACAACAATACATAGCTTAAAGATGTGGAGACACTACTTGTTAGGAAAAAAATTGCTCTGGTAATTGATCATATTAGTTTGAAATACTTTTTCATCCAACTGGATTTAAATGGAAGACATGAAAGGTGGTTGGCTATCCTTAGTGAGTTCGAATTTGATATTAAAAACATAAAAGGTAAAGAAAATAAAATAGAATATGCCTTAAGTTGGAAAGAACATGATTTAATGGGAATATCTATTAGTAGTGTTAGTACAATTTTTGTAGAATAGAATAAAAGCTCAAAACAAAAAGATTATAGATATTTGGAAATTCAACAGAAATTGTCCCAAACCACAATTGCAGGATATGTTGAAAATTTTGAAAATTTGCTAAATTACAGAAATAGATTGTATGTTCCCAATGTGAGTACCTTAAAATAGATTATACTCGATGAATATCACAAGAAACAATATGTAGAAAATCCTAGATATCAAAATATTATAACAACATTAAGGAAAGAATTATTATGGTCGGGCATGAAAAGAGAGGTGGCAGAATACTTAGCAAAATGCATAGCATGTCAATGGGTATAGGTGGAATATTAACACCCCGCTCCATTGCTGGACCCACAACCTATTCCTGGATGGAAATGGCAAGTGATTTCATTGGATTTTATTACAGGATTACCAAGGAAAAAGAAACAACATGACTCGAGCATGGTGATGGTGGACACTTTGAGTAAATCAATACATTTTATATTGGTGCAGTCTACATATGGAACAACACAAATTGCTAATATTTTCATGAAGGAATTTTTTTGACTGCATGGAGTACCAAAGATGCTAGTGTCAAACAAATATGACAAGTTTACCTCCATGTTTTGGAAAGCTCTGTTTGGGCGCATGATAAATCAATTAAATTTCAGCACTACTTATCACCCTCAAACAGATGGAAAAATAGAAAGGACCAATAAAATCTTGGAGGATATGTTGAGAATATAGATCGTGGACATGCCTACCAATGGGAGAATTTTCTACATTTAGCAAAATTTCCTACATATAAAAATAGCTACCAAACTTCAATAAAAATGAGTCTTTTGAAGCTTTATATGGAAGCAAATGTCATACATCATTAAGTTGTAGTCAACTGAAGGATAGATTGATATTAGGACTGGATTCTTTGTAGGAAAAGGAACATGTAGTATAGAAGATCAGAGAAAACATCAAAACTGCACAGGACATGCATAAAAGTTATGTGGACAAGACAAGAATCCATAAAGAATTTAAGATTGGAGGCCATGTTTACTTAAGAGTAAAATCTAGAAAAATTGCCTTAATAACTGGGGCCTATGCAAAATTGGCACCATAATTTTGTGGACCTTTTAAAATCTTGGACAGAGTTGGTCCAGTGGCGTATCAACTGGATTTACCTATCCATATTAAAGTGAAATTTTTTTTCATGTGTCTTTATTAGAAATATATGTTCATGATAATTCACATGTAATTGACTCAAATTTGATACAGGTTGAACCTAAAGGAGATTTCTTCCCCGAGCCACTCCGCATCTTATATCGGATAAAATATATTTCTCCAGAATCAAGTAGTCGCTTAGATTAAGGTGAAGTCAAGGCACTTTACACCTTAGGAGGCAACATGGGAGCGAAAGGATACAATCACGGGAACTTATTCAACATCTTTCAGGAATGAAGCAAGCGAATAATAAAAACCGAGGATGGTGTAATAAAAAAATGGGTGGAACATATAATACCCCTTTGTTTCTATGTAATATTGTTTGTTTTAGATTGAACTATTTTTAGATGGGATGCTGAGGAAACCATGATGGTTTTGATTTAAAGAAAATAATAAATTATGATGTTGTAATAAATGAATTTTATTAATGAGAGAAGGAATCTGTAAATTACTTGGGAAAGAAACACTTGAGTTAGTAGATCCTTACCAAGATCGGGAAACTAGTAATAGTGGATAAGATCAAGATAATCTACCCTTAAATAACTCCCAAAAATCTCGAGCGGTTATGTAATAAGATTTAATATGATCGGAGAGAAAATATATTAGATCACTTAGTTATAGAGAAACATTAGGTAAATGTGAATAAAGAACCATAAGAGAGAAAAGCAAGCTTTAAATAAATAGGAGAAAATGTTTCTTTTCAAAAAAAGAAGGAAAGCCTAGGCCAATGGCTTTACATACCCATGGAAAGTGACACACCTCTAAGGAAAAACGGTATTAATGTATAAAATACATTAAGTGGAATAACAAGAGATCATAGATTCTTTGGAAAGCACATCTTGACTCGGGGGGAACTAGAGGATTCAGTTCAAGGTTGGGAGGATAATGGTTCACCCAATTGCAGTCTATTTATAAACACGATTAAAATTTCTAGAGAGTATTTAACTGTTGGTTTTATGAAAAATTGTGAGCATATCTTTTTCTTTCTAAGAATGAAATAAGATTTATAATATATGTATCTGTCCTAGTAGATTTATATTCTTTATAGTATTGTTTACTGAAATGACCTTATATGGATGGAGGGGAGTCACTCAGAAATTATGTAGAATTGCATATGGATATAAAATAAATCATTATAGAGCAAATCCATGAATATTAAAAAAAATTTGGGTTCAAACATGACAATTATTTTAATCTAAAGAAATTTGAAAATAAGAAAAATCGTAAGAAGGAAAATTTGTATTGTTACTAGAAACCCTTAAGTTGATTTGTTAATTATGGAAAACTGCCCTTACTTTTGATTGGATTACGAATAGTTATGAGTGACCATATAAAATTGATGGTTAGTCGAGTAACATAAATTTTTATTTGCGAAGAGAATGATACACTAGGTAGATGGATAAATTTATTGTTTTCATTCACAATGAGCATTTAATGAGAAACACAAAAGGAGTAGCATAATTGTAATTTATTGGACAACAATAATAAAATGTGAATCATACTTAGGGGATTTTTATTTCATGTGTATTTTTCCATTTCTGACTAATATCGCCCATGCCCATAACTTCCCTTAGATTCTCAAAATAAGAAATTCACGAAAGGAAAATCAGACCTCTCAACAAGAGATGCAATGATAAAATCGATGCCCAATTTTTAGTTATAGGGCGACATTAAGCTCTACAATTCTTTGGAAATTACTTAATTTTGTTTAACTCGAAGGTTACTGCTAGCAACATCATTTCATATGCTCACTAGAGAATGATAATTGTTACTAAATTATGATTTTTGATATACTTAAATTGAATCAACTGACAAAGTATGGTAAGAGGGATTTAAAACAAAAAAAAGATATAGTTAACATAAAAATATATGACAAAATCCTGGGTGTAGATGCAAGTAATGGACCACACTGTATTTCTAGTTTCCTTGAGAATGAGAGTAATAAGACACTCATTAATGAAGGGAAATCCTGAGGATCCCCTAACGTTCAAGAGACCAACACTCATATCTATGATTTTTAATATGGTAAAAATTTTGGCACCCATAATGATGTGAATCTCCAATCAATATTGCCAATTAAGTTTAAACAGAACAGTGTAAAATCCTATTTTTTTTGCTTTGATAGTCATCCTACATATGAAATGGACATTTATGAGGAAGAAAAGAAGGTTTTTCATATCATCAATCCATTTTGTGAATGATATGAGACAAAGGAGAAAGGTCCATTCCATTTTTTGAAGGCATCCTTATTGAAGATGAATAGTCTCATCATATTGTAAGAACTAACCAATATCTAGGAAAACAAGAGGACTTTTGTAAACCCATAATTAATTAACTACACAATGAGCATAACCATTTCTAGGTTTGTCTCTTATTGTTCATAGGTATAATAATTGATCCTCAAAGGAGGTTTTTCTCGTAACTACAAATTATATTTTGTTAGCTTTAATTTCTTATATAAAACAACCCCTTCTCCACAACACTAATGTTGATGGCCAACATAAATTGTTCCTATTTTTGATCTAGAAATGTTGAAATTTATGAACTTAATGATAACGCTAGATTTGTGGCGTGAAGCACTCAAGCATTAGCCCCCCTCATATTTATTTTAAAAATTAATATTAGAACATGATGTTATATTTATTAATGCCCTAACTCACCAGTAGTATTCCCATATTGAATATGGGCTCCTAAAGTTTGCTAAAAAGATCCCAACAAAATCCATTAATTTAGGCCTATTTTAAATGAATGTTTCATTCATGAAGATGGGGTCACAAAAAAATTAACAAGAGAAACACTTGCAACAAACTTATGGATGATTTCTCTTTATGCTATCGAAGGTCACCATTAATAAATAATCTCCAATTCATACTAGAGTGATAAAGTTGATACTTTAGTGAAGAAAGGAACATCTCAAAGATAAGAATACAACATTTTTTTGCAATATAGGGAAAAAAGAATAGAGCCATCAAACTATTGTTTTCAAGGGTTCAAACCTGAAGGTAATATCCTTTGGCTCCAAGACACAAACTCCATAGACTAAAATGGTTACCAAAAATTAGTATCCCATGAAAACGATGGTAGGAACTCCAGAGCGTTAAAAATTCTCTCAATTACAAATCAGCTTCATAAATAGGAAACCATTCGTGTTTCAAGTTATCTTACATAGTCCAGAAGGGATATTATAGTTATAAAGGGGATAAGGCAACAAATTCACCCAATTTGAATTAGTTTTCATGTCATACCATTGTGTCACTCAATCCCTTGGATTGTTATTTCCAAATAAATCAGCTCTAAGACTCCCCCACACCTTAGTATGTTATAATTATTACTTCCAAGAAAAATGAAGATAAATCTATTTCATTTCTTGGAAAACATGATTGCCAAGGTACAATGACATGCCAGGCGTTAAAAATTGACCCTGTGCAAAGCGATGAGTTTCCCTAGAAACATTGTATTGTTGACCTCACTAAGTTTGCGTCAGTCAAGTCCAATATTGGAAACTCAAAAAATATTTGGTAGTGGCTCCAACATTCGAAGTCAATAATTTGAAACGCTATTCCCAAATCTTGGTTAACTATTGTAATTAGTTTCCCAAACGATGCCATTATAACTGAGTCAAGTAAAATTGTTCCCAGTTCATACACATTGAATCCATCAACCATTCTAGATAGAGAAGGTGTGCTTCAACAAAAACACATGAATTTGAAGGTGAAATACACATGGTAAATGCAACATCGAAGACAATCAACTTAAAACTCAAGAACATACATATTCTAGAAATCTTTAGTCTTTCATTTGTAATGTTGATGCTAATTCACATCTAGATAAGTCCCTCAATCCTGTCACACAAATTTCTATTATTTTGGACTCTTTAATCAACAATGGTAGTGATCTCTTAAGTCTTATTTTAGAGTCAATAAATGCAAAAAAGTGAATAAATGAATGCATATCTCAGTAATTTTTCTTCATTCTTCCAACAACATATAATAATTGAAGAGAATGTTGCCACTGTTTTAATAATCGAGAAGGGAATTGACATACATAGACTAAGGAACCAAAAACGAAAAATTTCAATTAAGAATACTTTAATAAATTTTTGACAAAGAGAAATCATCATAAGGAATTTCTTCAAGTTTCAACAAACCTTGGATATTCCTCGCATGTAACTTTAGGACTATATTTTTGAGGAGTAGATATTTGGAGCCTATGTCTTACTCAGTCAAATGCAGACCCTAAAAAACTCTTGAAAGACAATGAATTTTTACTTTTGAAGACTGACGAAACCATTCCTCAATTCTTGGAATCACTCATATATTCTTATAAAGGTACAAGGAAATTCCATCTTTCCTAGGATATGCTAAATTTATTGAATGATTAAGAAATGTTTGTAGTAACAAAATTGGTGGGGGCCACTACTCCAAGCCTATAAAAATAAAGTTGGTTGACTGTTGAGGTCCTTCAGTTGGAAGGTATTTCTACTAACTATTCACAAGGCTATATTAGGACGTTAGTGTAGATTCCTATCAAATTAAAAATGGAGGATATCTATTAAGTATGGTCCAAAAAAAATTCTTCAAGTAAATTCAAGACATGTATTAGGTAATACTATGTATGAAGAAGTGGTAACATAGATAATTTTTTGAGGGGGACATTTTTGAAAGTCAAAGCTACTATGAAGTCTAATATTTTTATGCGATTATCATTAGGTAATAAATCCTTGAATTGGGAGGTCTTCCAAAAACCCTTCTTTAGGTAAATTCACGACAGGTCTTAGATAATGCTATGTATGAAGAAAATGGAACATAAGAAGCTTCATGGAGGGGGAGATTTTGGGAAGAGGGATATCCTATGAAGTCCAAAACTTTTATGAGATTACCATTAGATAACAAATCCTTGAACTGTGAGGTCCTCCAAAGAAAAGCACAACAAGGTCGAGGGAGATGCATAACTTGCTGGAGAGAGGTGGAGACAATAGCTCATTTTCATTTACTAAGGAGGTTTCAAAGGCTATTCTTTCACTATCTTGAGGTAAAGAATCTTGGCAAGGGGTATTCTAGATAGACTATAAAAAGAAATTACTTGAAGATAAATCTATCAAAACATATATCTCTTCATCTAATTACACTTAGAACCATTTGGTCGATAATGAATTCTAGAAGTTTCTAGAAGGAGTTCCCCCCATTCCATGGTCAATGCCAAATCAAATACCTCTAATATGGAATAAAATATAACACAAATAGAAAAGTACCTCTCCATGAAATGGACCATCCCCACGATTAATATTCTCAAATACACTCCCATCATTGGTATAACCGATCAACAAAATCCTTAAAAGATGGAAGAATATACCATATACCCAACATCCTTCTTCATAAAAACCTGCAATAGAATCAAGGAAAAGGAATGAGAAGAGTATGGAAATAGAGCATTCAACACAAATGGAAAAAAATACAAGCAAGGGTAAACATAGACCTTACCTCTCATATCTTCAACAATAATGACTATGTTATCCTTTAAACTCCCATTTGAGCTCTCCATAAACCCTAGCCATGAGTTGTGGGGCTATGAAAATGTCTCGTGAAAAAAACCCTACAAATGTTAAATTGTGAAAAAACAATTTCACTAAGCACAAGAATTTTTAATGAGCATATTTTTTAATGGCGAGATCACTCTGATTCACCCAAGGAGAATTTTTAATGAGCATATTTTTTAATGGCGAGATCACTCTGAGTCACCCAAGGAGACCTTTAGACTCACATAGGGAGTGCTCTAAGTTCCTCGAGTTCACCTCAAAATCACTAGAGAAGTTCACTTTTGAGAGTGTCTCCCATGAAGGCATGGATCACTTCTTCATACACCAAAGACTACATCCAAATAGGTTTTTCACAAGAGTGTGCTACCAAAAGTGCTTCCAAGATGCTTGCACTCAAAGAGGTTGAGAATCAACAATTGTGGGAACAATTCACTGAAGAAAAGACAACAAAATTACAACTAGGTAGCATGAGGTACAACCAAAGAGAGTTAATCACCATCATGATTCAAATTTATGCATCGAAAATGGAGGAAGATCATAATGTAGAAAAAGGTCAATGTATCTCAATTATTCTATCTTCGGCTCAAATAGTCAAAATCAAGGAAAAATCTACATGAGTAGAACCAAATGGCCACGAGTGAAATTTTTTCACTTATCCAATGAGCGGAACATATCATAACACCACTTGAAATACTATGAAATATTGAATACGTCAATGTCGAGCACGAGAAATAGAAGAAAAAAATGTTTGACATAAAAATAATAATTTGTAAAGGTTCAACTACTAACATACAATATGATAACCACCATCAAGAATGCCATTAAATTTGCAAAGAGAAATAAATTACCATTTGTATCATTTCAAGTGAACAAAGAAATCGTGTGATGAGTGGAGGAAATACAATAATGTTTGAAATTGAAAATAGAACAATTCATGAAAAAGAAAATCAAACTCTTAGTAAAACAAACATTACCTTGCAATATTTTCTACCATGAAACTACAACAAATAGAACAAATTAGCCAAACCAAAAAAGGATTATGAAGCACAATCTTTAACATTTCTATATAGAAATTGAACAATACTAACTCTATATCTGTGAAAATTATCGTAAGGATATCGTGACACATGAAAAACAACCACCAATAATTATAAATATCAAGGAATTGAAAAATAAACTCATTTGCTTGACAGTGGACTTTATATTGACTTTAGCTCCCTTTACTTTCAAATCTACAAATCATGCAAATTCAAGAGGCCTTCAAACAGTGGAAGAGTTTTAAAGAAATATTTTACAAAAAAATACTTTGAAGCGAATCATTTCCAGGGCCATTCTATACACATATACTTTTTTATGCATATATTTTCAAATAAAAATGTCTTGTACAACATGAGCTCGCTCATTGGTAAAGCAAGCGTGGCGATTTTTCCCCTACCCCACCCACCCTAATTACCAGAAGAAAAAAAATAACATGTTAGCCCCTTCTAAGCCATCATGGCGATGGAAATGGAATGAGTATCATGATGGATAGAGTTCCTATCCTTAGTGTCAACACCTTGAATTTTTTTATAGAATGCCAAATTAGTTGTTGTGAATGTATGCTTTACCAATAATAGGCAATATGATATTATTACGAGCTTAGAAATGTGACTGATAGTAAATTATAACATCAATAGTTTAGTAGAATTCTTAAGACTTCATAACCAGTGGTAAATTATTTAGAAGTTACAATGTCAAAAGAAATAACATGAAGTATAATAGAAAATGAATTTGAACAAAATAACATTATCCATCTAGAAATTATAAAGCTATGAACTAGATTGAAAGGAATAGAATATGAAATGTAATAGACCATCATCACCAAAGAGTTACAACATGTATATAATAATGTTTAAAAGATAAGCTATGTCCCTAATTTACAAAAGAGATAGTGGAAAATGAAAAAATAAATAAAGTTGAAGTCTATGACCAGTAAAGAAATAAAAAAAGAAAAAAAAAACAATTCTACTATCTATAGTTTTTTTCTCTTGCGATGAGAAATTATCAAAACCCTAGTTAGAAATGAATGAAAGATAGTTTTTAACCCTATATAGAAATTACCTGTAAACAAATACTTTTAATGGAGAGAACATAAAACAAATATACACATATAATATCCCTCAATCCCAAACCAAGACTACCAGATTGATTTTAAATTATGTTCCTCTCAATTTTACAATACATATATATACATGGTGAATAATTCATAAACCCCAATCCATTAACCCTGGATTAGAACATAAACATAATTCCCATGACTAGATCTACAAAATATAATGGGAATAAAACCATCATGCCCAAAACCATGTGCAAAATCCATGCACAAAACCATGGCCAGGTTCTCCCACCATCTTTGTGCCTGCCCCCCATCCTTCGGTCCGCCCAGCTATTATTCAGTCTGCATAAAATAAAATTCCTGAGTCGTTGCCCCAAAATGAATATAACACAAACCTAACATGAAATGAGTCGATGACATTAGAATAAGAAAAGAATATGGATTGGAGTTTTTATAATCTATAAAACCTCGAAGTCCGCAATATTTTTAGAGAAAGGAAAACAATGAGTCATCTTTCAATGATATGGGGAGTGTTCCAATGAGCGCTAGGAACATTCTTGGGAGAACCTGGAAGTGTATCTACCGAATTCAAGCTCACACTCCTACAACTCTATATCTAACAAAAGAGTGACAGGGAAAAGTGAATTCCCATGCAGTATAGGTTTCTACTAGGCCCTCCACATTTCCCCCCTAAGAAATTGTTCTTGGAGGATCTAATGGAATTGAGCCTCCAAACTATTGGATTAATGGGGCTTGACCGAGGTTTAGCAATAATTAGCCAAACAAATCCCTACACTACTGGCCCTTTTAGCATTAGCCCGTAGAGCTCAGACTGAAGTCTCACCTGAAGCAGTATCAGGGGATGTTGGAACCAAGTTTCTGCACCCCGAGATGGTCGTGATGTCATTTAATTCCCTCTATCCCTGCCTTCATGCAGGTTACATCGCTCTAGGGCTTGTAAGACAAACCCTATGTTCCATTCTTCAATACCTTCGCAAAAGGATAGGATCGTCCTTCACGCAGCCCGAGCCTATTGCTCAAGTACTTTCATGCTACTATGGCAGCATGCTGTAAAAATTTCCCAATTAACCTAAGTGCCTTGCTTATCTTATCAAACAATTATAGTTATCTCCACGTAGACATATATTCATATATGTGTTCAGTTATTCAATGTAATTGCATTCATTCGCGCACCATATAAGCATAATAAAGAAAATTCATACATAACATATCAAGATGCATCAATAGAACAAATACACAAAGATTGCAGAATATCTCTCTTTATTAATATCTCCCAAGTGGTTGCAAAATCTATCCGCCTACGCACACAGTTGCAGGGGTTCACACACTCAGCTACAGACATCTACCCTAGGCCGCTTCGCACTCAGCTGCAGAGCCTTTACCTATGCTACGACCCAAGACTTAGGCTTCTTGTTCTAAAGCTATGATTCTATTACATCATCCACCATTGTCTGTCTCCTTTCAAACTACTTAGAGCTTAGCTTTTTTTATACAATCCCATGGTCTATGGACCATGGGTAGTTCTATTACAACTGAATTTACTTTTTAAAATCTAAGGGCGGACTACCCTTTATGACACATAAAACCATTGCACTCCATGACCACAAATTGCAGAGTCTTTACTATAATATTACAAAAATTGACTTAAACCTTAGCTTTTAACCCCAAAATTACCCTTTGGCGATCCCGCTCCCAACATACCCCCAACACAAACATCGTGACTCACCCTCGAGTCACTCGGTAGGTGTGAAAATATTTTCGTGAAGCTCATCCAACTCAACACTGATGACTGCAACTTCGGCTGTTCACTGAGCTGCTGCCTGCTTCACACCTTCAACTGTTTTCTCAGTTACTGCCCCTCCGCTATCATCTAGAAGTTGTTGCTGCATTGCTTGCAGAGTCGCAAGATTTCCTTCAATGTTTCCTGTGACTTCGTAAGATTCCTCCAGTCATGGCTTGAGTCATGCCATCAACACTACTTCCTTGTGTAGCGTTGTGTCCACCTGTTCCTTCGGCTTCTTGGCTACTTGCTGCTTGGATAACCTCTGTGTCAGCGTGACTATTTGCGATGTGCCCTTAACTTCATCATAGGACCGTTGGAGTTTGTGTGCTTCCATTTCTATCCTCCAGATGTTTGGGTCCTCCTGCAAGCTCGTCAGGACATCGAATGGTTGTTCGAACAACTGTGTCCAATCCACAACTGCACTCTCCATCGCTAAAACTGCTTCAATGACAATGACTACCTTTTATTCTTTTACCTCTGGCAGTGTTGAAGGTTGGTCCCTCAACTGGAGCTCTGTAATATATATGTTCATCTGCAGCTTAACCCATGCCATATTTTTCCCAGTGTTCCACACCCCTGTGGCCAATTTGAGGATGCGAACCTTGACTGGCTCCTCCTATGAATGGCCATCTCTGGGAGCATTCTGCATGCCTCCTCCATGACCTATATGATCCTCCTACTCTGGCTTGTCACTTCGGCCTCAACGGCGATGGCAACATTCCTCTGCAAGGCCATATGCTCGTTGTTTATCTTATGTTCACTAATCACCTGGAGGGAATGATGCTCACGGGCCCTCAACTCTACAATTACTCCATCCTCCAACAGGTGGAGTGCTTTGTGCAGAAGCACTGCCAGGTTCAATCCAACTCCCTTCAAAGCGCTGACAGCTTTCGTACAGAGCATACCGGCAGCTTCTGATGTGCCGATAGCAAAACTGGTGGTCAGCGGACCAGCTTGCGTTGCACGAGTTTGCAACTCCTGTATCCCAGTCTGGATGGCCCCTAGAATGATCTACTGCTACTTCTTGAATTGCTGCAGGGCCTCCATGGTGACATCTCTGACGATGTCACCAAAGCCATATAAGTCAACCTCCATTAGGTGATAGGGTCCAGCGAGGTCTTGGTCGCCTCAATTTTCTTTTGGACCCTCCCTTTCCTAGCTCTCTTGGGCATTTAATGCGGGTGGATTCCTCCTTAGGGTTCACGCTGTGCTACTCTGTGTCCTCTTCTTCAGGCTCAGGTGAAGGTGACTGTGCCCCTTTGTCAAAGCCCCACTCTATGACACCTGTCTATTTTCCTACCTCCTTTCTTGTCTGTTCTGCCTAGTTCTTCTCAGCGGCCTCCTTTTTCCCCTTTTCGACCAGCTGCACCATCTTTAGCGTGGTTTCTTCCTTCTTCTTCTATGTGGAGGACTTGCTTCCACGCACCGCCAAGTCCATGGTAGTGTGCCACCCCAGTGGCCATTTCCCCAACACCGCATTGGTGGCATCATCCATGGCTAGGTATGACAAATTGTACCACTTCTATGTAGGGTCCTTCTGCGCCATGATTGATATCCGATGGAAATCATCTTTAAATTCAGCATAGCTCTATAGGTTAGCATATACCATGGGTGAAAATCATGGCTTGTGATTGATGGCCATCTTGATATTCATTTCCATCAAGATCCAAAAGATCTTGCTATCTCAAATGCACTCTATGTCCTTTGTTGCCCACAACGAAGTGTACTTCGCTGCTTCGGGAAGTTCTTGCGTGACTGAGGGGAATTTAGTCTCTTCAAGTAACTCCCATGCTACAAGCATGATTGATAGCAAGAGCCATGCGTAGTGGAAGGTCTTTTTATTCTCTTGCACTTCAAGGCAGTTCACTAAGAACTCTCTGCGAAGGTAGTCTAACCAGTTAAACTGGACTCCTTCTGTGCAGTGTTGTGTGAGAGCGATGACAGGTGTCGACACCTCATCGACATGGTACTTCTGCATCACCTTCCCTACATGTATTAGCATTGCCACCATCACAGTGGGGTCGCAAATGCTGGAGATAGTGTACCCATGCAACTTCTTTACCAATTTGAACTTCTCTTTAATTGACTCTGCAATTTCTTGCTTGCCACTCTTACTGCCAAAGATCATAGCTAGATTTTTTCCTGTATACGACAAATGCATTATGCAGTGAATCAACATATCGGTGATGGGTATCAACAACTCCAGCCACATACACCCATCATGCACCAAGCACAACAATTGCTTGATGACCAAAAATGTCATGGGGGTGCAGTTATAGTGTACCACCCAGAGCATTTGAGTAATCTTGCCTTCTCTACTCCTTTGAGCCACTTCCACAGCTCCAATGCAATCATACCCATATTTCTATATATGATGTGGTGCATCAACTATTCAGTCACCGGTGCGGGAAATTCTTGTGGTCCACCAAGTCCTAGTCTTCAAGCTTCAATATGGGCACCCATGCCTAATTCAAACCATCAAAAGCGATTTCATCCGGTAGTAGAGGGGTTTGCATGGGAGTCTTACTTTCATCAATGTCCTTTGAGACCTTGGACTTAGGTTTTCATGGAGGGACATGCTCTGGCAATCATGTAATAGGGTCTGCACCCTGGGCTTCAACCTCCTATTTCTCCGCTCCCACATTTTTTGTCATCCATGGGGATGTCTTCAATATCCTCCTCCTCTACTTCTAGATTTATAGCCTTGCTTTCTCCTGGGAAGTGGGATTTGGTGGGTTTCGTCTTGTTGACATGCACACCAGTATGGATGGTTGCTTGCCCTTCTTGTCTTTCATAGTCTCCTTCGTTGGGGTTGGCTTCGGTCTTGGCATTCTTGAAGATTATGGACTTCTACTAGTACTTTAGCCACTTCCAGGGCAGCTACTCTAGCCCCCATATCAATTTCTTGCACATTCTCCTCGGTGACCACTCCTTCGGTGTTTATGGCTCTGACATGTGTCGACTTGATTTTATTCACTAGTGCTTGTGTCTCCTTTGACAATTTTTCAAACACTAGACTCACTACTAGGTCTTGAAATAATTCACAATTCATGTGCACCTGAGAGTGCAATAGCTCAATTCCCAAAATGCCAAGTGTTTTTCGTTGGACAGCCGATGTAATTTATAGGGAATTTTGAATTCAAATCCAATCGTTCCCCCCAAAAATTGGTTCATTAATGTTGGATTAGCGGTAGATTTTCAAGGATCTAAGACATAAATTTCATCTTAAATGCTCGTTGCATGCTCCATCTGTCCTCACTTCTATCGTATTTTCATGAACAGTGACTTTAATGGTCATTTTCCAGCCGACCTATGTGATTTCTCCCTGGGTAGCACAACTCCCTCAGCATTGCCGCGGACCCAGTGACACGTCCTTGCTTCGTGCCATTGTCCAATCACGCAAATCCCCAACCTAAGTAGTGTATTTCATAGTCCCGTGCCTCCTTTCATCTACCTAGAGTGCTAAGGCTGTGCTTCTTTCATTTAGTCACATGGCTGGACAACGGTGTATGGCTTCAAATGACTGCCATTAACCTTTCCTAGGAAGGGTTCTCCATTTAATTTGACCAACTGTATCACTCCTCCATTTGTAATCTCCTTAATAACATAAGGCCCTAACCAGTGCATCCTGAATTTCCCTGGAAATTTATCAAACTTACTATTGTATAACAAAACAAGGTCATCTACCTTAAATGTGCATAGCTTGATGTGTTGATCACGTCATGCCTTTTCGCGCTACTTTTGGACCTGCTGATGTAATTCAACCTAGAATATTTCTTCTTCGAGCTCATCCAGCTGTACGAGCCTCTCCTCTAGGGCTCAAAAATCCATCATAATTGTGAGCGCTATTATGTGCAAACTAGGTACGATTTATTCCATATGCATTACCGCTTCCACACCATAGACAAGCCTAAAAGGGGTTTGTCTAGTCAACTTCTTGCATGTCATTCGATAATCCCACAGTACTGCAGGTATGCGTAGGTCCCAATCACTTCGATGAGCATTACAAACCTTGGTCAATGTGTTTTTGAGCACTTTGTTGAACGCCTCTACTGTTCCGTTAGCCTATGGGTGATAAATTGTGCTCTTATCGTGATATACCTAAAATTCCTCTGTCAGTGCATTGATCATCTCATTCAGGAAGTGTGTACCATGATCACTCATCAAGATATTCAGACGTCCAAATCACATCAATACTTCCTCAAATAGGAACTTCACGGCAGTCGTGCCTATGCAATCCTTCACCGGCTACGCTTCTACCCAACGAGTCAAATACTTTGTCGCAATGATAATGTATCTTGCACTTGTCTTTCCTTATGGCTAAATAGGTCCTACAAAATCGATCGCCCACTTCTCGAAGGGTTGTAACATCATTTGTGGATTCAAAGGCATTTCATCCCTCCGCGATGGCTTATCCATTCTTTGACATACATCACATGCCTTGCAATATGATTTAGAATCCTGATGAAGGGTTGGCCACCACAACCCTGTGTGTAGAATCTTTTGCGCAGTTTCTCTCCCTGCATAATGTCCTCCCGTGGCACCCCCATGAGCGTCCGCAAGGATGCTGCTTCTTTCAAACTCAGGTACATGCCATTGCAATATCTCATTAGTCCCCATTCTGTACAGATGCCCAGCAATGATAGACAAATCTGTCACGCGCACCACTAATTCCTTCTATTGTTCGATAGTGTATCCTTCTGGTGTAATTCTTGTTGTTAGGAAGTGTATTATATCCTCGAAGTGACCATCCGCAACATGCACTACAAATAGATGTGCATCAGGAAATCCTTCTTCAAAATTACTAGGTTCCTCCGCTGTTTCAATGCACGACAGATGATCTGGTCCCGCGTTCAATCGTCCAGACTTCACTACAACTTCAAAATCGTACTCCTTCAACAATAAGAGCCATCTCCAGATTATCCCCCCCAACATAGGCTTATTGACCAGGTACTTTAGCGCAGAGTGGTCCATATACATCTTAAACTGGCCTCCTGGCAAGTAGTGTCGATACTTCTGGAATGCATACACCATAGCTATCCCTCCGCGCTTAGTGGTGGAATAGTTCTTCTCTACTTTTGATAACCTGTGGCTTGCGAACATGATAGGATGGTCCAAGCCTTCTCCACCAGCCTGTGTTAGTACTACTCCCAGCGTTATACATGATGTGTCGACATGTACATGAAACTCTTTCTTCCAGTCTAGGAAGACTAGAATCGGTGTGGTAACCATATTTTCTTTCAATATTTCCAAGCTCTTCTTAGAGACATCGTTCAAACAGAATGTGAAATCCTTCTTCAACAATTTCTTCATAGGCGTGGTCATCTGGGCATATGTTTTGATAAACTTTCTACAATATCCCATATGTCTTAGAGTAGCGCACATATACTTCACATTCCTCGGCCCTTCAAAGTTCAGTATCACTGTGATCTTCATGGGCTCAACGAGTAGTCCTTGTATTGAAACCACATTCCCCAACAAGTTTCCAAAAGGAATGCAAAATAGACACTTTTTGAGATTGAGCATGATTTGGTATCTTCAACAGGTATCCAGCATCAAGTGCAAGCTTTCTACATGGTGCTTAAACAGCCCAAATACAGTCCAGTCATCAAAATATACCTCCAAGAACATATGAATAAATTCCTTGAATGTCGCAAAAACCGTGGGTGAAACTATTGTAAGCGCGTTCTTCAATCCAAACAGCATTACAGTGTGCTGGAAACAACCTCACTCAGTTGCGAAGGTTGTCTTGCTCCTATCCTCCAGCACAATTTTGATTTGGTGGTACCCAAAGAAGCCACCAGTGAAGGAATATGCTTCCTGGCCACCTCCATTTTCCAACACTTCATCTATGAATAGAGTCAGGAAAGGATCATGTACACAAGTGTCATTCAATTTTCTGACATCCACACATATACTTATCTCATCCTTCTGCCTCTTCTCTTGCACCACCATTGGGCTTACCCACCAGATTCTTCCACGAGCTCAATGATGCTTGCCGCAAGCATCTTGTCTAGCTCTAAGCAGACCTTTTCCTTATATTTCAGATTGAGACAGTAAGGCCTTTGCTTAACGGGTTTCGCATCAGGCATTAACGTGATCTTCATCATTCCTAGGTCCTTGATTATTCCTTTTAGATCCATAAACTTGGTAGGGAATAAGTCCTGGTATTCGTAGAGCAATTCAATGACCTTATCCACTATCGTGTCATCCCAGTATTGTCCAATCTTTGCGAATTTGGGTTTTTCCTCCGTACCAATGTTTACTTGTTTCATTTTTAGCGACGTGGTTATATCGATATTCTCAATCTATGGCCCTTGAACCTCATGATGACCTTCTATTTTTGGAATGTTAATCCTCAATGGATCCTCATCCTCTTCTCCAGCAGTTATATTATAGCATTCTAGCATGCATCTCAGCGGAATAGTCCATTCAGACTGAGATAAGTCTAAAGGATCCCACGGTATCCCAAAGATAACTGCTCCCACTTCTTGTAGTGCTTCAACAATACTATCAAACCCATCCTTAAAACTAAATGTCATCATGTATCCTTCACACTGGATATCCCATTCACCTGTCCCATGGTGGATCCCTATTTCTATATACCAATTCATTGGAATAGCATCCAAGGTATGATAGAACAGTTGCACCCACTCAGGTTGCGGATTTTCTCCATAAGATTGGGTCCATTTGGCCAGATGTCCACGTGGATCATTCTTCCCATCATACTTGTCTGTTAGTCATAGCTTAGGCTTCCCAAATCATGTTCTCATCATCCTACTACAGTCATGCCAATCATCAAAGCTTTCCTTGTGTGTACCCCACCATCTTGCAAGCATAGCGCGCAGTGCCCAGTCCAAGGCATGGAAGCACTACTTTTCTGGTACCTCCCTTTTAAGTGCATCCAAAAAGATATCTACCTCATTCAAACCATCATAAGTAGGTATATTTCTTACCTCTGATGAGACACAATGTAGCGACCAGGTCATCATGTTGCAATTCAGCGTAGTTACTTCATGTAACCAATTTTTCCAGCATTATATTTCTTCATCGGAGTCCGAAGTGCTGGAAGTCTCACCATCCCATGTAATCCATCCATCCATGGTGGGATTCACCCAATCTTGCTCTGACGCTGTTATCTTATCGATACAGTCCAAGTCATCACTCTCATAATTGCGGACTAGTTCAGTATAGCACAATCCTTCAACAAGATCGAGGGGTACTATTACACGTAATGGTTTCTTTTCAAATATCATCTTTCACTTCTTCAAATTGATTACCCCATTCATATCAATAGCCTAGTTAATTCCTAGGATCACAGGATAGGGATTGCTTTTATCCACTATCTCTATTACTTCAAAGTTAGCCAGTGTGTGCTCACTCCTTCAATATCCATGGTCACCCTCTGCAGCCACCCCATGGGGATGATCTTCTGTTGATTCACCATCCTTAGCTGAATTGGAGACCATTGTAGCACAAGGTATCCCCATCTAATCCCAAGATTGTTTTGGTATAACATTGCCATCTAACGCGAGGTCCAAAATGACTTTATCCATTTCATACTCTCCTATATATGCAGTCTGTCCCATCTCTCATCCTATCGTTGTTTCATGCTTGCCAATATTTCATACTACACACGGCTCACCTTGCGCAGTTACAACACATCTGTTGATGAGTTCCTGTAATCCTTTCATAGCCTTACTGTCGTGCAACAACTTCATACAGGTTCCCCTAAAAGTTGTGAGCATATACGGGTCAATCTCCTACTCAGGCTTATCCTTTCTTCTTGAGGTGGAGGGCTCACTAAAGCTCTTCTTAGTTTCCATGAAGGTTTCACGTGTGTGCTCCAAATCGAGCTTAGCCTCCTTTGCCGGAGCTTTGCATACCCACTTACTGTCTTCTGGTTATTTTCTTTTGTCATCTCCCATTGTGATTCCACTTCTGAGCATTATATTTACGTTTGGATCTCTTTGGTGCACCTTAGACCTTATCATCTACAGGTTCTGAGTTGGTGGAGGTGTTAGCACCCAATTTTCACCTATCCTAGCTATCATTGTAGGAAAGTATTATGTTTCATGATCAAATAATGTACAATACCTGCACAATTAACGTGTTGGGTTAGTGCAATTGTGAGCATATTGTCCTAGTCCCCCGCAACTGTAGCAGATCAACTATCCTCGACCTTTGCTAGGTCCTCCTCTACCTCGACCTCGTCCGCATCCCTGAAATCCTGTCCGCACCATCCCTACGCTCTGGTTAGGGGGTCATGTTTCATCCTGAACCCTATAGGTGGGAGTTCTACCCATCATCACTTCATAACTCTTGCAATTACGCTCAACATTCCCTACCAATATACAAAAGTTGCAGGAAAACTGTTGCGGTGTTTATACATACTTCGGCAGCACATGACAATTTTCCGTGGCATGTTTCCCTACTGCCTGATAGATAGTGCACCATAATACAGGTCGCACGCTAGATCCCACTTGAGCTTCTGACCTTAAAGGCATTGGTCCTCCTCCTGTAATATAGTTCACAAATACCGAGCAATGGCCTTTGTCATGACCTTAACTCTTGCATTTTAGGCACCATAATTCCTCGCGTACCTCTCGTCGAACCATTCTATCTTGCTTCAGGCTTTGCATCTCAAGGCATAGATTCTTGAGCTGTGCATGGATCTGCTGAACTCCTAGATTAAGATCTTGCATCATAGTTTCAAGTAGTCTCATGGCAATCTCCGAGGCCTTGGCCTGAGTTGTTATCTTCTACTACAATAGCACATTCCTTAAGTGTGGTAGTAGCGAGACCACAAACCACTCGTGACTTGTCCATCTGTCAAATTCATGTTGGCTTCGTGGATTGTACACTTTAGCTTCTCATCTAGTTCCCAAGGTGTCTTGCCTAGTTGTATCGCGGTCTCTTTAAATATCACATTCAACTGCGCCTCCGATTTAGGCCTACTAAATTCCCTATTTAGCATTTTCTAGATGTCTACCACTCTAGTATTCGGGTTATCATTTGAGTACTTGATATACCAGGTTAGCGTGTGATCTTGCAGGGCACTAACCAATGTCACCTTCTTTATATCATCATCCGTAAAACCTTGTGCTTCCCGTATAGCTTTCACAATGAACAAGAATTGGTCTGGATCCTCATTTCCCAAGCCTTTGAGAAAAGGCAGCTTTACTGTGTTTTCCATACTGAACTGCGATGGAAGTGGAGGTGGTATTCGTGGGAATCCTTGTCTTATTAACTGAGTAGCACTTCGTAGAGAAACCTTTGATATCCCTTCCTTGTCACCTCATGGAGATGAAATCAACGGACTATACTCCGGATCCTTTTGTCCTTCATTCCTGTATGTTTTTCCACTTCACATAGTTCCGAACATCAAGGTAGATGCATGACCCTTTTTTCGCACAATAGCATTTTAGGCACCGCTCGACCTCGTTGTAGCTAACTGAGGTGTCAACCACGAATTGAGTAAAAAATCATCCTATGACACAATCAAGCCGATGATCAACAGCGCGGGCGATCTTACCCTCCAATTCTTCCAACCTTTGAAATAGCTTTGGGGTCCACACAATAGAACTGTCAAGTTTCCACCTTCCCTGGCTATCTGCTAGCTTCATGATCCACTCGTATAGCTCAATAGGGAAGGAGAATAAAAATATCTCGTGTATCTCTGTATACGGGTATCCGTCCAACCATTGTTCCTTTGTTAGTCACATATTTTTGTTCTCTTGTGTAATGAATTCATGGATCTTTCTATCCAAATACTCTCTAATCTCCTTCTTAGTTCAATTCCAACGATACAACATCACACATCCCTCATGTAGATTCCAGTCCCGACAACGAAACAATTTGTTGGCTTGATGGGGCCTCACCTAGATTCAACGTTAATTAGCCAAACAAATCCCTACAGTATTGGGCCTTTCTCCATTAGCCTAGGGAGCGTGGACTGAAGACTCATTCGAAGTAGTATGGGGGGATGTTGGAACCATGTTTCGGCACCCTGAGATGGTCATGATGTCATTTAATTCGCTCTATTCCTGGCTTCGCGCAGGTTGCTTCGCTCTAGGGCTTGCAAGACAAACCCTATGTTTCATTCTTCAATACCTCAGTGAAGGGATAGGATCATCCTTCGTGCAACCCAAGCTTGTTGCTCAGGTACTTTTGCGTTGATATGGCATCATGCTATACAAATTCCCCAATTAACCCAAGTTCCTTTCTTATCTTATCAAACAATTATAGTTATCCCCACATAAATAGATATTCATATATGCATTCAGTTATTCAAAGTAATTGCATTCATTCAAGCGCCATATAAGCATAATAAAGGAAATTCATACATAACATATCAAGATGCATCAACAAAACAAAGACATAGAAATTACAGAATATCTCTCTTTATTAATATCTCCCAAGTGGTTACAAACTCTGTCTGCCCTCCATACATAGCTGCAAGGGTCCACGCAGTCAACTACGAACTTCTACCCTAGGCCTCTGCACACTTAGCTATAGATCCTTTACCTATGCTATGACCGAAGACTTAGACTTCTTGTTCTAAAGCTATGATTCTATTACATCTTCCATCATTTTCTATATCCTTTCAAACTACTTATAGCTTAGCTCTTTTTATACAATTCCATGGCCCACAGACAATGGGTAGTTCTCTTACAACCAACTTTAGTTTTTCAAAACTAAGGGTAGACTATCCTTTATGACACATAACACCTTCATGCTTCGTGAAAAAAAACTACGGAGTCTTTACAATAATATTACAAAACTTGACTTAAACCTGGGCTTTAGCCCTAAAACTACACTTTGGGAATCCCGCTCCCAATAGAAACCCATTTCCAAGCTTTCTCGAGAGGGATTAAACAATGACATATGATAAATATCCAATAATTCTCGCATGAATAGATTATTTTAATACATTTGAGTTGTTAGTGTTGGAATCTAGAAATATGTCTTAGAGTTTTTGAAAATGAACAAAAGAGATAGCTTTTAACATTTAGATATCTAAGTGGAAAAAAAAGCCGAATCACCATAAGTAGAAAAAGTTTACTGTACAAGTATTTTGACCAGGGAAATATTGAAAAAAATTATTGGACAAAAGGAAAGCATTTTGTGCTTTATGTGTTTTTCAAAATTCAAAACCATGTTCTTATATTTTACTTCCTTGATTATTATTTCCATGACACATTTACTACTTTCATTATTAATGCCATGAAACAAATTATGTTAAACATGAAGTTGTCTGGATGATTTATCTTTTTTCCTATTGCAAATCCACTTCCTGAAATTCCTTTTGTATTGATGCATGTTGTAGTCACTGGGGCATCTGAGTAGGAAGAACCAAATATACATGTTTTTCTTTTGTAATGTAGCCTTTTGGAAAGAAAATACTAATATGGATTCTAAAAAAAATATGGTAATATGAATGCCACATTAAATAAATAAATAGGGATGACAAAATGCGAAGAAAACGAATCAAATGTGATATGTTGGTTAAAGATGGTATATATTTACCCCTTAAACAAACTCATTCATTTGGGTAGTTCTAAAGAGTATTGATACTTTACAAGAAATATATTTTCCTAAAATAACCCAGCCCGTGAATGTTGTTAGGATTCCATGCCAATGAATCAAGAGTTCCTACTTGATTGAAGGGAAGCAAGCTCAAACTCCAATCAGTTATGTTCTAGATTTCTTTGTAGTAGACATGCGTAGAAGTGTGATACCACGAGTTAGTTAATGTCCATGCCATGTCAACCAATGCATTTAATCAACATTGGCTGCCATGATAATAGGCTAAGATTCCTTAAAAAGGCTTGGTACATTAACAAATTATTTTTGAAAATTTTACTTAGTTTATAACTTCACAGTACCAATAGTGCCATACAAAACTTGTGTCAATCGAATGTATATGGATTCACATAATTTGTTTTTTTTTTCTAATTAATTGAAACAAAGATCATGTAATTTTCACATTTCTATATTGATGTCATGATTACTGTAGATATATTTTGGCCATCCCAAAAATATTCAAATGCATTCGACTTTAGAATACATAATAAAATGCCTACTACTATACTGAAGATCTATTAAACAAGTAATGGAGAAAATAAGTACAGAAAAGAAAAAAGAAAAAGAAAAACCAACCAACATCATAAATGAGAAACACACCTCTACTACATATGGAAAGTACCCTTCATCATTGTACAAAACTCCATAGTGCATGAGAGCATACAAATTCTAGGTATTGAGCGTAATAACTTCTATAAATCATTCAAATTCCTTTGGAATGGGGCCTTGTATATGGAGACAAACTTCTTTTCCAATGTGAGATCTAATAAACAAGGAATGTAGAAAATAAGTGCAGGAAAGAAAAAAGAAAAAAAAAATAAACAACGTCATATATGAGAAACACACCTCTGCTACATATGTAAAGTACCCTTCATCATTGTACAAAACTCCACAGTGCACGAGAGCATAAACATTTTAGGTATTGAGCACAATAGCTTCTATAAAGCATAAAAATTCCTTCGGAATGGGACCTTGCATATGGAGACAAATTTCTTTTCCAATGTGAGCCTTGACATTAGTAAGCCAAATTTCTAGAATAATTTCATAGAGACCAAGTGCATCCACAAAATTATTCCTTGATCATAATATATTGGCATGCTACAATTTATCCTTCCTTTGAAACCTTCTAAGTGATTAGGATGAAGGGGAGGAGGTAGCAAGAGGAGTAGAAGTAGAAGTAGGCATGGTACTAGAATTACTCCTCATTGAAGGATGACCCACTGCTGCACCACAATTTGAAGGAAATGGCCTCTTTAAGTGGTCATTATCTCCTGCAACATCCTCTCACTCCCTTATAGCACTTAGTATATGGGACTGAGGAGCTTTAGTGAATTGAGGTTATGTCCATTCCATAACAAGACTCATTCCACTCTTCAATGCCCCCAGTTTTCCATATTTCTCCAACAGTGTTGACTTGGCATTGGCCAACTTAGATCTCAATGATCGAGTCCTAGAGCCTATTAGATTTGATGATGATGATACTATAGAGGGGTTATCCTCAACACCAACAGATGCAGAGATGACTTTGGATACAGAGGAGGGGATAGAGGAGAGCAGTGACGACCATGATGATCATGACACAATGATGATTTTGATGATGAATATGAGGATTGATGACTCATGAGTCATGAGCTACCTACTACCTTGAGGCTTGTATACCTATAGTTGTTTTATATTTTCTATTTCTGTTTGCCACTCGAATTGCACTACCTATGTAACAAATTTTGATTCTGATGACATAATAAGAAAACTAGAGTATCTTTATTTTACTATCTTGTCTTTCTACTATTGGATAATTGATGAATTGAATATGTATTATCATTTATCATTTATTTCATAATTGTATTTGTATGCATAATGCTAATTTGTAAATCTGACATCTGGATGAATAGCTATGTTTAAAATCGATGAATTTGTATCATGAATGAGAATTTGTGTAAGTAACATCTAAATATATATATATATATATATATATATATATATATATATATATATATATATATATATATATATATATATATATATATATATATATATATACATATATATATATATATATATATATATATATATATATATATATATATATATATATATATATATATATATAGAGAGAGAGAGAGAGAGAGAGAGAGAGAGAGAGAGAGAGAGATATTGTATCCAAACATGTCTTGTTCCGGGTGGTCAATGTGTTGGTATCCAACACTCGAATCCCTGTATCCGTCGAATCCTGAATCCTCATGTGAGGTGACTTAGATATTAATATTCATTATTAGTTAGGTTTATATTGAAGGTTAACTTTATAATAATGTAATTTTAATAAGATTATTAATAGTAATTAACATTAATAATAAGTGTAATTTTAAATTTTATTTTATTTTTTAATAACAATCAAGTTTAATTTTTGATAATAAAGTTTAATTTTTAATTTTTAAATATTTTTATTAACTTAATTTAATTTTTAATAATAAACTATTAAAATTGGAAATTTCAAATTAGTAATAATTAAATAAAATTATTAATTACTCATGCTGAAGATTTGTTTAATTATTAATTTTATTCAAAAATTAATTAATTAATAATTATTAGAAATAATGTTTTAAAATTTTAATTTAATTACCGGTAATCATTACATAAATGTTATAATTAACATTTTAATCTATTAATTAATATATAAATATATTAATTAAAGCATTGATTTAGCTTATTAATGAAATACTTTGTACGCAATTAGTCTTTTTATAACATTAATATTTAATTATGATATTAACATGCTATCAAAATAAATAAATATATAACAATATAACAACATTTAAATAATATTAATTAGAGTTTTTAATATAACATTAATGGAACGTTAATAATATATTAATTTACACATTTCTATTGTCTTACTTATTAATTAATCTACACATTAATGCATGTTAACTATTGTTAACTATTGTCAATCATTGTCAATCGTTATCCAACGTCGTAGTTGTGACAAAGATTCTCTCAATATGAAATTTAATCATGGTCAACTATGCTCAACCATGGTCCAATGCCACATTGTTACAAATATTGTCTCAATATGAAAATCAACCATGGTCAACCATGGTTAACCACTGTCCAATGCCGCATTGTCAAAAGGATTATCTCAATATCAAACCCAATCATGGTCAACCATGGTCCAACGTCACATAGTGAGAAATATTATCTGAATGTGAAAATAAATCATGGCAAACCATGTTTGTTTGAGGGTTTATAATATCTATCTTACAATTTATATACCTTGGATTTTGAACATTAATCCCTTCGGTAAATATTATTCCCTTTGGTTTTAGTATTAATCCCTTGTGTTTATTTGGGTCTTGCATTTATATATCAATCCCTTGGATTTAATAATCTAAGGGTTCATATTCCTAGGGTAGAATATTATTCATAGAGTTTGTAATATTAATCCTAGGGTTTAATATAAATTCCCTGGGTTTATTAATCCCTTTAGTTTACTAATCCCCTCGGTTTGTAATATTAATCCCTTCAGTTTTTAATCCATTTGGATTTTAATATGAATAATTCATTGCATTTATAAATTAGAAACCCATGGTCAAGCATGGTCCAACATCGCATTGTGAAAAATATTGTCTTAGTATGAAAACTAACCATGGTCAAGCATGGTCTAATGCTGCATTATGACAATGATTACCTGAATGTGAAATTCAATCATGGTCAGCCATAGTCCAACGTCACATTGTGATAAAGACCGTGCCAAAATAAAAATCAAGCATGGTAAATAATGGTCAACCATTTTATTTTAGGGTTAATAATATGAAAATAAACCATTGTCAACTATAACCAATCATGGTCAACCATGTCCAATAAGTAACCATGGTCACATTGTGACAAATATTGTCTCATGGCACAATGTACAATTGTGACAACCATGGTCCAACGCCACAATGTGGCAAAGGTTGTCTCAATATGAAAAACAATTTTGGTCAACTATGGTGAATCACTATCGAACGTCGCATTGTGATAAAGACTATCTCAATATGAAAACAATCATGCTCAAGAATGCTCAACCATGGTCACTATGGTCCAATGCCACATTATGACAAAGATTGTCTCAATATGAAAGCAAACCATCATCAACCCTACTTTTTTTAGGGTTTATAATATTTATCTTTGGGTTTATATACCTTGGGTTTAGAATATTAAACTCATGGTTAACGATGGTACAATGTCACATTGTGACAAAGATTTTCTTAATATTAAAATCAACCATGGTCCAACGTCACATTATGACAAATATTATCTCAATATGAAAAATAATCATCATCAATCATGGTCTAGTGTCTCATTGTGACAAACATTGTGTCAAAATTAAAATCAAGCATGTCAACAAAGACCAACCATGTTTACTATAGGGTTTATGATATTTATCTTAGGGTTTATATTTATCTTAGAGTTTATATACCTTTGTTTTATAATATTAACTCATTGGGTTTAATATTATTCCCTTGGGTTTTAGTATTAATCCAATGGTTCATATTCCTAGGGTATGATATTGTTGATGGGGTTTATAATATTAATCCCTTCATTTTATAATATTACTAATTCCTTGGGTTTATTAATCCCTTGGGTTTCTAATATTAATCCCTTAGATTTTTAATCTTTTTGAATTTTAATATGAATAATTCCTTGGGTTTATAAATTATAAACCCATGTCGGACCATGGTCCAATGTCACATTGTGAAAAGGGTTGTCTCAAAATGAAAATAAACCATGGTCCAACATTGCATTGTGACGAAGATTGTGTCAATATAAAAATAAAATACGGTCAACCATGATTGTTTTATGATTTATAATATTTATCTTGGGGTTTATAAACCTTGGGTTTTGATTATTAATGCCTTGGGTTAAATATTATTCACTTCGAGTTTTAGTATTAATCCCCTAGGTTTATATGTGCCTTTCATTTATAATATAAATCCCTTGGGTTTAATAATTAAGAAGTTCATATTCCTAGGGTATAATATTATTAATACGGTTTATAATTTTAATCCTATGGTTTAATATAAATCCCTTGAGTTTATAATATTAATTATTCCTTGGGTTTATTAATCCCTTGGGTTTTTAATCCATTGGTATTTTAATATTAATAATTCTTTGGGTTTATAAATTATAAACCCATTTTCAAGCATGGTCCAACATCACATTGTGACAAATATTATCTCAATATTAAAACCAACCATACTCAACCATGGTACAATGTCACATTGTGACAAAGATTGTCTTAATGTGAAAATCAATCATGGTAAATCACGGACCAATGTCGCATTGTGACAAAGATTGCGTCAAAATAAAAATCAACCATGGTAAATAATGGCCAACCATTCTATTTTAGGGTTTATAATATGAAAATAGATCATTGTCAATCATGTTCAATCATGGTCAATGAACAACCATTGTCAGATTGTGACAACCATGGTCATCCATGGTCAACCATGGTCCAACATCACATTATGACAAAGGTTGCCTCAATATGAAAATCAACCATGGTCAATCATGGTCAACCATGCTGAACCATTGTCCAATGTTACATTGTGACAAATATTCTCTTAACATGAAAATAAATGATGGTCAACCATGCTCAACCTTGTCCAACCATGGTCCAATGTTACATTATGATAACGAATTTCTCAATTTGAAAATGAACCATGGTCAACCATCTTTGTTTTAGGTTTTATAAGATTATTCTTTGGGTTTATATACGTTGGGTTTACAATATTAATCCCTTGTCTTTACTATCATTCCCTTGGGTTTTAAGCATTAATCCATTGGGTATATTAGTGTCCTCGGTTTATAATATCAATCCATTGGGTTTAATAATCTAAGGGATCATATTGCTATGGTATAATATTATTGGTAGGGTTTATAATACTAATCCTTTCGTTTTATAATATTAATAATTTTTGGGGTTTATTAATCCCTTGGATTTGTAATATTAGTCGCTTAGGTTTTTAATCTGTTTGGATTTTAATATGAATAATTTCCTAGGTTTATAAATTATAAACCCATACTCAACCTTGGTCCAACATCACATTGTAAAAAACATTGTCTCAGCATGAAAGTAAACCATGGTCAAACATCCAATTGTGACAAATATTGTCTCAATATCCAAATCAATCATGGTCAACCATGGTTCAATGTCACATTTTGACAACGATTGTGTCAAAATGAAAACCAATCATGGAAAAATTGGTCAACCATGTTTATTTTAGGGTTTATATTATTTATCTTCAGGTTTAAATTTATCTTAGGGTTTAGGTACGTTGGGTTTATAATATTAATCCCTTGATTTTAACATTATTCCCTTAGTTTTTTAGTATTAATCCCTAAGGTTTATTAGTCTCTTGTGTTTATAATATAAATGGCTTAGCTTTATTAATCTAAGGGTTCATATTCTTAGGGCATAATATTATTCATAGGGTTTATAATATTAATCCTAGGGTTTAATATTTACCCTAGAGTTTAATGTCATCTCCAAATGAAAATCTCCCATTATCAACCATGGTCGAACATAGCATTGTGACAAAGATTGTCTCAATATGAAAATATACCATGTTTGTTTTAGGGTTTATAATATTTATCTCACGGTTTATATACCTTGGGTTTACAATATTAACCCCTTGGGTTTATAGTATCAATCCCTTGTGTTTATTAATGTCTTGGGTTTATACTCCATTGAGTTTATTAATCCCTTCTGTTTATAATATTTATAATAACTCACGTTTCTAATAGTAATCTCAAGGGTTTATAATATTAATCTCTTAGGTTCTTAATACTAATCCCTTGGGTTTTTAATATCAATCCCTAGGTTTATAATAATAACCCCTTTCTGTTTAGTATTATTTCTTGGGCTTTATGATGTCTCGTGTTTATAATATTAATAAATTGATATCATTATTATAAACTGTCATTCTAATTTTCAATGGAAATATATAATAATTGTCATTATTATTAATTTCTTGAGTTTAAATTTCCATTATAATTGCTTTAATTTTTATCATATTTATAATATAATGATAATAATAATTTATATTACTATTATTATTATTATTATTGTTATTGTGTTATTTTTATATTTATATATTTATTAGAATCTCTTAAGTTAATAATCTCAATATTTATTATACTATTAATAATATGAATAATATCATCATATTATTATAGTATAATAATAATTGTTATAATTGTTATAATTATTATTGTATATATAATAGTTATTACTGTATTATTATTATATTTATATATTTATTTGTATCGATATTAATATTAATATTAAATTCATATCCATTGACACATATTGTATATCAATCACATTTATTAATGTGGTTGTGCTAGGAATATTTAAACAATTATTATTTAAGTAATATTTTTAATATACATTATTTTCGGCCTTTGCAAAAAGATTGTGTTACTATTATTTTCTTATATTTGAGGGTTGTTGAATTATCTCCATAAGGCGTCTCAATTTATGATGTTGAGCGAGGAGGGTTGATGAGATTTAGTTCTATAGATCTAAGACTAGTTTTGGAAAGATCGAAGACTAAGGCTCCTTATATAATCCTAGGAGTATTAGCCTGGAGTGAATTGCACATTCTGAGTCCAAGGAACCATTCGCTCAACAGTGCATTCTACATATCACTGCGGGTGACCTCAATTACTCACACTCTAGCAACCACAAACTATATAAACTATATTTTGTGGGACTTGCGACTTACTGACAGAATCAAGGGCGTAAAGAATTTCCTAAATTACAAACATAATCATTTGATCATTGTCACCGTACCATGAGAAAATTAGTGGGAGTCTCATACAAAAATAAAGGGAATGCATGGCAATCAGAGTTGTCCAACAAGTGGGATGAATAAGAACAAATTTTAGGCAACGGGTAATAGTACCAGATATGAACTTAGACTTTTAGATAGTAGGTAACAATACATCACCTTCCATCAAAAGAATTAAATTCAAAGAAGAATCACAAAAACAAGATCTGTAATAGACCTAGTGTTTTTGCAAATTTTTGGAATATTTGTTGAACTGGATTGAGGAGGACTACAGCAAACATTCGACCCAACTAAATCTGAGTTACAAACATGACAACTCTGAGAGGTGCATACATTCTCACTCACTCTCCTCTCCAAGGAAAATTTTAAGGATGGAAATTTATCTTAAAGTTTAGAAACCTCAATGAATCTTGCTAGACTCTAATATGAAAACTGTAAAATATTTAGTGATATCTTTGTAAAAAAATTCAAATTTATTATGTTTTTATATATAATCTCTATATAATTTTGGCGATATTTAAGGTAAAATAATTTATATTATAAAACTTGGGCAAATTATTTTTTGAAAAAATTGAAATTGGTGAATCTTGTTTTTGGAAAAACCATGGAAATTTAACCCACCTACGAATATTAGACCCTAAAATTTTCCATACACCTATTGTTAAATTTTTCTTATTTCCACTATGAGTATTTCTCCTCACCTTTCTAAACCCCGCTCTAGTAAAGGGAGACGAAGTAAAATTACCGTAGAGTGCCTTTATGAGTACATTGAATCTTTAGAAAGATGAAGGGAAGAAAGAGAAAACCATTTTAAACTAGAATTAACTACAATGATTGATAATTACCAAAGCTCATTAGAAAATAAAATATTCTAACTTGAGACTAAACTTCAACAAACGAAGTGAAGAATTCAAGAAATCGAACATAGAAAACAGGCAATGGTTAAAGAAAATGACACTTTGAAAAGCGAGATTAAAAATATAAAAGAACAACTACATAATAACTCAGCCCTAAATAACACAGAGAATAAGGTATATATTAAAACCATAAAAGAAGAAATTAATAAACTAATTGTAGTCAACCATGAGTGCCAACAAAGAGCCTTACACATTATAATTACTAGCATAGAAGAACAAAATAATGAAGACACATTAGAACTAGTTAAAGAACAATTAAAGACAAAATCTCAAATTCAAGCAACTTATCTCACTGAAGCAATAAGGGTAGGAAACATACTTGACCATAAACATAGAGTAATCTATGTGAAGTTCAGTTGTAACGAACATAAATTGGATATACTTAGGAGATTCCCAAACCTAAAAGGAACAAGAACGTTGATAAATGTAGATCTCATTCTAGAAGACCAAGTTGAACTTAGGAAACAAGTACAAAAGGGAAAGGAGGCAAGAAAAGAAGGGAAATAAGAAATCATTAGGAATAGAAATGTTAATATTAGAGACAGAGTCCCGAACATGAGTGATAAATAGGGAATAACATCACTCTCAGTCCTCTTCTAGAATTACCATGGTTTCCCATGGTGTAAAGGTCCTATGTTAAGTTGGATACTAAGTGATTTTGATCTTATTCTTTTAGTTGAAACTTGGGAGCATGGTGAATCTAGGGTCCCTCACTTTGATGAGTTTACTCTATGGTCTTCCTGGAATAAGAAATCCTCCAGGAGATGTTTTGGTGGTATAGCCTGTTATATTAGGGACATTTTTTCCTCTTACATCCGACATCATAAAAAATACCCCTTCAATCATTACATTTGGATCGAGATCTCAGATTCTATAACTAATAGGATCATTCTTGTAATCTTCAATTTCTCCCATATCAACTGTACATCCTATCAAAAAAACAACCTAGATAAGAACTGTATTTTCAAAACCTTAGAAAAAGACATCTACAACCAAAGGAATAAAGGGGAAATCATTTTGCTTGTGGACTTTAATGCTTGAACCGCTACTAACCAAGATTTTATGTTAAGTAACAACTCTAACCCTGACCCCTTATGGCTTGATGAGGATGGTAACTTAAGTAATAGATTCAAGAGAAAATCTAAAGACATAATTGAGAAATTGTTCGGCACCGACCTCCACAAATTTTGTAGTTCCCAGGACCTAATCATTTGTAATGGTATTAATAAATGGCCTCTCTCTTGTAAGATGGCCTATTTCCATGGGCTAGGTAGTAGCATTGTGGATTATGCGATTTCTGAGATCTATGTCCTAAACCATATTACAAACTTTGAGCTTCTCAATGGGTACGGGTGTTATAGCTCCAAATCTCACTCTTATGGTTTGTGATGTTGTACTCATGGCCTAGGGCAACCCCTCCTTCCAGACCTGGTCCTAAAATTTGAAAAAGAGTGTTTTATCCCTTATACGCAACATTTCCCTGAGTTAAACGCGTGTATACGTGGGTATGTGTATAGCCAACCCGCGTGTATGTATTAAAACACTTAAAAAATATAGAACTCCTTATTTTCTGGCGGAGATCGCGGGTTTTACCTGCTGATTACCTGTTAGTGCCTGTGGCCCAACTGTTCCCAACCAACTCCTAACTAAAAAACTACTTTGGAGATGGTATAAAAAGACCTCAAAGGGAAGGCCTAAGGGAGGAGAGAAGAGAGAGAAAGGTTATTATGCTGAGATTTTTCCCTTGACCAGGTCTGAAGTCCCTTGTGCCTTCTGCACTTCCCCCATTTTGTACAGGAAACCTTTGTTTCCCTGTGTGTTGATGTTCATCCACCATTTATGACATCATGGAGAGAGTCATGGAAGGAGTTTGTTAGAGGCTTGAGGCTAGAACGGATCCGGAAGGAAGCTTTACTTGGAACCTGCTGAAGGTGACATAGGTGAAAATATTCCTTTTTATGTACTTTATTTGTCTATAATAAAAGAAACACATGTCTTGGTTCCCGAAATGAATCTTCTTTATGTTAATGATATTCATGTTTAGAATTCATATGTAAATGGTTGTTTGGATTTCATAACTAACTACTCTTCTTTATAACATAAAGATGGTTTCTTTATAAGTTTTTGTTCATGTACTGTTGTGTTCTTTGAATTGTTTGTTTTGCAGGACAAAAGAGAAGAAGGGAACTCCAAGAAGGGTTTGGACCCTAAGGGCCTTCTCAAACGTAGGACCAAAGGTACGTACCCTTATCATAGAATTTGCTTACAATAGCATAATGGTTGTGTGAATACACGTTTCTTTAAATAGATGACTTTCAATCTGCTAGGGTTTCAACCCAAAAAGCCCTAGGGGAACTTTTCCCTCTAGCAGAGTTGGCGACTCCACTGGGGACAACACTCTTGTTGTTCCTAGTTTGGGTGTTTTTCAAGCCAATCAGGGCTTAGCTGCCTTGTCTGCTTGCTGTTACTGTCTGATCTATTCTTGAACTTTAAGCTTTGCCAGTTTCTTCAGTTTGTTTTTTATTTTTCTTGAAGCTTTTCATATACGTTGTTTTTCTTAGATACAGAGGCGTATATACGCCTGTTTCTTTGAGTGAACCCCGTATACGCAGGTTTCCTCAGATACAGTCGTGTATACATGCAATATGTACTTCAGTACAGTCGCGTATATATTGTAATTTTCAAGATTTATAAATCTTTTTAGTTTATGAAGGTTTGTCTGGTGGTTTGAGTCAGTCTGAAACAGTCATTTTCTAGTATCAGTTATTTGTTTTACAGCGAGCATCTTGTTCTGAATTCTCTCTGATTATAAGGAGTATTGGTCTTGTTTTTTTTTTGTTGATTGCAAGCGTCATTGTTTTTTGCTAAAGCACGCAAGATTTCTTGCTAGGAATCTTGGCTGCTCTGTTCCATCAGGGTAGGAAGATTGATCACAATTTTTGTGTTAATCTTGCTTTTGGTGACTTTTTTGTTTGCTTGACAAAATCGCTTTTTGTGACCATCCATTTCTTTGTTTCATGAAAGTTGTTGATTGAAACTTTCTTGGAATTTGTCTTTTTGATCTTTTTGGTTTTCATTGCCAAAGCTTTCATTGCTGCTTTTGATTGTTAAGAGCGAATGAAAACACATTTATTTTTGTTGAGTGTTCATCCGCTGTGTGGTGTCGATTCGCAAAAGTGTTTAATTGCCTATTCTTCAATCACAAGTTTTAGTGTTGTTGAGAGCATTTTTTTTTTTAAAAGACTCTTTGGTTTGTTGCTTTGAAGAAAATCTTTTGAAAATCTTAGTTTTGCTTTCTTGAACTTGCTTTTCATTTGGTTTCCTTTTATGAAGTGAAAGTGCTTTACGTTTGTCTTAGAACTTATTTTTAGTGTTTAGACGAAATGAATGGTAGCATCTCATGTTCCATCTATTATTTAAACAATTATTATTTAAGTAATATTTTTTATTTACATTATTTTCGGCCTTTGCAAAAAGATTGTGTTACTATTATTTTCTTATATTTGAGGGTTGTTGAATTATCTCCATAAGGCGTCTCAATTTATGATGTTGAGCGAGGAGGGTTGATGAGATTTAGTTCTATAGATCTAAGACTAGTTTTGGAAAGATCGAAGACTAAGGCTCCTTATATAATCCTAGGAGTATTAGCCTGGAGTGAATTGCACATTCTGAGTCCAAGGAACCATTCGCTCAACAGTGCATTCTACATATCACTGCGGGTGACCTCAATTACTCACACTCTAGCAACCACAAACTATATAAACTATATTTTGTGGGACTTGCGATTTACTGACAGAATCAAGGGCGTAAAGAATTTCCTGAATTACAAACATAATCATTTGATCATTGTCACCGTACCGTGAGAAAAGTAGTGGGAGTCTCATACAAAAATAAAGGGAATGCATGGAAATCAGAGTTGTCCAACAAGTGGGATGAATAAGAACAAATTTTTGTCAACGGGTAATAGTACCAGATATGAACTTAGACTTTTAGATAGTAGGTAACAATACATCACCTTCCATCAAAAGAATTAAATTCAAAGAAGAATCACAAAAACAAGATCTGTAATAGACCTAGTGTTTTTGCAAATTTTTGGAATATTTGTTGAACTGGATTGAGGAGGACTACAAAAAACATTCGACCCAACTAAATCTGAGTTACAAACATGACAACTCTGAGAGGTGCATACATTCTCACTCACTCTCCTCTCCAAGGAAAATTTTAAGGATGGAAATTTATCTTAAAGTTTAGAAACCTCAATGAATCTTGCTAGACTCTAATATGAAAACTGTAAAATATTTAGTGATATCTTTGTAAAAAAATTCAAATTTATTATGTTTTTATATATAATCTCTATATAATTTTGGCGATATTTAAGGTAAAATAATTTATATTATAAAACTTGGGCAAATTATTTTTTGAAAAAATTGAAATTGGTGAATCTTGTTTTTGGAAAAACCATGGAAATTTAACCCACCTACGAATATTAGACCCTAAAATTTTCCATACACCTATTGTTAAATTTTTCTTATTTCCACTATGAGTATTTCTCCTCACCTTTCTAAACCCCGCTCTAGTAAAGGGAGACGAAGTAAAATTACCGTAGAGTGCCTTTATGAGTACATTGAATATTTAGAAAGATGAAGGGAAGAAAGAGAAAACCATTTTAAACTAGAATTAACTACAATGATTGATAATTACCAAAGCTCATTAGAAAATAAAATATTCTAACTTGAGACTAAACTTCAACAAACGAAGTGAAGAATTCAAGAAATCGAACATAGAAAACAGTCAATGGTTAAAGAAAATGACACTTTGAAAAGCGAGATTAAAAATATAAAAGAACAACTACATAATAACTCAGCCCTAAATAACACAGAGAATAAGGTATATATTAAAACCATAAAAGAAGAAATTAATAAACTAATTGTAGTCAACCATGAGTGCCAACAAAGAGCCTTACACATTATAATTACTAGCATAGAAGAACAAAATAATGAAGACACATTAGAACTAGTTAAAGAACAATTAAAGACAAAATCTCAAATTCAAGCAACTTATCTCACTGAAGCAATAAGGGTAGGAAACATACTTGACCATAAACATAGAGTAATCTATGTGAAGTTCAGTTGTAACGAACATAAATTGGATATACTTAGGAGATTCCCAAGCCTAAAAGGAACAAGAACGTTGATAAATGTAGATCTCATTCTAGAAGACCAAGTTGAACTTAGGAAACAAGTACAAAAGGGAAAGGAGGCAAGAAAAGAAGGGAAATAAGAAATCATTAGAAATAGAAATGTTAATATTAGAGACAGAGTCCCGAACATGAGTGATAAATAGGGAATAACATCACTCTCAGTCCTCTTCTAGAATTACCATGGTTTCCCATGGTGTAAAGGTCCTATGTTAAGTTGGATACTAAGTGATTTTGATCTTATTCTTTTAGTTGAAACTTGGGAGCATGGTGAATCTAGGGTCCCTCACTTTGATGAGTTTACTCTTTGGTCTTCCTGGAATAAGAAATCCTCCAGGAGATGTTTTGGTGGTATAGCCTATTATATTAGGGACATTTTTTCCTCTTACATCCGACATCATAAAAAATACCCCTTCAATCATTACATTTGGATCGAGATCTCAGATTCTATAACTAATAGGATCATTCTTGTAATCTTCAATTTCTCCCATATCAACTGTACATCCTATCAAAAAAACAACCTAGATAAGAACTGTATTTTCAAAACCTTGGAAAAAGACATCTACAACCAAAGGAATAAAGGGGAAATCATTTTGCTTGTGGACTTTAATGCTTGAACCGCTACTAACCAAGCTTTTATGTTAAGTAACAACTCTAACCCTGACCCCTTATGGCTTGATGAGGATGGTAACTTAAGTAATAGATTCAAGAGAAAATCTAAAGACATAATTGAGAGTTCGGCACCGACCTCCACAAATTTTGTAGTTCCCAGGACCTAATCATTTGTAATGGTATTAATAAATGGCCTCTCTCTTGTAAGATGACCTATTTCCATGGGCTAGGTAGTAGCATTGTGGATTATGCGATTTCTGAGATCTATGTCCTAAACCATATTACAAACTTTGAGCTTCTCAATGGGTACGGGTGTTATAGCTCCAAATCTCACTCTTATGGTTTGTGATGTTGTACTCATGGCCTAGGGCAACCCCTCCTTCCAGACCTGGTCCTAAAATTTGAAAAAGAGTGTTTTATCCCTTATACGCAACATTTCCCTGAGTTAAACGCGTGTATACGTGGGTATGTGTATAGCCAACCCGCGTGTATGTATTAAAACACTTAAAAAATATAGAACTCCTTATTTTCTGGCGGAGATCGCGGGTTTTACCTGCTGATTACCTGTTAGTGCCTGTGGCCCAACTGTTCCCAACCAACTCCTAACTAAAAAACTACTTTGGAGATGGTATAAAAAGACCTCAAAGGGAAGGCCTAAGGGAGGAGAGAAGAGAGAGAAAGGTTATTATGCTGAGATTTTTCCCTTGACCAGGTCTGAAGTCCCTTGTGCCTTCTGCACTTCCCCCATTTTGTACAGGAAACCTTTGTTTCCCTGTGTGTTGATGTTCATCCACCATTTATGACATCATGGAGAGAGTCATGGAAGGAGTTTGTTAGAGGCTTGAGGCTGGAACGGATCCGGAAGGAAGCTTTACTTGGAGCCTGCTGAAGGTGACATAGGTGAAAATATTCCTTTTTATGTACTTTATTTGTCTATAATAAAAGAAACACATGTCTTGGTTCCCGAAATGAATCTTCTTTATGTTAATGATATTCATGTTTAGAATTCATATGTAAATGGTTGTTTGGATTTCATAACTAACTACTCTTCTTTATAACATAAAGATGGTTTCTTTATAAGTTTTTGTTCATGTACTGTTGTGTTCTTTGAATTGTTTGTTTTGCAGGACAAAAGAGAAGAAGGGAACTCCAAGAAGGGTTTGGACCCTAAGGGCCTTCTCAAACGTAGGACCAAAGGTACGTACCCTTATCATAGAATTTGCTTACAATAGCATAATGGTTGTGTGAATACACGTTTCTTTAAATAGATGACTTTCAATCTGCTAGGGTTTCAACCCAAAAAGCCCTAGGGGAACTTTTCCCTCTAGCAGAGTTGGCGACTCCACTGGGGACAACACTCTTGTTGTTCCTAGTTTGGGTGTTTTTCAAGCCAATCAGGGCTTAGCTGCCTTGTCTGCTTGCTGTTACTGTCTGATCTATTCTTGAACTTTAAGCTTTTCCAGTTTCTTCAGTTTGTTTTTTATTTTTCTTGAAGCTTTTCATATACGTTGTTTTTCTTAGATACAGAGGCGTATATACGCCTGTTTCTTTGAGTGAACCCCCGTATACGCAGGTTTCCTCAGATACAGTCGTGTATACATGCAATATGTACTTCAGTACAGTCAAGTATATATTGTAATTTTCAAGATTTATAAATCTTTTTAGTTTATGAAGGTTTGTCTGGTAGTTTGAGTCAGTCTGAAACAGTCATTTTCTAGTATCAGTTATTTGTTTTACAGCGAGCATCTTGTTCTGAATTCTCTCTGATTATAAGGAGTATTGGTCTTGTTTTTTTTTTGTTGATTGCAAGCGTCATTGTTTTTTGCTAAAGCACGCAAGATTTCTTGCTAGGAATCTTGGCTGCTCTGTTCCATCAGGGTAGGAAGATTGATCACAATTTTTGTGTTAATCTTGCTTTTGGTGACTTTTTTGTTTGCTTGACAAAATCGCTTTTTGTGACCATCCATTTCTTTGTTTCATGAAAGTTGTTGATTGAAACTTTCTTGGAATTTGTCTTTTTGATCTTTTTGGTTTTCATTTCCAAAGCTTTCATTGCTGCTTTTGATTGTTAAGAGCGAATGAAAACACATTTATTTTTGTTGAGTGTTCATCCGCTGTGTGGTGTCGATTCGCAAAAGTGTTTAATTGCCTATTCTTCAATCACAAGTTTTAGTGTTGTTGAGAGCATTTTTTTTTTAAAAGACTCTTTGGTTTGTTGCTTTGAAGAAAATCTTTTGAAAATCTTAGTTTTGCTTTCTTGAACTTGCTTTTCCTTTGGTTTCCTTTTATGAAGTGAAAGTGCTTTACGTTTGTCTTAGAACTTATTTTTAGTGTTTAGACGAAATGAATGGTAGCATCTCATGTTCCATCTATTATTTAAACAATTATTATTTAAGTAATATTTTTATTTACATTATTTTCGGCCTTTGCAAAAAGATTGTGTTACTATTATTTTCTTATATTTGAGGGTTGTTGAATTATCTCCATAAGGCGTCTCAATTTATGATGTTGAGCGAGGAGGGTTGATGAGATTTAGTTCTATAGATCTAAGACTAGTTTTGGAAAGATCGCAGACTAAGGCTCCTTATATAATCCTAGGAGTATTAGCCTGGAGTGAATTGCACATTCTGAGTCCAAGGAACCATTCGCTCAACAGTGCATTCTACATATCACTGCGGGTGACCTCAATTACTCACACTCTAGCAACCACAAACTATATAAACTATATTTTGTGGGACTTGCGATTTACTGACAGAATCAAGGGCGTAAAGAATTTCCTGAATTACAAACATAATCATTTGATCATTGTCACCGTACCGTGAGAAAATTAGTGGGAGTCTCATACAAAAATAAAGGGAATGCATGGCAATCAGAGTTGTCCAACAAGTGGGATGAATAAGAACAAATTTTAGGCAACGGGTAAGAGTACCAGATATGAACTTAGACTTTTAGATAGTAGGTAACAATACATCACCTTCCATCAAAAGAATTAAATTCAAAGAAGAATCACAAAAACAAGATCTGTAATAGACCTAGTGTTTTTGCAAATTTTTGGAATATTTGTTGAACTGGATTGAGGAGGACTACAACAAACATTCGACCCAACTAAATCTGAGTTACAAACATGACAACTCTGAGAGGTGCATACATTCTCACTCACTCTCCTCTCCAAGGAAAATTTTAAGGATGGAAATTTATCTTAAAGTTTAGAAACCTCAATGACTCTTGCTAGACTCTAATATGAAAACTGTAAAATATTTAGTGATATCTTTGTAAAAAAATTCAAATTTATTATGTTTTTATATATACTCTCTATATAATTTTTGCGATATTTAAGGTAAAATAATTTATATTATAAAACTTGGGCAAATTATTTTTTGAAAAAATTGAAATTGGTGAATCTTGTTTTTGGAAAAACCATGGAAATTTAACCCACCTACGAATATTAGACCCTAAAATTTTCCATACACCTATTGTTAAATTTTTCTTATTTCCACTATGAGTATTTCTCCTCACCTTTCTAAACCCCACTCTAGTAAAGGGAGACCAAGTAAAATTACCGTAGAGTGCCTTTATGAGTACATTGAATCTTTAGAAAGATGAAGGGAAGAAAGAGAAAACCATTTTAAACTAGAATTAACTACAATGATTGATAATTACCAAAGCTCATTAGAAAATAAAATATTCTAACTTGAGACTAAACTTCAACAAATGAAGTGAAGAATTCAAGAAATCGAACATAGAAAACAGGCAATGGTTAAAGAAAATGACACTTTGAAAATCGAGATTAAAAATATAAAAGAACAACTACATAATAACTCAGCCCTAAATAACACAGAGAATAAGGTATATATTAAAACCATAAAAGAAGAAATTAATAAACTAATTGTAGTCAACCATGAGTGCCAACAAAGAGCCTTACACATTATAATTACTAGCATAGAAGAACAAAATAATGAAGACACATTAGAACTAGTTAAAGAACAATTAAAGACAAAATCTCAAATTCAAGCAACTTATCTCACTGAAGCAATAAGGGTAGGAAACATACTTGACCATAAACATAGAGTAATCTATGTGAAGTTCAGTTGTAATGAACATAAATTGGATATACTTAGGAGATTCCCAAGCCTAAAAGGAACAAGAACGTTGATAAATGTAGATCTCATTCTAGAAGACCAAGTTGAACTTAGGAAACAAGTACAAAAGGGAAAGGAGGCAAGAAAAGAAGGGAAATAAGAAATCATTAGGAATAGAAATGTTAATATTAGAGACAGAGTCCCGAACATGAGTGATAAATAGGGAATAACATCACTCTCAGTCCTCTTCTAGAATTACCATGGTTTCCCATGGTGTAAAGGTCCTATGTTAAGTTGGATACTAAGTGATTTTGATCTTATTCTTTTAGTTGAAACTTGGGAGCATGGTGAATCTAGGGTCCCTCACTTTGATGAGTTTACTCTTTAGTCTTCCTGGAATAAGAAATCCTCCAGGAGATGTTTTGGTGGTATAGCCTGTTATATTAGGGAGATTTTTTCCTCTTACATCCGACATCATAAAAAATACCCCTTCAATCATTACATTTGGATCGAGATCTCAGATTCTATAACTAATAGGATCATTCTTGTAATCTTCAATTTCTCCCATATCAACTGTACATCCTATCAAAAAAACAACCTAGATAAGAACTGTATTTTCAAAACCTTAGAAAAAGACATCTACAACCAAAGGAATAAAGGGGAAATCATTTTGCTTGTGGAGTTTAATGCTTGAACCGCTACTAACCAAGCTTTTATGTTAAGTAACAACTCTAACCCTGACCCCTTATGGCTTGATGAGGATGGTAACTTAAGTAATAGATTCAAGAGAAAATCTAAAGACATAATTGAGAAATTGTTCGGCACCGACCTCCACAAATTTTGTAGTTCCCAGGACCTAATCATTTGTAATGGTATTAATAAATGGCCTCTCTCTTGTAAGATGACCTATTTCCATGGGCTAGGTAGTAGCATTGTGGATTATGCGATTTCTGAGATCTATGTCCTAAACCTTATTACAAACTTTGATCTTCTCAATGGGTACGGGTGTTATAGCTCCAAATCTCACTCTTATGGTTTGTGATGTTGTACTCATGGCCTAGGGCAACCCCTCCTTCCAGACCTGGTCCTAAAATTTGAAAAAGAATGTTTTATCCCTTATACGCAACATTTCCCTGAGTTAAACGCGTGTATACGCGGGTATGTGTATATCCAACCCGCGTGTATGTATTAAAACACTTAAAAAATATAGAACTCCTTATTTTCTGGCGGAGATCGCGGGTTTTACCTGCTGATTACCTGTTAGTGCCTGTGGCCCAACTGTTCCCAACCAACTCCTAACTAAAAAACTACTTTGGAGATGGTATAAAAAGACCTCAAAGGGAAGGCCTAAGGGAGGAGAGAAGAGAGAGAAAGGTTATTATGCTGAGATTTTTCCCTTGACCAGGTCTGAAGTCCCTTGTGCCTTCTGCACTTCCCCCATTTTGTACAGGAAACCTTTGTTTCCCTGTGTGTTGATGTTCATCCACCATTTATGACATCATGGAGAGAGTCATGGAAGGAGTTTGTTAGAGGCTTGAGGCTGGAACGGATCCGGAAGGAAGCTTTACTTGGAGCCTGCTGAAGGTGACATAGGTGAAAATATTCCTTTTTATGTACTTTATTTGTCTATAATAAAAGAAACACATGTCTTGGTTCCCGAAATGAATCTTCTTTATGTTAATGATATTCATGTTTAGAATTCATATGTAAATGGTTGTTTGGATTTCATAACTAACTACTCTTCTTTATAACATAAAGATGGTTTCTTTATAAGTTTTTGTTCATGTACTGTTGTGTTCTTTGAATTGTTTGTTTTGCAGGAAAAAAGAGAAGAAGGGAACTCCAAGAAGGGTTTGGACCCTAAGGGCCTTCTCAAACGTAGGACCAAAGGTACGTACCCTTATCATAGAATTTGCTTACAATAGCATAATGGCTGTGTGAATACACGTTTCTTTAAATAGATGACTTTCAATCTGCTAGGGTTTCAACCCAAAAAGCCCTAGGGGAACTTTTACCTCTAGCAGAGTTGGCGACTCCGCTGGGGACAACACTCTTGTTGTTCCTAGTTTGGGTGTTTTTCAAGCCAATCAGGGCTCAGCTGCCTTGTCTGCTTGCTGTTACTGTCTGATCTATTCTTGAACTTTAAGCTTTGCCAGTTTCTTCAGTTTGTTTTTTATTTTTCTTGAAGCTTTTCATATACGTTGTTTTTCTTAGATACAGAGGCGTATATACGCCTGTTTCTTTGAGTGAACCCCCGTATACGCAGGTTTCCTCAGATACAGTCGTGTATACATGCAATATGTACTTCAGTACAGTCACGTATATATTGTAATTTTCAAGATTTATAAATCTTTTTAGTTTATGAAGGTTTGTCTAGTGGTTTGAGTCAGTCTGAAACAGTCATTTTCTAGTATCAGTTATTTGTTTTACAGCGAGCATCTTGTTCTGAATTCTCTCTGATTATAAGGAGTATTGGTCTTGTTTTTTTTTTGTTGATTGCAAGCGTCATTGTTTTTTGCTAAAGCACGCAAGATTTCTTGCTAGGAATCTTGGCTGCTCTGTTCCATCAGGGTAGGAAGATTGATCACAATTTTTGTGTTAATCTTGCTTTTGGTGACTTTTTTGTTTGCTTGACAAAATCGCTTTTTGTGACCATCCATTTCTTTATTTCATGAAAGTTGTTGATTGAAACTTTCTTGGAATTTGTCTTTTTGATCTTTTTGGTTTTCATTGCCAAAGATTTCATTGCTGCTTTTGATTGTTAAGAGCGAATGAAAACACATTTATTTTTGTTGAGTGTTCATCCGCTGTGTGGTGTCGATTCGCAAAAGTGTTTAATTGCCTATTCTTCAATCACAAGTTTTAGTGTTGTTGAGAGCATTTTTTTTTAAAGACTCTTTGGTTTGTTGCTTTGAAGAAAATCTTTTGAAAATCTTAGTTTTGCTTTCTTGAACTTGCTTTTCATTTGGTTTCCTTTTATGAAGTGAAAGTGCTTTACGTTTGTCTTCGAACTTATTTTTAGTGTTTAGACAAAATGAATGGTAGCATCTCATGTTCCATCTAGACATTGTAAGTGGCAAGATAAAAACTTGATAAGCAAGAAACTTTCATTTTTGTTTTTAGAGTAGTTTTAAATCTTGCATCCACATATAGTTGTTGCATTAGGATAGATTTGCATCCCCTTTTAGGCATACATAGCTTTGTTAGCTTTTGTGAGTGTGAAGTGTGAATTAACGAAAAGAAAAGAAAAATTTGTTTTATTAGAAGTACCTCTGAACCCTATAGAAATTGCTCTTCATCGAAAAACAAAAAGTGCATGTGCATGTAGTTAAGTTTTTATTAATTTCTTTTGCGTCAAAAAACACCACTACTTTCACTTCCGTTACCTTGTGACTTAAAGAATAGCCTAATAAAATCAAGCGCTAACTAAAATTCACTAGAACTTTTTGTTTTAAGTCAATTACACCAACAGGTTTAGGATTTTAGGGCCTTGGATTAGGCAAGTGGAGATTTAACTCTCCAAGGCCATATAAACGTCAAACGTAGGAGTCTGAATAATGAGGGAAAATCCAATAGCGTTAGGAAGACCAGGAAAGCTCCGGATCTGGGAGTTAAGCACGAGGGTCTGTGAAGATAGGGAAGAGAGATAACCCCTTTCCTACTTGTCCGAACTTACCTCACGACTATTCCGCCTAGCTTCTGCAACGAGTTGGTATCCATAGTTACTACTCCTAGGGAACTACACAGGTGGCTGCAGAGAGGAATCCCGTGGCACCTGAGGTTGACGTTGCATCACTCTCGACAGTACTACTGGAGGGCACCCTTGTGAAGCTTGGGGGCTTGCACCGTCACAGGCTGTTGTTAGGAGGTCAGCGTAACTTCCTCTGATACCTTCGCTGATAGGACTGGGCCCTCATCATCCCAGACTATCTTCAGAAGGCCCCTTCTTTCACTTTCTCATATTTTGGTGTCCGGTCTCAATCACCTGGAGCGGAAATACTTGGAAGTTGTTTGACTAGCTGTATCTTTAAGGACTTTATAGTGTGTGCTCTATGCTCTTAATTGGTCTAGCTTTCAATTTTTTGAGTCTTTAGTTAGACCATAACAAAAAATTCAAAGTGGTTGACTGATCTCCTAGACGGTCTCGAAGACTTTGTGGTCTTTCGCCACCAAGTTTAGAGCCTTCTCCTAGAAGGCGCAAAGGCAATACTACCGGTGAGTTTCGTCCCACCCCGGTTGACGCATCGGGGATTGATCCTCCTCTCGGGGGCATTAGCAGCCAAGCAAGGCCTGGCACTTCTGAACAAGAGAGGGACACTCCAGTCCTTTCTTGAGTTCTCTTTCAAGCGGAGAATAACATAGAGGTAGAAGAACTCTCAGAGTCGTTAGCGACTCCAAATTCTCCAGTACCATCTAGTCATCCAGACGTATTACAATACGTTGGGACTCCGACGCATAGACCGTCAAGTCCAGGTTACGCTACGCGCTTACCATCGATGACCACTACTAGAAGCATGGCTTCTACAAGTGCTACGACTATGCAAACCCTAACATCGGTGAAAGGAGGACGAACCATTTCCATCTCCTCTACTTCCTTGTTTGGATCTTTTGCTAGCACATCTTTAGTTGGGTCTACCTCCATTCCGTCCACGAGTGGAAATGCCCAAACCAATGCTTTTGGTACTGGATTCTTCCCATTCGGCACCCACTCACAGGGTATTCCATCGGTTCCGTTTAGTGCTGCTACGTCCATAATGGGCAGATCGGCTTCATTCCAGGGTTTTCCTTTCGGAAGTGGTCATATAGCACATTCCAACCTGACGGTAGGATCCATGCCTTTTTCTTCTGTAGGACAAAGCAGCAATCCTTTCCAAGGATGGAATAACCGTAGGCTTAGTAGCGCGGGAATTGGGAATCCGTTTGTCGGCCAACAAGGGAATAGGCCGTACTCCACGGCTAGTTCGTTTCAAAGTATTCCTCCCCTTGCTTCGGCTTGGAATCTGTATCAGGGGTTATCAACTCCTTACCATCCTTTAGGAGGAAACTTTGCTGGTTATGGAGGCTATACGGCTGGAGTTGGTCAAACTCCGAATTTTGCTGGATCAAAAGGCTTGCCTTTTGGTTCAGCTGGTTCTAGTGGTTACTTCGAGCAGCCTAGTGCCTCTCAAATTCCAGGACAATCTTTTCAGAACTTTGGGAGTTCTGCCCAGTCTGGGTGGAATCCCTAAGGTCCTCCTAGGCTTCCATTTCTGGAAACGTTGAACTTGCAAGATCTCACTAAGTTAACAAATGACCCAATGAAGTACAATCCGGCCTGGCCTTCGGTCCCAACCAAACTCCCTTCGGACATTCCAAAATTCGAAGGGAAGAGTGGTGAAGACCCAGACGACCATCTAACCACATTCCATTTTTGGTGCTCATCTAACTCCCTTATCGGTGACTCGATTAGGTTGAGACTCTTTCGGCGCACCTTGACTGGTAATGCAGCCAAATGGTATATAGAGTTGTTAGGGGGAAGCTTTACATCTTTCGCTGATTTAGCCAATATTTTCTTAAATCATTTCCAGTTGCCTGTCCGCTATGATGCCAGAACTGAACTTCTGGCCACCTTTCGTCAGGATAAGGCAACCCACATTTTTGACCATATTCAGGAATGGAGACAAAGAAAGAGGCTCATTAAAGCCGAAATCCCTTCGGAGTACCGTCTCGAGTGGTTTTTGAAGTCTTTACAACCTGAGATCTCCAAGGATGTCTCCATGTCTAGGTCTATTCTGAGGAGCAAGCCATTTTTAGGGCCCATCAATTAGAATTGATCTACTCTCAATCTGGGATCCTACAAAAGTACTTGCCAGATGCTCCTGGATCTAAGATTGACGTAGCTAAGTCGAAGCCAGGTCTGCACGCGGATGGTATCGTTAGGTCAGTAGACACAACTACAGTGAACTTGTTGAATCAATTGCAGCAGTTGTCCTTGCAAACTGCTTCTAACAACCAAGTCACATCGTCTAATCCCCCCGCTTCCCAAACTTCTTCAACTAATGCCGTCCAATCTGATAACCCCAAAGGAAATCAAAATTCCAATGGGAAAAAGAAAGGACGAGGTAAGAAAAAGAACCAGGATGGGAAGCCTGATGCAAATAAATCCGGCAACAACGCCGGTGGTGGTACAAATGAGTCGAGAAAGAAAGTCAAGTTTCCATGCAAGTTGTGTAGTGGAGACCATCTAATTCATCTCTGCCCTAAGATTGAAGACGTTCAGCGCTTGTTAGGACAGCAAGGGACTCCTAGTTCTCAAGCTGTGTTAACGAACCCGTTTCCCCAAGGGCAGCAACTTCTAGCTGGCGCGAGTTCAAACCCTGGAACCTCCGCAGGGGGCAACCAGGAAGGGGACAAGTCATCAAATGTTTTCATGATGGGTGCTCACGCTAATGTGACCACACGGTCACACGATTATGGTGAAGCTGAAACTTCCAAGGGTAAATCAGTTCCCGAAACTAACAACCTGCTTCATATTGAGCGACCTTCTGTCGAGACTATACCTCGGGTACCGAAAGGTTCCACAAAATGCGTGACTATCAACCCTAATATTAGGGCAGCCCAAAATTACTCCATTGTTGAGGATCTAGCTCACAGTCCATATGCTATGTCCGCTTTAGAGGTTCTCCAGTCATGTCCTGCTCAACGAAGTGCCTTGCTATCGGCAATGGGGGCAGTGGATCCAAGTAATTCTTTAGCTCTCACTTTTGATATGAGTAATGTCAAAAAGAGACTTCCTCATCACATGGCTTTCCAGATAAAGTCTACCTACCAGAAAACGAATATTTTTCAGACGGTTATAGATGAGGGAGCTTCCACATGTGTCATGTCTATGTCATGCTGGAAGGCCATTGGATCACCATCAGTTGTTCCTTCACCTACCCTCTTGACAGCGTTTGATGGTCATTCTCATAGGACATACGGTATTATCCCGGCCTTTCCTATATGTGTTGGAGGAAAGGTCGTTAATATTGAAGTAGAGTTCGTAGATGCTAACCTAGACTATAATCTCCTCTTAGGAAGGAACTGGGTCTACGAAATGGATGCCGTTGTTTCGACTCTGTTTCGTGTCATTTGCTTTCCTTAGGAGGGGAAAATCGTTAAGTTTGATCAATTGGACTATTGCCCAGTTGATCCTCAAGCAAGCTCTGACTCTACCATTCCTTTAGTGGGTAAACCCCGTCCGCCTACTGAGAGTCTAAGAGTCGGGATGTACTCTTCATTGATGGGTATATTTAATATTCCCCCTCCTACAGCAGGTATAGATATAATTTCATCCTCCAGGGATCCTTTACGGAGAGAGTTTGTTCAAACTCCTTATTCTTCGCAACCTGGAACCTTACCTTCATCTGTGACCACATCAGGTGACGAAAAGGTGGGTGGAATCGAATCTCTTATGTCTGCAGTAGAGCTTAGATGTGAATCTATCGATAACTCTGTAGATAACCATTCTACTTCTTCCTCTGGGAAAGAGATAGATGGTGATGTGGCTCATTTTCGGACCCTCGATTCTACCTCTGCATCGGATTGCTTGGATATTGTTTTTCCATCGGATGAAGCGATATTCGAAGCAATGACGGCTGTAGATCGCCCTTTGGAAGATTTACATCGTTGGTTACACTTTCATTCCCCTGTGCATGAAGTCAAATCTCGGTCCTCCAGTTCGACTAGCGATGTTTGTATGGTCCCTTTGGCTCCAACACATTCATTTTCCGAAGGGAGTATATTGATTGGTTCAATCATCGTACCTATAAACATCCATAGGAGTAAGTTGGCAGAGCCCCCTGACGGGCTCCACCAAAAGAAGTACTTTGCTTAGTTTTGGCTAGGCAATGGCTTCTTTGTACTTTATGTATATTTGTACATATATCGTCGAGAGTTTTCTGATATCAGCAATTTTGGGTCTACTGTGGCAGGTGTTGATGGATGATTTTGTCTATTTTGGGTTCGCCAATGGTGCTAGTCGGCACACTCGGAATCTTGCTTCCGCAGCTTGGGTACTCTATTATCCAACTGGTCAATTGATGGCATCAAGAGGCGTGTGCATCGGTCCTGCTTCAAACAATATGGCCGAGTATACTGCTGTTATTAATTTATTATTCGAGGCAATCTCTCATGGGATCGACTCGTTGGTAGTGTATCTTGATTCTCAATTGATAGTGTCTCAATTAAATAACATTTATTGGGTACGGGATCCATCTTTATATCGCCAGTATTTAAGGGTGAGTTTGTTGCAAAGATCATTTACTTATATTAATTATTTGCACATTCCAAGATCTTATAATTGGTTAGCTGATTCTATCGCTAATCAGGCATTAGACTGGCACATCAATCATTCATCATAATAAAATCAAGCATCAAAAAGTCAAATTGTATATATATATATATATATATATATATATATATATCGTAAAGCGTCTCGAGTGTACATATGTGTGTCCAAAAAATATACAAAATTGGGACTCAAATGCCCATAATCATGTCTGGCATATCTAATGCCTCAGCTCAGGATGAGCGTCTAAGTATGTAACTATAGCATTGGCCACACGCCGAAAAATGTGAACCCAGTCACGTGGCATGCCAACCACATGACGCTGCATATCCTCAGGAAGGTCCTCTATGACGGCCATCGGTACTCGGCAACTCAGTCTCGCCAAGTGTCGCTGGACGTTGTTTAGAGTCCGTTCTGTATCCACAACCGCCTCTTCGGCTCCTTGGCCGCGCCGTCCATGCCGCGGGAATCCATTTGGTTGTACTGGCCCAATTTCTGGAACATGATCATCATATCAGTCATTTGAATCTCATCAAAAAATATTTTTCAAAATTCATCATTATATTTGAAAAATCTAAAAAAATTATAAAATCAAGAAAAAAAAATCTTACCAATCTCGCCCCATGCTGCATTCGGTGGTAACACTAGATCAGGATCTCCTCCGAAATCCAGCCCAGCATAGGGGTAGTCATCCACGGTGATGATCTGCTGATCCCACCAGGTGAAGAAGTCATCGTCGAAAGCAGTCCTTCGGACCTCCCCACCCCCCAAACGTTTCATCAGATCAGCCCACCGACCCATGCGTGGATCGCGTGGGGTGCTGATGGAAACTGCTACCCTGGGGTAGAGTGCGGGAACCTTCTCGAAAAAGAAAGTCCACAAGATGCTCCCATATCCAAAGTTCTTGGTCTATCCCCTCCTAATAGAAGTGAGCTGGCTCTTCATGTTGGCCAAAAGAGGAGTACACCAGTCGAATACAGTAGTGAGACAATCAACTGCCACACTCATGTTTTTCCGTGACGCCTGTTGCAGGGAGGATGATCCGTTCACTTGAGCCATGGTGAACAGGATTATCCTAAGTGATAAAATCGCCACATGTTTGATGGAAATCTGGCTCCTAACCTTCTTGGGATGTCCCGGGAAGTATATCTGTACATAGTCCTCTATCGAGAGGCTACTCCATGTCCTGCCCTGGGACTGTACTACCTCTCCCCTTCGAGAAAGGCTCGTGATAAAATAGATATCCTCCACTTCTACCCTGAGCGGCATCTGATCGATCATAAAGTCCTCCTCATCGACATCCCAATAATCAATGAGCATCTCAGGCAGACGCGTGTTCGCTTTCATATTTGGCAATTTGAAACATTTAAGCAAACCGCATCCCCGTAGTGCATCTAATGCTTCTGGATTGTTCATAACTTCATTTTCTAGCACTGCGTGCTCTCTTTCACGCCACGTGATAGGCATCCTGAGAAAAAATTGATTTAAAACCATTAGTGTTTGTTTTAAAATGATTCACGGTGTATAGGCGGGTCCCTGTGCACATAGTCGCGTATAGGGCTCGCGTATACGCGGGTTCAATATTACCAACCCGCATATACGCCGCGAGGAAATTTTTGACAAAAGTTCAACGGTGAAACATCAATCAAAAATCTTAAAACCTGTCACAATCAATTGCAAGCTTAGTATAAGAGTTACCTGGAGGTTTTTGACGAATTTGAATGGTTGAATCTGGTTGTGGTAAGCTTGCTCCTTTTGCTCCAAAACCTTTGCTCTCAAACTCAAATGGTAAAAATGGTGAGTCAAAAATGCTTTTTATAAGTTTTGAAAATGAAAAAAAATTTCAAAATTTTAGTTCGTTTGGCCTCATGTGAATTTTAACTTGGGAGCTTGGAATGTCGAGATTGGTTTATTCTTCAGGACATTTTGGACGTTTTTCGACGGTTCGAGACGGTTCCATGACTGCTGACCCGTCATGGCAGGTATCGTCTTCTCACTGGCATATAGGTTAGGGACATCATTTTTCCGTTGCATTATGCATACTAGCCTCCATTTTCCGATACATCTGCCATAGGGTCGATCCCATCGTGTTATGGTTCGTAAGCCATCTTCACTTTCCAATTCTTTAAATCATGACATAATGGTAGAGCCATCCTTTACATGGGCATCCTAGTTAGCACCTCACTAACATTTGTTGCCCATGCTGCTCCGATTTGAGTAGGCTCGGGAGTCCTCTGTAGTCCCGCCATGACTTATGCGTTGAATACTCATTCCTCTTAGCTTCTCCACTTTGTTCTGGCCTTATACCCTAGAGGATCCTTTGTGTTGAGTTGTACTACTGCATTGCATGTTGACCACTTGCACCTTTTGGCCTAGAGCCGGCTTCACTTGGACTCGTGTTTAAGCCAACTTTTGACCATGACGTCTGCAAAATCAACCTTGCATACCTTTGACTTCTGCAGCTTGACACACCTTGAACCGTGGAAGGAACATACCTTTGAGTGTCACTAACCAGTTTTCACCTCCCTGCATTGAGCATAGGAACGTTCCTTTCCCAGGAACTAGATCATCTGTTTCACCGACACTCACTCTTTCCACTGTACCATAGCATTATTTTATTCTTTTTCCAGCTTAACAGTAAAGGACAAAAAAAATTAAATATTCCAAAAAGAGCGGGAATGGGACATTATTTCCATTTATTGGTGGCAGCTAGAGTCAGTTGTGTCACCCTTGAACAAAGCACTCAAAACAAAGTCTCCTTCGTGTGGGTGGGATTTAGTTTGACTTAGATATGCCATAACCTTGTTATTGAGTCAGTTCTCCCCCGATTGGTTATCTCTTCCAATCATATGGAGGGTTCGTTCATGCCTCATGCATGACGAACTTATACAGAGTCATCATATGCTGCCACATAGTCACATTGAGTCATGCTTTTGTTCAAGGGAAGTTAGCCTGAGTCGGCCTCTCTGCGGTGTCTCTTGACTCACTTTTCAGTCGGCCATCCCTGGTTGTCAGTATCATGTTTATCGTCACATCAGTTATATTGGTCCTTTACTCGTGCCGGTTTGAGAAGGTCCCCATTGACTTCTTGCTGGCGGGTCTTGTCCTTATCGACGATGACATCTTGCTCTGAGGACAGGCCTAGAGCCGCACCCTGGCCCTATTTTCATTATTGATAGGTCACCTTGTGCTCAGCATCGATCAGTATCATCGGTCTTTGACTAAGTGGTTTCCCTTGTGTTCGACGTCAGCTTACATTATCACACATTGGGATTTGTGCAGTACCTTGGTTTCCATTTGACCCTATTGGTGGATACCTCGACTCTATGTCAGCTTTCATTATTGGTTGGTTCAGAGGGTTTCTGCCGTGCGCTAGCCACATTTTGTGTACGCCGGAAACGTACTTCGATTGGGTTACTACATCTTTTTCGTCCGATTCCTTCCACATTATTGGCCTACAGGTTACACTCATGCTAGATTGATGAAGGATGCCTTAATACCTTCCTTCTAGCGGATCTTTCCCTATCGACTCTGACTCATTGCTCTGGGGCAAAGATCTAGAGTCCATTTGGCAGTACCTTGGGGTTTACAGTCATTAGTGGCAGATCCTTCGCTATCGACAGTGGGAAACCATCATTGTCTCCTGATCGATAGATTCTTACAGGTGTTCGACTCCAGCTCATCTATTCACACTTGTTAGATTGTACTGGGTACCTTGACGCTCATTATCATTATCGGTGAGTAGTCTCGCATTTGTTAATGGTATACATCAATGACCGGTAATCAAACGATTTCTCACATGGTCGACCTCAGATCATTTATTCCCATGGTGTAGAAATGTACCACGGTGGTCGGTGAAGACCTCAGGTTGTATCAGCATTCATTGGTTCACTTGACAGTTGCTCCTGTTGCTGCTAGTTGATACCACTCCACTTTATATGTTGCAGTCAGTCATGGCGACATTCTATATGCTGGCACCTGAGTTTGCACTGTAGTACCATCCTATTCCATCATCTTGATTTGGTACCTTTTGGGATCAATCTTTGATATCAGTGATCCATTGCATCTTTCACCATCATTGACAGTCTTAAATGTGATATTCAGACATGTACTTATTCTTTATGATCAGATGATCCATTATGTATCTTTCAGTCATTTATACTTGTATACTTAGTGGATCCGCTTGTACTTGATATGCGGACATGCTTTACTTTTTCTGAGCATGGGTATGCCCACCTCAGACAATGTTTCTTTCTAATCTCCTTTGGTGTCTTGGCAGGCTAACTTCTGGTGAAGTCCTCCTCGGTTTTTGACAGACTTCCTTTCCATGTACTCGCATAATATATTTCAGCCATCATGTACCTTTTCTGACCTCATATATTAGGGGGCATCTATTATAGCTCCAAATCTCACTCTTATGGTTTGTGATGTTGTACTCATGGCCTAGGGCAACCCCTCCTTCCAGACCTGGTCCTAAAATTTAAAAAACAGTGTTTTATCCCTTATACGCGACATTGCCCTGAGTTAAACGCGTGTATACGCGGGTATGTGTATAGTCAACCCGCGTGTATGTATTAAAACACTTAAAAAAATATAAAACTCCTTATTTTCGGGCGGAGATCGCGGGTTTTACCTACTGATTACCTGTTAGTGCCCATGGCCCAACTGTTCCCAACCAACTCCTAACTAAAAAACTACTTTGGAGATGGTATAAAAAGACCTCAAAGGGAAGGCCTCAGGGAGGAGAGAAGAGAGAGAAAGGTTATTATGCTGGGATTTTTCCCTTGACCAGGTCTGAAGTCCCTTGTGCCTTCTGCACTTCCCCCATTTTGTACAAGAAACCTTTGTTTCCTTGTGTGTTGATGTTCATCCTCCATTTATGACATCATGGAGAGAGTCATGGAAGGAGTTTGTTAGAGGCTTGAGGCTGGAACAGATCCGGAAGGAAGCTTTGCTTGGAGCCTGCTGAAGGTGACTCAGGTGAAAATATTCCTTTTTATGTACTTTATTTGTCTATAATAAAAGAAACACATGTCTTGGTTCCCGAAATGAATCTTCTTTATGTTAATTATATTCATGTTTAGAATTCATATGTAAATGGTTGTTTGGATTTCATAACTAACTACCTTTCTTTATAACATAAAGATGGTTTCTTTATAAGTTTTTGTCCATGTACTGTTGTGTTCTTTGAATTGTTTGTTTTGCAGGACAAAAGAGAAGAAGGGAACTCCAAGAAGGGTTTGGACCCTAAGGGCCTTCTCAAACGTAGAACCAAAGGTATGTACCCTTATCCTAGAATTTGCTTACAATAGCATAATGGCTATGTGAATACATGTTTCTTTACATAGATAACTTTCACTCTGCTAGGGTTTCAACCCAAAAAGCCCTAGGGGAACCTTTCCCTCAATCAACGGGCCTGACTCTAACCACAAACCTTTGTCTTTATCCCTTAATATTGCTATAAATACCACTCACATGTAGGAGAACAGTGAAATAAAAAGTCACATTCACTTCGATAGAAGTAATGTCGACCTTTTCTTAAGGGATTTGGAAAGAGATTTAGGCTCCCTAAATTATAAAAAAAATATTGATCAAATCTATTACCAATTTACCACTACCCTTTACACTACCATTAGCAAATTCTCTACTAAAACCCCATATAGGAAAGATAAGAGAACTTCCAATCCTTGGTATGAAAAGTACTTTAAAATTGTGATGAAAGCAATCAGAGATGCCCCTAATAAAAGCATTAAGCTCCGAAATATAATTATATAAAGCTCTCATTAATAGGAAGAAGAGGTCATATATTAATAAGAGAGAAGATAATATTCTCCACCATTCTCAAGTTGCATCGAGAAATTTTTGGCAAAATGTGCTTGTTTGTAAAAGGAAAGATAATCGTTATATCGCGCTCAAAAATTGGGATAACTATCTCAAGAAGTTGTATGACTCTCCGGACACCATGGGAACCATCTTAAACACTTATATTAAGGATGATATTCTACTCTGGAAGACATTGAGTCTTGGATTAGTAATCTCACTAATGGGAAATCCAAAGATATTGAAGGTTACCAAGATGAGATCTTTAAGATTGGAAAATCGATCCTCATTCCTCGTCTCCACAAGCTTCTCAATTTGGTCGTAAATCATGGCTCCCCTAAGATTTGAAAACAAATCCTTATTGTTTCTATCTTAAAAAATGGGGAAAAAAGCATTCCTTCTAACTACAAGACCCTTATTATTAACCACATCCTAGCCAAGCTTTATGGGCTAATTCTGGAAAAAAATCTTAGCCTTTGGCTTGAGAGCCAGGGTAAAAGAGCTAAAGGGCAAGCTAGTTTTACGAGACATCACTCAACCATCGAAGACCTTCTCACCCTTAGGATCATCACAGAGGAATGTTGTAATAGTAAAACTGACCTCTTCTCTTGTTTTGTGCACTTTAGAAAAGCTTTCGACATTGTCCCCTTAGATAATCTCTGCGAGAGACTTGAAGAGGTCATGGCTCCTCCTGAATTGAGGATTGTTGTTATCCGCCTCCACGAGACTATTGTTGGCATTATGACATAGATGTGGTGCTATGGCATGAGTGTTGTCCTTGATGGCAACTCACTTAAAGTGGCAAATTAGTTCAGGCTCTCAAAATTTTAGAAAATGAGATACCTGCAGGTGCGCCGAACAAAAGCCGCGAGCCCGCAGGTTCTCCGAACAAGAGGTGCGGACATACCCGTAGGTTCTCCAAACAAAGTGCGAACATCAAATTCACTCACTTTCATGTAGAGAAACGCTTGCACGAGGAAAATTTTATGGTTGATCCATGGTATTTAGTCCAACGCTGTTAATGTTGCGGTTTTGGTCTGTGGTTTTGCATCCTAAAGTATTGAACCTAGGTTTTGGGTCCCTTGTATTGGAATTCTATGGTTTTGGTCCATGGTTTGAGTAAGGGCTTTCCTATAAAAAGGAAATGAGACCATTTTTCTAGGCACTTATGTGTGTTGAATATCTAAAGAGAATCAAGATCTGAATTTCTGGAAATCGATTGGTGAATGATAGCTATATCAAGGAGAGATCTGAGCGTTAGAAGGACGATCTACATTGACGCATGATCAGATCTGTGGATCTAACAATCTGGGAAATATTGGAGGATTAATAATTTGGCTCCATTCAGAGGATTGCAGGTGAACCACAATGAAATTGCAGAGGTGCAAAGTTTAGACACGGGTGCAGGTGTGGAGGTGCGCAAATCAGAAGATGCTCCAGGTGTGGAGGTGCGCGGAGAAGCCGACAGTTCAGGTGCGAAGGTGTGCATATCAGAAGACACACCAGTTGTAGAGGTGAACGGAGAAGCCAACAGTGCAGGTGCGGAGGTGCACGGAGCAGCCAATAGTGCAGGTGTGGAGGTGCGCGGAGCAGCCAACAGTGCAGGTGCGGGGGTGCGCTAAGAACAGACAGCGCAGGTGCGGAAGTACGTAGGCCACTGACAGAGAAAGTGCGGACATCTGCAGGTTACTATTGGTGAAGTTGCGGACTTTCCTCTTGATATATATGTTTTAGCTACTTCTGTCTATCACTGTTGTGTTCAGGGTTTTGAATTGGTGTCTGAGTACTGGTACTGTGTTCTGAGAAGTTATTAATTCAATACTTGCACAAGGAAGTTGGTTGATTGCAGATCTAATTGATGTTTGATTGAGATTCTTGGATCTAGTTTGAAAATTTATGAAACGTGGTCCCTGGAAGAAAAGAGAAAGTTGAAGCCTTCAGTAGGTGAGCACCTACGTACTAGTAGCTCAGCTAATACAAGAGCTAAGGGGTTTGTAGCTCCCTTCTAGGAGAGTCTGGAAAATGAGAGAGGGTTGTAGCTCTCTGTAGGTTGCAGCCTGCATACTGGTAAAGGACTGCACTAGTACAGAATCATTGTAAAAGAAGTTTCTAATTGAAAAAAGATAGAGACATATTGCAGTAGGTGGTTTTCACCCACATTGGGTTTCCACCTTATATCTGGTGTTCTTCGGTGTGGCTATCTTTTTTCTTGTTCTTGTTCATTATTATATGGTACTGACATACAAATTAATGGTCAACATCTGAAGAATAAATTAAATTATAAATCTGGAAGGTATATTGAAAAGAATTTGATAATACTGATTCACCCCCCCCCCCTCTCAGTACTATTTTCAACAACTGGTATCAGAGCAGATCCTTAAGAAGAAGCTTGATTGCTTGAAGGAAGATCTATCATCATGAGCAACTACGAGAGAGAAGCATCGATCAGGCCACCAATTTTTCATGGGACAAACTTCGTATATTGGAAGGTAAGAGTCACTGCCTATCTTCAATCTCTTGGTATAGAAGTCTGGGATATCATAGATACAGGGTACACTTTTCCGTTAGCAACACCTACAGATCTGGCTGGTAAGAAGAAATATGAAACAAATGCAAAGGTTGTCAATACTCTATTAGGATGTCTATCTCAATCAGAGTTCGTCAAGGTTATGCAGTACAAATCCGCAAAAGGAATATGGGATAAGATCGTTCTGAGCTATGAAGGAGATGAGCAGGTAAAACAAGAAAAACTTCAAACCCTCAGAATTCAGTATGAAAATCTCAAAATGTGCAATGATGAAAGTGTGGCTAACTATTTTTTACGAATAGATGAGATTGTTAATTGTATGAAAAACTTGGGTGAAGAAATAAAAGAGGCTGTTGTGGTTGAAAAGGTACTAAGATATTTTTCCTCTAAGTTCGAATCAAAAGTTTCTACAATAGAAGAAAAATATAATCTACAACAACTTACCATGTCCCAGCTGCACGGAATTCTAACTGCTTACGAAATGAGGAAAGGAGGACCATCAGACAGAAGAGAAGCTGCATTCAAGGCTTCAGGCAAAGGAGATTACTATGAGTCAGGACATCTATCAGAAGAAGAGGAAGAATCAAATTTTGTCAAGAATCTTCAACGGGGTGCTGGAAGATTCAGAGGTAAGTTACCTTTGAAATGCTTTGCTTGTGAAAGAGTCGGTCACTATGCTGCAAAGTGTCCTCATAAAGATAAGCTTGATAAAGGTAAGGAACCTGTTAGATGGAACAAGAAACAGAATGTAAATAAGAAAAGCTATTACACTCATGAAGATAGTGATGGACTTTAAAATAGTGATGAAGATGAAAAAGGTAATAATTATAGACTTTTAATGGCCTTTGAAGATGATGACTTCATGGATGCTATAGATGAAGAAGGTCTATATGAAGAAATTTCTAAACTCAAAATTTGTTTAGAAGAGAAAAATATGATTATTGATACTCTTCCAACTGGCTGAAAGGGAAAAACATCATGAAAAGTTGGAATGTGAAATTGTGGGTCTTAGAAAAGAGATTAAGCAAAAAAAAGCGCTTAATCTTAGATTTGTTAAAGGATCTGAAACTCTAGATGAGATTATCAATGTGCAGTGTTCTCCTCTAATCAAGACAGGTCTAGGATATAATGAAGAAGCATCTCAAGCGTAGAAACCATCCACCTCCAAAAGTTATCTTGATGTAGCAAGGAGGAGCGAGCAAAGGCCTAATAGAAATCACCAGGTAAATCAGGGACGATTTACCTCAAGAATGAACAAAGACTACCAAGTAAATCGGGGGCAATCTACTTTAAGGACAAACAGAAGCTACAACCAGACTCAGTTAAAACCTTCTCAATTTGCATCAAGAATGGATGTCAATAGAAACTACAATCATTTGGCTAGTAGATTTGATAGTCATAGGAGTTTCTTCAATGGCCAATGTTTCTCTTGTCATAACTTTGGCCACAAAGCAGCTCAATTTGTTTCCTATAAGACAATCATGACTAGAGAAGCTCAAAAACAGAAGAGTATGACTGGGATCGTGAAAAGAAGCTACAATAATTTTTCTGCTCTTGAAAATGAAATAGAATGTTCTATTTGTAACAACTTCGGTCATGAAGATTCTGAATGCAGGAGCAGGTTTGGGCAAACAAAGGAACAAGCCTCAAATTCCAAAACATGGAGAATGAAAGAACCGCAACCAGGAAGATGTGGTATAGCCTTATATGCGAAAGGGCAAGAAAATCAATGGTACATCGACAGTGGATGTTCGAAACATATGACGGGTGATAAAGGAAAACTTCAGTCATATAGTGCCTTAGAGAAGGAGAAGAAAGTCTCATTTGGAAATGACACCCCTGCACTCATAAAAGGTAAAGGTTCTGTTCAGTTGAAAGAAAAGGTCAAAGCTAGAAATGTTATGTATGTTGATGGCTTAAAGCATAATCTATTGAGTGTCAGTCAGATGTGCAATCAAGGAACGGAGGTAATATTTCGATCAAATGGATGTAGTGTTCGTGATCTTGATACAGGAAAAATAGTGATCAGAGGCATAATGACTCCAAATAATTTATACGTATTCAAAGAAGGACAAGATCAATGCTATCTAAGCAAGAACGATGAACACTGGTTATGGCAAAGAAGATTGGGGCATCTTAGCTTCTCATAGATAAGGAAAGCATGCAAATACCAGGCAGTTTGTGGTCTCACAGACATCAAAATTCCAGACAATAGAATATGAAAATCATGTTAGTTTGGTAAGCAAACTAGAACTAACTTCCCTGAGAAGGAAGGATCAACCAGCAGGCCACTTGAACTTGTCCATACTGATGTATGTAGTCCATCTAGGAAAAGGTCACCTTGAGGAGAAGAATATTTTATATTATTCATTGACGACTTTTCCAGGATGTGTTGGATAGGACTTATGAAGCACAAAGACGAAGCCTTTGAAAAGTTCAAATCATTCAAAGCCTTGGTGGAGAACGAATTAGATCAGAAAATCAAATGCCTCAGTTCTGATAGAGGTGGGGAGTTTACCTCGAATGAATTTTTCAATTTTTGTGAAGAACATGGAATAAGAAGGGAATTCTCTATAGCTAGGACTCCTCAGCAAAATGGAGTAGTGGAAAGGATGAACAGAACTGTTCAACAAATGGCTCGTGCTATGCTTGATGAGTCTGGAACTCCCGCAACCTTCTGGGGTGAAGCCGCATTTGCTGCAGCTGTTATTCTCAACAAGACAAATATCCGGGTGAACAACACTCAAACGCCTCATGAGATCTGGTATGGTGAGACTCCTTCGGTAAAGCATTTCAAAAAATTTGGAAGAAAATTCTATATTAAAAATAATGATGCAAATCTTGGCAAGTTTGAACCTAGAGCAGATGAAGGCATTCTCCTTGGTTATTCTGCTCACAGGAAAGCATACAAATGTTACAATAAAAGGCTTGGAAGAATTGTCGACAACATTGATGTAGTGGTAGATGAAGAAGAAATCACTCCCAAACAGGTAAGATCTGAAGAGTTTGAAGATGATGAGGACTATCCATCAGCATCAAATCAGATTCATGATGAAGAAGAAACCCATGAGGCACCAGAGGAACATATAAGGATAGAAGAAAAGACTCCATCTAGGTATGTTCAAAAGAATCATCCAGAATCTCGAATTTTGGGGAAAAAGGAGGCAGGTATACAAGAAAGAAGAACAATTGCAGAAGTTTCAAGCCATTTGGCATTACTCTCCTCCGCTGAACCACAAAATGTAAAAGAGGCATGAAAAGATGAATGCTAGGTCAAGGCAATGGATGAAGAACTTGAGCAGATCGAAAATAATAACACTTGGGAGTTGGTTCCTAGACCAAAAGATAAGAATGTCACAGGGACAAACTAGATCTTCAAAAACAAGTTGAATGAAAATGGGGAAGTAATTAGAAACAAGGCCAGGCTTGTTTGTAAAGGGTATGCTAAACAAGAAGGAATAGACTTTGAAGAAACTTTTGCTCCCGTTGCTAGACTTGAGGCCATCAGAATGTTCCTTTCTCTCTCTAGCTTTCAGAAGTTCAAAGTATTTCAAATGGATGTGAAATCAACCTTTCTGAATGGAGACTTAGAGGAAGAAGTGTACATTGAGCAACCAGATGGTTTCATCCTTGGGAATGATCCAAATCTTGTATGCAGACTAAAAAAGGCTCTCTATGGTCTTAAACAGGCTCCAAGGGCTTGGTACTATCGTTTGGAGAAATACCTTCATCAACAAGGTTTTTCAAAAGGATCAGCAGATAGCAATCTTTATATAAAAATAGAAAATGACAAATTGCTAATACTTGTGTATGTAGGTGATATTATCTTTGGCGGCAATGAAGAAGCTATGAGTCAAAACTTTGCCTTGGTAATGCAGAAAGAATTTGAAATGTCATTGCTTGGAGAGCTGACATATTTTCTTGGTCTACAAATCCAACAAAATGAAGGCGGTATCTTTTTATCTCAAACCAACTGCCTCAAGCAGATCTTGAAGAAATATGGCATGGAAGATTTGAAACCAGTATGTAGCCCTATGGTTACAGGATGTAGCCTCAGTGCAAATGATGAATCAGCACCAGTGCATCAACCAACCTATAGATCCATGATTGGAAGTCTGCTTTATTTAACAGGTACTTGACAAGACATCATGCATGCAGTGGGAATAGTTGGAAGATTTCAGGAAAATCCAAAGGAAACTCATCTTCAAGCAGTTAAGAGAATCTTCAAGTATCTTCAAGGAACTCAAAACTATGGCTTATGGTATCCTAGAGATACAGATCTCACACTTCATGCTTATACAGATGCAGATTGGGCCGGAAGCGTGGATGACAGAAAAAGCACTAGTGGTGGTGCATTCTTCATGGGTTCCAGATTAGTATCTTGGTTTAGCAAGGGACAGAGTTCAATAACATTATCTATAGCTGAAGCAGAGTATGTGGCTATTGCATCTTGTTGCACATAACTTCCTTGGATGATTCAAACTTTGCAGGATTTTCAAATCACTTGTACTCCACCTATCTCCATCCTATGTGATAATACAAGTGCTATCAACATTTCAAAGAACCCAGTCATGCATTCAAAGACCAAGCATATACCTATCAAATATCATTTTCTTTGGGAACAAGTGCTTGAATAAAAGGTCAAGTTGGAGTATGTTCCCTCTAAGGAACAAGTTGCTGATATACTCACCAAACCACTACCCAGGGAGACCTTTGAATACCTTAGACAAAAGCTGGGGGTAGTTGATGCATCATCTTGCTGTTGAATCTTGTCTATTGATTGTACGCGAGTTTCATATGGGGTATACACGTACATTCACTGGTTTATGGATTGGTCAAAGACCAACTGGCACAGGTTCAGGGGGAGCATATATTCTTCTAATAATGCATTGTTGGCATTATTGTAGAAGATATTGGAGGAGCAAGTACAGAAGGAGAACATGGATGTTGATCTGAATAATGTTGCTAATGTTTTGTCTCTATGTCTTATATTTCTTTTGTCAAGGTCATGTAACGGCCTGCCTATTTTGGTTTCCCCTCTATGCGTGGGATGAATGATATAATGTACTTGGTTGTCATATGTAAATTTCTGATGTAACCCCACTTGGTTGGGTGGATGATCCCCACTTGGTTGGGTGACGAATGTATGTATAGAGTCTTTTCGTGATAGGAAGGTCATTTATGGTGTATGGTGGATTATGGTTCTTCTTGAAGAAAATTTCTTTTGCAGATCTGGCCTACAGCCAGGGGGATTACGATCAGCACAGAAGAGCAGAGTTCTCAACATGTTCTCAGGGGGAGCATAACCCTTTGCCCTTGATGACAAAGGGGGAGAATGACTTTGAGGATCTTGGAGTTGCCATCAAGTCCAAAGGGGGAGATTGTTGGCATTATGACACAGATGTGGCACTATGGCATGAGTGTTGTCCTTGATGGAAACTCACTCAAAGTGGAAAATCAGTTCAGGCTCTCAAAATGTTAGAAAATGAGATACCTGCATGTGCACCAAACAAAAGCTGCGGGCCCACAGGTTCTCCGAACAAGAGGTGCAGACATACCCACAGGCTCTCCGAACAAAAGGTGCAGATGTCAAATTCACTCACTTTCATGCAGAGAAACGTGTACACGAGGGAAATTTTATGGTTGATCCATGGTATTTAGTCTGACGCTGTTAATCCTATGGTTTTGGTCTGTGGTTTTGCATCCTAAAGTATTGAGCCCAGGTTTTGGGTCCCTTGTATTGGAATTCTATGGTTTTGGTCCATGGTTTGAGTAAGGGCTTGCCTATAAAAAGGAAAGGAGATCATTTGGCTCGGAAATTATGTGTGTTGAATATCTAAAGAGAATCAAGATCTGAATTTCTGGAAATCGGTTGGTGAATGATAGCTAAATCAAGGAGAGATCTGAGCATTAGAAGGAAGATCTACTTTGACGCATGATCAGATCTGTGGATCTAATAGTCTAGGAAATATTGGAGGACTGATAATTTGGCTCCATTCGGAGGACCATAGGCGAACCACAACGAAAGTGCGGAGGTGCGCAGTTTAGACACGGGTGTATGTGCGGAGGTGCACAGATAAGAAGACGCTCCAAGTGTGGAGGTGTGCGGAGAAGCCGATAGTTCAGTTGCGAAGGTGCGTAGATCAGAAGACGCACCAGGTGCGGAGGTGTGCGGAGAAGCCAACAGTGCAGGTGCGGAGGTGCGCGGAGCAGCCAACAGTGCAGGTGCGGAGGTGCACGAAGCAGCTGACAGTGCAGGTGCGGGGGTGCGCTAAGAACAGACACTGTAGGTGCGGAAGTACGCAGGCCACTGACAGAGAAAGTGTGGACATCCACAGGTTACTATTGGTGAAGTTGCGTACTTTTCTCTTGATATATATGTTTTAGTTGCTTCTGTCTATCAGTGTTGTGTTCAGGGTTCTGAATTGGTGTCTGAGTACTGGTATTATGTTCTGAGAAGTTATTAATTCAATACTTGGAAAAGGAATTTGGTTGATTGCATATCTAATTGATGTTTGATTGAGATTCTTGGATCCAGTTTGAGAATTTATGAAACGTGGTCCCTGGAAGAAAAGAGAAAGTTGAAGCCTTCAGTAGGTGAGCACCTACGTACTAGTAGCTCAGCTAGTACAAGAGCTAAGGGGGTTGTAGCTCCCTTCCAGGAGAGTCTGGAAAACGAGAGAGGGTTGTAGCTCCCTGCAGGTTGCAGCCTGCGTACTGGTAAAGGACTGCACCAGTACAGAATCAATGTAAAAGAAGTTTCTAATTGAAAAAAGATAGAGACATATTGATGCAGGTGGTTTTCACCCACATTGGGTTTCCACCTTATATCTGGTGTTCTTTGGTGTGGCTATCTGTTTTTCTTGTTCTTGTTCATTATTATATGGTACTGACATACAAATTAATGGTCAACATCTGAAGAATAAATTAAATTATAAATCTGGAAGGTATATTGAAAAGAATTTGATAATACTGATTCACCCCCCCCCTCTCAGTATTATTTTCAACAACTATCATATCTAAGCTTAAGACCAATGAAGGATGGTCTAACAATATTAAATGTAATATCAGGGTTAAGCAAGGTTGACCCCTTTCCCCTAGCCTTTTTGGTATTTACATTGATAAGCTAAAGGAGTGTCTGTTAACTATGGGATGCAAAGGCACCGAGCTCACTAGTATTATCATTATTCTTCTCCTTTATGTTGATGATACCGTTCTTCTTGCAAGGATCCATGATAACCTAGACAAGCAGCTTAAGACTCTTCACCTCTACTGTTCCAAGATGAGTATGACACTTAATACTGACAAGACTAAAGTCATGATCATTAAGTCCAAAAAGATCACCCATGGCAGTTTCATCCATGATAGCCGTTGTCTTAAGTAGGTTTCTTCTTATAAATATTTGGATATTGACTTTCCTCTTCAACTCAAATGCATTTATAACATTGAGAAAATAATTATTAAAGGTTGGAAAGCTTATTATCATCTTGAAAACAATTGTAAATGAGTTGATATTTACATTTGGAGTTAAAAAAGGTTCCTCTTTAAGACTATCATCACCCTTGTTATCTTATATGGATGTGAAGTTTAGGGGTGCAATATATCTAGGGAGTCATGGAGAAAGATTGAGATGATCCAAAAGAAATTCATAACCTATAACGTCAAGCTCAAGGAAATACTCCATATCCTATCCTCTTGATCAAACCTAGCATGTCCCCCATTGAAAGTGCAATTATGTTTAGCTATCTCATGTATAAGAAGAAGCTTCACAATATGGAATCCAAGAGGCTCCCAAAAATTTCTTCTAACTTAGTCAAAACCCCCACCTGCACCTCATGCATGAGTGGCATCAAGAAGCTCAGTCTTGGCTCAAACTTTGGGGGATTAAGGAGTAGATCACCATGGGAAGCAAGGAAAGTATAAAAGATACTATTACCTCGAGTTTTAAGGACACAATGTGGGATGCTAAGGAGCTGGAGGGTAAAAAGAAGCTAAGGTACTATAAGGAAGTGATCAACCCCACCCTTGATAACCATAACTATCTCTCTATGTCGACTAGCACTAAGAAGAAAATGAACATCTCTAGGATTAGAACTAACGTTCATGAGCTTCGGAGTGAGACCGGGTGGTGGTTTACTCCCAAGACTTCTTGGGACAATAAAATTTGTTAGACTTGTAATACTAAGACGGTGGAAGATGAAAAGCACTCCCTTTTTTTATTGCCTAACTCTTGCCCACATCCACTCTCAATTCCCTATCATCAGCCACACCTCCAATCTTCTTGACTTATTAAGTGAGCCTAGGTATGGCGATCTTGGAACGCTTCTTTCTCTACTCTTGATCACAAAAACAAGATTTTGAAGGATGACAATTAGACTCCCCTTTCTTGAGGTGTGATAGACCACTTTGGTCTTAGTGAACGTTAATCAGCATCATCATCATTAATTTATTTCTATATATATAATTTTCTATTATTTCTACTTTTATTTCTATTTATTATACAATTTGAGTGGGTCTAATGGTTAAGAGCATGCGTTTCCTCCTAAGAGGTCATATGTTCAAAACGAGAGGGGGTGGAGTATGTATTCCTTCGTAGACTCAGTAGTCAAATCGATGCACGAAGGTGGATCCCCTGTACCACAAACAAGGGAGCTCGTACACCAATTTAGTATTTAGCACCTTAAAATTGGATAATAATAATATAAATAATTACTTTATGATTATTAATATTATACATATAGATTATTAATTATTATCAATAATTTACACTTTATTTTTTTAATATAATTATTATTTATTTATCCATATTTAAATAATTTTCATTTAATTGTCATTATTAAATTATATTATTATTTAAATTGTATGTATATTATTATTTTATGATTATTTTATATTATTAATTTTTTTTTTACAATATTTGGGTAACTATTGTTAATATAATTATCATTTTTTTAATAACATCGAAACCATTATAATTTAGTTTTTGTTTATAATTATTTAATCATTATGGACAAAATATTTTTATTTTATTATAGTATACTTATTTTATACTAATATTGTTATTTAACTATTATTATGGTTTATTTTTCTTTAATTATTATTTTAATGTTATATAATTATTATTGTTAAATTATTAATTTACAATATGTTATTAATTTACTTCATTATTGTTATTATTAATGTATATTGATTCAGTATTTATTATTTTATATTATTATGATTATTATTAATTTATATTGTTATTACTTTTATTATATATTATTATTAGTGTTGTGAATTATTATATAATATTATTTTTAAGATATTTTTTTTTCTGCGTAAATACTAATTCTATTAAAAAAGAGAAAATTTATGTACAATGAGGTCAAGACCTCAGAGGAGGCCGATGCCATCCCTTAGCCAGATATTCAGAGATATTACATTTCATGCTTTCTGTTGATTTCACATTGCAGACTTCAAAAGATTTTGTTTGGACCATGACCCCCTGAGAAATTTTACTGAGACGCATACTATCATGCCCGCCATTAATCAAAAAGACAAAAAGGTACCCATCAAACCCACAGTTGCAACAGTAAATAGAGAGCAGGTTGACTAGCGCCACGAGCTTGAACAAGAACATAAACCAGACATAGAACCATAGACTTGGAAACAAAGATACGTAGTCAAAATTACACAGAGCAGAGACAAGAATGCCACCGGTCGGTGAAGAGCCGGCTTTAGTCTGCATGCTGCGGAGAGTCAGGCGTGTCCCTATCCACCTGGCTGGAAGAAGCTACCCAGGTGACCCAGCCATTGTCATCATTTCCTTCAATGCCGCCTTCAGGAGTAGTCACCAGACTGAGAATGCAACCAACATGCTGAGACGGCCCACAGGCCAGAATCTCTTTCTAAGTTGGGTCGACCGGATGCTGAGGCTCTTCAGAAAAACGGGTGTCCTCCTGCATACTGTTCGCGTTAGACACCACCCCGGCCATTTCCCCTTGAAGAACGTTGTCTTCCTGAGATTGAGAGGAAGTGGCTTGAGCCGAGCTGATAGGATTATTCTCTTCCTCATCGAGAATAATTGTGATACTTGCCGTCAATACGAGCCTGTTGAGCCTACTGTGGAATGTGAACTTGGTTGTCTGAAAAGAATTGTTCAGAAGAGACCCAACTTGACCTGAGGGCGGAGAAGAACGGGAGGCTGAGGCAATGGGAATGATGTTTTGAGGAGCAGGACGAGAGATTCTGCCTTTGTTTCGAGTGTTACTTCCTCTGCGCGGGATTCCTCAATGGCGATGCATGCTTAGGATAACAGGCTGAATGAGAAAGGGGTTGAAGTGGAGCAGATGGGTGAGAATTTGAGCACAGAGGAGCCCAATAACATCAGAAAACCAGGCGAGCTTCCAAATACGATGAACCAGGTGATGCGGGAGCATCAAGACCATTCTGAATTATAAATATGGGGTAAAAAGGGGGTGTGATAAATTTTAATATTTTGTTATTTTAAATAAAATAGGAAGTGAAGATTATGTAAATATTCTTTTTCTAAATAAAATGATATGAGGGAAATAGTTTAGGAGCAAAACTTGGGATAGAATTTCTATGTTTTTCAGTTAAAATTAGGATAAGAGGGAGAATAAAGCTTCACGCTTTAAATCATTATGGGAAAAAGGAAAAGCCTGCTTTTGTAAAAGATAAGGATCAAAATGCCTATCTTTGATCATAAAATAAAAGGCAGAAAATCTCTAAGGGGAGAAGAAAGAGCGCCTTGAGCATACTTTTAAGGAAGAAACCTATGCGCTCCGAAGGATTCAATTCAAGCCTCTGTGTAATGTATATACTCATATGAAAAACTGTGGAATAAAAGTGTGTGTTGGAATGGTTCGTTTTGGTCCCTCATGCACAATCATTGTGCGTTCATAATTGAATTAGTTTTCTTGCGTGATGACATACAACTTTAATTTATGGTTGCGCACATTCCTCTGGTTCTCCAAGATTATTACCTCTGTTTTATAATTGAACGATATACCTGCAAATTTATTATCACTGTTTGTCCATATACCGGCGCCAGAGACTTTGGAATTGTCTGTAAGAGATTTTACAGAGTGGTATTACGATGCGTAGCCTCTGCGTTAAAATCGAATGTTGAAGCCCATGCCAAGCTGAATGGCATAAACCTGTTATTATGTGCTCAATTTATAAATCGTGGCTGTGACAACTATAATTTCAATTGCGTAAGTGGCTGGAGGCGTGGTAATCCTTGGAGATGGCAATGTATGCGGTTGAGAGGTGTAACGCTATGTCACATAGCGTATCTATATGTATGTATTATGAGGTATAAATCTGCCGCCACGTAACAAGGTGAGTCTACATATATTTTGCTGAGTCAAAGGGTCCGTGAGTTCATAAAACAGCGGGTCTGTGTTAATTACATTTATGTGGATTGAACATTATGAGGAGCGGAGATATATAACTGTCCGTCCATAGTATTGAACCTTTGCCCATAATAAAGGCTCGCATATAATCATAGCCGGCGATTTATATAGATATATATATTGTCTGCGTATTATATGCGTAGGTTTAATAATCAATTGAAGATTTTTATGCCTGTTGGATGTTTAATTGCCGAGGAATATATTAGTATAACAAGGTTCTATAAATCTGTTGTGCGTATGCTCAAATTACAACCCGTGATAGTTATATATATATATATATATATATATATATATATATATATATATATATATATATATATGCCTTCGGTTGCGTAGAGGGTTGGGAATTAGTGGATGTAGCAGATACATGTGGCCGATAAATTATGCCAGTTGGCTCTTCCTTAAGCGCTTCCAGGAAGAGCGTTGTTTGTAGGAAAACTGATAGTGAGTTTCTTAAAAGGGATGAGACATCAGTTTAATGTATGATGCGCCAGATGTCGTAGAAGAAAGGAAAGTTGACCCAAATATTGAAGAGCTTGCTGGAAGATTGGAGAGACTGTCTCTAAAGCCTGCATCCCCACCATCATTAGTGGTATCAGAGCCATCAACTGGCGTTGAACTGAATCTTAGGAGAAGGAGAAGAATGGCTTTCAGAGTTGGAAGAGGACGAGGACGTGGTGGAAGAGGACGACCTGCTACAAATGCTGAACTAATGGCAACCATAGAAGAGCTGCGAACTAAAGTGGATGCATTAACTTCATATAGAAATATAGATGATGGAGATGTGAGTGAGCCCGAAATTGAAGCTGTTGAAGAAGAGGAAGCTGTATAGGTTACTCCTGAGATGAAGTTCTTTCAGTCAGTGTTGAAGTCCACAGCCAGGCCATGGAACCAGTTAGTACCGATATACCAAGGAGGATCAAATCCAGAAGAATTGATCGACTGGATTAACAGCACGGAGAAATTATTTGATTACGAAGAAACAGAAGATGAGAAGAAAGTCAAGTTTGCCGTCACCAAATTAAAGGGCCATGCAGCACTCTGGTGGGATGGCGTGCAGGCGGAAAGGAAGAGACTTGGTAAACAGCCAATTAAGAACTGGAGCCGAATGGTCACAAAGTTAAGAGGTAAGTTCTTGCCAAGTAATTATCAGCAAACATTATTTAGAAAAATGCAAAATCTTAGACAGAGAGCTTTAACAATAAAAGAGTATACAGAAGAGTTTTATAAAGTGAGCATAAGAGCTGGAGAAGCCCAAGACACAGATGAAAAGGTAGCTAGATACATGAATGGCCTCAGAATGGACATTCAGGATGAGATAAGTTTGTTGTCTCCTAAAACAGTAGAGGAAGCTTATCAGCTAGCGCTGAAAGCTAAGGAAAAACTCATAAGGAAGCAGTCTGCCAGAGGGAAAGAGACTTTCAGAGGAAAAGGAAGTCAAGGTGGTAGAGGAGGATCTACAACACCTAAAGAAGGAGCTAGCAGTAGCTCAACCCAGCATGCACCTAGAGAAGGTGATGCAGGAGGCAGAGGGAGTTTTTCCAGAGGAAGAGGAGGCAGAGGAAGAGGAGGCAGAGAAATAAGTTGTTACAGATGTAACAAGCTGGGACACAGAGCTTTTGAGTGCCCAGAGAATGCAGACATAAAGCAGAGGAATGAAATTGTTGCTCCAGCTGAAGAAGAAGCACCAGTGGCAGCAGTAACAGAAGAAGAAGATGCACCAGAAAGAGGAGAATCTCTGGTGATTCATAAAATCTTACTTAAGCCAATGAGGGAGGTGGCTGCTGAACCGCCACAAAGGAAAGCTTTATTCAGGACAGTGTGCAAAGTCCAAGGGAAATGTTGCCAGATGGTCATTGATAGTGGCAGTACTGATAATTTGGTATCTACAGAAGTAGTGGAGAAATTGAAGCTGAAGACAACGAAGCATCCAACACCGTATAAGGTGTCATGGTTACAAAAGGGACATCAACTGTTGGTAAGTGAACAGTGTGAGGTGGAATTTCAAGTGGGCAAGTACAAAGACAAAATTGTTTGTGATGTGATGCCTATGGACGTGTGTCACATATTGCTTGGAAGGCCTTGGCAATATGACAGAGGAGCCATACATGACGGAAAGAGAAACACTTACAAGTTTGGGAAGGATGGTATCAATCATACATTGTTGCCTCTGCAAGAAGAAGATGAGTCGGGATAGAAGACTAATTCAAGAACTTTGTTATTTGGAAAAAAGGAATACCTGGAGCAGATGATAAGCATGTCTTTGAGTCGTGAAGAGGAGATCATTGATGATTTCTTGAGTTATTGGGTAAAGCCAGACCAGCTGGATAATGTAGCTGATACTTTTGATGTGGTTATAGGGGCTGAGGAGGATATGCAATCTCGTGAAGCTGCTACAGCACAAGAAGAAGTTATTATGGATGCAGAAGAAGTGGACCAGTTTGTAGCACAAATAAGTGAAGCAACAGTTGAAACTGTTGAACTCTGTGATTTTCAAACTGACAGTTTGTGTGTGAATGCAGGGACTGTAAGTGATGATGAAATGCTGCAACAATGCGATAAGGAAATTGCATTGTTAGAGTACTGGTTGGAGAATCCAAGATATGACAAAGAGATTGCAAGTGAAAAAGTTCAGTACAAGGGACAAGAGCAAGAAGGCATCAGGGATAGCGGCATGAATTTTGCTAAGAGTTCGGATCAACATGCTGATATGCTGGCAGAAGAGAAGGACAAAACAGAGCAACCACTTGAATTATTGCCAAAAGGAGATAAGGCCCAGGAGCCTTATGTTTTTAATTTTAACATGTGTTTTGTGAATGCAGGTATTGTCGCCGGTGCTGAGAAACACTTGACTCAGTTGAACAGTCAAATGAAAGGAAAAGAAGTTCTCTGTTCCCGAAGACAAGAGGGGGTGGATGATCGGGTGGCAGTCAGAACAGAGACCAGCATAGAAGCAAGAAATCAGCAAGTGACAGTACAGGTAGAGAGAGTAAAAACTGAGCAAGCTGTCTTAATTCAGCAGACAATGAGAATTCAACAGCTGGGAGATTTATTGGACAAAGAGATTGAAAGCATCAGAAAACTGATGATTACAGTATCATGGAAGAGGCCAACAACAACAAAACAAAGGAGAAGTAGCAAAAGCAAGACAACAGAAGATTGTGAGAGTGCAGCTAGCGGAGCAAGCTAGCATAAGATATGGAAACCTGGAGAAAGACAACAAGCAATAGCACATGATGACTTACAGTACAAGATATGGGATCCAGGCATCCATAGATCCAAACACATGATCAGGAGATCATGATTAATTTTAAGGTTGGGTGTATGATGCGGGAGCATCAAGACCATTCTGAATTATAAATATGGGGTAAAAAGGGGGTGTGATAAATTTTAATATTTTGTTATTTTAAATAAAATAGGAAGTGAAGATTATGTAAATATTCTTTTTCTAAATAAAATGATATGAGGGAAATAGTTTAGGAGCAAAACTTGGGATAGAATTTCTATGTTTTTCAGTTAAAATTAGGATAAGAGGAGAATAAAGCTTCACGCTTTAAATCATTATGGGAAAAAAGGAAAAGCATGCTTTTGTAAAAGATAAGGATCAAAATGCCTCTCTTTGATCATAAAACAAAAGGCAGAAAATCTCTCAAGGGGAGAGGAAAGAGCGCCTTGAGCATACTTTTAAGGAAGAAACCTATGCGCTTCGAAGGATTCAATTCAAGCCTCTGTGTAATGTATATACTCATATGAAAAACTGTGGAATAAAAGTGTGTGTTGGAATAGTTCGTTTTGGTCCCTCATGCGCAATCATTGTGCGTTCATAATTGAATTAGTTTTCTTGCGTGATGACATACAGCTTTAATTTATGGTTGCGCACATGCCTCTAGTTCTCCAAGATTATTACCTCTGTTTTATAATTGAATGATATACCTGCAAATTTATTATCACTGTTTGTCCATATACTGTCCATATACCGGCGCCAGAGACTTTGGAATTGTCTGTAAGAGATTTTACAGAGTGGTATTACGATGCGTAGCCTCTGCGTTAAAATCGAATGTTGAAGCCCATGCCAAGCTGAATGGCATAAACCTGTTATTATGTGCTCAATTTATAAATCGTGGCTGTGACAACTATAATTTCAATTGTGTAAGTGGCTGGAGGCGTGGTAATCCTTGGAGATGGCAATGTATGCGGTTGAGAGGTGTAACGCTATGTCACATAGCGTATCTATATGTATGTATTATGAGGTATAAATCCGCCGCGGCGTAACAAGGTGAGTTTACATATATTTTGCTGAGTCTAAGGGTCCGTGAGTTCATAAAACAACAGGTTTGTGTTAATTACATTTATGTGGATTGAACATTATGAGGAGCAGAGATATATAACTGTCCGTCCATAGTATTGAACCTTTGCCCATAATAAAGGCTCGCATGTAATCATAGCCGACGATTTATATAGATATATATATTGTCTGCGTATTATATGCGTAGGTTTAATAATCAATTGAAGATTCGTTATGCCTGTTGGATGTTTAATTGCCGAGGAAGATATTGGTATAACAAGGTTCTATAAATCTGTTGTGCGTATGCTCAAATTACAACCCGTGACAGTTATATATATATATATATATATATATATATATATATATATATATATGCCTTCGGTTGCGTAGAGGGTTGGGAATTAGTGGATGTAGCAGATACAGTTGGCTCTTCCTTAAGCACTTCCAGGAAGAGCGTTGTTTGTAGGAAAACTGATAGTGAGTTTCTTAAAAGGGATGAGACATCAATTTAATGTATGATGCGCCAGATGTCGCAGAAGAAAGGAAAGTTGACCCAAATATTGAAGAGCTTGCTGGAAGATTGGAGAGACTGTCTCTAAAGCCTGCATCCCCACCATGACCAGGTAAGGGTGCGGGAAGAATTCCGCGCGGAGGTGAAATAAACCAGTGACAATGGCGTGAATTAAAAACGGAGCCATACATAAAATCTTACCTGAATGCTCTTGAACCAGGCGCTCATAAATGCCAAACTGTGAGACCATCATACCATTCTGCAACGGAGTCAATTCGCGTGCCTTTGAAGGTGTTTGCCAGCCCGAGGTGCATGCGATGAGGGCCGTCCGCCAGCGAGGTGCAAGGCCAGCTGCCTGCTATGTGCGGCTTCTCATTAATGTCATTGAATGCCACCGGTGAATATTATTTTTAAAATATTGATATTATTTATTTATATAATTATTTTTTATACACTGCTTTTTAACCACATTTATATGATTGTGCTAATTACTGCTATATAATTGTAGGTCTAATTTGGCTTTCGTAACATTTTGAGGCTGCCCCACCCATATACTCGTATGAAATACTCGTATAAAAAGAAATAACAAGTGTCCACCGTGATTGGCAGCCCTATGGTGATTGGCAGCATAATGCGGTCGCCGATGTTTTTGTTTTCTTTTCCTATACTTTTGATTTTGATACAGCATGACAAAACAATTGCATGTGGTAATTGGGCGACAGTAATGCGGTGATTCCTCTTTTGTCCCCTTGTGCTATCGGTGAAACCAGTGAAGAATGGTATTGATCATGTGCATTAATGAGGGCCAATCCTATGGTATCTTCACATATATCAGAGGTCTATCTCCCTTTATCTGCATATATATATCTATTTTCCGACCTCCGGGTTTTATGTCGACAAACAAAGTGGCAGCAGATGTTGGAAGGGAGAAACCTTGGCAGAAGATGGGCACCCCGGACGGTTGCTTGTGCTCTGAACATCAGGTCACTGCAATTGTGGTCGTAGGAGGTGGCGTTGCAGGACTAGCAACAGCCCTTGCTCTCCACAGGTCCATGTTATACTCTGTTCATCTTTCAGCTTAATAACTTAGAAATAATACAGGAGTTGTGCATATAATCATATGGCGCTGTATGCATGCAGAATCGGCCTTAAGAGCCTAGTGCTAGAGCGCTCTGATCGTCTACGAGCTTCCGGTGCAGCCTTCGTTATGTGGGCCAATGCTTGGAAAGCGCTTGACGCTCTTGGTGTAGCACACACCCTTCGTGCAAAATATTGTCTAATTGATGGGTTAGTGACCGATATGCAAATATTGCCAATTCTGCTTTCATAAATCACAAAGATAAATAATTTATCATGCAGCTTGATGTTGTACTGGTCATGTAGGTTACGGGGTTTCTCAAATTGCTCTGGTGTCCAAAAGGATGTTCAGCTAATAAAAGACCACACAGAGTAATAGATTTGTCGTTTATAACTTTATTGTATAAAATTATTTTCATTTCAGATATGGAATGAAAGAAAACAAATTATACTGAGCAGATAATGTCAGTTTTAATTCTGTTTATAATGTTGAACCTGTTCAGTATGAATTGCCTGGAATCTCGGTGCATAGAAAGAAGCGTGCTTCTGGAAACACTGGCTAAAGCGTTGCCTGAGGGGAGTATCAGATTCAACTCTAAACTCGTTTACATACATAAAAAAGCTGGCTCTCCTTTCACCACACTAGAGTTGGCAGACGGAACATGCATCACAGCAAAGGTAGAGTTCTGGCCGGAATCAACAATTTATATACCCACCATTAACATTTTATTTTAATGATTTCCAAGTCTCTCTGCGTTGCTTAAAACTGATGTGATACGACGTTTATGATTATCAGATCGTGATTGGTTGTGATGGCGTGCATTCAGTGGTTGCACGGTGGATTGGCTTAGAAGCAGCTAAGCCCACCGGACGTGTTGCCATTAGAGGGATGGCAATGTTTCCTGAGGGCCATCATATAATAGAGAAAAAATTTGTACAAATAGTGGGTAAAGGAGTGAGGGTAGGATACGTTCCCTGCACAGATAAACGAGTCTATTGGTTCATAACCAGGAAATTGCAACCCCAAGGTAACTTCTTAAATATGATATCCACCTCTTTATCAATTCAGGTTTATATATTATGTAGGTGCTTCGCTTTTATTTATGTTATAATTAACACCATATACAATTCTACAGATGCCAAGGTATCTCGCGATCCCGAGACTCTGAGATGCGCAGCGTTACAGGCGGTGAGAGATTTTCCTGAACCCATTGGAGAGTTAATAAAGAGCAGCTCCGCAGATACAGTGAGTATAGCGGATCTAAAGTTGAGGTGGGTGTGGCCGTGGGAGTGGGACAGGAAAGCAAAGGGCAAGGGGAGCGTCACAGTTGTTGGAGACGCGTTGCACCCAATGACGCCAGATCTGGGTCAAGGCGCCTGCTCGGCAATTGAGGACGCTGTGGTTTTGGGTAGATGCCTCTCCGTCTTAAATTTATATCTAGGAAATAAGTGGGGAATAGAAGAAGAAAGAATGGTAGAGGAATGTTTTAGAGAGTACGGTGCAGCGAGGAAATGGAGAGTGTTGGGCATCACTGGAGGATCATTTTTGGCCGGCATCGTGATGGATGGCTACTCCCCTTTTCTTCGATTTCTTCGCGAGTGGTTTTGGCTGCCTGTGATGTCCATGTCTTATCTCCGCTTCTTTGCAGCCACTGACTCTCGGACTCTGTTCCCTCCGTTCAACCCTAACCCGTTTCGTAAATATAATTTCGATTTCAAATGAACCGTCTTATCTCATCCGGACGAGGGCAGCTGATAGGTTATTCCATATGAAGTTTTGCTATCATGTCAATAGGAATCAAAGGGCATCAATATTTCTTTCTGTCATTTATTCTACTCTTTTAGTGAAATATGTGGTTTTATTTCTTGTGTAAGATGGTATATATATAGAAATCTGTAACTTATTTGGGGAATCAAAGGACATGAATCGTTCTTTTGTCATTTATTCTACTGTTTTACTGGAATATGTGGTTTTATTTGTCGTGTAAAATGGTATTTATAGAAATCTGTAATTTATTTAGGGAATCAAAGGACATGAATAGTTTTTTTTTTGTCATTTATTCTACTATTTTAGTGGACTATGTGGTTTTATTTGTTGTGTAAAATGGTATATAAAAATGTGTAATTTATTTGGGGAATCAAAAGACATGAATAGTTATTTTTGTCATTTATTCTACTATTTTAATGGAATTTGTAATTTTATTTGTTGTGTAAAATGGTATATATACAAATTGTATTTAATTTAGAATATGAACCAAAGGAAATATATTGGTTTTTTTCTACTTGTTTAGGGGCAATATCTTGTTTATTTGTAAGTGCAACAGGATATATTTTTATTTTATTTTATTTTTTAATCTGGTTGGGATGCAATATGTGGTTTACTTGTCACGGCTATATGAATCCAAGGGGATGTGTTTGGTTTTTTTTATTATATTGTTTTGGTGGAATATGTGGCTTATTTGTGAGTACAATAAGGTTTTTAGAAATATGTAATTTTTGTTATATGTTTTCTTTTAAATAAAAATAAAATATTTATTAAATTAGAAAATGTGTTGGTTTTTTTATTATATTTTTTTGGTTGAATATGTGGCTTATTTGTTAGTGCAAAAAAGTATTTAGAAATGTGTAACTTTTCTTGTATATTTTCTTAAATAAAAATAGAATATTTATAGAATTAGAAAATAATATTGATTATTATTTAAAAAAATATTTATTTGGTTTATTGTTATGTCAAGAGGGAATCATTTTTTTAGAGATAATTATTTTTAGAGTGAAAGTAGATTTGATCTTCGATGGATCTAGGTTGGCATAATACATATGTATTTGACATTGAAACATTTTATTTATAATTCACATTTTCCGCATTAAAATCTTAAAATATGCCCCATCATAAAGAATTGCAATATTTTATTTATAAGGGCTTTAAGGGAAGTGAAAATATAAGAAACTAATCACTTGTCAGGAAGATATGTAATTCTTTTATGTTGTAAAAATATTTCAATGTAGGACTTAAAAAAGATGTTTGAATATCCATGATATTTAGATATCTACTTTATAGACACGAAAAAAAAAACATAAATATATACCTGTTCACTATAAATAAAATATCTCAATTATTACCTTAAATGAAATCATTTTTAATAAACTTGATATACAAAGAGAAACATAATTCAAAGTTGAATATTACAATTACATCCTATAGTGGTTTGAGTAACCACAACCAAGTTGTACATAAGTCATCAAAATCACTTGTAGACCGCGCTCTACCTTGGCTATACAAGCCCTTAGCATGGTTGGAATTTTTCCTTTGGAGTTTCAAGCTCATGAAATTTACACCATGATGTGCCTTAACATAACACCCTATCAACATTAACATAACACTCTATCAACATTTTCTCTATGCCCCATGGGAGTCATTCATTCAATTCTTAATGAGTTAGATATATGGAATTTAAAAAATATCAATAAAATAAAATCAATGTGGATCATCAACAAAATTAGTATGTATGATGACTAAAATATTTCAATATCATATAGTATAGAGTAAGAGACATTTTAATGTGGACAATTTGAATCATAAATAGAATATTTCAACGATTATATTGAGTAAAATATTTCAATGTCAATAATTATGTATGTGTTGTGTAAAACAATTAAAATTATAATATTATAATGTCCATGTGTAAAATATTTCAATATCAACTACAAATATATTATATAAAGAAATTGAAAATAAAACAAATCCATATGGGCAAAACATTGAGGTAGGCCATACATTTCAAGTCAATGAGGTGCTTCTAATGGTTTCATTTACTCATGAAATACAAGAAGGTTAACATCAACAAATTGGCATACATGCTTTCAAGACCACCATCATATAAAATTATAGCTTTGGAAACTCTTTTGACATGGATCCCTTCACCCATGATGGATAGAGAGAGGCACACACAAAAGATGAGAAGGAGGCGCTTCAACATGTATAGGGAAGGACTCATTAGATGATGGTGGAAACAAATTTGACTATCATCTCCCTAATGGGTTACTTTATAACATAGATAAGTTTTGTGCTCCTAAGGGTAAGCCATTGTAGCTTATTCAGAGACGCTCATTCCTCCAATATTATAGGGCATTGTGGTATTGGGAAACAACTGAAAACTTACAGAGTTATATGTATTGACCCAAAATGCGAGAAGATGCCACAAGGTTAATTAGAGCATGAAAATCCTATTTTCTTGGCAAGCCTGGTAGCAAGAAATAGGGTCCTCACCATCCCTTACCGACACCCATTCTTCTTTGGGAAAACATTTGCATTGATTTTGTGGGATGTTTTCCAACAACCAAAATAGGAAGTGACTACTTCTTTGTGGTAGTTGATAGGTTCAAAGTGATGTGCATTCTCATGCTTTATAAAAGACCATTAGACAATAAGATGTAGCAAGATTTTTATTTCAATGAGTATTAGTGCACTTGGGGATACCAATAAGCATCATTTCAGACATGGAAACTAGATTTATTAGTACATTTTGGACTATGTTATGGCAGTAAATGCACATGAAGTTAAATAGGACTATCACATTCCATCTACAGACATATAAGAAAGAAGAAGTAGACTACAAGAATTTGTTGTATCCTTTGAGGGGTTACAATTAGAAGGATATGAAGACTTGGGATGAAGATATGGTCTATATTCAACTCTCGTATAAAAAATAATCCATAGTTCTACTAGTAAGTCCTCATTTGAAACATGTTTTATATATTTTACACCTTCACCTTTGGATGTTGTATGTGGACATCAAGGAGTGGAGGAGGATAATAGTTGGGATGCATTAAGAGTAGATTTTTTTTTTGAGAATATTTTGCACACCCATTTGCAAGTGCAACAAATGTTTAATAAGTCACAAAAGCTTCATTTAATTCCTCAAAATGTTTCTAGAAGGTTTTAAACCTTAATTCTCCAAAATGGGGCCCATGCAAAAAAATTTCCATCCATCCTAATTACTCAAACTTTTCCACCCTCAAACATATCAAGATAAATGATAAATATTATAATGATCCAATCCACATCATGGGGAAATAAAAAGAGGCCAAAAACCAGTATTATATAGCATTTTTTGGTATTTTTGATATTTTTTGAGGAGGAAAAGTGACCGTAGATCACAAAACTAGAAAAATATATTCACTCGACCTTTTACATATTCATCAATCTAGAAAGAATTTCTTTAGTGATTTTTTTTCCAAATTTATACGTTTGAGAGATTGATAGTTTTTCTAAAACTACTTTCGAGTATATGTAAAAACAATAATGTTGACAATTTCACATCGATACAAAATTTTAATGGGGCATCAAATTTTAAATATGAAAGTTTCTATGTACTCACAATAAATATTATTATATGTTCCTAACATAAAAAAATTCCTACTTCTAAACAAATATTCTTTGTAAGTGGCAGAAGTTGGCCTTTGAGTATATTCTAATAGTGAAAAGAGGATAATGGAATCAAAATGACAATTTTCCAAAGGATGTAAAATTTTTAGAGAAACCATAATGAAGCATGAGTATAGTCAGTGGAAAGAATATTTAGAGTAAAATCTGCTTAAAGGGTCAAAATATAGTTTAGTCCATTTGTACTATTGATGAATCAAGATGGAGAATGTCATGTAATCAGAATTCTAATTAACGAAAATTTTACAAAATTAGGGGTACAAACACAACAAGATGAGGAATTATAGATCATAAACATGCATGATCCACAAATATGTTATGGTCACGAAAGAGAAGCTAGATATGTAAACATCGATTTAACTAGTGAGGAAACATAGTCTAATGGACATAGAAGTAAGGTGGAGCCCACAGAGTTCGTAGAGACTATGAGGATCTTCAAGGTGAAAGCGTAAAATTCTTTATCTAATAATGAAAGAATAATAAGAACATATGATGAAAAAAATCAAACAAATACTTAGTTTCTTTAAAGTGTAAGTCAACTACAAAGATAAATGAAGAATGGATCATGTTTAAGACATTAGGGAGAAGAAAAATCTCATGCAAGGAGGGATAACTAAAGAGGATACAAGAACTTAATAATCTCTCATAGAGATCAAGTAAATCACTACTCTTAAACTAGTTAAACCATGAGGTTTATGCATTTTAAGAGTCAAGGAGTAACACAAAAGTATATCTTATAGGAAAAAAAAGAAGAAGACATGAACTAGATAGATTGCAAAGCAAGATTAGGAAGCTTAATCCATCAAACTTTAACAGTGAAAAAAATGACAATATGATGTTGAAACTTAGTTTCTTGGAATAATAAAACATTTTTAGTTGCATAGTTACTCATATATTCTAGAAGCCATGATTGTGATATATCAACTGCAACGAAATTCTTCCATGTGGTAGGAACCAATTAAAGCATGTCAACCACAGAAATTAGAAAAGCATATATTTGAATTGTTTGAAGAAATTTCTTCAACATTTGTATATTTCATAGAAATACTCTGATAAGAAGATGTGGGAGTTCTTTTAACTAAATATGGAAAACATGACCATGGAAGAATATGAAAAGAAAATGTTGGATTTTTTTTATATATGTGGGTTTTATCAATGAGGATAAGGTGAAAATCAAAGGTTTTCAAGTGGACTACCATATTTCTACGAAGTAAAAATTAAATTTAATGAACCAAAGACTTTGTAAGAGGCCATTAGAATGGCTTAATACCTTGGCAAACAAAGAAAAATAAGAGGATCATATCAAAAGTATTGGAAGGATAAGAACAAGAAGGAGAAATCAAACAAGACAGACAAGCGATTCAAAAATAATTTCAATAGAGATTGTCCTAATACATATAAAAGAAAATCAAATTTCTAAAAGGATGAATTCCAATATGACATACTCCTTGGGAAAAATGAGAAGATAAAATTGTTTATGTATACGACATTCAAGAGGATACCATAGTGGAAGAGATGGAAAAAAATTATTCCAAGCATATATAGATCACTACAAGATGTATAGGTAGATCATAAATCTCGTGTGATTGAGGTGGAATGTAAGATTAGAAATTAGCTTGTTTCTATTTTGATTGATTAGAGAACAAGCCATTAGTACATTGGTCCCATAATAGTAGATAAATTTCATTTGATGAAAAATAAGATTAAAATATTATGGTTGGTTTAGCTAGTTGTTGGAACCAAAAGAAGGGTTAGTGATATTGTAATAGATTTCCTAATAGATCTAAACAAAGTGGATAAAAGAGATGATACAAATATCATACCATTGGGATCTTATGATGTCTTAGTTAAAGGAATTCCAAGAACCATTTTTGAAAGGGAGATATTGTACTTATAACAAAAAGTAAATTGTATGAAGTTGATGTGGAAGATCCATACATGACAAAAATTGAAGTGTTTCCAATGTTGGAAGAGATTGAGGATGTGTTTGAATGAATACTAAGATTGCTACTAAACATGAGTATAGACTTTGCGATTGACCTAATGCCCATAACCACTTCACTATCAAAGAATCCTTATAGAATGATGATATAATATAAATAATTAAAAATATAGATATAAGATTCGTTGAATAAAAGGTAAAATTCCCAATTGTGTCACCTATGGAAGAATTACTCTTTTCTGTGAAAAAGAAGGATGGAATATTAAGGCTATTGACTTTACATATGTTATCACCCTAAAAATTTTAAAACTTTGGAAAGTTTGCCTTGTTCCTAGTCATGGTGTTAAAGGGTCTCAAGTCATTTTTATGTTTTTAGAGTCTAAGTCATAGAGTTGGAGTCTCATTTTCATCATCAATAAAGTTCAACAACCTTGTTTTTCCCCTTATGGATCTCATATCATGTTTAAAGTTTCATGTGTCTGGTCATTTCAAAAATTTGAACGCGCTACGAAACTGTCTAGGCGTTTTCATAGCGCAAAACCCCGAAATTACACTGGATGTGCTACAAAATCGGGGATTCGTGAACAATCATGTCTAGCTATCAAATCCACCAGAATCCATTAAAATTTCATCATCAGGTGTATTTCCATGAACCTTACCTCTCACATGCAACCATTCATATACATCATTAGATTCGTTAGGGGTCATTTGTCCGAAGTCATTTCAAATTTCAAAAAGGAAAGGGTTAGTTGATCGTGGTCATATCCATCTTGATCTTGGTCATATTCATGCAAGAGAAACTTGTTGTTGTTCTTAAGTTCAAATTAAACAAGTCCAAGGTGAGCAGAGACCAGAATTCTTCCATAGGCTTCAAGCAAGGCAGCTCTTCATCAAAATCAAGCGAGCCAGTTCCTAAATTTAAGCAAGGCAGTTTCTTCCAGGTCTTCTGTCTACAGGGATTTCAATGGAGAAATGTCAGAAGAAAGAAAGAGTCACAGGTCAGGCTGATGTCTGAGAACTGAACCTGAAGGCTTAGATGCTCTCACAAAGGATAAAACAGTTGAAGAAGCCTTTAAAAAAGTAGGATGCTAGAGGTTCTGCTAGAAACTACAGGGAGGACATAACCAAGTGACCAAGGAATTTGCTCTAAATTTCACAGGTTTACATACAAAGATTGGAGTGTTAGAATTGCCAATTTCTCCTGAAGTTATATCTTTAGTCACAGGAATTCCTAGAGGTCAGGAAAAATGGTTTAAGAATTTCAAGTTTTAAATGGCACCTTGCAAGATATTCTTGAAGCCAGAGTTTGTAGACACAGATTTAACTAAAGCAGTGCCAAGGGGTTATGTCAAATATTCATATGGCAACCTACTCTCATGCATACAAAGGTACTTCACCTGTGAAGGAAGATACCACAACGTGTATTCTTATCATTTCAAACTTCTATTGCATTTCATTGGGATAATATCTCTAGATCTACATGTCTTTCTATTTTGGAGTTTAGGCAAGATGTTTGATAAAATACAGTTGAAAAAAGAGGCATGTGAAACATCATTGTTCCATCATGGCTTAGTTAAATTATCTGTCTTGCATGAACTTTAGAATGTAGATAGAGAATGGTCTTCATTTCTCTTTATGTCTGGTTTTAGAGCTAAAACAAGACTTAGTCCCAGGGCTAAGGAAATATCATCACCAGTGATTAGTCACCATGTAGAAGAAAGGTCAAGTAGGTTTTTTAAACTGAAGGCCAGGAAACAAGTTAAGGAGCCAGTGACTAGAACACCATTAGTTGTTCAAGATACTCCTCAGCAGTCACAGAAGAATAAAGTTCATATTAAGGAAGCAGCACAAGAACAGTCCATTGGTGAAACAGTCCAGAGAAGTGTAGCTAGAAGCCAAATAGCCAAAGAAAAGGGTAAAACAATGGTCACTGATGAAAGCCCAGCCTCAAGGGGCAATTTGAATCATCTTCTCTAGGTAATTGACATTGAGGAGTCCGCTCTGGTCCAAGCTGACTTCATTGAATTAGGTGAGAGCAAGTAAAAAAGGATGAAATCCTTCAAAAAGTTACAGTTTGGTGATCAGGTTTCAGAATTTGTTTTTAAGCCCAGAAGGCTTGTGACTAGGCAGTCCAAAAGGTTACAGGAGGTAGAGCCAGAGGTGAGCGAGACAGAGGAGATGTCAGGATTCTGTGAATAGCCCGTAGTTTCAGTAGTGCAACCATCACTCATGCACGAAGATGATAGAAACAGAGTAGTTGATACTCAAGAAGAAGAAAATAACTTTGAGCAAGTCCAAAGGAAATTAAAGCTTGCCAATCTTGAGATTGCTCAACTTAACAAAATGACAATGAAACATGCAATTGAAAAATCCAATTTCAAAAGAATAAATGCCATGTGGGAAGATGGAAAAGTTTCGAAACCTGAAGTAGTTGGTCGAGATGCTCAATACTTCACCTGAACTATCCTAGCAATAAAGGAAGCAAGGTACATCAGAATGATCAATGATAGACTAAGAAATAATATGAGGGTGATGAAAAGACAAATTGAAGATCTGGAAATTCAGCTAAACAAGTCTGGAGGTCAGCCTCAGTACAAACAAACAGACCAGTAAGTGATGAAACCCTAGCACAATTTTAGTTGAAACAAAGATGTTACTTTTTGAAGTAGTTTCATAGATGGGTGATCTCAAATATATGTGGCATATTTACATAAGGAAACAGCTATGAAGTATCCTCAGAAAGAAAGTTTTTGAAAAAAGACTATGTAAATTGATTCACAAAGTAGTTTCATAGCGTGCTACAAAACTGCTGTAGGTGACATGCACAGCAGTTTCGTAGCGCACTATGAAACTGTTGTAGGTGCAATTTTGTTATTTTTGGTAAATCTTCAAAGGAAGAAATGGGTTATTTTTGAAGAAGGATGCTGCTGCAGAAATTTATGGAGGTCATTTGAGAAGGTTTAAAGCCTAAGTAAAGAAAAACTCAAGGAAAGAAAGATATATGAAAGAACTAAGCCCTGCGCTACAAAAATAATAGTTCATTTCGTAGCTCATACAGTTTGTCTTTCTTCAGGTAACTTCAAGGAGTTTTGTTTTGGCACAAGTGTAAGAGCAGGATTCTATGGTTAACTAAATACGTGTTTTATGATTAAAGGGGCTAGTTTGGTCAACAGGAGATTTGAGGAGTTCATTATTGAAGACCAAGATTGCACTGTAGGGGACAGTTGCCTAGTTTTTAGGGAAGATGAAGGAAAAGTTATTGAAGGCTAGCTGGGGGGTTATGGACATCACCAAGGTCGAAGTTAAGGAGGAGCAACTCTCAAGAATCAAATTTATTTCCTATTTTAAGTTGTTACTATCATAATAAGGAGTTGTACTCCTAATTGTATTAGGACTCTAGGACTGTTAGATAACTGCTACTTGTAATTAATAGTTTGTTTTAGAAATGAATAGGTGTTAAGATAGGAAATTTTAATTACTCTCATGTTGGATCAAGGAATCCAAGATTGTAATGAAAAATCTATAAAAGACAAGAGGTGGAATGCCTCATGGTTGGCAATTTTCAAAAGAAACAATCATACTATGTCATTGTGGGAGACTGTGTTTTTCATGTTAATACAGAGATTTTGGCTTCACTACTCAGGATTCAGAAGAGAGTTTTAATGTTTGATTTTCTCATGTTTTTCTTCATTTACTCACTTGCAGTGGTATGAACACATGTTACTTAGAATTCATTGGCAATGCTCTAACTTCCTTCATGTGTTTATAGACTGTGTTCCTTACATTATTTCTCTATTTTTACTGATACATTAAGACTCTTTATGCCCTGACTTCCATGTTAAACTAGTCTTGTTGTGATACTAAAACATATTCTGACTCCATAAGCCCAATGGATGTTTATTGATTGTGTTCAACCATTTATACTTTTTCACTTGTTTTTTGCATAGAGTTAGCCATCTAATCCTTAAACTAAAATCTTTAACCTAGTGAGAGAGACCTCTCAGGTTGAGGAGGTAAAGCCTCAGCCAAAAGTTTGGTTTGAAATAGTTACTCAAAGTCTTCCTGATCAGCAGCCTATCAAGGTTGGGTTTTGTGATAACAACATAGATGACTAAAGCCATACTAAAGAATAAATAGCCTCTACCAAGAGTTGATGAATTCTTTAGTTAGCTAATAGGAGAACTAATATTTTCAAAGATAGATATACTATCAAGATATCTCTAGGTGGGATTCACAGAAGAAAATATCAGTACACCAAATTTTAAAAGTAGCTATAGGCATTAAAAATTTGTGATTGTGCCATTTGATTGACCAATACACCAACTATGTTTATATTCTTAATAAATGAAATATTTAGACACTACATCGATAAGTTTGTCATTTTGTACTTTGATGACACACTTATCTATTCTAAGCTAGAGGAAGAAGATGAACATAACTTGAGATTAGTGTTGTAAGTGCTAAGGGAGTATCAACTATATGACAAGTTTATCAAGTGATATTTTTACCAATAATGTGTTCACTTCTTGGGATATATCATTTTAGAGGAAGGCATAATAGTGGATATAGGGAGTATTGAAGCAAGTAGAGGATGTCTAGCACTAAATAATGTTACAAAAAATAGATCTTTTAGTTGATATGTAGATTATTATAAGAGGTTTAGAGAATGCCTAAATTTTAAGGATTTCTCATCCCATCACTTATTTTCCAAAAAAGGTAATTAAATATAAATGGACAACAAAGTGTGAAGAAAAGTTTTAGCTATTGAAATATTAACTCACTAGTTTACTTATTTTTTAGATTGCATATCAATTTTTTTTTATGTATGGATACATGAAAGGAGGGGCTTGGTGGAATTCTTACTCACAATATGCATGTCATTAGTTATGATATTTAAAATTTGGAAGAATGTGATGTGAATTATGGCAAAAGTGACTTTGGAACTTACTTCCATTAATACATGTATTGAAGACGCGTAGCCATCGCTTAATGGGGAAGAAAAATGAACTAATAATAAACCATAATGTTGTGAAAAACTTGTTTTAACAACCAAATATTGCTATAAAAGACACTTTTAATTTTTAAGTGAGTACTATTTCAACATTCAAGCATAAAAAGGTAAAAGATAGTAAAATTACTAATGCAGTCAATAGGAGGATACATGTCGTGCATGCTAGAAACATTAGTATGTATATATAAAATTTAAAGAAAAGAATTTTTTAGGATGTTGTTGTAGACTGACATTATATATAGGTAAAAGTTTAAACAATTTTTTTAGGATGTTGTTGTATATTGACATTATATATAGGTAAAAGAAGGATTACGGTTGTAATATGTACAAAAGAAATTTAAAGAGTATAAGCTAAGAGAATATGGTATTCTCATGCATAAATATAGAGTGTATGCTATTGATTTGTATAATTGAGGGAGATAATGTCAAAGGAAATGCATAAAGAACCATATATAACTCAACCTTGTTACTAGAAAATAAGTGAAAAAATATGAAGTCAATAATGTTTCCTAGGGATTGAAAAAATTGTGGCTAATTACCTATATAGGTGTGTGGAATGTGAAAGAGTGAAAGCTAAACTTAAACACCCAATAGGTTCTCTACAATTATTTCCAATTCTATGGTGGAAATGGAAAGTGGTAAGCATTCACTTTATAATTAAGTTTCCTAGGAAAATACAGAAACATGATTTGATAATGTACATAGTGGATAAAATAATAGCCATTTTATTCTAGTGAATTGAATCATAAGGAAACAAATTTTGTAGAAATATACATGAATGAAATTTGTAATTTGCATGGAATACCTAAAGAAATTTCTTCAAATAAACATTGAATGTGTACTTCCAACTTGTTTAAATATTATTTAAATTATTTGTGAAAATATGAATCTTACCACATAATTTCATCCATAAATATATTGAAAATTATAGTGTCACCCAAGTGATTGAAAACATGCCAATAATATATGTGATGGATAAGCCATCCAAGTTGGAGGATTATCTGAATTTGGTTGAGTTTTCCCACAACAATTAATATTAGGAATTACTAAAGTTGATCCTATTTTAGTCCATGTATGGTAGAACATGCAATAGTCTAGTGAATTGGGACAACCCAACAAACATAGTTGTACCTGGGGTAAAATTGTTTAAGGATAAGGAAAATAAGATGGTTGTAATTAATCAAAATTTAAAGGATACCCATGCTAGAGATAAAAGTTGTGAAAACAGAAGTAAGAAAGGTAGAGAACCTAAAGTGGGTCAAAATCTATTTTTAAAAGTAAATCCTAAGAAACATTCCTCGAATATGGGAAGTTGTACCAAGTTTGCAACCAAACACTACTGTAAAGCTAGAGAACCTAAACTGGGAGAAAATTTATTTTTGAAATTAAATCCTAAGAAACATTCCTTGAATATGGGAAGTTGTACCATGTTGGAAAACAAACATTTTGGACCATTTGAAATATTGGATATGATAGGAGATGTGGAATATGCACTTACATATTTCCTTCATCCACAAATGTTCATAATGCATTTCATTTGTCTTTGTCAAAAATGTATGCACATGATCTTAACCATTCCATTTATTGGAATTTGATTCAGGTGGATTCAAAACCATATTTCCATTGACGATGAATGCATATACTATATAGGAATGTCATCATGCTCAAGAACAAATCCATACCATAGGTAAAGGTCTAGTAGACATGCTACAACCCTGAAAAAATGACATGGGAGATGGAAAATGAAATGTGGTAGGAACACCAACCATTTTATTCCAACTTTAGATAAAGTTACATATATATGTATACTTGCATGGTGATGTGCACTAAGGACAATGCCAAAATAAGGGGAGTGGAAAATAAAATCCTATTTTGATCCCCATATTAACAATATGTGTGTGTGCATGATGAAATGTCGAAGAGCCTAACAATGTAATAATTTTTTCAAAACTAATAATAAAATCCATCATTTGCAACAAACAAAGAAGGATAAGATATATATGGGGATATGATTCCATGAGAGAATGGAATAGTTGGAGAGGATTGACCAAATTATAATAATATTATTTAAGCTAATATTTGAATTGATTGTTAAAATGAGTTACATGAACTTCTTGGGGAAACCAAATGGCACATTATGAGCATTCATATACTAACCATATGTTGTTCTTGGGGGGAGGATTCATCATTCTTCTTTTTAATTCGTTATTTCTTGTTCTTGCTTCTTGGAGATAAGAGAATATTTTTATTTTCAAGAGTTTTTATTTGGGTGGTATGAAAAGACTAGTTATTTTCCAACAATGTAAATAAGCCTATGTGTATGGAATAACTGGCATTATGAGGAAAAGTACCCATAGGTGAAAGTATCTAGAGATTCCAAAATTGAGTTATCTTGGCTATCTTGTACTTGATTGTTGGAAATAATACTGGGGGGGGTGAATCAGTATTATCAAATTATTTTCAATATATCTTCCAGATTTATACTTTAATTTATTCTTCAGATATTGATCATTAATTTGTATGTTAGTACCATATAATAATGAGTAAGAATAAGAAAAACAGATAGTCACACCAAAGAACACCAGATATAAGGTGGAAACCCAATGTGGGTGAAAACTTCCTGCTGCAATATCTCTCTATCTTCTTTCAATTAGAAACTTCTTTTAGAATGATTTTGTACTGGTGCAGTCCTTTACCAGTACGCAGGCTGCAACCTGCAGAGAGCTAAAACCCTCTCTCATTTTCCAGTCTCTCCTATAAGGGAGCTACAACCCCCTTAGCTCTTGTACTAGCTGAAATACTAGTACGTAGGTGGTGACCTACTTCTTTTCTTCCAAGGACCACGTTTCATAAATTTTCAAACTGGATCCATGAACAACAAATAATCATCAAGTACATGTGAATCAACCAATCTCCTTTTACAATCACCCAATAAATCAACCAATAACTTCTCAGAATGTAGTAACCAGAAAAGCAATACCAGTAATCTAAACCCAAAACTCTGCAGCAATAGATAAAGGGTAGCCAACAAATATTTCAAGAAAAGTCCGCAACTTCACCAATAGAAACCTGTGAATATCCACAGTTCTTTTGTGTCTGGACTGCACAGCTCTGCACCTACACTCTCTACCTAACAGCGTACCTCCTCACCTGCACTGTCTACCCGATAGCATACCTCCACACATGTGCCTTCTGCTGCGCTGCGTACCTCCGCACCTACACCTTCTGCTGCGCTGCATACCCCCGCACCTGCGCCTTCTGCTGCGCTGCATACCTCCACACCTGCACCTTCTGCTGCACTGCGTACCTAAGCACTGCGCCTTCTGCTGCGCTACGTACCTCCGCACCTTCGCTTTTGCTCCACTGCGTACCTCCACACTGCGCCCTCTGCTTCATTGCGTACCTCCGCATCTGCTCTGTGGATCGCCTGCGGACCTCCGAATAGAGCCAAATTAATAGTCCTCCAATGTGCCACAGACAGTCAGATCCACAGATCTCATCATGCGCTAGAGATATCACGACCTATCAATAGATTTGCCTTACAATTTACACTTTTCACCTTGATTTAGATCTACCTTCTCAAACCTATCACCCAAAATTTCAGATCTTAAGATATTCAAATTTCACAAGTGACTAGTCAAGTGATCTCCTTTCCTTTTTATAGGCAAGCCCTTACTCAAACCATGGAACAAAACCATCAAAAACCAATACAAGGGATCCAAAACCAGGGTTCAATAATTTAGATGCTATACCATGGACCAAAACCATAGGATCATGAACGTCGGACTAAATACCATGGACCAATCATAAAAATTCCCACGTGAACGTGCTTCTCTGCATTGAAGTGAGTGAATTTGACACCCGCACCTTTTGTTTGGAGAACGTGCAGGTATGCCCGCACTTCTTGTTCGGGGCACCTGCGAGTCCGCAGCTTTTCTTAAGCTCACGTGCGGGTATCTCTTTTTCTATGAATTTGAGAGCCTGAACAAAGATTTTCCACTTGAGTGAGTTGCCATCAAGTACAACACCTATGCCATAGTGCCAAACCTGAATCATAATGCCAATAATCTCCCCCTTTGGACTTGATGGCAACCCCAAGATCGTCAAAGTCATTCTCCCCCTTTGTCATCAAGGGCAAAGGGTTATGCTCCCCCTGAGAACATGCTGAAAACTCTACTCTACTGTGCTGATCATGCTCCCCCTGATTGTAGGCCAGATTTGTAAAAGAAATTTTCTTCAAGAAGAACCATAATCCACCATACACCATAAATGACCTTGACAAAAGAGATATAAGACATAGAGACAAAACATTAGCAGCAATATCCAGATCAGCATCCTTCTAAACTTTCTCCTCCAAGATCTTCTACAATAATGCCAACAATGTATTGTTAGAAGAATATATGCTCCCCCTGAACCTGTGCCAGATGGTCTTTGACCAATCCATAAACCAACGAATGTACGCGTATACCCCTTATGAAACTCACGTACAACCAAAAATCTCTGAAACAAATAAGATTCAACAACAAGATGATGCATCAACTACCCCCAGATTTTGCCGGAGATATTCAAAGGTCTCCCTAGGCAGTGGTTTGGTGAGTATATCAGTAACTTGTTCCTTAGAAGGAACATACTCCATCTTGACTTTTTGTTCAAGCACTTGTTCCCGAAGAAAATGATATTTGATAGGTATATGCCTGGTATTTGAATGCATGATTGGGTTCTTTGAAATGGTGATAACACTTGTATTATCACATGGGATGGAGATAGGTGGAGTACAAGTGATTTGAAGGTCCTGCAAGTTTTGCATCATCCAAAGGAGTTGTGTGCAACAAGATGCAACAGCCACATACTCTCCTTCAACTGTAGATAAAGCAATTGAACTCTGTTTCTTGCTGAACCAAGATACTAATCTAGAACCCATGAAGAATGCACCCCCACTAGTGCTTTTTCTGTCATCCATGCTTCCGGACCAATCTCCATCTGTATAAGCATGAAGTGTGAGATCTGTATCTCTAGGATGCCATAAGCCATAGTTTTGAGTTCCTTGAAGGTACTTGAAGATTCTCTTAACTGCCTGAAGATGAGTTTCCTTTGGATTTGCCTGAAATCTTTGAACTATTCCCACTGCGTGCATGATATCTGGTCGGGTACCTGTCAAATAAAGCAGACTTCCAATCATGGATCTATAGGTTGGTTGATGCACTGCTGCAGATTCATCATTTGAACTTAGGCTACATCCTGTAACCATAGGGGTACATACTGGTTTCGAATCATCCATGCCATATTTCTTCAAGATCTGCTTGAGGTACTTGGTTTGAGATAAAAGGATACCACCTTCATTTTGTTGGATTTGTAGACCAGGAAAATATGTCAGCACTCCAAGCAAAGACATTTCAAATTATTTCTTCATTACCAAGGCAAAGTTTTGACTCATAGCTTCTTCATTACTGCCAAAGATAATATCATCTACATACACAACAAGTATTAGCAATTTTTCATTTTCAATTTTTATATAAAGATTGCTATCTGTTGATCCTTTTGAAAAACCTTGTTGCTAAAGATATTTGTCCAACCGATAGCACCAAGCTCTTGGAGCCTGTTTGAGACCATAGAGAGCCTTTTTTAGTCTGCATACAAGATTTGGATCATTCCTAGGGATGAAACCATCTAGTTTCTCAATGTACACTTCTTCTTCTAGGTCTCCATTTAGAAAGGTTGATTTCACATCCATTTGAAATACTTTGAACTTCTGAAAGCTAGAGAGAGCAAGGAACATTCTGATGGCCTCAAGTCTTGCAACGGGAGCAAAAGTTTCTTCAAAGTCTATTCCTTCATGTTGAGCATACCCTTTACAAACAAGTATAGCCTTGTTTCTAATTACTTCCCCATTCTCATTCAACTTGTTTTTGAAGATCCATTTTGTCCCTATGACATTCTTATCATTTGGTCTAGGAACCAACTCCCAAGTATTTTTCTTTTCGATCTGCTCAAGTTCTTCATCCATTGCCTTGACCTAGGATTCATCTTTGCATGCCTCTCTTACATTTTGTGGTTCAGTGGAGGAGAGTAATGCCAAATAGCTTGAAGTTTCTACAATGTTTCTTCTTGTTTGTATGCCTGCCTCCTTTTGCCCCAAAATTTGAGATTCTGTATGATTCTTTTGAACATGCCTGGATGGAGTCTTTTCTTCTATCCTTGTCTGTTCCTCTGGTGCCTCATGGGTTTATCCTTCATCATGGATCTGATTTGATGTTGATGGATAGTCCTCATCATCTTCGAAGCCTTTAGAACTTACCTGCCTGGGAGTGTTTTTTTTTTCATCCACCACTACATCAATGCTATCGACAATTCTTCCAAGGCTTTCATTGTAACACTTGTATGCTTTGTTGTGAGGAGAATAACGAAGGAGAATGCCTTCATCTACTCTAGGTTCAAATTTTCCAAGATTTTCATCATTATTTTTAATATAGCATTTGCTTCCAAAAATTTTAAAATGTTTTACCGAAGGAGTCTCACCATACCAGAGCTCATGAGGAGTTTTATTGCTGTTTACCCGAATATTTTTCTTATTGAGAATAACAACTGCAGCAAATGCGGATTCACCCCAGAAGGTTGCGGGAGTTCCAGACTCATCAAGCATAGCACGAGCCATTTGTTGAACCATTCTGTTCATCCTTTCTACCACTCCATTTTGCTGAGGAGTCCTAGCTATAGAGAATTCCCTTCTTACTCCATGTTCTTCACAGAATTCGAAAAATTCATTCGAGGTAAACTCCCCTCCTCTATCAGACTTGAGGCATTTGATTTTGTGATCTGATTCGTTCTCCGCCAAGGCTTTGAATGATTTGAAATTTTCAAACGCTTCATCTTTGTGCTTCATAAGTCCTATCCAACACATCCTGGAAAAGTCATCAATGAATAATATGTAATATTCTTCTCCTCAAGGTGACCTTTTCCTAGATGCGCCACATACATCAGTATGGACAAGTTCAAGTGGCCTGCTAGTTGATCCTTCCTTGTCAGGGAAGTTAGTTCTGGTTTGCTTACCAAACTAACATGATTTGCAAACTGTATTGTATGGAATTCTGATGTCTCGAAGACCACGAACTGCCTAGTATTTACATGCTTTCCTTATCTGTGAGAAGCTAAGATGCCCCAATCTTCTATGCCATAACCAGTGTTCATCGTTCTTGCTTAGATAGCATTGATGTTGTCCTTCTTTGAATATGTATAAATTATTTGGAGTCCTTATGCCTTTGATCACTGTTTTTCCTATATCAAGATCACAAACACTACATCCATTTGATCAAAATATTACCTCTGTTCCTTGATCACACATCTGATTGACACTCAAAAAATTATGCTTTAACCCATCAACATACATAACATTTACAGCTTTGACCTTTTCTTTCAACTAAACAGAACCTTTACCTTTTATGAGCGTAGGGGTGTCATTTCCAAAAGAGACCTTCTTCTCCTTCTCTAAGGCACTATATGACTAGAGTTTTTCCTTATCACCTGTCATGTGTTTCGAACAGCCACTGTCAATGTACCATTAATTTTCTTGCCCTTATGCATATAAAGCTATACCACATCTCTCTAGTTGTGGTTCCTTCATTCTCCATGTTTTGACACTTGAGGCTTGCTCCTTCTGATTTGTCTGGCGAAACCTACTCCTGCATCAGAATCTTCATGACCGAAGTTGTTACAAATAGAGCATTCTAATTCATTTTCAAGAGCAGAAAAGTTATTGTAGGTTCTTTTCACAATCCTAGTCATCCTCCTTTGTGTTTGAGCTTCTCTAGTCATTATTGTCTTATAAGCAACACGTTGAGCTGCTTTGTGGCCAAAGTTATGACAAGAGAAACATTGGCCATTGAAGAAACTCCTTTGATCAGCCAAATGATTGTAATTTCTACTGACATCCATTCTTGAGGAAAATTGAGAAGGTTTTACCTGAGGCTGGTTGTAGCCTCTGTTTGTCCTTAAAGTAGATTGCCCCCGATTTAGCTAATAATCTTTGTTCATTCTTGAGGTAAACTATCCCTGATTTACTTGATGATTTCTATTAGGCCTTTGCTTGCTCCTCCTTGCTGCATCAAGATAACTTTTGGAGGTGGATGTTTGAGATGCTTCTCCATTATATCCCAGACCTATCTTGATTAGTGGAGAACGCTGCACATTGATAATCTCATCCAGAGTTTCAGATCCTTTAACAAATTTAAGATTAAGAGCTTTTGTTTTCTCAATCTCTTTTCTAAGACCAACAATTTCACATTCTAACTTTTCATGAAGTTTTTCTTTTTCAACAAGTTGGAATTGAAGAGTATCAATGATCACATTCTTCTCTTCTAAACATATTTTGAGTCTAGAAATTTCTTCATAAAGACCTTCTTCATCTATAGCGTCCACAAAATCATCATCTTCAAAAGCCATTAAGAGTCTATAATTGTTACCTTGTTCATCTTCGTCACTATTTGAAAGTCCATCATTGTCTTCATGAGTGTAGTTAATTTTCTTAGTTACATTCTATTTCTTGTTCCATCTGACATGTTCCTTACCTTTATCAAGCTTGTCTTTATGTGGACACTTTGCAGCATAGTGACCGACTCTTCCACAAGCAAAGAATTTGAAAGGTAACTTACCTTTGAATCTTCCAGCCCCCCGTTGAAGATTCTTGACAAAATTTGATTCTTCATCTTCTTCTGATAGATGTCCTGACTCATAGTAATATTTGCCTGAAGCCTTGAATGCAACTTCTCTTCTATCTGATGGTCCTCCTTTCCTCATTTCGTAACTAGTCAAAATTCCGTGCAGCTGTGACATAGTGAGGTTTCGTAGATTCTCCTTTTCTTCTATAGCAGAAACTTTAGATTCAAATTTAGGGGACAAGGATCTTAAAAACTTTTCAACCACAATAGCCACTTTTACTTCTTCACCCAAGTTTTTCATACAATTAACAATCTCATCTACATGAAGGAAATAGTTAGCCAAACTTTCATCATTGTCCATTCTAAGATTTTCATACTAAATTCTGAGGGTTTGAATTTTTGCTCGTTTTACCTGTTCATCTCCTTCATAGCTCAGAACAATCTTGTCCCATATTTCTTTTGCGGATTTATACTTCATAACCTTGACGAATTCTGATTGAGATAGACATCCTAGTAGAGTATTGACAGCCTTTGCATTTGTTTCATATTTCTTCTTCTCAACCGGATCTGTAGGAGTTGCTGGTGGAAAAGTGTACCCTGTATCTATGATATCCCAAACTTCTATACCAAGAGATTGAAGATAGGAAGTAACTCTTGCCTTCCAATATACAAAGTTTGTCCCATAAAAAATCAGTGGCCTGATAGATGCTTCTCTCTCGTAGTTGCTCATGATGATGGATCTTCCTTCAAGCGATCAAGCTTCTTCAGAAGGACTAGCTCTGATACCAATTGTTGGAAATAATACTGAGAGGGGGGGTGGTGAATCAGTATTATCAAATTATTTTCAATATATCTTCCAAATTTATACTTTAATTTATTCTTCAGATATTGATCATTAATTTTTATGTCAGTACCATATAATAATGAGAAAGAACAAGAAAAATAGATAGTCACACCAAAGAACACCAGATATAAGGTGGAAACCCAATGTGGATGAAAACCACCTGCTGCAATATGTCTCTATCTTCTTTCAATTAGAAACTTCTTTTACAATGATTTTGTACTGGTGCAGTCCTTTACCAGTACGCAGGCTGCAACCTGCAGAGAGCTACAACCCTCTCTCATTTTCCAGTCTCTCCTGGAAGGGGGCTACAACCCCCTTAGCTCTTGTACTAGCTGAACTACTAGTACATAGGTGTTGACCTACTTCTTTTCTTCCAAGGACCACATTTCATAAATTTTCAAACTGGATCCATGAACATCAAATAATCATCAAGTACATGTGAATCAACCAATATCCTTTTACAATCACCCAATGAATCAACCATTAACTTCTCAGAATGCAGTATCCAGAAAAGAAATACCAGTAATCTAAACCCACACCTCTGCAGCAATAGATAAAGGGCAATGAACAAATATTTCAAGAAAATTCCACAACTTCACCAATAGAAACCTGCGAATATCCGCAGTTCTTTTGTGTCTGGACTGCACAACTCCGCACCTGCACTGTCTACCTGACAGCGTACCTCCGCACCTGCACTGTCTACCTGATAGTGTACCTCCGCACCTACACCTTCTGCTACACTGCGTACCTCCGCACCTACGCCCTCTTCTACGCTACATACCCCCACACCTGCACCTCCGCACTGTGCCTTCTGCTGCGTTGCGTACTGATGAGCCCCAAATTTGGCAACTTGTTTGGCTCATTTGGCATAATTATCCTTGTACAGTCCTTGTTCAATCCTTCATTTTTCATAGCTTATGCATTATTTTTCACTATGTTTATGTCATTTGTACGAATAAGGGTAGTCACTCTTCCTAGGTGGCTAACACATGCTCATTTCAGGCTTTTTGACACATGTTGGAGCAAAACCGAGCAATCATGGGCTAGAAGACAGCCAAGCTTGAGGTGAGGATTCATAGGGGGGTTGTCTATGGAATTAAATAGCCCTTCCTCGGGATCTTCACCCCCAACACTGAGCTCCAAAGGCCACCAAAACTGGATCTAGAAGGCAGCCAAGAAGATTTTGGAAGGGGTTGTCTACTCACAGTTTGGACAGCCAAGTCCCATAGATTTAGGAGGCTAGCTACGGCCCTCGTGGTGTATAAATGTTAAGGCCTCAGCCTTCGTAAGGGACTTTTGAAACCATTACATATTTTGCACTACAGTGCTGTTAGATTTACTTTGTTCTCTTGTAGTGATTTTGGCATAACTCTTGACGTATGACTATTTTTTGATAATGAGAAGCAGTCTGATTTTATATCAACTCTAAGTTTTCTATAGGATCCATAGCTCTCAGGCTTGGGCCCAACCTAAGAGCCTAGGGCTTCCTTTTTGTACTGTTACCTTTCCCTTATACATCATTGTTTTCCTTTTATGCATTTGAAACGTATTTCTGGTGGGCAGATTTAGTTGTGTTGGTTAAATAGGTCACTGTTTATGAATAGAATTGCTTCATATGTTTAAAATAGATTGGTAGGATAATAACAGGAAAAAAGCTCCAAGAAAAGCGTCAACAACACTCTCAATTTCACCTCATCCTTATTGGATCAGGGGCTGGAATTAAAGAAACAGTGCTACCCCAACAAAAACAATGTTTGCTTGACCATGCAATCCTTAGTGTATTGTTTTCATTTGCAGAGGTTAGTTATGGGTTCAGATCTCTGAAATGTTTCTTTGCATGATTGAGGTAGATGGTTTTCTTTCCAAATAAAGTTGTTGTTCATTCGTTTTATTGACAGTTAGATTAGATAAGCTAGGACTTTGATTATTTTTAAGACTTTGTTGATTCGGTTAAATGTACACCGTGCAGGGCATCTCTACCACTCTCTCATCCACCTAAGCTTCATTAGAGCCAGTTGTTCCATCTCCTAGCTAGGTTCCTCATCTCACACCTGTCCTTTTGCCCACGTAACCCTACCTTCTTGCTCCATCATTGTCTTAGCCTTCTTTAAGCCAAGTCAGCCTTCTACACCCTCTCACCACTCCATCCACCATTCCCTGGGTCACTCCAGGACCCTATCCTACCTCCCTATCCATTCATGCATCTTCCCTCACTCACCCATCCTTTAAAATCCACTTTTTAAACATCCTGTAGAAATTTCTGAACATCCTGTAGAAATCTCTGAACATCGTGTAGAACCCCTGCAGACTTGCTGTAGAAGCTCACAAACTAGGTTTCTTGATATCCAAACTTTTTGAAACTCTCTGGAAGGGTGTTAGAGACTCCTTAGGCCCTCTCTGAACCTTCCCAACCTTTTCCAAGCATTTCTCCTCCTTGATCCACCCCTGCACAGTAAAAAGCCAATTAAAAGCACATGCATGATAATTCTAATAACTTATTCAAAAATACAAAAAGATGTTTTCTTCAGGTAGAGGTAGTCTAGACACATGTATTTTACCTCCATAGAAGTAATGGCATCCCTTCCAGTAGTTTGCATTCTCTCCTTTGCATCAGTAGGACTAGCTGGTAGTATTAGGGTTTGCTAGGGTTTGCGTTACTTTTTGGCTTTCAGTTTCTTTCCGTAAGTAGATTAGCTTCCTTTGACTTAGCTTTCATCCATCAGTTAAAAAGATTCTTCTAAGAGCTCATAGAAGTTGGCTTAAGCCCCTAGCGGACTTGTGCCAGCTAACCAAGTGATAGTTGTGGCAAGAGCTAGTACTTGTGCATACAACACTGTCGCTTCCAAGTTTGTTACGAACTACCGGGTTGATAAAAATAAAGAAGGGAGTCCTAGGAGTTGTAGCATTATTGCTGCAATACTGGAGCCCACCAAATACCTCTGCACCTTCACTTCTGCTGTGCTGCGTACCTCCGCACTGAGCCCTCTGCTTCGTTGTGTACCTCCGCACCTACTCTGTGGATCGCCTGCGGACCTCCGAATAGAGCCAAATTAATAGTCCTCCAATGTGGCCCAAACAGTCAGATCCACAGATCTGATCATGCGCCAGAGAGATCACGACCTATCAATAGATCCACCTAACAATTTACAGTTTTCACCTTGATTTACATCTAGCTTTTCAAACCGATCACCCAAAATTTCAGATCTTAAGATATTCAAATTTCACAAGTGACTAACCAAGTGATCTCCTTTCCTTTTTATAGGCAAGCCCTGACTCAAACCATGGAAAAAAACCATCGAAAACCAATACAAGGGATCCAAAACCGGGTTTAAATAATTTAGGTGCTATACCACGGACCAAAACCATAAGATCATGAACGTCGGACTAAATACCATGGACCAATCATAAAGATTCCCACGTGCGTGCGCTTCTCTGCATTGAAGTGAGTGAATTTGATGCCCGCACCTTTTGTTTGGAGAACCTGCGGGTATGCCCGCACTTCTTGTTCGGGGCACCTGCGGGTATCTCTTCTTCTATGATTTTGAGAGCCTGAACAAAGATTTGCCACTTGAGTGAGTTGCCATCAAGTACAACACCTGTGCCATAGCGCCAAACCTAAATCATAATGCCAACAATACCTAGAGTGAAATGTAATATCTTAAGGCATTGCATTTTAAACAAATGGATCCATTTTGTTGAGTTGTACGGGTTGAATGGGAAAGAAATTTAATAAGTTGATATTATTGTTTGAGTTATTGAACAAACTATAACAACTTGAGAAGTTGATTTTTTATGAGTGATTATAATTGGCTTGCGAACCCATCCTTGTCAATTCATAGCCTTGACTACGGGATGATTTATTTCTCATAGCATTGGAGTAGAAATGTCTATAGTTGGGTTGAACATCTAATGTTTGTAGCTAGTTATTGTGATTGTTTAATAAATATAGTGTTCGATATGTATTTTATCCATGATTTCTCTACTCTTGTATCTGTCACTATTTAATGATGTATATATATTTAAATGTCACGCACTATGTGAAAAATATGCTTTATTGTCTTGTATATGTTTTTGGATCGTTTTACATGAGTTCTTTTGCACGTCATGCTTCTTTTTTCAATTAAATTATTTCAAGAATTCAAATTGCTAAGATACACTACAAATTGGGCACATTACAGTTTGATTTTTGCATGGGAAATTTTTAGTAATACTAGCATCTTAGGGTTGGGTACATAACATGTATTCATTATTTTTAATATTAGTGAAATACCTAACAAAATATATGAAAAAATGGATTGGCCATAAACCTCATAACAATGAATTATTAAACAAAGCATGAACATTGTTATAATATTGGGAAGACCATTTATAGATTAGAGCAACATAAGTTATACAAAAATAGTTTTGAGTATCTTCAAGCCCCTATTTAATTGGTTACTAATATAAAAATGTTGAAAACATCTAGAAAAAAACTATTTCGAAACTATTCTTTGATTAATTGATCATATTACACCCTTTAGAACAATTTTTAGTGTTACTAGAATTCTAACATTAGACATGAGCATATTTTTGAACGAAAATGAAGATGTGTAATAGATCTAGTTTATTCAACTAGAATCTTGTTATATATATATATATATATATATATATAAAAGTTTACTCAAGGGGAGTCAAAATCGCAGGCATAAACGAAGTGATGTTTTTTGAGTTCATCTACATAGTTTAAACATGTTTTTTACAAGTCTTTTCCACCTTGAACCCTTAGAAGTGATTCTAAAATCACAAAATATGAAAATGTTAGAGAAGAAGAAAGAAATCATAATAATTAAGTATGATTCAATATAGCAACTAATAAGATCACTGCAAGCTAGAGAATCAAACGATATGGTGCTCAACTATTCCATTTTATAAAATCAATAAAATTAGATCAAGAAGTGTTCTCATCAAGCTAGTTCCGAACTCAAAAAACCGATATTTAGTGGAATTGGAAGATCAATATTTGAAAAATGCTCCACAACAAGTATGTCTCGCTATAAAAAGATCCCAAGTGGAGATCACAATGTCACACCTTTGTAATAAATCCCTCAAAACGTAAATACAAATGAATGAAACTAAACTTTATGGGGGGAACTATCATAAAGTGAGCAATGTTATCTATAAGTAAATACACCTTTCACAATAATTACACTACAAAAAATTGTAACATCAATTCATTGATTATTTTTTATACTAATAAATGTTTAAAAATGTTCCTACAAAGCAACTACATGTTCCAAGCATTCTAGATAAGCTTGTTGTCATCATATAGAAAATATTTAAGAACCAAATTATTAAAAGAAAAACATAAGTAGAAATATCACATAATGCTAATATAAACCTTATATTGAGCAATTAGATTGTAATACATTTCTATACATGATTTAACTAATATCATTCTCTACTTTTGATCCCTACAATGCATTGGATTAGATTATGCATAATTTTTAGATCATTATAATGATAGGATTCATGTGATGTGAGCCTAAATCAATGACAACATGTATAAATGAGTTAAATAGTAATATATTTAGATCATCTAGATACCTCACCATTCAGTAGTCTTTCACTAGTCTAGGGAAAATTGGAAAAGGCTTTGAAAAGGAAAAGAGGCATTAATTGGCCTTTTATTTATGAAAATAAAAGAAATTAGGAGAAAAGGAAGGTGAAAATTCACAGGTTGCATCTGAGAAAAATATTAAGAAAATAGAGGCCTCATTGATAAAAAGGATTTTAAGGATGAGTTCACAACCTTTTGTCAATTCAGTTTTGGAGATCTCTCTCTATTATCTCTACTCTCACACACTCTCACTTAGAGCATTCTTGATGCACTCTAGCATTCGAGAAAGGAAAGAAAACGAAGGAAAAATAACGCAAAGAAAAGAAAAATTCAAGAAAGGAAGAGTTGGATCAAGTTGTTACATCGGTATTACTTGCATGTAGCGAGTTGCATGTGTGATTTCTTTGCTAGTTTTGGAATGCATGGTAAATGCATGTGTGTTTTTGATCCTCTTGTTATCATTGGCATAGGTTTTGTAAGGTGTGATAGTGGTTTTCATCCTTACCTTACCATTTATGGATAGTCATGCCTTGATTGGGTTTCTCTTACTTGCTTGAGCTAGATTTCTAGATGATTTCAAAAGTGAGTGGGATGGTCTTAGGAGGAAACACAAGGCCTTGGAATCCCTCGACCCATTAAGGTGGGATTGCGGTAAATCCTGACTGTGTATTCCCTCCTTGGGCATAGGAATCCTCGACCGATGAATGGTGGGATATATGGTAAATACTAGAGGGTGGAGACGAACAAATTACTCACAATTTAGGTGGAAATCTATAGGAATCCATGCTTGTATAGGCCTAGTGATCCTTGGACCGATATGTGGTGTGATTGCGGTAACGCCTGGTAATATATGTTTCTTGTTTGGTCCTAGGAATCCCTTGGGGAGATTATGGTAAGGCCTAGTTGTATAGATGAGGGCTTGGGCATAGGAATCTCTTGGTGGCTCGCAATAAATCCTAAGGAATCCTTGGTTGTTTCCTTGTAAGTCTGACATTCATGCTTCGAATATGGCATGGGGTTGATTGGCTGAAATAAATATTTGGTTCAACCCAATATATGGTCAGGTAGTGCGTGGAAGACCCTAACATAGTTGGAGTTTTCATATGTTAATAAAATCTCTTTTATTCTTGTGTACTATGTGTAAATATGTTTGTTATTATGTGGTTATAATGGTTGTTTTATCTTTGATGATCTGTTGGTTATATGATGGTTATAAGTATGGTTTATGACAGATTTTGGTTAAGCCTCTCATAATGTTTTGATTATGTAAATTAATGAATAATGAATTTATGACCTAATAGATGATAATTCACCTATTATGAGAGGGAATGAGTCCTTAGTGAATCTCAGATAAGTATGAGAGACCTATGTTAAAATTTGTAGATTACATGTTCATGAAGTGTTCGAGAAAATCTTCGTCATGGATAGGCCTTGTCTGGTCAGGTCCTTATTTAAGTTTTGAATTATAGGCCTTTTCATATTCTTATTTATCATTTCTAGAGGTTTCATGAAGTTCTGGGAACATACCTGAGTCCTATGCCTGATCTCAGGAACTGGATCACCCAAGGACAATTTTGGGGTTAAAAGCCCATGTTTTGGGTAGAATTTTGTAATAAACTTCTAAAGTCTCCGCATTTTGTTGTTGCAAAGTGCGAAGGTGTCATGAGTCATAAAGGGTTTTATGCCCTTATTTTTGTAAAGTAAAGTCAGCTGTAAAAGATCAACGCATGATCCGCATACCATGGGATTGTATAAAAAGAGCTAAGTAAGTAAGCTATAAGTAGTTTCAGAGTCATGAGATGGAGTAAGATAACCATAGCTCTGAACTAAGAAGTCTATGTTTTAGGTCGTAGCATATGTATAGGCTCTACAACTGTGTGCAGAGGCCTGGGCTAGAAGTCTGTAGCTGAGTGCGTGGACCCCTGCAACTATGTGCGCAGGGTGGGTAGAGTCTGTAATCATCTAAAAATATCAACAAAGAAAAGCATTCTATGAATTATGTGTCTTTGTTTCCTGTTAATGCATCTTGATATGTTATGTATGAATTTCATTTATAATTCTTATATGATGCACGAATGTATGTAATTACATTGGTTAAGTGAACGCAAGTAAGAACATATGTTTACGTGGTGCTAACTGTGATTGTTTAATAAGATAAGGAAGACACTTAAACTAGTTTGGGAATCTGCACGATACACTGCCCTAGCAGCCTGAAATCACCTCAGTCACAGGTTAAGGCTACGCGAAGGTCAATCGTACCTTTTTGTGGAGGTATTGAAGGGCGAAACAAAGGGCTAGCCTGGTAAGCCGTACAATTATGTGACCTATGCTAAAGTAGGAATAGAAGAAATAAATAGACATCACAACCATCTCAGGGTGCAGAAGCCTCGTTCTAGCATGCCCCCATACTACTTCGAGTGAGACTTTAGTCCGCACTCCGTGGCTCGACGCCAAAAGGGCCAGAAGTGTAGGGATTTGTTTGGCTAACTAACGTTGAACCTGGTTCAGGCCCCAAAAAGCCAACAAAAGGTTTCTTTGTTGGGACCAGAATCTACATAAGAGATGTGCGATGTCATATCACTGGAATCTAACTAAGAACGAGAACGGAGACTGGTTGGATAGGAAGATCCACAAATTCATGACGTAGGAGAACAGAAACCCATGACTAATAAATGAACATTGGCTGGACATGTACCTATATACAGAGATCCATTAGATTTTTTCCTATTCCTTTCCAGTTGAGCTATATGTGTGGATCGCGAAGCTAGTAGATAGCCAAGGAAGGTGGAAACTTGACGGTTCTATTGTTTGGACCCCGAAGCTAGTATAGAGATTGGAAGTATCTAAGGATAAGATTGCACGTGCTGTTGATAATTGGCTCAATTGCATCATAGGAGGATTTGCAACTGTATTCACGGTAGACACCTCAGTCAGCTAGAGCGAGGCGGAGCAACACTTTTTCAAAGGTCCGCAAGGTAAGTACTTGAAATTTTGAATACCTAGATTAAAATGTTATTGTGAAAAAAGAGGTTATGTAGCTATCTTGATGTTCAGAGCTACGTGAAGTGGAAAAACTTACAGGAACGAAGAAATAAAGGGTCCTGAATATAGTCCATTAATTTCACCTCCACAAGATGATGAAGAGGGAGTAGCGCAAGATTCTCCACGAAGTGCTATTTAGTTAATAAGACAAGGATTCCTGCGACTGCCACCTCCACCCACACAACCTCCAACTTCACCATCATCACCTGCAACTTCACCCGTACAACCTCCACCCCCACCGCAGTTCATTATGGAAAACTCAGTGAAGTTGCCTTTATTCGAAGGCTTGGGAAATGATGACCTGAACCAGTTCTGGTTCATCGTCAAAGCTTTATGGGAAGCTTATGGCATTATAGTGATCACATGAAGAAGGCAACACTAGATAGTGCTATGGAGGATCACCCGCTAACCTGGTACATCAAGTACTCTAATGATAAACTAAATTCTAGAATTCCAGACATCCAGACCGCACTGAAAAAAGAATTTAGTAGGCCTAAATCTGAGGCATAGTTGATTGTGTGGTTCAAGGACATCGCGATGCAACCAGGCGAGACCCCTTGGGAACTAGATCATAGATTGAAGTGTAAAATCCGTGAAGCTAATATGAGCTTGACAAATGGACATCATTATAGATGGTTCGTGGCTTCACTCCTACCACACCTAAGGGTTTCATTGTCGTAACATAAGATAACGACTCAGGTATAGGTCTTGGAGATTGCAATGAGACTCCATGAAACAACCATGCAAGATCCAAATTTGGAGGTTCAACAAATCCATTGCAGTTGAAAAATCTTTTCCTTGAGATGCAAAGTTTGAAGCAGGACAGAGCAGTTCGACCAGAGGTGCACAAAGAGGTATGGTTCCTGAAATGCAAGGGTCAGGGGATGACAAAGACCATTGCCCTGTCTTTGCCAACTATATTGTAGCAGGAGAACCGATGCCTTTAAGGCCAGAAGCTCAAGTAGGACTGAGCGCGGGGCCTACATTGTGGTACGCTATATGTCAGGTACCAGGAAAACATGCCACAGATAATCGTCATTTGCTGCAGAAGTTTGTACAAAAACCACAACAACTGTTTTGCAAATTCTATAGGTCGGTAGGGCGTGATGAATGCAACTGCAGAAGTTATGAATTGATGATGGATAGAACACCCACCTATAGGGTATAGGCAAAAGCGCGGCTGCCTCTCTAGAGTGCGGAGATGGTGTGGACAGGCTTTTAGGGGTGTGAACGAGGCCGAGGCAGAGGAGGACCTAGCAGAGGTCAGGGATAGCTGATCTGCTATAATTGTTGAGGACCAAGACACTATGCCTGCAATTGCACTAACCCAACACATCCGTCGTGCAAATATTGCACTCTCTTCGATCATGAAACAAAAGATTGTCCTACGATGATAGTAAGGATACATGATAAAGGGGCACTACCACCTCACCCGACTCAAAACCTGCAAATGATGAGGTCGCAGTCGCACGAAGAGGATCCGAATGTGAATATAGTTCTCTGAAGTGGAATCGCAATAAGAGTTGACAAGGGGAAACAGCCCGAAGACAACAAATGGGTTCACAAAGCTCCAGTGTAGGAGGCCGAGTTCAATTTGGAGCACACACATAAAACATTGATGGAAGCGAAGAAGAGCTTCACAGAGGCCTCCACCTCGGGAAGCAAAGATAAGCCTGATCAAGAGATGGACCCTTCTATGCTTACAACCTTCCTGGAGACCTACATGAAGCTACTGCATGATAGAAAGGGTGTGAATGGCCTACAGGAGCTTATAAACAGATGCGCCAGAAATACTCCAGGTGAGCCATGCATAGTATGAAGGATTGGTAAGAATAAAACAAGGATGGGATGGGAGATGAAACTGACCGTGTAGATAAGAGAGTATGAAATGGATCAAATTATTTTGGACCTGGGGTCAAGTGCGAACGTCCTACCAAAGCAGACTTGGGAGCAGATGGGGAGACCTACGCTGCAGTGGTCTTCGATTCACCTAAGGATGGGGAACCAGTAGAAGATCATCCCCATGGGGTGGCTGCAAGCGGTGACTGTAGATATTAAAGGCACAAGCGTGGTGGTCGACTTTGATGTAATAGAAATTGTGGATGATAGCAACCCATATCCTGCACTCCTTATGATTTATTGGGCTATTGATATGAATGGGTTAATCAACCTAAAGAAGAAAAAGATGACATTTAAGAAGAAATCAATCCGTTTAAGAGTACCCCTAGACCCTACTGAGGGATCGCATTATGCGGAACCAGTTCGCGATTACGAGAGTGATGCCGATATGGACTAAATCTATAAGATAATAGCATGAGACCAATATTGGGTGAATCCAATAGTGGATGGACGAATTACATGGGATCACGAGAGTTGCTACACCTTAGACTCTGATGAAGAATTAGAGCACTGGCAGAATCGATTACATGAAGTAAGTACACTGAGTTGTAACATGATGACTCAGTCACTGTGCTGTGTGTCGTCAAAGGTAAGAAATATGCTCACTTATGATGGCCTTAATGATGTAGATATCTTTTTGGATGCATTTGAGAGGGAGGTGCCAGAAAAATAGTGCTTCTAGGCGTTAGACTGGAATTGCATGCTATGCCCACAAGATGGTGGGGTACGGACAAGGGAAGCTTTGATGATTGGCATGAATGTAGGAGGATGATGAGAACATGCTTTAGGAAGCTGAAGGTACAAATAACAGACAAATATGATGGGCACAATGATCCGGGCTCGCACTTGGCCAAATGGGCTCAGGCTTATGGAGAAAAGGGCCAACCTGAATGGGTGCACTTGTTCTGTCACACCCTTGATGTTGTCCCAATGAACTAGTATAGAGAAACAGAGCTCCTCCATGGTATAGGTGAATGTGTTATTCTGTGCGAAGGATTCATAACGACATTTATCTTTGAAGACGAGTTTGACTATATTGACAAGGCACTACAAGAGGTGATTGTAGCAATCTTTAGGATACTGTAGGATCCTTTGGACCTGATTCAGCCTAATTGGGAAAATCAGCTGATCCACGCACTGGAATGTTATAATGTAACCACCGAAGAAGAGGATGATGATCTGCGAAAGATTAACATCCTTGAAATAGAAGGTCACCGCGAGGTTGAAGGACCACAGATTGAGAATCTTCATATAACCACGCCACTGATAATGAAACATGTAAACGTTGGTACGGACAGAGAGCCCAAATTCGCAAAGATTGGAGATTACTAGGATGGTGTGATAGTGGATAAGGTCAATGAATTGCTCCACGAATACCAGGCTTTGTTCCCTACCAAGTTTACAGATCTAAAGGGGATAATTTGAAACCTAGGTGTTATGAATATCTTGTTGAAGACCAACATGAAGCTGGTTAAGAAAATACCTTACCGTTTCAATCCAAAGCATAAGGAGAAGGTCTACTTAGAGCTAGACAAGATGCTCGCAGCATGCATCATTAAGCCTGTGGAATAACATGACTGAGTAAGCCCAACGATGGTATAGAAGAAGAAGAAGAAGAATGATATAAGGATATGTGTGGATCTCAGAAAGTTGAATCACGCTTGCGTACATGATCCTTTCCTGACTGTGTTCACTGATGAAGTTTTGGACAATGTAGGTGACCAGGAAGGATATTCCTTCACTGATGGGTTCTCTAGGTACCATCAGATGAAAATCGCGATGGAGGATAGGAGCAAGACGACCTTTGCGACTGAGTGGGGGTGTTTTCAGTACACTGTAATGCCATTCAGATTAAGGAATGTGCATGCGATTTTGTCGCGCATAGTCATTGCAACATTCAATGAATTTATTCATAAGTTCCCGGAAGTATACTTTAATGACTGGACTGTGTTTGGGCTTGTGAAATGCCATGCTACCATATTACGCCTGATGCTAGATACTTGTTGAAGATACCAAATCACGCTCAATCTGAAGAAGTTCCTATTTTGTGTTCCTTTTGCGACCCTGCAGGGTCATGTGGTTTGTAGATAGGGACTAATGGTAGATCCCGCAAAGATCACAGTGATACTAAACCTGGAAGAACCAAGGAGTATGAAACATTTGTGCACGGATCTAGGACACATATGATATTATAGAAAGTTCATCAAAGGCTATGCCCAGATCACCGCGCCTACACAGAATTAGTTGAAGAAGGATGTCACATTCTGTTGGAAGGAGGATTGTAAGAAGAGCTTGGATGTCTTGAAAGAAAAGATGGTAACCGTGTCGATTCTAGTCTTCCCAGATTGAAAGAAGAAGTTTCATGTACATGTCAACGGATCATGTATTGTGCTAGGAGAAGTACTGACAGAGGCTGGTGGAGGAGACTTGGACCATCCTATCACATTAGAAAGCAGAAGGTTATCCAAGGCAGAGAAGAACTATTCCACCACTGAGCGTAAAGGGTTAGCCATGGTATACGAGCTCCAAAATTTTAGACACTACATGTTGGGTGGCCATTTTAAGATGTATACAAATCACTCTGCATTGAAATACCTAGTCAATAAGCTTGTGTTGGGGGGAGAATCTATAGGTGGTTGTTATTGTTCCAACAATATGATTTTGAACTTATTGTGAAGCATAGATGACTAAACGCAGGACCAGATCATTTGTCGAACATCGAAACAGTGGAAGCGCCCAATAATTTGGGGAGGGATTGCCTGACGTGTAGCTATTTGGTGTATGCGTCATGGATGGTCATTTTGAAGATATCATACACTTCCTAACAATAGGAACTGCTCTAGAAGGATACACCGTCCAACAGAAGAAGGAGTTGGTGGTGCATGCGGTATATTTTTCTGTCATTGTTGGGCATATGTACAAAATGGGGTCAGATGAGATATTGCGATGTTATGTACCAGAGTTTGAAAGAAGCAACATCCTCGAGGAGGCTCATGGGGGCGTCGCTGGAGGACATTATGCAGGGAGAGCGACAGTGCAAAAGATTTGAAGTGTAGGGTTGTGGTGGCCAACCCTCCATCAGGATTCAAAAGTTTACTGCAAAACGTGTGATGTGTTTCAAAATACTGGCAGGCCATCATGAAGCGATGAGATTCCTCTGAATCTAGAGATGACCTTAAAACCCTTTGAGAAATGGGCGATAGATTTTGTGGGACCCATCCAGCCCCAAGGAAATATTGGAGTTAGGTACATTATCACTACAATGGAGTATTTGACTCATTGGGTGGAGGCACAACCTGTGAAGGATTACAGAGGCGCAATTGCTGCGAAGTTCCTCTTTGAGTATGTACTAACACAATTTGGTTGTCAAAATATTTTGATGAGTGATCATGATACACACTTTCTGAATGAGATGATTAATGCGTTGATGGAGTAATTTCAGGTATATCACCAGAAGAGCATGCCTTATCACCCGCAGGGTAAGTGGATGATGGAAGCATTCAATAAGGTGTTGGAGAACGCGATAACCAAGGTTTGCAATGCTCAACAAAGTGATTGGAACCTATGCATACCCTTAGTGCTATGGGCCTATCAAACGACATGCAAGAAGTTGATTGGAAAAACACCCTTTTGGCTTGTCTATGGTGTTGAAGTAGTAATGCCCATGGAATACATTGTAGCAGTACTTGCCTGTATGATGGATCGTGGAGCCCTAGGGGAAAGTCTCACATAGCTAGCTGAACTTGAGGAAGAGAGATTTCTAGCTGGACTTCACCAATAGCTCCAAAAGAAACGTAAAAAGGCATGGCATGATTGACACATTGCATTGTGCACATTTAAGTTAAATGACATGGTTTTGTTATATGACAACAAGTTTGATAAATTTCCAGGAAAAATGAGAATGCACTAGTTAAGACCCTACGTCATTAAGGAGATTACTGATGGAGGAGCAGTTTAGTTGGTCAAATTGAATGAAGAACCCTACCCAAGAAAGGTGAATGGTAGTCACTTGAAGCCATACACCGGTGGTCCGGCCATGTGACTTAATGAAGGTATCACAGTCTTAGCACTCCAGGCAGCTGAAAGGAGGCACAAGACTATAAAATATGTTGCCTGGTTTGGGGAGCTGTGTGATTGGAGGATCATGTGAAGCAAATAAGTTTCATTGTGTTTGCGATAGCATGAAGGGAGTTGTGCTACCCAGGGAAAAATCACGCAGGTCGGCCGGAAAGTGGCCGTTAAAGTCATTGTTCATGATTTGATGGTAGAAATGTGGGAAAATGGAGTGGACGACTGACATTTAAGATGAAATTTATGGCTTAGATCCTTGAAAATTTTCCACCAATATAGCATTAATGAACCGAATTTGGGAGGAACGGTCAGATTTGAATTCAAAATGCCCTATAAATTACAAGTGGTTGTCTAGCGAAAAACACTTGGCATTTTGAGAATTAGGTCATTGAGCTCTCATGCACACATGAATCGTGAGCACTATGAACTTCTGATAGCTAGTAAAGTATTTGAGACATTTCCCAAAGAGATATAGGAGTTCTTGCAAAACATCATGTCTGCGCGCACAGAAGCCATAGATACCATAACAGAGGAGTTGGTGCCAGAAGTTGAGATGGAGGCAAAAGTAGCTTCTCTAGAGGTTGCCGAAGTATTAGCCGAAGTCCCAAAATCACTGAGGATGGCGAGACCAAAGCCAACCCCAAAAAAGTATAACGAAAAGGATAAAAAGGGCAAGAAACCTACAATACTGGTGCGCCCATCGCCAAGAAGAAACCTGTCGAAGCCCATTGCACAGGAGAAGGGAAAAGCCATCAAGTTAGAGCCAGAGGAAGAAGAACGCGAAGACATCCCAATGGATGATGAGGATGTGGGAGTTGATGTGGAGAAAGTTGGTGGCCTACGTGCAGGTGATATTGATAACCCCTCAAATCTAGCTATAAATTCTTCAAATTCAGGTTGAATCTCCCTTTCTTCTTCTAATTTCCTATCAGTCATCTAATGATAAAACTAAAGGCCACATGGGTTTTCCCCAACCACATTTATCTTGGTTAATTTTCAAACAGAGCCTCTGTTCCTATCAAAACTGTCATTCTAAAGGAATTACACAAAACATTGTCGGCCCTCTTAAATTGAGAAAATACATTTTTAACACGAAATACATTGACGGGTTCTTAACACAGCTGCAGTGGTTAAATGGTCTTGGTGTAATTCCAAGGGAGCTACACTATCGGCACTACATTTCAAGTCCTTGCATTAAACACAAATATCACTATTGGTGCTTTTTCATAATTGCCCTTTCCACCCTTATTCCGATGCGATAATCGGAAATCGCTATCGATGACTTCCAAAGTGCATATGCTTGTTCCTTTTGCCTCTAGTTTTGTGATGTGATCATCCACACGGACCCGACAACTTAATATAGTCTCCCTATAGTGTTTCGGCTCCGGTAGTGTCACACTATCAGAGTTTGGCACTGTCAATGGTCTTCCACTCCACTTGAGGTCCTGCAATGCGATATAGGTTCGAACCCGATATGGGTATGAACCGAATCTAATAGAATTTCAATTCTCGAACTATGTTCTGCACAAGGAAATATCATGATTCCTCTGTGTAAACAGAGTGTTGTCTGCAAGACTTAACAATGTATTTTAGAAGCTTGTGTTCGCTGATGTGAAGGGAAAAACTTCCCAACAGGTTTAATACAAAGCGTTATCGAAAAAAACAATTAAATCTCCACTAATACATGCGGAACCACACAGAACCAGGACTGATAATATACCAATAAACAGAGAGTCAATAATTCAGATGAACAAAGAGACGCTTTGCAAAATGATAATGCTTCCGGGCTCGACCTCTTTTGAGAGTCCCGTTGTTTATTATTTCTAAATAACAGATAAGCCTTCTCGGCCTTTATCTTGTACAAAAGCATGGCTTTTACATAAGTGATTTAAAGCAATAAAGCTGTTACAACTTATCATAAACTGACTTATTACAACTTGATCTTTATTCTTAATTTTATCATTATCCTCAGCTAGAAAAGCATAAAACTTGCTAGCTAAAGGACCCCACTCCCTTTCCTGTAGATTTTTTTTGGATTTTTGAATATGTTTGAAGAATTTTCCCCTCTAAGTCACAGGCTCCTGCATCAGATTCGTGAGGACAAAATTCTTCATGGGCTCCTATCCATGAGTTCATCTACAGAACTGCCCAGCTTCTGTAACATGTCTTCTATAACCTAAGTAGCTTCAGCAGTTAGTTGTCCCTTCCATTTTACCAAATATTGAAAGTACTCTCATCCTGTTGTCTTCTTATACACCTTCCTGTCCAGAATTCTTTCTGGTTGCAACTCCTTTGCTGTAGGCAACTATTTTACCCAGTCAATCTCTTGGATCTCCTGATCTTGTTTTGTATCATTTGTAGTTCCACTTTCATACCTGTACAGGTCTGCAGCATTAAAAATTGGTGATATTCAAACATCAGGGGGTAACTCAATCTCATAGGCATTTGTAGAAAATTTCATCAATACTCTGCACAATCCAATTTTCTTGAACATCAATTTATTATACTCCCTTTTTGGTAACCTCTCCTTTCTGAGATGTGCTAAACCCAAATCGCCAACTTCAATGTTCACCTCTCCTCTCCTCATATCTGCTTTGGTTTTATACTTGATTTGTTATCCTGCAGCTATTGTTTCACTTATTCATGTATTTCCTGCATTTCTGAAGCAAATTCTTCACCCTTTGCACTTCTCATCTCTTCTTTTCCCAAATTTCTTAACTTAACTACTCCTCTTGGATGCATTCCATAAACAATATGGAATGGAATCTGTCCTGTACTCCTGTTAGGTGAGTCATTATATGCATACTTAGCTTGTGCTAACACTTGATCCCATTGCTTTGGATGTTCTAGAGTAAGGCTCCTTAAAAGATTACCTAAACTCATGTTCACCACTTCAGTCTGTCCATCAGTTTGTGGATGATAGGAAGAACTAAAACTTAATTTAGTTCCTAGCTTCCTCCAAAATGTTCTCCAGAAATGTCCAACAAATTTGGAATACCTGTCTGAAATAATACTTTTGGGCAACACATGCAATCTTACAGTCTCCTTAAAAAAAAAATTAGCAATGTGAGAAGCATCACTAGTTTTATAACATGGAATGAAGTGTGCCATCTTTGAAAATCTATCCACTACAACAAAAATTGAATCATTACCTTTTTGAGTCTTTGGTAAGCCCCAAAAAAATCCATACTTACCATATCCCAAGGCCTTTATGGAATTGGTAATGGGATATACAAACCTGTGTTTTGGCTCCTTCCCTTTGCATATTGACAGATTTTTCAAGTTCTCACATACTTCTCCACTTCAGATTTCATTTTCGGCCAGAAATAAAATCTGTTTAGTTGCTCATAAGTCTTCTCCACACCAAAATTTCCTAAAAGTCCTCTGCTATGTTTTTCTTTGATTAAATTCTCCCTCATTGAACAGTTTGGTATGTAGAGCTGATTTTTCTTAAACAACAATCCATCTTGTAAGAAGTAATCCAACCACCTACTTCTATCCATCAAAATAGGACTTTTACAAGCCTCAAATGCCTCTTTAAAATCTGAATCGGTCTCATACAATTCTTTAAGAAAATCAAAACCCAACACTTGGATTTGAATCTCTTGAAATAATACATTCCTCCTACTTAAGGCATCTGCAACTTTGTTTGACTGCCCATTTATATGATTAAAAAAAAATGGAAACCTTGAAGATACTCTACCCATTTGGCATGCTTCTGGCTGAGCTTTGGCTACTGCATTATAAACTATAATGCATGGTTAATTTGAATAAAGGATAAATTCCTTAGACATTAAATAATGCCTCCATTTCTTCAATGACTGTACAACTACATAGAACTCTTTATCATAAGAAGAATACTTATTTTTGGAATCATTTAGCTTTTCACTAAAGTAAGCTATTGTTCTGTCTTCTTGGCTTAAAACATCTCCAACTGCTTCTCTGCTGGCATCACATTTCACTTGAAAAGGTTTGTTAAAATTAGGCAGAACCAAAATAGGCTTTTCAGTGATTTTCTTTTTTAACAGCTGAAAGTTTTTCTCTGCTTCAGCAGTCCATTTAAATGGTTGTTTGTCCTTATTTATCATCTTAATAAGAGGTGTGTTAATCTTACTAAAATTCTTGATGAATTTTCTATAAAAGCTAGCAAGACCATGAAAACTTCTTACCTCAAAAACACTCTTGGGTGAAGGCCACTCCATAATTGCCTTGACCTTTTCTGGATCCATTTTCAACCCTTCAACATAAATAACAAAACCCAAGTACACTAGCTCATCTTTCATGAATGAACACTTATTCAAATTCAACAGTAATTTTTCTTGTTTCAGCCTTTGTAAGACATAATTTAAATGCCTCATATTCTCTTCTTTAGACCTGTTGTAGACTAATATATCGTCGAGATATACTATTACAAATCTACCAATGAGCTCTTTAAGAACTTCATTCATTAGTCTCATAAATGTACTTGGTGCATTTGACAACCCAAAACGCATTACTCTCCACTCATACAGTCCCTCATTTGTCTTAAAAGCAGTTGTCCACTCATCCCCTTCTCTTATTCTTATTTGATGATACCCACTTTTAAGGTCTAGTTTTGAAAAATACTTTGCTCCACTTAAGCAATCCATTAAATCTTCAATTCTAGGTAATGGAAATATGTACCTGATTGTAATTTTATTGATGGCTCTTGAATCTGTACACATTCTCCCGCCTCCATCTTTCTTTGGGCTAAGCACTATTGGTACTGCGTAAGGACTCAAGCTCTCCCTTTTCAGCCCTTTGTCAAGCAATTCTTGCACCTACTTCCTAACCTTTTCATTTTCTGTAGGACTCATTCTGTAAGTCACTTTGCTAGGTAGACTTGCTCCAGGAATCAAATCTATATGATGGCTGATTCTTCTAATGGGTGGTAATTCATTAGGAAAATCATCAACAATTATATCACAATATTTCTCCAACATTTCTTGAATTTCAATTGGTAAATCAAAAACTTTAGTAGAAGTCATTATTACCTTAGGGTTGCAAATTACAACAAAATTTACCTCATTTTCTTAAATCTTCTTCATGTATTCCTTTCCTCCAAGTAACAGAGTTTTTGGATCAGTCTTCTTTCCTAGTACATCTTCTTCTTGTAGAGGCAACAACGTATGATTGACACCATCTTTTCCAAACTTGTTGGTGTTTCTTTTCCCATCATGCATGGCTCCTCTGTCATATTGCCAAGGTCTTCCAAGAAATATGTGACACACATCCATTGGCATTACATCACAATTTTTTTTATCTTTTTACTTGCCCACCTGAAATTCCACTTCACACTGTTCATTCACCAACCGTTGATGTCCCTTTTGCAACCATGACACCTTGTAAGGTGTTGGATGTTTCATTGTCTTCAACTTCAATTTCTCCACCACTTCTGTAGAGAGCAAATTATCAGTGCTGCCACTATCAATGATCATCTAGCAACATTTCCCTTGGACTTTACACACTATCCTGAATAAAGTCTTCCTCTGTGAAGGTTCAGCCATCTCCTTTGCTGGCTTAAGCAGAGCTTTATTAACTACCAAAGATTATCCCCTCTCTTGTATATTTTCTTCTTCTACTACTACTGGTGCTTCTCCCTCAACTGGAGCAACAATTACATTCCTATGATTTGTTTTTGCATTCTTTGGGCATTCAAAAGCTCTGTGTCCCAGCTTGTTACATATGTAACATCTTATTTCTCTATCTCTTCCTCTGCCTCCTCTTCCTTTAGAAAAACTCCCTCTGCCTCTTGCATCACCTCCTGTGGGTGTATACTGGGTTTAGTTACTACTAGCTCCATCTTTAGGTGCTGTAGATCTCCCTCTACCACCTTGACTTCCCCTTCCTTGGAAAGTACCTCTCCCTCTCGCAGATTGCATCCTCATGAGTTCTTCTTCAGCTTTCAATGTTATTTGATAAGCTTCCTCTACTGTTTTAGGAGACAGTAGACTTATGTCATCTTGAATGTCCATCCTCAGACCATTCATATATCTAGCCACCTTCTCATCTGTATCTTGGGCTTCTCCAACTCTTATGCTTACCTTGTAGAATTCCTCTGTGTATTCTTTTACTGTCAAAGACCTCTGTCTAAGATTCTGCATCCGTCTAAACAAGGTTTGATGATAATTACTTTGCAACAACTTACCTCTTAGCTTTGCTACCATCCTACTCCAATTCTTGATTCATTACTTGCCAAGTCTCTCCCTTGTTGCTTGCACACCATCCCAGCAGAACATTGCATGGCCTTTTAACTTGGTGACAACAAACTTGACTTTCTTCTCATCTTCTATTTCTTCATAGTCGAAGAATTTCTCCATGACATTAATCCAGTCTATTAATTCTTTTGGATTCAATCCTCCTTCATATATTGATACCTCAGTCTTTGGCCTAGCTGTGGATCTCAATACTGACTAAAAGAACCTCATCTCAGGAGTAACTGCTACAGTTTCCTCCTCTGCGGCTTCAATGTCAGGTTCACTAACATCTCCATCAACTATGTTTCTACCTGTTGTTAATGCATCCAATCTAAATTGCATCTGTTTCATAGCTTCCATCACTTTAGCATTTGCTATAGGTCATCCTCTTCCACCACGTCCACATCCTCGTCCTCTTTCAACTCTGAAAGCCATATTAATTTTCCTTCTCCTGCTTCTAAGATTCAATCCAATGTCATATGGTTGCTCTCATACCACTAATGGTGGCCTGGGTGCATGCGATATTGATAACCTCTCAAATATAGCTATAAATTCTTCAAATTCAGGCTGAATCTCTCTTTCTTCTTCTAATTTCCTATCAGTCATCTAACGATAAAACTGACAGCCACATGGGTCTTCCCCAACCACCTTTATCTTGGTTAATTGTCAAACAAAACCTCTTCTCCTATCGAAACTATCATTCCAAAGGAATTACACAAAACACTTTCGGACCTCTTAAACTAAAAAACTGTGTTTTTAATGCAAAGTACACTGGCGGCTTCTTAACACTATTGTGGCGGTTAAATGGTCTTGGTGTAATTCCAAGGCAGTTACACTATCAGTGCTATATTTCAAGTCCTTGCATTAAACACAAATAATACTATCGGCGCTTTTTTATAATCACCCTTTCCAACCTTCTTCCAATGTGATAATCGAAAATCACTATCGCTGATTTCCAAAGTGCATATGCTTGTTCCTTCCACCTCCAGGTTTGCGATGTGATCGTCCATGCGAACCGAACAACTTTATTATAGTCTCCCTATAGCATTTTAGCTCCGGTAGTGTCGTGCTATTGGATTTTGTCATTGTCAATGGCCTTCTGCTCCACTTGAGGTCCTACGATGTGATATAGGTTTGGACCTGATATGGGTATGAACCGAATCTAATAGAATTTCAGGTCCAGAACTATGTTTTGCCAAAGTAAATATCACAATTCCTCTGTATAAATAGAGTGTTTTCTGTGGGACTTAACAATGCATTTCAAAAGCCTGTGTCTTCCAATGTGAAGGGAAAAACTTCCCAACAGGTTTAATACTAAGCGTTTATCGAAAAACAACAATTGAATCTCCACTAATACACACGAAACCACACAGAACCAACACTGATAAAATACCAATTAACAGAGAGTCAATAATTCAAATGAATAGAGAGAGGCTTTGCAAAATGATAATTCTTCTGGGCTCGACCTCTTCTGAGAGTCCCATTGTTTATTATTTATAAATAACAGATAAGCCTTCTCGGCTTTTATCTCGTTCAAAAGCATGGATTTTACATAAGTGATTGAAAGCAGTAAAGCTATTTCAACTTATCATAAATTGACTTATTACAACTTGATCTTTATTCTTAATTTTATCATTATCCTAAGCTAGAAAAGCATAAAACTTGTTGGCTAAAGGACTCCACTCCCTTGCCTGTAGATTTTTTTTGGATTTTTGAATATGTTTGAAGACTTTTTCCCTCTAAGTCACATGCTCCTACATCAAAAGTTGAAGCCCAGTGTGCTGACCCTATTACTCGATTGCTTGAGTATGTCCCTTTGCACAAGGGAAAGACGAAGGTGTCGAAAGACATCGATGAAAGCAAGGTCCCCTTACAAAACCCTCTACTACTGGATGAAATTATTTTTGAAGGACCACGCATGGGGAGAGTTACTCTATTGAAACTTGAAGATTGCGACTTGGCCAACCACGAGAAGTTCCCACACTTGGCGACTCAGTAGCTGACGCATCGTATCATTGATAGAACCACTGAAATGACCGCATTGGAGCCACGGAGGTGGCTAAGAGAAGTAGGCAAGGTAGGGTTGCTCAACCTGCTTTGGGTGCCACACAACAACCGCACCCCGGTGATAGTATTCGTCATCAAGCAGTTGTTATGCTTGGTGCATGATGGGTGTCTATGGCTGGATGATACAATACCCATCACAGATAGATTGATTCATAGGATAACATGGTTTCCTTACACAAGAGAGAATCTATCCATGATATTTAGCAAAAATGGTGGTGAGAAGGCCCTTGTGAAGGCCATGAAAAAAGTTTATGCTGATGAAGAAGCTATGCGGATATGTCATATTCAGCATCTACAACCCTGCTATAAAGGTAGCCACACAAACTTTAGCAGAGAAGGTGATGAGGAAGTTTCACACTAATGAGGTGTTGGTCCCTATCCTCGCACTGGCAGCCCAGTTCACCGAAGGAGTCCAGTTCAACTGGGCGGACTATCTACGCAGTGAGTTCCTTGCAAACTGCCACGAGGCACAGGAGCTGAACAAGGCATTCCACTACACGTGGCTCTTATTGTCAATTATGCTGGTAGCATGGGAGCTGCTAGAGGACAGTCAATTACCTTCGGTCGCACTAGACCTACCAAAAGCAGCGAAGTACGCTTTGTTGTGGGTGACCAAGGACACGTAGCGAATCAAGGGGAGAGATATTCTGGATCTTGATGGAGATGAACATCTGCATGGCCATCAATCACAAACCATGGTTGTCACCTATGGTTTACGCCAACCTACAGGGCCATGCAGAGTTTAAAGTAGACTTTCACCATGTGTCCATCAGGGTGTGGAAGGACCCCGTGCAAAAATGGTATGACTTGCCTTGCCTGGAAACAAATGACGCCATTTATGCAGTACTTGATCAATGGCCAGTAGAGTGGAACGCTATAACAGACTTGGCAATGGGAGGAAGAAAGTCCGTCACATAGAGAAAGAAGGAGGAGGCCAAGCTAAAGATGACTCAATTGGTTGAAAAGAGAAAGCATGAGGTTGCTGACAAGGCCCACATGGAGCACGATGCTGCAAAGAAGACAACAAAGTAGATAGGTGGGACAAAGCAAGGCTCTGACAAAGGCGTGAGGTCAACTTCACCTGAGACAGAGGAGGAGATGAATGAGCAGACAAAAAAACATGGTGCAGACCCACAAGATACGTTCAACTGCATCAAGCATCTAAGGGAGTAGAAGAAAGGAGGGTGCAAGAAGAAATTAAATGCTACCAAGACATCACTAGACCCAATCATTCTAACAGAGGGTTGTTTTCACGACATCGCTGACATGGTGTGGGATGTCACCGCAGAAGCCCTACAATAGATTGAGTAGTAGTAGCAGATAATCTTGGAAACTATCCAGACAGGTTCGCAAGAGCTACAGACCTGTGTGACACAAGCTAGCATGGTTTCTACCAACCTTCCTATCAACACTTCAGAAACTGTCGAGATGTTGCGGTCAAAGGCCTCTAGCACGATATTTCTACCCGATGGAGCACTAACCATAGAGAATGAAGCTAACAGGGCCCCTGTTAACGCCATAAAGGGAGTAGGGTTGAATCTGGTAGTGCTCACTTGTGAAGCACTACACCTCTTACATGATGGAGTGATTAAAGAGCTAAGGGCCCGTGAGCACCATGCCCTCCAGGTGATCGGTGAGAAGCAGATAAACAATGAGCAGATGGCACTACAACAAGACTTTGCCATCACAATTGTGACCGAGGTGACCAATCGGAACAATCAAATTATGCAGGTCGTCAAGGAGGCATGCCAAATGGTCTTGGAGTTTGCCATTCCTTAGGAAGACCAAGCCGAGGTGTGTGTCTGCAAGCTAGCCACAGGGGTGCACATTGCTCAGACAAAAATGGCAAGGGTTCAGTTGGAGTTGAACATACAAATTATAGAGTTATAGTTGAAGGCCCAGCCTTCAACTCCACTAGAAGTGAAGGAGAAATGGGTGACCATTGTCACAAAAAAAGTAGCGGTGGTGGACAATGCAATAGTAGACTACACACAACATTTTGAGTAGTCGTTTGAGGTCTTCACAAGCTTGTAGGAGGACCATAATGTATAGCAACTCGAGACAAAAGCACATGAGCTACAAAAACACTATGATGAGGTCAAGGGAACAACATGAACCGTCATGATGACACAAAGACTAGCAAAACTACAGGAGGCCAAGCAGCTGAAAGAACAAGTGGATGCATCATTACACAAGGAAGCAGTACTAAAGGCACCACTAAAACCCTAGCTGGATGAGGCTTACATAGTGACAGGCTCTATTGAAGGAAAGCTTGCGACTCAACAAAAGCTTCAGGCTGACAGTTTAGGAGAAGTGATAGAGCAGATAGTCGAAGATGCAAAGCAGGGGGCAGCTCAGTGCACTGTCGAGGTTGCAATCATATGGGTTGAGCTAGAAGGTCTTTGCACTTTCCAAGTGACTCAAGGGTGAGTTACGATGTTTCTGTTGGGGGCCTATTGGTAACGGGATCCACCAAGGACAATTTTGGGTCTAAAAGCCCATGTTTTGGGTCAAATTTTGTAATAAACTTCTAAAGTCTCCGCATTTTGTTGTCGCGGAGCACGAAGGTGTCATGAGTCATAAAGGGTTGTCTGCCCTTATTTTTGTAAAGAAAACTTGGTTGTAAAAGATCTACCCATGGTTCGCGGACCATGGGATTGTATAAAAAGAGCTAAGTAAGTAAGCTCTAAGTAGTTTGAGAGTCATGAGATGGAGTAAGATAGTCATAGCTTTGAAGTAAGAAGTCTAAGTTTTAGGTCGTAGCGTAGGTAGAGGCTCTGTAGGTTAGTGCGCAGAGGCATGGGGTAGAACTCTGTAGCTGAGTGCGCATACCCCAACAACTGTGTGTGCAGGGTGGGTAGAGTCTATAATCATCTAAAGATATCAATAAATAAAAGCATTTTACAAATTCTATGTCTTTGTTTCCTGTTAATGCATCTTGACATGTTATGTATGAATTTCATTTATAATGCTTATATGATGCTCGAATGTATGTAATTACATTGGCTAAGTGAATGCAAGTAAGAACATTTGTTTATGTGGTGATAACTATGATTATTTAATATGATAAGTAAGACACTTAAACTAGTTTGGGAATCTGCACGATATGATGTCCTAGCAGCGCAAAAGCACCTGAGCCGTAGGTTAGGGATACGCGAAGGTAAGTCATACCTTTTCATGGAGGTACTGAAGGGGGTAAAAAAGGGCTAGCCTCATAAGCCCTAGAACTAAGTGACCTACACAGAAGAAGGAATAGAAGGAATAAACACACATCACAACCATCTCATGGTGCAGAAACATGGTTCCAACATCCCCCCATAGTGCTTCCGGTGAGACTTCGATCCGTGCTCCATGGGCTGATGCCAAAATGGCTAGTAGTGTAGGGATTTGCTTGGCTAACTAACCATGAACCTAGGTCGAACCCCAACAAGTCAACACCTGAAAAAGTGGCTCATAATCCAGGGTCACTCGCAGAAAACTGTTTTAGAAAGGCTCCAGTCACATGAAGGCCTTGCTATGAGAGTGACTGGAGGGTCTCAGTCACATGGGGTGATTTCCATGGGAGAAAACGGGGGTCTAGTTTAGTAAATAAGCAAGTTCTCTCAAGGGTTGAGCACTTGGAGGGCTTGGTTGGCTCCTGAAGGTTTTGTAGCTCGTCAGAAAGGTCAGATTCATCTTGTCTTGTTGTTTCCACTTCCTTAGTTGCAGATGGGAAGAAAAATCATATCATAGTAACTCTTAATCACATGTTTACTTAAGTGGCATGGTTATCTTGGGTAAATGTGGGAGGTGGTTGTTACAGAGTGGTATCAAATCATGGTTTACCCCTTGAACTGGACGGGCATAATGTGTTTGTCATGAATACATGTCGATTGCATATGTGTTCTTTATGCTTTTGGTCTATGTACTTGTTGTGTATGGATGGTGGTGGATATTTTTGTACTTGTTTCACCATGTGGAATATGATGGCCATTGTGTTGGATGTGGTCATCATGAGTGCATGTAGGTTATGCATTTGGTATGCATGTCAATGTTTGTATGTCGTTATGAATGCATTGTCATTTTTATGTTATAGTCAGGCATGGTAACTGGATCATGGTTAAACAATATGATTATGCTTATACATGTATTTAACTAATATGGTTGATCTTGCAGATGATATATCCTCCCTTAAGATATATTAAGGTATGTTGATCATGTTTATATTTTTGTTTAGTTGAAATGGTATACTTTTAGGAAGAAAATCAAGGATGACTAGCAAGATGGTAGAATAATGCTCATGAGACTATTCGTATAGATCAGATGAGTAGCATGGTGATGGGCACCCTCCCAACATAACATACATATTGGAAAGTTTAGAGGTAGAAATAAGAATTTTAATGGACCTCGGTGTGGAGAACAACAGAACAGAGGTGATGGTAGGAGACAATTACATTGTCAGACACATGGCAAGGAGAATATCAAGAGGGATTATCCATAGAATTAGGGGGGTAGAACTCATATCTGTAGTGCATACGAAGTGTAGACAATGGGGTAGGATGTTGAGGATGAAGAAGTTTTGAATAGGTACCCAATTCTAGAGATGTTTCAGGGTGTATTTCCGTAGATATTTGAGTGTCACCATCTCATAGGGAAGTAGAAATTTCCATTGAGTTGGTATCATGGGCAACACCAACATCGAAGGCACCATATAAGATGAGCACAATAGAGTTAGTGGAATTGAAATTGCAGTTGAAGGAAATGCTTGACAAGAGATACATCAGGTCAAGTGTGTCACCTTCAGGTGCACCAACGTTGTTCATAAACAAGAAGGATGGTATTCTTAGGTTATGCATTGATTGCTAGAGGTTTGATAGGGTATCCATCATGAACATTTATTCATTACCTAGGATTGATGATCTATTTGACTAGTTGAAGGAAGTAGCAATGTTCTTAAAGATTTATCTGAGATCAAGATACCATGAGGTATGGATCAATATAGAGGATATTTTCAATATTTATTTTTGAAACAAGTATGGGTATTGTGAGTTTGTTTTAGTTCCATTTGGTTTGATTAATGCTCTTGCTACTTTTATGTGCTTGATGAATAATGTGTTGTGTCCTTATCTGGACAAGTTTGTTATTATATTCATTGATGATATGCTGATATATTCTAAGAATGAGGAAGAGCATGTCAAAAACTTAGCAATAGTATTCATATTACTAAGAGAGAATCATATGTATGTCATGTTTAGAAAATTCAGTTTCTTTCACGCAGAGGGATGTTACTTGGGACATGTTCCCTCCAAGGAAGGAATAACAATGGATCTGGAAAATATAAGAGTTATAATGGAATGGGAAGCTCCTAGAAATGTGGATGACGTAAGGTAATTCATGGGGTTAGCAGGTTACTATAGGAGGTTGATTATGAACTTCTGATGAATTTCATATCCTATTACATCATTGCAAAAAAAGGTAATATTTTTGAATGGATAGAGGAATGTGGAGCCAACTTTGAGGAGTTGAAGCAGTTGTTGATAAATGCTCCAATTCTTAAAATTGCAAATCGAGATAAAGAGCTTGTGGTGTGTACAAATGCTTGTAAAAGAGGACTTGGTGGAGTTCGTATGCATGAAGGGCAAGTAGTGTGCTATGAATGAAGGAAACTGAATGAGCATGAGAATAATTATGTTACACATGATCTTGAGTTGGCATTGATCATCCATGCTTTGAAGATCTGGAGGCACTATCATCTTAGCAGGAGGTTTGTAATGATGAGTGATCATAATGGATTGAGAATCTTGTTTGACCAACCAAATCTAAGTGCTAAGAAAGCCAAATGGTTGGCCATGATTAGTGAGTTTGATTTCATGATGAGGTACATTAAGGGAAAGGAAAATAGGCTTGCATCTACATAATCAGATAATACAGGTAGGACAACAAGATGAGATGTATAGGGATCTTAGGCACAAGTTACAACAGGATACATGCAATTAGAACGTGGATTATCATCTTATAGAAGATGGTTTGGTCAGATTTAGGGATAGGATCTATGTGCTGCACAAAAACAAGCTAAAGAAGCTTATCCTAAGGGAATTCCATGTTGTCATATTGAGGTCATCTAGGATATCAGAAGACATTGAAAATGGTGAATACATTTTACTATTGCAAGAATCTGAAGAAGGAAGTGGCAGAGTTTATGGCTAGATGCTTGTATTTTCAATAGGTAAAAGAAGGTTGTGAACATCCAGGTGGATTACTAGAGTTGATTCTCATTCATGAATGGAAATGGGAGGTAATTCCCATTGATTTCATTATAGGCTTTATGAGGAAATATAGACAACATGATTCCATCATGGTTATCATGGAGAGGTTCACCAAGGTGGCACACTTCATTCTGATGAAATCTACTTATTGAGATAGTGATGTAGAACATGTATTCATTAGGGATATAGTGAGGTTGCATGGTGTTATGAAGAATATTGTGTCAGAAAATGATGCCAAGTTCACTTCCAGATTCTAAAAAGAGTTGATCAGAGGTTTTGGTACAAAGTTGGCCTTTAGTAGAACTTGTCATCCTCAGATAGATGGACAACCATAGAGGGTCAACATCATATTGGAGGATATGTTTAGGATGTATGTGATGCATTATCAGAGAAAGTGGGAATAGTATCTTCCACTGATTAAGTTTTCTTATAGTAATGGGTATTGGGAGTCGATGAGGATGAGTCCATTTTAGGTATTTTCTGGGTGGCATTGTATTACTACTATTAGTTGGAGTGATCCAATGAACAGGGTGTTAATAGGACAGACATGTTCACAAACATGGTACACGAAATGTAAGTTATTAATAAGAATCAAGGTAGAACAATATAAAAGAAAGAGTTATGAAGATGAGAACATGATGTTATAGGAGTTTCAGGTTGGGGAACATGTGTATGTGTGCATCAAGCCCAAGAAGAGTTCCTTGAGGATCAAGTCATGTGCAAAGTTAGAAACTTTGTATTGTGGGAATTTTTAGATCCTTGAGAGGATTGGACAAATGGCCTATAGAATTGCACTACCTCCGATAGTGAAAGCCCATGATGTTTTCCATGTTTCATTGCTTAAAACGTATATAAAGGATGATGATCATGTTATTAATTGGTCTATTTTAAAAGTGGAACCAGAAGGATAATTCCAGTTGAAACCTCTGTGTATTTTGCAGAGAAATATGTTCATGCTCTGGAACTAAGTAATCGAGTAGTTCAAAGTGTAGTGGAAGCACTTTAGACCCAATGAAGCTACATGGAGGATTGGAGATTAGATGTGGGCAATGTATCCTTCCTTGTTTTCTAGTTAAGGTGAAGTAATTTTGGTATATGTATAAATGTATCTGTATGTAAATACCACCATGAATTGTGTTATAAACCTCCAATAAGTGATATGGTTGTCATGTTGTCATGTTTCTCATGATGGTCTACTTTTCGGAAGGTTTACCATTATAAATGTTGCATCGAGAGAAGTTGTAAATATCCATGGGAAGTTAGTTTTTGTTTTCAGTGGTCTTGCTGGTTATAGGTGTAATTGAACATTGAGGACAATGTTCCCCTAAGGGGAGGCATTTGTAACAACACCAAGTTAAAAATTCATGTAATAAAGTTAATAAACAAAAAATAATGACTAAGATCATGGGACACATATTTCGGGCTGAATGTTGGGCAAAACAACCTAGTGTGGGTGTTCATTTAGTTTAACATGGCTAAGGGAAATTGGAGAATGCAATAGAAAAGGTTTGAAAAGAAAAAGAGGCATTAATTGGAATTTTATTTATGAAAATAAAGGAAATTAGGATATAAGGAAGGTGAAAAGTCGCAAGTTTCATTTGAGGAGGAAAATGCAACATAAATAATGGAAATAAATAAAATAGAGGCCACATTTATAAAAAGGCTTATGAGGATAAGTTCACAAGCTTTTCTTAGTTTAGTTTTGGATCCCTCTCTCTATTATCTCTACTCTCACATACTCTTTAACACTTAGAGAATTATTTGAGAACTCTAGTATTGGAGCAAGGAGAGAAAAGGAAGGACAAAGAAGGAAAAGAAAGAAAAGGTAAAGTAAGAAAAGGTAAAGTAAGGAAGATTTGGATCAAGTTGCTACAACATGATTACTTGCAGGTATTGAGTTACATGTGTGAATTGCTTGCCATTTTTGGCATGCATATGTGTTTTTCATTCTCTTTCTACCATTGACACCAATGTTTCCAAGTGTGACAGTGGTTTTCAGCCTTGCCTTTCCATTTTTGGATAGCCATGGTATGATGGTGTTTCTCTTATTTGGTTGAGCTGCATTTCTTGATGGTTTCAAAACTAAGTGGGGTGGTCTTAGGAGGAAACACAAGGACTAGCAATCCCTAGACCAATGAAGGTGGGATTTTGGTAAGCGTTGATTTGTATGCCCTTGTTGGGCCTAAGAATCCTTGAATGGTGAATGGTGGGATATGCGATAAATCCTAGAGGGTGGAGATAGAAAAATTCCTCGTAGTTTATGTGGAGATATCGAGAGGCATCCATGTTTTTATAGGCCTAGTGATCCCTAGATCGTTATGTGGTGGGATTGTGATAAAGCCTGGTATTGTATATTTCTTGTTTAGGCCTAGGAATCCCTTTACGGGATTATGGCAGATATTGGTTATATAGATAAGGAATTAATCCTTGGAATCCCATGGTGGATTTTGGTAAAGCCTAAGGAAGTCCTGATTGGCTGAAAGAAAATTTTGGTTTAGCGAAATCTATGGTTGGGTGGTATGTGCAAGTCCAGAATTGGTTGTCTTTTTCATATGTTAATAAGAGCTCTTTTTCTCTTTTACACTATGTGTAAATATTTTTTTATTATGTGTTTATAACGGTTGTTTTATCATTGTTGATCTATTGGTTGTATGAAGGTTATAAGGATGGTTAATGATAGACTTTGGTTATGGATCTCATCATGCTTTTATTAAGTAAATGAATGAATAACAATTGTATGACCTAATAGATGATAATGTAGTTATTATAAGAGGACATAAGTCCTTCTTGGTGAATCTTAGATAGGTATTAGACCCCTGTGTTTAGATATGTTGTTATGACCTGTAGATTACATGTTCATGAAGTATTTGACAGAATGTATGTCATGGTTAGGCCTAGTTTGATCGGGTCCTTATTCAAGTTTTGCATTAGAGGCATTGTCATCTTGTAATTATACTTTACACGAATTTTCATGAAGCTATGGGCAAAGGCATGAGTCCTAGCCTAGAAAATGTGGCTCAGAATCTGAGTTCACTAACACAAAACTATCTGAAAAAGGTTACAGTTGTGGGGAGGCCTTGCTATGGGAGTGACTAGAGGGTGTTAGTCACATGGAGGGATTGTAATGGAAGCTACTGGGGGTCTAGTTCAGTCAAGAAGAAATTTATTTAAGGGGTTGGTTGGATCTTGAAGGTTCTATATCTCTTAAGGAAGGTTAGATTGTTCTTGTCTTATCGGTTCCAGTTCCTTTACTATACATGGGAAGTTTTGTTATAACATAGTAACTCTTCATCACATGTTTACCAAACTAGACCATTTAGCTTGGGTAAATGTGGGAGGAGGGTGTTACATATTATCCTTTGAGTGCATCTTTAGTCGATAACATCATGATGTATTCAAGACATGCCACATAGGCTAGTAGTATTTATTCTAACTAGTGCATCACAATATATGGTTGCAGTAGTCTTTTCTAGTTCTATATTTTATGATGGTTCTACTTCTTTATTTCTTCCTCTTGAAAAATCTATGTAGAATAATTTCCTCTCTCTACATTTATACCCCTTACTATACTTACTATTATAATTGAGACATGTTCCATTTTCTCTTGTTTTACCTATTTCTTGAGGTTTCAACCTTTCAATTTAGGTGAGGATAGAAGAAGGAACACAATACCCTCTATAATTGTTAGCAACCACTCTTTTACTAGGCATATTTTTATTTTCAACTTTATTGAGAAATTGTGCTCTATGATTTTTAGTTCAAAGAGACACACATCGTGTTGAATAATATATTTTAAAGATCATATAAAGAGATCTAACAAATTATCCTTTAGAACATTGTTTACCCTAAGGCTTAGTTTTTTAAATTAGTTAATGCGCTTTATAGTTAGATCTCTTTGTTGAAGATTTATCTATTGAATAAATAATGTGTTTCTCTTAATATCCCGATAATGTTCTATTAATTATTCGATAAAAGGAGACCAAGAGATGATGATTTTTTTTTATTAACAAATCCATTGGCACCACACAAATTGATCAAGTTCTAAATACAATCAAGCGAGAGTTATATTTTATAAAGTGGGCACACGTTGTAGATGACATAATTTTTACATCTAAAATATTGAAGTTATAGAATATTTACCATTGAAATACATCATGTCAATCATGCGAATTAAGTATTTTTTTAGTGTCAAGTTAAGTCCTTGATATTGTGAATCTTTGAATAATGGCTAATCATGATTCCATGACTCAATCATTTTCTTCTACACATTTGTTCCAATATTTCCCAAATGTGACTATGGTTAAAAAAATTGGTATCCTCATTTTCAATATTTATTGCAATACCACCCATAGGTAACCTCTAATTTGGGGTACGCAAGAGCATGGCTAACATTGACTTTTTTATTTTTCTTTAGTTCCATGTTTCCAATGTTTTGGTCCATTTATCTTTTTATATTATTCAAATAATTTTTTTTCACTAATTTTTCACTTGATTCATTAAATTGATTCTCCAATTTCATTAGTTGGCTTCGTATCTATTCACCTTCTTCATGAGTTATGGTTGATCTTTCTAGTTGTTTAGTTAGTGTAGATTTTTTTCAACATTTGTTTTCATGTTGGATAACTATAATATTTATTTAAATTTTGACTATCTACCAAAAATTTTGAATCACCACACTATACATTCCAATCAAATTTGTTTCAAATGTAGGTTACTTACCATCAAAACCTCGATTTAGATATTTTCTTTCTCACCAACATTTATGTTAATGAATCTCGAAAATTCCAATCCTCATAAGTCTAAAATTTGATCTTCTAGTATTATGATATGTATTCTCTATAATGCCATAGGTTTGATCAAAATTTTATGTGAAAACTAAAATTTGTGGTACCTCTCCCAAAAGTTGTTAATTATTGGCCCTTTTGAGACATACAACTTTTATGGAATTTAACAATCTCTATTTTTTCTAGTATGATTCTAAAATTTGAAACTAACACACTATCCTTTTTCCTCTTACTAATGAAACTAGAGGTACTAAAATTTGATCATTATACAATTAAATATGATTATTTTTCTTAGCACCCTTGGTTGATACTAGTTGTAGGACTAGTTAAAAACCTTAACTTCCCTAGCTTGTAACTTTAAAAGTATAGAGAATATAAATTTGAAATCTGTATGACATTGTCTATAGTTTATCTTTTTAATATATTGGAATTTTTTATCATAATATTCATATAGAAATATTATATAGTTAAAATTCCAAGGTGATGCATTTGAGGAAGAGAAACCCTTAGATCATATGCTATTAAACTAAATGTTAGGCAACAAACACCAAAATAGCTTGAAAATGTAAAGAGAGGTAAATTGTCGCCTTGAGAATTAGAAAGAATAATGAATGATAAGACTCTTGTAGGGAACAACCTTCGTTTACAATATAAAAAATGTACAAGATGATATGATTTCTAAAACTATGGCTCCTTGATAGGTATAGGATATAAGGGTATAACTACATTTAAAGGATCTAGGTGATCACACTAACATGAAAATATCAATTTAATAACTCAATATCTAGGTATTAACAAAATTGCCTATAAATGGGTTGCATATTATGTTAGATTCATGTTTTATAAACACATAGTCACATGCATTATAAAGAGAGAAATATGAAACATCTTACTAGTAAAAGTAGTAATATTGAATAAGGGGTGGGCGAAGATGGAGGGGTGATATTCTTTCCTAATGGAAAAAATAACACACAATACACATGAGTTTTGGGAGTTGCAACCAGGAATCAAGCATAATTCCTTGTTGTCTAGAATGGCTTAAATCTAGCTATAGAAAAGAAGATTCTAAGAATTTTGATATTTGGTAACTCAATGATAGTAATCCAATGAGTATGGGAGGCCAAACAAAATCATAATTGCGACCACTTTCCAATGGTTCTCTGGAGCATTATCCAACTCCAATATTTTGAACAAGTTGCACTCTATGATGTGCAAATGAACTTAAATTCATTGGCAGACACTTTAGCAAACAAGGGAGAAAGACTGAATCAAGAAATCAATGAGTTGAATAATGGAAGTAAGTGAATTTACGCATTGTCATAATGTATCAAACACTAAAAATGGGAATTTTAAATTATATAAGAAAAAGATTGAGATATACAAGGAGAAAATATATAGTGGGAGAACTAAAGTCACAGGTTTGATGGATTATGAGGCTTGGCAGTTCTGATTTATTCTGAGGCCTTGATTGCCTCCATCCTATATCCATGTCAAGATAACATTTACATATGGCATGAAAAATATCCTTCCATTGCTTTGTATACTTTATTATCAGTGTTGGATTTCATTTTATTATCCACCTAATAATGTTGCATTCAATTCGACAGATTAGAAGGTCGTTTCCATTTCTTCTTCGTAGAAACTTGTTCTATTAGCGGGACTACAAATTTGAATTAACATGGAAATTAGAATCCAAAATTCAATTGATATAGGAAGATGAAAAATACATATTATATTCAAGACCTCGTATCTTTCATGGTTTGGTTCAAGAACTCTAAAGGTTCACAAAGCTAGCATCCACATTCAGATGACTTAATTATGCAGTATCATCAAGGAGAGTGAGGGCTCCTCTTCTCGTGAATCCATACATGTTGACATTAACGAAATTATGGATAGATTCCTCACGACCATGGAAAGCATGTATCTAGCCTTCAAGCAGGATTAAGAGGCTAAACAAAAGGTGCATAATTTTCTCTAATTGTTAACCAGCTCCAATCTTGTCTTGGTGTAGATTAAAATTAACTGTTCGTAGCATAGATTAAGGGTTGAGGAGTTATCCATTCACTTCAAAATTAAATATATGGAAAACCTATTCATTATAGGACTACAACTCACTCCATCAGAAGTCGAAATTGGCAAAGATGCAACATAGAAAAGAGGAAAGATAGTTCAATCTCTAGCACAAAAATAGTGATTTATGTGCCAATATTATGAAGATGTGCCTAGATTTGGGGCTAATTTTTGGATAGTATTTACTCTTAGTTTAAGTTTCTTATGTTATACAAACTTCATCTGTATCTAGATATATTTCATAGATTTTATAGTTGACATATATTCAAAATCATAGGAAGGGAATGCCATAAGCATATGCTACCTATGTATTGGACTTTTGAAAGAAAACTAGTGGTGGAAATGGATGAACTATGTAAGAATTACGACCCGAAACCTAGATTTTTTTTAATAGAATCTCTTATCTATCCCTTAAAAAAAGTAGTAATATTGAGTAATGTAAAATTTGTTTATCAATTGATTGAAGAATGTGTTTCTCTTAATATCCTCATAATTTAATATAATTCTTACTTAAAAATGGAACAAGGAACAATATAATTCTTTTTCCATTCATCAAGTAATTAAGACAAAACAACTTGATGAAATTATAAACATAATAATTCAAGAGTTAATTTTTGTAAAGTGGAAATATGGTGTAGATGAAAAAAAATTTCCATCCAAAATATTTATTTTATTAGGATATTTACAATCAAATGTCCTCATATCACCTCTAGGATTTAAGCATTTCCTTCGTGTCAACCTGAACCCTAAATATTGTGAACATTGGAATGATGAATAATCATGAATCTACTATTCAGTACTTGTATTTTCCACATTTGTTAAAATATTCTACAAATATAGGCTTCAAAAAAATTAAAATAAAATATCAATAACTCACAATTTTGATTACTTTTATTTCATTTTTAATTACAACACAATTTTAAATTAAATAGTTAAAATAAAAATACATCTAAGTTGAAATCACAACAACTGAAATTATATCAAAATCAATCACAAATATCAGTAAATTGAAAATGATACTTTTGAAAGAAATGGTTGAAAACACAACAAGTAGATTTACTCTAAATTCAAAGACAAAATAATAAAACCCTTGCAACACAAATATGCCAATAATTTCGAGAGATTTTAAATCTCATAATTTCATTCTATCTTTTGCTAGATAAAAAAATATATATACTAAAGTAAGCCAAGAGGAAGTGAAATCACACACACATGTAGATCCAATATGATCAACCTTAATGGAAAATCACAATTTAGTTTGTGGAGTTACCTCTCGCCCTCACACTAATAAAGAGTTGTATACAGTTCCCTGTTTGATACATGGAAAAGAAGGGATTAATTCATGTACATTAGAAAAGATTAATTCATTTACATCAGAGAGCTAATCACTAAAAAACAATATCCTTACAAGTACAAAATTCCCCACCTTATGCATGAACAAGGCCAAGAAAAAACCACGTACGAATAAGAATAAAAATTATCAATTTGGTTCCAACGAAAAAAGAGGATATGGCATAATCTTACAATATGCACTTAAGTAGATTTGATTGCAACCCCATCCATATAATGAAGTGTCTTTAATAGTTTAGCTAACTACAATTAGTAATATAGTAAAAACATGCTAGTTGAAAAATTGTAGTGCAATTCTCCATCTCAAAAGATAAAGGATAGGTGAAAACAAACAAATTGCCCCTTTCCTCAGGAGGATTATTTTCTAAAGTTCAATCCATTTGTATATTTTCCTGAGGCCTTTGATGCAAACTAAGGCACAGAGAAATTCTTAGGAAATCATTGATTGCTTATATACTATTAGCAATCTGATATGAGTTTCTACAAAAATAATAGAAAAAGGTCATGTATGGGCATATCATTATCAATGAGGTAAAAGAGATGCAAGAATCCATTCTCTAAGGCCAAAAGTTCCCAAGGACACAACTCTCATATGAAGGAACTCCTGGCAACACGTAACATAAGTAACAAATCCAATCTGCAATTGATTGAAAGCAACAAATGGACCATGCAGTAGAATATTGTTAATATAACACAGAAAACATGCATGCCCCATGATTGTTTAGAACCAAAGAGAAATACATTAGAATCAAGCATTTTGGCTATAAAACAAAGACATTTTTAGCACTGTTAAATGCATTGGGGAATTCCCCCTCATCTGAAGTGGGCTACCTGAAAAGGAAAGCATATAAAGAACAAGAATGTAAGCATGATATACTACCTTAGAAGGAAAATTGGGCAAGCAATAAAAATAGAAATGCTAAAAAGTCTGAAATAGAGCATATCTAATCCTAACAAGAGTTAGCTAAAATAAAAAACTCAATAGAAAAACTGAGAGTAACTAATTGAAATTATGATTGCAGAAATTCAAACATGTAAAAGGCACTTGGTTTGGGCAAAGAATAAAAATGTTTCATCTTAAACAACCATGACATGATTGAATTAGAATAATGGGAAAGAATTGTGTTCCTTCGACTATAACAAAAAAGCCATTGAGATAACTAAATACACTTAAATCACATCATTATACATTGTATACCTGGATCCTAAAAATCGATACCCTGCCCACCAAAAACAGAGGGATGAGAGAGAAGAGAGAATTTGTAGTTTAATAGATTTATTGACATTAGAACAAAGCTTGAAGGTACTATAGAAGGGGTGTGAGAAATGAAGATAACAGAAATTAAAAAAAAAAAAAACAGAACAAGACTGCTCCTATTATTCCTCTTTATTAGAGAGGAAATTAAATAAATGCATTGTCTTAAACATTTCATAGCGAGAAAATGTACTTTTTGATCTGATTTAGCTTATATTTCAGTTATATCTGAAAACAGAAGCTTTAATAAACCATGACAACATCAATTAGTTTCAACTTTCAAGTCTCTTGTGACTGGGATGTTCATTGTTATATGGGAACCATGATAACAAAAGGCAAACACATTAAAAATAAAGCAATCCTTATTTATCTCCCTTCAGTTTACTTTTTTTTCTAAGTTACAATCAAATCTTTGAATTCCACGTAATATCAAGCATATTTAAAAGTTTAGAAGTAAACTATAGTTTAAATTTATCTAAATTAAATTATGTCTGATTGACCCCTTTCAATAGTTTCTCTATGCATTTTGATGGTTTATGAGCCCATATACTAAAGTTATAATTGTGTTTTTCCATACTATATTTCTCTTAACATTTTGATGGCTTATGAGAGTATATACTATAAGTTTACTTGTGGTTCTCCAAACCATAATTCATTTCTTTTTCGTTGATATTTCACACTTTCCTTTGCTCTAACGTGAACTGAATTTTACCCTTTTTGGAGTTACTAGTGCCATTCCCATGCTTTGAATGTGATTACTTATAACTATGACTAAGAAAAAAAAACACTTTCTCTGCTTTTCACCAATCTGAAATGGAAAAGTGAGGAATAAAAATACATGAAAGGCCCACACATGACATCTACCTATGCATGCATCCCTGTGATTTCATATACCTAGACATTGCCAACAATCAGCGACTATCATTTTAACTCCACAAAGTCATTTCACTTATACAAAAACCCTTATATAGTTGCACTTAAGAATGGGGCATATTTCATCATAGGACATGGAACTTACTGTGGATCCCTTAAACTGAAAGGGTCATGCCCAAATCAAACATTATCCCATTACCTGTATGACCATTTTGAAACATAGAAACTTTTTTTAAAACCTTTTCAGCAAATATACTTGGAGTTTCACAAATTACAGTAGAAATTTATCTTCATCACAACTCGGTACCTTGAATAATTTGGAAATTTATGTCAGTTGCATCTCTGATACCCTAATTAAATTGAACTTTATCTCAGTCCCATCTCAAATTCCCTAACTAATTTGAAATTTATTAGATATCCTAATTTGAAATATATCCATTTCACATTACATATTCCATGCTTTAATATCTGAGAGTAAAATCCACCATTTAATTTGAAACTTAACATAAGCTAGCAATTTATTTTTACCAAGCCGCACACAGACCTTAGATTTTATGAATACACTATGGCATGATAGAATAGGTTAATTTCAACAACACGGAGGAATGAGCTTTGATACTCTCTCAAAGGAACATATTAAAGTGAATTAGGATTTCATTTGTAATTTTTTATTAAAAATGTTGATACTATCACATTAAAATTTAAATTCATTTCCACCTCAGCATTTACAATTGAAGTCCATCATTTTCTCTCAAATTTAATGGAATGAATCCTAAGGAATTTCTAAACTCAAACATCTAGGGAGTGCTGAACAAAGAAGTGCAGTAAGGGAAAGGCTTGCAGCAGTAATGTAGGAACAACGTATCTCGTTGCAAACTTCCAGTAAGAAATTCGAGAGATGACGCAAATGCTAAGGGAGGAGCAGCTCGGGTCCAAGATTATGTTGATTTCCAGGTTATGTTTGGTTGTAAAATTATTGAAATTGAAATAATTGTGTGGGTATAAGGACATAAATAATTCACATGTCAGGAAATATTTCCATATCTTTTGAATTAAATAGGTAAATTTCAATTAATTGTATTGTATTGTATTGTTGAATTTTGAGTGTTAAGTTTGTTGTAAAATTTTAAATTATTCAACCTGAAGTAAAAAGTGATCCCTTTGACTGCCTGATACAAATATTCCATGGATGTAGCACTACTACATGTAGGGGGTTTTTAAGACAATATTTGAGTCAATTGTCTTAACTTAAGACAAAAATAAACTTCTCTATTGTCTTAAATATTGTCTTTAAGCAGATGTCTCAAAAATTTGTCTCTATAAAGACAATATAGAACATATATTATTATAGTCTCTATAAATACAAGAATTATTTTCTATTAAGAGACAATTTCTAGAGACACTTTCATTTTTGTCTCTTCAGAGACAATTACATTTTTGTCTTATTAGAGACAATAGCTGAGATTAAAAACATATTGTCTCTATAGAGGTTATATGTCCATAATTCAAATTATTGTATCTCTAGAGACAATATAAAAAAAAATTAAAAAATAAATAAATAAAATTATTTTCAATGTTCTTTCAAGGTAGTTTCAACATTCAAAGTTCCCATATAGTGATTTTAATTACCTTAAATCTCTGTTGTTTATGGATACCAACATAATAAAAAATAAATAAATCCATTATTTTTAAAGCTAACAACAAAGTAATTTTAAATCTAAATGAAAAAGCAATTCTCGAAAGAAACATTGAAAATAATAAGGCAACACAATTATATTTTTTTGAAATGCATTCATGTCATTTGAACATGCAAGATCCTTAGTTGGAACTTCATTTTAAGGCATATTATGAGACAAAAAAAATGTTTTAGATTTCTCCATTCTACAAGAGGGTTTACTATCTAACATAGAAATTCAAAGCTTCAATCACATTAAATGGTAAAAATTAAATTCATATTGAGTTGTTAAACCACAATTTCAAGACCCTTGTATAATTGGAATTGGGTTCCTTGATAACAAAGAATTGTAATAATGTATATGCATTTGAATTTACAATTGATTGGAAATTCCGTCTTCATGAAGGTTTTACAAAATATGGAAAATTGACACAGGTCCTGGCAACACAATATAGGCCAATTCTCAATCTATTGGTGACCTACATAATTATCTTCTCCACTACTGGCTTTCACAATTTGAGTTGGCTCCATCTCATGTTTACAACCTGAGAATTGTTGCAATTGGTATCCAAATTGGTGATGATCTAGTTCTTGAGGAATCATCATATCCAATGAATCTAATTTAGGTAATGAACTATTATGATCAACTTCATAGTAAGCTAAAGTTGCAGAGAAGTCTCTATCACTAGCTTTTTTTTGGGCAGTTAATCATTTCTTGGAGGCACACCAAACCACCCATCCTTCTTCCTGTTAAGAATAAAATAATAAATTCATGTAAGGAATGTTTTATACCATTTCTCAACCATTTCCAAGAGATCTACTTACTGAAATAAAATAAAATAAATGTAGTGCATACCTGAAATAGAAATGTGTGCACTCTTAGTATTTCTTCATTGTCAATTTCCTTGCCTTGCCTGATTGCCCAGAGCACCTGCAAATGCAATAGTAGAGTCATTTTACTTCTTTTTAAATAAAAACCCCTACCATCTTTTTAATAATTAATAATTGAAATAAAATTAAAATTTTGCAAACTTATTAAACTCTCAATATAAAAATGGCTCAAAGACAAAATCAATATACTCTTTAGTATAAACATAAATTTTAATGATGAAACCATCTCTATTTTTGGTTGGTAGCACTATTTGTTCCCATTCAAATCCCAAAAATGTCATGAATACTATTGAAAATTCAAGGTAGGTTTCAAACCCTTTTAAAATGAATGTACAACACCTATTTTTCTCTGCAGTGGGATGGAAAGTATTTGAAAACTCTTATTATAAGAGTGAACAGAATCTCTAACTAAAACTTGCAGAATCTCAATCAACATTAATACTCAACAAGCATATGGGATTTTCCCTAAATGAGGAGATAGGGGAGAGAGAAGTGAAGTCTTCCACCTAGCCAAAGGATGTGAGATCAAGTGGTAATGGAATTGGAAAACATCAAACAAAGAAGAGACAAGTTGGTTCAGAACATAGAAAAAGTCCTCCTTCCCAATGAACTACTCAACTGGATGGTACTATGCATATTGCAGTAAATCACAGAGAGAACTCTCCTACAAATGACATTACTTATTACAATAAGAAGTTGGGAAGCATGAGAAAATGAGTTCAATGAGGAGAGGCTGAGCAAAATGAATCTTCATTGAAAGGGGTTGGTGGTTTGCATTCCCCTGGAGTGTTGGTAGTGTTGAGTATCACCAATATGGTCTATTATGTTAAACACCATGGATTACAGCATTACCAAAGCTGGTAGCCTGGTTCACAAAGCCCCAAACATGAGGATTAGACTGTATAGTGGCTAGCTAAGGATTAGACTGTATGGATTTAATGTCGCTACATTCATATATTCAGTTGACAATGGAGGGGAGAATAGAGTTGGAGTTATTGGTCTAACAACGCTGATACAAGGAATTATTGAGGTAGGGGAGTCTGGATTTTCTTCTAGCCAAAAGCCTCTTTAGGTGGATTACTCTAGCTGTTATCACTTAGAAATTTCCTTGCTATGAAATAAAATTACCAAGGTAACATGAAACTAATATTTCAGATTAGAAGCTAGCCCTTCCAACCCAGAGAGGCACTACAAAAACTAGTTTTTAATAAATACAAGGGCTAGATATTCTGGTTTAAAAAGGTGGTGGTAGGGGAGCATGTGAATCCATTGGGAATGGAATCAATATTTAAGGATAACAATTAAAATTTTCAAAGACTCGTTGATATGAACAAGTGTTTTCAAAGACAGGATAGTTAGTGATCTATCGAATATTAAATTGTTATAGTATGATGGTGGGAAGAGAAATACAACTCAATTATAACAAAACATCTAACACATGAGGAATTTTGTCATAATATCATAAACACTGGTGCAAATATTTGAATCCAAAAATATAGAGCATCGATTGTTGAATTCCATATATGTAACTTTGCATTCAAATATAGAAGATCAACACATCATGATTAACAGAGAAAGGAATCATTCACTAAGAAATAGACTAAAGATGGCCAAAACGAAAATATTTTAAACAAATATTCAAGTACTTTTGCTTGAAAATATTTCATTTACATCAAGGGATTATAAAAAATAAACAAAGATTCACTTAAAGTCCAACCCTCAATCCTTCTTTTACATCTACTATTATAGAAAAATTATACAATCTTTAGATCCATAATATCCAGAAAAAATAATTTACAAAGTATTAAAATATATATAGCTAGCTAGCTGGTAGCCTGGTTCACAAAGCCCCAAACATGAGGATTCATTATCACCTATTTTTCTCTGCAGTGGGATGGAAAGTCTTTGAAAACTCTTCTTAGAAGAGTGAACAGAATCTCTGACTAAAACTTGCATAATCTCAATCAACATTAATACTCAACAAGCATATGGGATTTTCCCTAAATGAGGAGATAGGGGAGAGAGAAGTGAATTCTTCCACCTAGCTAGAAGACGTGAGATCAAGTGGTGATGGAATTGGAAAACATCAAACAGACAAGAGGCAAGTTTGTTCAAAACATAATAAATGTCCTCCTTCTGCAGTAAATAAATTCTGAAAAATACAAAACAAAAATACTCTAGTACTTTTAACTCGATAATTTTGCAGCAGAAATACTCTGAAAAAAATCAAGCAAACAGTAAAGATTTTACCCTCCAAAAATCAATACAATGAATACCTCTGCCAGATGCAGCACTCTAGACGTGTGACCTGTAAAGCTCTCTTATCTTAACCATATATGGACATTTCCATAAGGTCAATTAGTTCTGGCTAAATAATGTGAGTAGATAAGACCCCTATGCTCATTCCTAAAGGAGGACAATCTGCTTAATGGATATGTGTGAGATACATGTTAAAAGCACCAGCCACATCTTTACTCCTTGTCCTCTATAAGGTATCGGGAGCTCCAAAGACTTGACAAAAACTGAGAGTCTTATCTCCTCTAGCCAATGCAACAGTGTACCCATCTGGACTTTGAAAATACAGAATAAAGGAAAGACTATCAGCAAAAAGGCTAAGACTGTTAGCACAAACCCATCTAGTGATAGATCAATAGAATGAATACCTCTACCTATTTGAATTGAAAGGAACGTAACAATTTATTCCTACAACAAAATTGCTATGGTACAGAGTATATTTGCTGCTCTTACCTAAGAAGATTACCCTTTCCATGTCCTACTTGTACATGTCCAGAACGACATCTCCATGTACAAATCAAAACCTCTTGATACACTAAAAATGAATTCATGAATGGTTAGAGAAATGGTATAAATATTGTAGTGCAATTCTCCATCTCAAAAGATAAAGGATAGGTGAAAACAAACAAATTGCCCCTTTCCTTAGGAGGATTATTTTTTAAAGTTCAATACATTTGTATATTTTCCTGAGGCCCTTGATGCAAGCTAGGGCACAGAGAAATTCTTAGGAAATCAATGATTGCTTATATACTATTAGCAATCTGATATGAGTTTCTACAAAAATAATATAAAAAGGTCATGTACAGGCATATTATTATCAATGAGGTAAAAGAGATGCAAGAATCCATTATCTAAGGCCAAAAGTTCCCAAGGACACAACTCTCATATGAAGGAACTCCTGGCAACACCTAACACAAGTAACAAATCCAATATGTAATTGATTGACAACCACAAATGGACCATGGAGTAGAATATTGTTAATATAACACAGAAAACATGCATGCCCCATGATTGTTTAGAACCAAAGAGAAATACATTAGAATCAAGCATTTTGGCTATAAAACAAAGACATTTTTAGCAATGTTAAATGCATTGGGGAATTCCCTCTCATATGAAGTGGGCTACCTGAAAAGGAAAGCATATAAAGAACAAGAATGTAAGCATGATATACTACCTTAGAAGGAAAATTGGGCAAGCAATAAAAATAGAAATGCTAAAAAGTCTGAAATAGAGCATATCTAATCCTAACAAGAGTTAGCTAAAATAAAAAACTCAATAGAAAAACTGAGAGTAACTAATTGAAATTATGATTGCAGAAATTCAAACATGTAAAAGGCACTTGGTTTGGTCAAAGAATAAAAAAGTTTCATCTTAAACAACCATGACATTATTGAATTATAATAATAGGAAAGAATTTTATTCCTTCAACTATAACAAAAAAGCCATTGAGATAACTAAATACACTTAAATCACATCATTATACATTGTATACCTGGATCCTAAAAATAGATACCCTGCCCACCAAAAACAGAGGGACAAGAGAGAAGAGAGAATTTTTAGTCTAATAGACTTATTGATATTAGAACTAAGCTTGAAGGTACTATAGAAGGGGTGTGAGAAATGAAGATAACATAAATTAAAAAAAAAAACAGAACAAGACTGCTCCTATTATTCCTCTTTATTAGATAGGAAATTAAATAAATGCATTGTCTTAAACATTTCATAGCGAGAAAATGTATTTTTTGATCTGATTTAGCTTATATTTCATTTATATCTGAAAATAGAAGCTTTAATAAACCATGACAACATCAATTATTTTCAACTTTCAAGTCTCTTGTGACTGGGATGTTCATTGTTATATGGGAACCATGATAACAAAAGGCAAAGACATTAAAAATAAAGCAATCCTTATTTATCTCCCTTCAATTTACTTTTTTTTTCTAAGTTACAATCAAATCTTTGAATTCCATGTAATATCAAGCATATTTAAAAGTTTAGAAGTAAACTATAGTTTAAATTTATCTAAATTAAATTATGTCTAATTGACCCCTTTCAATAGTTTCTCTATGCATTTTGATGGTTTATGAGCCCATATACTAAAGTTATAATTGTGTTTTTCCATACTATATTTCTCTTAACATTTTGATGGCTTATGAGAGTATATACTATAAGTTTACTTGTGGTTCTCCAAACCATAATTCATTTCTTTTTGTCGATATTTCACACTTTCCTTTGCTCTACCGTGAACTGAATTTTACCCTTTTTGGAGTTACTAGTGTCATTCCCATGCTTTGAATGTGAGTACTTATAACTATGACTAAGAAAAAAAAACACTTTCTCTGCTTTTCACCAATCTGAAATGGAAAAATGAGGAATAAAAATACATGAAAGGCCCACACATGACATCTGCCTATGCATGCATCCCTGTGATTTCATATACCTAGACATTACCAACAATCAGCGACTATCATTTTAACTCCACAAAGTCATTTCACTTATACAAACAACCCTTATATGGTTGCACATAAGAATGGGACATATTTCATCATAGGACATGGAACTTACTGTGGATCCCTTAGACTGAAAGGGTCATGCCCAAATCAAACATTATCCCATTACCTGTATGACCATTTTGAAACATAGAAACTTTTTTTAAAACCTTTTCATCAAATATGCTTGGAGTTTCACAAATTACAGTAGAAATTTATCTTCATGGCAACTCGGTACCCTGAATAATTTGGAAATTTATGTCAATTGCATCTCTGATACCCTAATTAAATTAAACTTTATCTCAGTCCCATCTCAAATTCCCTAACTAATTTGAAATTTATCCATTTCACATTACATATTCCATGCTTTAATATCTGAGAGTAAAATCTACCATTTAATTTGAAACTTAACATAAGTTAGCAATTTATTTTTACCAAGCCGCACACAGACCTTAGATTTTATGAATATGCTATGGCATGATAGAATAGGTTAATTTCACCAACACGGAGGAATGAGCTTTGATACTCTCTCAAAGGAACATATTAAAGTGAATTAGGATTTCATTTGCAATTTTTTATTAAAAATGTTGATACTATCACATTAAAATTTAAATTCATTTCCACCTCAGTATTTACAATTGAAGTCCATCATTTTCTCTCAAATTTAATGGAATGAATCCTAAGGAATTTCTAAACTCAAACATCTAGGGAGTGCTGAACAAAGAAGTGCAGTAAGGGAAAGGCTTGCAGCAGTAATGTAGGAACAATGTATCTCGTTGCAAACTTCCAGTAAGAAATTTGAGAGATGACGCAAAGGCTGAGGGAGGAGCAGCTCGGGTCCAAGATTAAGTTGATTTCCAGGTTATGCTTGGTTGTAAAATTATTGAAATTGAAATAATTGTGTGGGTATAAGGACATAAATAATTCACATGTTAGGAAATATTTCCATATCTTTTGAATTAAATAGGTAAATTTCAATTAATTGTATTGTATTGTATTGTTGAATTTTGAGGGTTAAGTTTGCTGTAAAATTTTAAATTATTCAAGCTGAAGTAAAAAGTGATCCCTTTGACTACCTGATACAAATATTCCATGGATGTAGCACTACTACATGTAGGGGGTTTTTAAAACAATATTTGAGTCAATTGTCTTAACTTAAGACAAAAATAAACTTCTATATTGTCTTTAAGCAGATGTCTCAAAAATTTGTCTCTATAAAGACAATATAGAACATATATTATTATAGTCTCTATAAATACAAGATTTATTTTCTATTAAGAGACAATTTCTAGAGACACTTTCATTTTTGTCTCTTCAGAGACAATTACATTTTTGTCTTTTTAGAGACAATAGTTGAGATTAAAAACATGTTGTCTCTATAGAGGCTATATGTCCATAATTCAAATTATTGTCTCTCTAGAGACAATATAAAAAAATATTTAAAAAATAAATAAATAAAATCATTTTAAATGTTCTTTCAAGGTAGTTTCAACATTCAAAGTTCCCAAATAGTGATTTTAATTACCTTAAATCTCTGTTGTTTATGGATACCAACAGAATAAAAAATAAATAAATCCATTATTTTTAAAGCTAACAACAAAGTAATTTTAAATCTAAATGAAAAAACAATTCTCGAAAGAAACATTGAAAATAATAAGGCAACACACTTATATTTTTTGAAAATGCATTCATGTCATTTGAACATGCAAGATCCTTAGTTGGAACTTCATTTTAAGACATATTATGAGGCAAAAAAATTGTTCTAGATTTCTCCATTCTACAAGAGGGTTTACTATCTAACATAGAAATTCAAAGCTTCAATCACATTAAATGGTGAAAATTAAATTCATATTGAGTTATTAAACCACAATTTCAAGACCCTTGTATAATTGGAATTGGGTTCCTTGATAACAAAGAATTGTAATAATGTATATGCATTTGAATTTACAATTGATTGGAAATTCCGTCTTCATGAAGGTTTTACAAAATATGGAAAATTGACACAGGTCCTGGCAACACAATATAGGCCAATTCTCAATCTATTGGTGACCTACATAATTATCTTCTCCACTACTGGCTTTCACAATTTGAGTTGGCTCCATCTCATGTTTGCAACCTAAGAATTGTTGCAATTGGTATCCAAATTGGTTATGATCTAGTTCTTGAGGAATCATCATATACAATGAATCTAATTTAGGTAATAATCTATTATGATCAACTTCATAGTAAGCTAAAGTTGCAGAGAAGTCTCTATCACTAGCTTTTTGTTGGGCAGTTAATCATTTTTTGGAGGCACACCAAACCACCCATCCTTCTTCCTGTTAAGAATAAAATAATAAATTCATGTAAGGCAAGTTTTATACCATTGCTCAACCATTTCCAAGAGATCTACTTACTGAAATAAAATAAAATAAATGTAGTGCATACCTGAAATAGAAATGTGTGCACTCTTAGTATTTATTCATTGTCACTTTCCTTGCCTTGCCTGATTGCCCAGAGCACCTGCAAAAGCAATAGTAGAGTCATTTTACTTCTTTTTAAATAAAAACCCCTACCATCTTTTTAATAATTAATAATTGAAATACAAATAAAATTTTGCAAAATTATTAAACTCTCAATATAAAAATGGCTCAAAGACAAAATCAATATACTCTTTAGTATAAACATAAATTTTAATGATGAAACCATCTCTATTTTTGGTTGGTAGCACTATTTGTTACCATTCAAATCCCAAAAATTTCATGAATACTATTGAAAATTCAAGGTAGGTTTCAAACCCTTTTAAAATGAATGTACAACACCTATTTTTCTCTGTAGTGGGATGGAAAGTATTTGAAAACTCTTATTATAAGAGTGAACAGAATCTCAAACTAAAACTTGCAGAATCTCAATCAACATTAATACTCAACAAGCATATGGGATTTTCCCTAAATGAGGAGATAGGGGAGAGAGAAGTGAAGTATTCCACCTAGCCAAAGGATGTGAGATCAAGTGGTAATGGAACTGGAAAACATCAAACAAAGAAGAGACAAGTTGGTTCAGAACATAGAAAAAGTCCTCCTTCCCAATGAACTACTTAACTGGATGGTACTATGCCTATTGCAGTAAATCACAGAGAGAACTCTCCCACAAATGACATTACTTATTACAATAAGGAGTTGGTAAGCATGAGAAAATGAGTTCAATGAAGAGAGGCTGAGCAAAATGAATCTTCATTGAAAGGGGTTGGTGGTTTGCATTCCCCTGGAGTGTTAGTAGTGTTGAGTATCACCAGTATGGTCTATTATGTTAAACACCATGGATTACAACATTACGAAAGCTGGTAGCATGGTTCACAAAGCCCCAAATATGAGGATTAGACTGTATAGTGGCTAGCTAAGGATTAGATTATATGGCTTTAATGTAGCTACATTCATATATTCAGTTGAAAATGGAGGGGAGAATAGAGTTGGATTTATTGGTCTAGCAACGCTGATACAAGGAATTATTGAGGTAGGGGAGTCTGGATTTTCTTCTAGCCAAAAGCCTCTTTAGGTGGATTACTCTAGCTGTTATCACTTAGAAATTTCCTGGCTATGAAATAAAATTACCAAGGTAACATGAAACTAATATTTCAGATTAGAAGCTAACCCTTCCAACCTAGAGAGGCACTACAACAACTAGTTTTTAATAAATACAAGGGCTAGATCTTCTGGTTTAAAAAGATGGTGGTAGGGGAGCATGTGAATCCATTGGGAATGGAATCAATATTTAAGGATATCAATTAAAATTTTCAAAGACTCGTTGATATGAACAAGTGTTTTCAAAGGCAGGATAGTTAGTGATCTATCGAACATTAAATTGTTATAGTATGATGGTGGGAAGAGAAATACAACTCAATTATAACAAAACATCTAACACAGGATGAATTTTGTCATAATATCATAAACACTGGTGCAAATATTTGAATCCAAAAATATAGAGCATCGACTGTTGAATTCCATATATGTAACTGTGCATTCAAATATAGAAGATCAACACATCATGATTAACAGAGAAAGGAATCATTCACTAAGAAACAGACTGAAGATGGCCAAAACGAGAATCTTTTAAACAAATATTCAAGTACTTTTGCTTGAAAATATTTCATTTACATCAAGGGATTATAAAAAATACACAAAGATTCACTTAAAGTCCAACCCTCAATCCTTCTTTTACATCTACTATTATAGAAAAATTATAAAATCTTTAGATCCATAATATCCAGAAAAAATAATTTACAAAGTATTAAAATATATATAGCTAGCTAGCTGGTAGCCTGGTTCACAAAGCCCCAAACATGAGGATTCATTATCACCTATTTTTCTCTGCAGTGGGATGGAAAGTCTTTGAAAACTCTTCTTAGAAGAGTGAACAGAATCTCTGACTAAAACTTGCAAAATCTCAATCAACATTAATACTCAACAAGCATATGCGATTTTCCCTAAATTAGGAGATAGGGGAGAGAGAAGTGAATTCTTCCACCTAGCTAGTAGAAGTGAGATCAGGTGGTGATGGAATTGGAAAACATCAAAGAGGCAAGAGGCAAGTTTGTTCAAAACATAATAAATGTCATCCTTCTGCAGTAAATAAATTCTGAAAAATACAAAACAAAAATACTCTAGTACTTTTAACTCGATAATTTTGCAGGAGAAATACTCTGAAAAAAATTCAAGCAAACAGTAAAGATTTTACCCTCCAAAATCCAATAGAATGAATACGTCTGCCAGATGCAAAACTCTAGACGTGTGACCTGTAAAGCTCTCTTATCTTAACCATATATGGATATTTCCATAAGGTCAATTGGTTCTGGCTAAATCAATGTGAGTAGATAATACCCCTATGCTCATTCCTAAAGGAGGACAATCTGCTTAATGGATATGTGTGAGATACATGTTAAAAGCACCAGCCACATCTTTACTCTTTGTCCTCTTTAAGGTATCAGGAGCTCCAAAGACTTGCCAAAACCTAAGAGTCTTATCTCCTGTAGCCAATGCAACAGTGTACCCATCTGGACTTTGAAAATACAAAATAAAGGAAAGACTATCAGCAAAAAGGCTAAGACTGTTAGCACAAACCCATTTAGTGATAGATCAATAGAATGAATACCTCTACCTATTTGAATTGAAAGGAATGTAACAATTTATTCCTAGAACAAAATTGCTATGGTACAGAGTATATTTGCTGCTCTTACCTAAGAAGATTACCTTTTCCATGTCCTACTTGTACATGTCCAGAACGGCATCTCCATGTACAAATCACAAATCTCTTGATACACTAAAAATGAATTCATGAATGGTTAGAGAAATGGTATAAATAAGGAAAATAGTTATGTTAAATAAGAGAGGCTTACAAAATCTTGTTTATTTATAATGTTTTGAATGTAAGAAATTATTCTTATACCTGAAGTGGAAAATTTTCTTAACCAATCTACTTGAAATACATGTTTAAAGAACGATCCACATCTTTACTCTTGGTACTCTTTAAGGTATCAAGAGCTCCAAAGACTTACCAAATACAACGGAAAGGTTGTTATTGTTTCAACACAAAAACAAAGGAAACACTGTTAGCACAAAAACAAAGACTTTCAACACAAAATCCATTTAGCGTTAGATCAATAAAATGAATACCTCTACCAGATGCAACACTCTAGACGTGTGACCTGTAAAGCTCTCTTATCTTAACCATATATGGATATTTCCATCAAGTTAGATAGTTCTAGCTAAATATGTGTGAACAGATAATACCCCTATGCTCATTCATGAAGGTGGAAAATCTTCTTAACGGATATGCATGAGATACATGTTAAAAGCACTAACTGCATCTTTACTTTGTCTTCTTTAAGGTATGAGGAGCTCCAAATACTTTCCAGAACCTAAGAGTCTCATCTCCTGCATCCAATGCAATAGTTTCCCCATATGGACTCTAAAAATACAAAACAAAGGATATATTGTCAACAAAAAGGCTAAGATTGTTAGCAGAAACCCATTTAGCGATAGATCAATAGAATGAATACCTCTACCTATTTGAATTGCAGGTATATTAGCTACTCTTACCTGAGAAGATTACCCTTTCAATGGCAGACTTGTACATGTCCAGAACGAGATCTCCATGTACAAATCACAAACCTCTTGATACACAAAAAATGAATTCATGAATTGTTAGAGAAATGGTATAAAGAAGGAAAAATAGTTATCTTAAACAAGAGAGGCTTAGAGTATCTTCTTTATTTAGAATATTTTGACTGCAATAAATTATTCTTATACCGTAGATAATACCCATGTGCTCATACCTAAAGCAGAAAATTTTCTGAACGAATCTGCTTGAAATACATGTTTAAAGCACTAGCCGCATCTTTACTCTTGGTCCTCTTTAAGGTATCAAGAGCTCCAAATACAAAGGAAAGGATGTCATTGTGTCAACACAAAAACAAAGGAAAGACTGTCAGCACAAAAACAAAGACTTTCAACACAAAATCCATTTAGCATTAGATCAATACAATGTATACCTCTACCAGATGCAACACTCTAGACGTGTGACCTGTAAGTTCTCTTACCATAACCATATATGAATATTTACATAAGGTCAGCAAGTTTTGGCTCAATCAATGTGAGCAGATAATATCCTCGTGCTTAGTCCTGAAGGAGGAGAACCTGCTTAACAGATATGCGTGAGATACATGTTAAAAGCACCAGCCGCATCTTTACTCTTTGTCCTCTTTAAGGTATCAGGAGCTCCAAAGACTTGCCAAAAGCTAAGAGTCTCATCTCCTATAGCCAATGCAATAGTGTACCCATCTGGACTCTGAAAATACAAAACAAAGGAAAGACTGTCAACAAAAAGGCTAAGACTGTCAGCACAAACCCATTTAGTGATAGATCAATAGAATGAATACCTCTGCCTATTTGAATTGCAAGGAATGTAACAATTTATTCCTACAACAAAATCACTATGGTACAGAGTATATTCGCTACTCTTACTTGAGAAGATTACCCTTTCCATGTCAGACTTGTACATGTCCAGAATGGCATCTCCATCTACAAATCACAAACCTCTTGATACACAAAAAATGAAATCATGAATGGTTAGAGAAATGGTATAAAGAATGAAAAACAATTATGTTAAAGAAGAGAGGCTTACAATATCTTCTTTATTTATAATATTTTGAATGCAAGAAATTATTCTTATACCGCAGATAATACCCATGTGCTCATACCTGAAGCAGAAAATATGCTTAATGAATCTGCTTGAAATACATGTTTAAAGCACCAGTTGATATGTAGTATGCTTTCCAACCAGAATGCAATAAAATTGCTAGAAAGTACTAAATATCTATGTCCTCTTACATACTTAAACCAATTCCCCAAAATATTCAGATGAAGACAAGTTGTCTAAAGTCGTCCCTAGTGCATACAAAAGGCTAGGAAATCTTGACCAGACTTGAAGCATACAATTTTTAGATGTCTAGAATAGTATGTTAAAATTTCACTACATGGTAAACAGACCTGCAAACTTAAGGAACTCTCAAAACTACTTATGTGTGCTAAATATGAAATCTCAAATGCTAACTGAAAACTGACATCAAAACAAAAAAATTTACAGCTATCAGAAAATCATCTCTGTTTGCATTTATTAGATTGGGAAAGGCAAAACAGTGCACACACTCTCTGGTAAACTAAATGGATAACAAAAATAGCAGGGACACCTTAACTAGTATGCCCTAATGAAACCCTAATTCTACTCTAGGGATGTGTACCCAGGGTACATGCATGGACACCTTAACTAGTGCATCTTAATCAAACATTATTGAGATTAAAGAAATACTTTCTTGTGTATGAACATTAGAGGAATATGAATGCCATAGTGAAAATATTCCACATAACTAGAAGGGCTTCCATACAGTGGGAAGACACATCATAAAATGAATTTGTGAGAGGAATATCACTTGGAAGAAATTTCCTATAAGTTTTGGAATTACTATCACTATGTGCCATATATTAGGGATGAGAAAGTGAAAATTAAACATTTTCTCAATGAACTATCTCAGTCCTACCAAGATCAGATAAAATTTGATGAGTTCAAGGTTATAGATGATACAAAAAGAAAATTCCAAGTACTATTATCAATAATATAGGAGTCAAAAATATTTGTAGAAGCCATGGAAGAAGAAATACAAAACTTCCTTGAAGGAGAATAGATTCAAATCACAATAATGCAAGACTTTAGGAAAGGGTACCAAGATGAGTTGCTTAGCCAAGATAAAACTATAATAGAATTACCCTATGCAAAGTGGATCTACACTTATAAAAAGCTCAAAATAAAATGCATATTGGATTTTAATCTACACTTACCCTTTGCTGTCTTCCTTGAAACTTCTAACTCAGCTTCCAGTTCCTTTGCAAAATAACATTGAAAGCCACAACATATAAAAACTAAAACAATTTGGTGCCAAAATGATTTTCAACCTCTACACCAAAAAAAAATCAGTGGTTTCAGCTAGCTTGTTTCAATTTTAAGCTTACCTGTTTCCATTTTAAGCTTACCTGTTTCCATTTTAAGCTGGCCTAGCTCACTATTTCTTACTATTTCCCACTCAGTTGGCACCCATGTCTCCCACGTTTCCTACAAATTAGGGTCTTAATATCTATCTCCCGCCACGCACGAATAAATGATTATGTGCTCTGCTGCCCTGAATGTTAGTAAGGGGTATAATCGTTGGGCCTCATGCCCTTAATGCTCATCAAAGAAACCCTCATCTCGTGGCTCTCAAACCCTCGTCTCGTGGCACTCAAACATTGGTGTTTGTCTCTCCATTTTCTCGAGAAACCCTCCATTGTAATGGGGCAAACGAGGCCCTCCTATCACACATAAATTCTGATACTCCTGACACAGGCCACCACCATCCACTGCGCATATTTACAGAACCCTAGAATAATGTAGAGAGGGAATTCAATCTGACACATGCTTAGCATCACCAACTTGACACAACTGCACTCTAGGAGAATATTACGCACAATCAATATGCCCAATGGCACTGTCACCATCTTCATGAATCAAATACAATTGCAAACATTTCTCAAGCTTTTCCAAGAGAAAATTCCTCTGTTCCTTGAAACCCTCTCTCAAACTCTCCAACTCGTTGTACTTATTGATCAGAGAACTCTGATTTTTCCTCAGAGTCGAAGCCGCCTTCTAGATCAAATTTTCCACAACCTCAATCTTATTTTTGCACTTTTTCGTGACCTCCCCTTAAGGCAGGCAGACATTTGACGTAATTCATGAAAATGCCTTGCAATTGATGACGAATATCAATAATGATGGGTCGCTTTTCCTAAATTAGTTCAAGAGTCCAACCACAGGAACCTAATAAATGTTTCTCTCACAACAAAACAACAACTTAAACGCTGCTCTCACAGGAAAACCACACCTTCAACCGTCAATTCCCCACTTTTAAAAGACAATTTTGTAAGGTGCCCTGTTCTTGTAAATACTTATGATTACAAATCGCTCTGCCAAAATTAGTTTGGGAGTCCAGCTGTGGGTTCTCTCACAGGAAACCCATAGGTTAAATGTTGCTCTCACATGAAAACTACACCTTTGACCGTCAATTTTGTATCGTGCCCTGTTCGATTACAAATTACAAATTCATATACCCCATATGATTACAAATTCATAAAATGAGTATTTAGAAAAGGATCACATACTTATGATTTTAAATCAATCTGCAATAAAATATTATGAATTTACACTCGAGCTGGGGAGCAAGTAAAATGAGTTAGACATAGTTAAATTTTATCTTAATAAAGACATCAAAACTGAAGTATTGAAATTTGAGCTATGTCGAGTTATAATAATTTTAATATCCCTTATGAAAATTTCCTTAATTTTGTCTTTTAAAGAAGAACAAATGGTTCAAGGAAGGATTAAATACTTCGTTTTTCATTACAGCATATAAGGATTAACCAATTTAACATTGTAAACATGCATATAGTGGCTATGAGCCCTATTAGAGAAAGATCCAATTATCACATAGATGGGTAAATCAAACATTTGAAGTACTATAAAAATGTGAGTACTAAAAGGAACTACTATAATATATATGGAAACTATAATATAAGAAAAAATGATATATATATATATATATATATATATATATATATATATATATATATATATATATATATATATATATATATATATATATATATATATATATATATATATATATATATATATATACTGGGAGCTATATCCATGCATGTTGTAGGAATGGCATGATCTATAATGAATAATGATAGAAATTTCCATTAACTTCATCTCCTGTATTATTAAAAGGAACATAGTACAAAAAAAAATTGCTTCCATGAAAAGTTACAATGACTTTATGTAACCAATAATTGTGAAGGAAAAGAGAAGGGTCAGTAAAAATAATTAAGAGAGAATAAATGAGGAAGCCATTATAGGATTTAAGTACATCAGTGCAAACAACTATTCAAGTCCTGGTAGGAATGAAGTTACAACAAAAACCCTAGAATTTTTTGGTGAACCAAGAAATGTATGCGATCATCAATAGATATTCTGAGTAAAATAAGGAGTTCTAACCTAACAGATAGAAAATTTGTTTTATTTATTGAAGTTATCATAAAGTTAGAAATTATATTTCACAGCACAAGAAAAATTCTCCAGAAAATCATACCTATGATGAAATCATAAAAGGAATTAGAAATGAATTTTTTAGTGGTTTGTTTTCTTAACGAGAAGGTAGTAGCTTAGTAGTTTACTAATCAAATATTTCTCCACCATCACCTTCAAGTCAATGGGATGGCCGATAGGTCTCATCACATCAGAACTTGTGTGACCGTTATAGCCCTTATTATGGCCGAGTGGATCCTCCATTTGGAATAGGGCTAATTACAACGTAGCATTAAATGAGGACCATGGTTTTTGGGAGATCATAAATGACAGTAAACCTAGATTTTGGGATGAGGCCTCGATGCAGCACCCCAAACTTAATATAGAGGAAATTCTATGTGATATTAAAACCTTTACCACCCATGTAGGTGTGGAGAAAGTTAGATAGTTTTGGTAAGACTCCAATGCATTGACGAAGTGGAGATTTTGGATATCTCTGAATCATTGGCCAGTGTGGGACTCGCCCCTAGATTGGGAAGACCTCACCCTGATTCTGCGTAAGTGTCCTATTCTGAACAAAGGCAAACCAAACAAGCTTCAGTTGGGGCACCTTTCAAAAGGTATGTTCTCTCTTAAAGAATCTTATTTGACACTTTCTACCTCATCTAACCAGGTTCTTGACCCATTATGGAAACAAATCTGGTACTCAAAGTTGTGGACCATGATTTCATCTTTTCTTTGTCTCATCGGGCATGGAAAGATCCTTACGTGGGATAAAATTAGGAAAAAGGGCTTTTGCGGCCCCTTTAAGATCCCCTATTTCATCTTGTGCAGTTTCAGTTCAGGTCGGGTGGGAACTAGTTTTTTCTGGAACAAATGAGTAGTAGTGTTCCTCTTCGGTCCATTTATAGGCTTCTTTGTTGCTGGGTGGAGCCATTGGAGCGAAAATCTTAAGCTCTAGTTAATGTGGCTCATGGGTGGCCACTTTAGGTGAGGTGCATATTTCTGGCTCATGGTAGGTGGTTGTTTTTTCTGTATTTCATGTACTTGGCACCATGGGGAATGGAGGTTCAATTGGGGCTGGTGGTGTCTCCTTCTGTGGGGGAAGTTCGAGAAGTATCGGGAGGGTGGTATTTTTTTCATTCTAGTGGATCTACAAAAGCCATCCATGCACCCTGTTCATCACTTAGGGTATAAATGTTTCCTTCAATGTTGACAATGAAGTCATCCAAGAAAGGTTTACATAATCTCATATCCTAGGTACAAGTGTGCATGTTGGGTCTCGACTAATCACACAGGAAATTGATGAATAGACATGAGAATTTTGTTAAATAATATCACCATGCTCATATGGATCCAAACATATTTCCACCAAGATACTATGTCATCCATAACCAAAATATCATCCACATAGATATACAAGGTTAGTTATTGATATGGAGTTATGTACTCTATGGTACATACAAGTATTATTACACTAGAATGTCACGACTAATCATTAGCGGACTTATTTTACCAAGGTCCCTTAAGATTGTGGTAAAAACTTAGCAGGAACAATTAAATTGGAACTTCAAAGTTTAATTTTGTGTTACTATGACTAGGTTAGGTGTGACTAGGTTAGGTAGGAGGCGCCATGTAATATCTTGACAGAAATACCAACAAATTTTACCGAACAACTATCTCTTTCACCAGGTTTCTAAATTGAGGCCTTAGATTTTGTCAAGGACTGCTCAAATTGCTTACAACAACATAGTATGCCATCCTCAAAATCCTCCACCTCCTCAAGTAAAAAATTAATATTAGGGGAAGGAAAATTTATTTTGAATCCTAACACACAAATAGGATTTTTGCTACTTGTTTTATCAAGAAATATAATTCTATTAATGAAACAAGATGACTTTGTAGTCAACAAATGTTAACGCTCAAAATAGTCTTGTGAAACATTTCGATCACCTAAGTAGAACATATAGATGAAGGAGATGCTAAAGATGAGACTCCCATAATAGGTACAACTTAAGCTCCACCAATCAATATCCCATTCTAGTAGTTTGAGTTAATTTGATTGTCCCTCTTTAATGCATCCATCACTACAACACATGAACTCTTGAAGCCTAATATTTTCATATATTGAAAAGTCTTGGTTGATGCAATCCCTCTACTCTAGTACTTCTCACATGGATAAGTTGTCAATATATTGTGTGTAAAGTTAAGATAATTTGTGATCCCATTTTTAGTATCATGAATTAAATATTCCCATCCATTCTCTACTTTATTTTGTACAAACATGAGAAGGAGACATGAAAACTTGACTTACTAGTGACGTGACTTCTAAATAATCCACAACATCATAAGATGATCCATAGAAACATCACTAAAAGTCAACCCATATTAAATAGTTATCAATTTAATAATTCATTATATAGTTTAATATATGTTATTTTCTAAATAAACCATGTTTGATAATAATTTTGTTAACAATAACAAAAAATCTTATATAATAGAATATGTTTGTGTTTTTTCGTTAGCAAAAACAAAGTTGATCATATTTCTATTCGATTTGAAAAAAATACACATAGTAGATACTTATAGCATTCACAAGGAATTGAGGTCATTATATTATCGTTACAAATTTCTATCTCAATATTTAAAATTCCAGCAAAAATATTAAGAAGCCCATAACCCTTTATAAAATTGATTGTAAACATCTAGTATTTTAAATATTTATAATTAAATTATACCATGATAAAAGTTTAATTACTTCCAATAAGGAAATGATGTACTCTATCGTCACCTAGAATAGAGTACTCTCTCAAAGGTCTATGTAGATATGACATTCTATTCACTCAAGATTTATTATTGCATAAAATATTTGGAGTTCTACTCTTCACGTAACCATAGAACTTATTTCTCCAGATATTTCAAAAACAAGTCACGCATGAGCCATCAATCCATTACTATGTTGTCTCTTCTTAGCCTTGTCCTCAATTACACAAGAAAAAGTGATGCCATCTTCTCCTTCTTCTCCCTCCTTATATAGAATACATTGATGGTAAGGAACCCAAACCCTATGGTCCACCTATCATTATATAATTATTCCTTTGTCTTAACATTTTCCATTCACATAAACCTACATTATATATTATTCTTCCTTCGTCTTTAATTTTGTAATGATCAACATATTAATTAATTAGTAAAATGTATACCTCTTACAAATTTCAAATTTATGAATGGAATGTCAAGAAAAGGTATCATGTAGATATTGAACATTACATGTCTTAAATCAATATAGAATTTTCATATCTTTAAATATTGCACCACTAAAAGTTGCACCAATGCTCATTTTGCACATACCAAACAAGATTTTAGAAGGAGACCCAAATGTGAGATGAACACCACCATCATAGAACTTTAATTTGAAAATCTGAAAAACCCAACTTTCCCATTTAATAAGAAAACGATAGATAGGAAATGTAGGTGAAAATGTTGAAAAGCATAACAACTTGGTTCTTTCTCAAATAACTTTTCTTGATGAATCGAAATAGTGTAATCCTTTGTAGAAAAGTATGAGCTCTGAAATGTTCCATGATAATTGCATATTCTTGGGGCTTTGTTTTCAAGGAAAGGTCCAACATTCACTCTAAAGCAACTATGATCATGAATAACCATTTTGTGAATGCTAGTAGTCAACCAGTAAACCAACCACAGTAGAATTTGAAATCGAAAAGGTAAAAATGAAAATTAAGTATGTTAACACAAGAGTTCAATAAGAACTTGAATTTGGTTACTCATGCCTACTAGGGAGATATTTCCATTAAAGAAAATCATAACACAAGCAACAATACAATGAAGTATAAGTGATTTGAATGGTGATGTTACCAAAGATGTAAGTGAAGGACAGGGAAATTTATGGTGATGATGGGAATGATAGATCTCGAAGACAACATGATGATGTTGTTGGAGAGGGACATATCATTGTGGAGAGATGGATTTAGTTTCTAAAAGGGTCTCAACTCAATCTACTCAATTGGATGGGTTGTTTATCTCAGATATAGTGAGATTGGTTAAATTCAGCTTATCAAGTTCATGACAGTAGGAGAGGGAGGTGAAATAGGGATGGGAAGCTTAACAATCCTCCCCAAGGAAAATAAATTCTTGCATGTAAAGGTAAAGGGAATGCTAGGGGGATAATTTGATGCAAAGAAAGGGTGAATTATGCCTCTCTAAATGCACATCATGAGACCGTGTTTAAGATTCACCATTCTGAAGTTGCGAGAAGACTAGAGTGTAAGCACAAGAGAGAAGCTAAACATATTGCGGGTTGAGAAGAGGGTCAAGAAGGCACTTTCTGGTTCTTCCTCTTTTATATTAGAGACACAATATTTAACAGTTTTTATATGGTATATAGTAAATATGAGATGGATTATCAAGCATATCCTAGCAGGGGTGTTGTTGGACTATCACATTGGAAAAAATGATCTAATGGATAAAATTAATGCCTACTTCCATAGAAAATTTCAATGTTGAGGAGCAACTTGAGAGGGGTATTTGATGGTTTCCTAAGCTAGGTCAAGTGCTTGCAATGTATTAAAGATCAAATTCTGTTGCAAAGTCTCATGAGGAATATGATTATGCAATAAATTCACATGAAAAATTGGAAGTCAAAGTCTAGGACTCATTACAAAGAAGTGGTTCAAACAATCATCACTAAGTTTTGAATGGGATCTAAAATTTTACTCTATCAAAATTGAATGAAGTTGGAACCACTCTGAAACAACCCTAAACAATTAATGTTAATATTCAAAATTTAAGTAAAAGTTGACATTATCTTTATCTTTCCTTTTCAAAAAGGAAAGATAAGGAGAATCTCAACTTTTACTTTAACGTTAATAATTAAATATTACCATTAATTACTCGGGTTAGGTTTTGTAGGGCCCTGGGGTTAAGATATTTTTTTCATTTTAAGTAATTTTTATTAAAAAATTAATATTTGGTGGTCATTAGTTATGTTGTGCTACATTCTTGAGAAATGGTCAGTTTAGTAGAGAACTAGTCATTTTCGTGTTTTAAGATCAGTTCAATACAAGACCAGCATTAGCCAATCGGAACGACCAAACTAGACTAGTACAACTCTAAAACCATTGGGACCAACAATTCCACTAGTTCTAGGCCAGTACCAATAACACTGTGCCCTTCTCATCTTCCTCTCAAGTCGTTTTGTTAGATCCTTTCATGAATGGTGATTTGGAGAGTGCCATAAACTGTCAGACTGTTGTGAGCACCTAAGATCATAAGTAGTTAAGCCTTGACAAACAAAAATTTCCAAGGAACTAGTACAGACATCCCAAAACATATTTAGTGAGGATGTGCATGCAAGGAACTATTACAGACCTCTTAAGATACTTAGTGAGGGCATGCATGACCAAAAAGCATCAGAAAAATTTATCAACCCTCAAAAACACTGCCCAAAACATTGAAGTGTGTTTAAAAACAAATTTGTGGTCGACTATTAATGCTACCAACAATCATTCCCTCTCTAATTTCACAAGAATCTCCTACTCAATATACCTCCTCCACTATGGTTATAGTAATTTCTTGCAACTCTGTGAGCTATAAGAGATTAAAACTACCTTGGAATCTTCACTAATCTTAGGCAACTTGACTTCTCTGCATGCCCCAACTACTTTTGGGTAGATTGATTAGTCAACTAGATGATCGCTGAGTTTGACTGAAGTCCCACTACCTAAATTACCTTCCACTAGTTCCTCCAAAAGTTAGAAATGGTTTAACTGTCAACAACCTAAGATAATTGACCTTTATTGCCACAAATTAGCATTCACATATGCAGAACTGAACTCTAACTCCTCCATCTCAAATTTATTGAGTAAACTAGGTGACACGCACCATGTCACACAAGTTAACATCATCCAAGTTGTCTCTTGATGTGGACATTCGAATTTTTTCAATTTAATCAAGGAAAAATCAAATTGATAATTTCTTCCTGCATTTTTCAACACATAGTTCACTAGATTGTATTACTTTCACTATGAACTTGGCATAGTTCGCATGTTGAGTTCATAAGGTTTTGGTGTGATGTGGTTCTATGTGTTGTGTATATAAACAATAGGTTTCCATCTCTTGCCATTATAAACAAGACTCCCTATGAAATGTGCTATGGCCACATTCCTTCTGTGAGGCATCTCAGGGTTTTTGGTTCCTCCTGTTATGCCTTCATACTTAAGCAACATATAAAAAAACTCAGTGCAAGGAGTCACAAGTGTATCTTCATTGGGTACTCATACCTCCAAAGCATACCATCTCTATGATGAAGTGAATAAGAAGTTTATAATATTTAGAGATGTGATATTTCTTGAGTCTTCCAAGATTGACAATGTTGTTGAGTGGCAACTTAATCGTTTGAATAGGTTCAAACATGCAAAGTATTTTCAAGAGTTTGATAGTGATATTCCACATCTCCTTCTCTTAGCTCTATACTTTCTATGAAGATCCTTGAAGAAATCAGGTTGAAGGAAATTCCTACTCCTGCTTTGTTAGGAAATAGCTAAGAGACCACAAGTAGCAGGTAGCCAAATTTGATAAGAAGTCAGGGTATATGCAAGATACAAAGCAAGGATTAATGCAAAGAAGTAATGCAAAGGAGTGTACTAAATATATACATATCATCAAAAATATTTCATCTCACTTAGGATGCCTTGCATCGTGCCTAGTTAGTCATAAGATCATGTTGGTCACAATCTCTATAGCTTAAATAAACGAGTGGTATTGCTCTTCATATTCTAAGCTATGTAATAAACAAGTGAAAGGGAGCAGGACACGTAGAGGAAACACAAGGAATGACTTTCAGTTCTTGCAACCATGCATGTCATTAAAGACAAAATGATACGAAAATGATAAGAAAACTTTTAAGCTGCAGTAAGAGGTGTATTTCAAATGATGTGCTTTGTTTTCCATACCTAGCCTCCGAAGGGTTATGCATAAGATGGAGTCTTCATGCGGTCCCGATATTCTATCATACCTTGGGTTCCTTGGTATGCTTATTTTTATCCTCAACTACTTGAGAGTCATCTATCATGTCATCTTTCTTCGTGGCCCCTGAGAGACATAATTATGTAGTTTCAGTGAGTAGTGATTGTTGCGAGATGAGGCCCTGGGAGGACACATTTACAAAGTTTTAGTTGGATGAGAGGCACTACTATGGGATGAGTCCCTAGGAGTAAACATCTACATAATTTCAGGATGGACGGGAGACTGGGTAATCAAGTGGAAAAACTGCACAATTTCTTAAGACATTGGATTCTGGGTGAGGGGAGGACATTGGAGGAAACCACTACGCAGTTTTGAATGCTAAGGGAGGTTGAGATTTATGCGTGTTGTACAGTTCCAATAGGCAAGGGAAAATATTGAGGGTTACATATGTGAAGTGTGTAGTTCAGAAAAGTTGGTTGAGGCTAGGTTGATAAGGATACTAAGAAATTTGGCTAAGTGTGCGAGCAGTGGAACTGATGTGAACGATGATAAAACTTGACTATGATCACATACTTGAAAACTTAGCAATACAACATAGACCATACCGAACATATAACACATACTTCGCTTAATGCAACAACCTTTGTGGCATCTTACATCAAGTGCGGCTCCAATGATAGACTTTGCGAGCATGATCCACTATGTGAAATGAGTGTGAAACATGTCACAAACCTCCCTCTGCATGACAAGCGATAACCCACATGCCCAAAGATGACACATTCTATGTAAAAATAAAAGCATGAACGAGTCTTAAGATTGAAAAGGGGAGCTTGAGATCATGATCAAATTAGAAATAAGTGACTAAGGAAGGATTGATCACAATATCCATTGTAGTCTCCAAAATTTAAGTGCAAGCTAAAATTTTCGAGGGTGTCGTAGCCACTACAACAAAACCTTCACCTTCTTGCTAGCTTCTTTTCAACCAGTTCCTTGAATTCTACAAACTTGGAGAATGTCTCATCTTTCTTCCACATGAAGAGGATAGAATGCTATTGTGAGAAGTCATCAATAAAAATGACAAAATATTTGTGTCTGACAGTGTAGGTTATCGAGAAAGGTAAATAAACATCATAGTCGATCCTTTCTAGGACTGCATGTGCTTTTTTGTCCGGATCATGGAATGTGGATTTTATGTACTTCCGCAACGTACATCATTTGCATACATCCTACTGCTTAAGTGCTCCTTTAGGGAGGCCAATGGTTATTTGTTGTATAATATTCGAGGTACCATGATGGAAATGACCAAGTATTTTCTGCCAAATCTCATCGACATCGAGACCACCACTTCTCTGCCTTAGTGCTTAATGGAACACAATCCTCCACATCTAGCTTGTACAGGTTCTTCACACGAACCCCGATCTTCCTCACCTATCTCGTGGCTATGTATCAGGAACGCTTTTCCTTTATCTAATATCACTTCACAACCATGGTAAAAGAACCAGTTGGTGAATGCTAGTAGACAGACCCATAATCCTTTACCTTTACCTTCTTTTACTAGCGCCTCGTATTGAAAATTTGAAGACAAAATATTTATTTTCTCTTTAAAAATTGTCTTAAAATTCCCCTCCATGTAGTAGTGCCGAATGCAATGATAGACAAGTTGTCTCTAATCGTATCATCAAATATGAAAGGGATAGAAGAGGAATTGATGTCCGAGAAATCTTGTGAGTAAAAGTTGTCGTGTTCTTCTTAGTCGACTACCCCCACAAAACAAAGAGCCCAACAAATCATTGCCTTTAAATAAGATAACGTGAATGGTAAGTAAAAGAAAAACCTTGGTATAGGCGTAGGACAAACGTAGCTCCCTACAAGCTGGCGGGCTTATGGTGCACTGTCAGAGTTAATTTTGCAGTTGTTAGATAATATTGCCTTAAATTGATATGTTTGTGTCTTAATTGTTAATTGTATTAAATAGGTTTCATCTAAAGTGGCCATTATCTTAAATATAAAGTTTTGTCTTAAAATATTTTTGTCTCAAATTGTTTTTTTCTTAAATATAATTTTTTATCTTAACATAACTTTGTCTTAAATTGTTTTTGTCTTAAATATAAAGTTTTGTCTTTAAATGTCTGTCTCAAACTAATTTTGTCTTAAATATAAAGTTTTGTCTCAAAATATTTTAGTCTTAAATTAATTTTGTGTTAAATATAAAGTTTTGTCTTAAAATATTTGTCTCAGACTACTTTTGTCTTAAACTATTTTTATCTTAAATGTAAAGTTTTGTCTTAAAATATACTTCTTTTGTCTTAAAATATTTTGTCTTAAACTATTTTTTTCTTAAAATATTTTTGTGTCCTACTGTTTTTGTCTTAAAATTTATATTTAAGAGAATTCAATTGATATTAAGTTTTAATGTAAAATAATTAAAATATAAAGTGATTTTTTAAGACAAAATTTTTCTTTTGTCTTAAAAAAATGTCTTAAAAGTGCCCTTGGTGTAGTAGTGTAGCAGTCACAAATCTCAGTATTCCATAAAACACTTTAAAAAAACTCAATATATATATATATAATTTTAAAAAATATAAATATGAATATAATAACTCTTTATGTAAACTAAAAGAAAATACTTTTATTGTTTATATACATACATGCTTACCCTTATTCTCTATATAAATATTGTTATTTTCTTGAAGCCAGCCTGCTTATAATATCCATATCCATTTCACTTTTGTTAATGCATCAAAACTATATATGTGTGTGTGTGTGTGTGTGTGTGTGTGTGTGTGTGTGTGTGTTCAATTGCAAATGTTGATTTGGTTGATGATGGGAATTTTGTTCATTTTCCTTTTTCTAGAGAAGGTTATTTCTTCTTATCCTATACATAATCATTGTTCACATCTTATGCATGAGTATAAATCGCTGAAAGATATTTCCCAAGTGTGTCATGTTCTATTATTTTCTCTTCGTTGCTAGTCCTCGATTAAAAACCCAAGTATAACTTTCTCACTTTAATCCTAGTGACATTGCAAGTTTTGGAGCAATGGCTAGGTTTATGATCCTTCTTATAGTATGAATGATAGGAATGAGAAGAGAAGGGACATTGTTAACATTAGACTTAGGATGAGAGTTCGATTTAATATTCTCGTGAGTTGTCGTCAATTGTGAATGATCACTGGATCCAGGCACCTATAATCGAGGTTGTGCACAATCAGAAAAAAATAGAGAGAGAAAATGAGTTTTGCTGGGAATTCTTTTTTAAACATAGTTTGTATATCAAAATAATGCATCCATGATGGTTACGTATGTTATGCTATTCATTGATAGAGTCTTAGTTTGGAATAGGTTTCACAATTTTATTTTTATTAAAAATATGGTTCAAATTAATCTCTAACTAATAATTTTTTTCTAGGTAGTCACAGTCTGTTTCTGTTTTGTTTTCTAGATTTTTGTGTGGTTGATATATTCTCTCAACCAACAGATTATGTATCAAAGATAGTTTCCTTATGTTGAAACAACAGTTTATATATTTATTTGTAACATTATTTGATTAAACTAAATATAGAGATTTCCTTATAAAAACTTAACAAATTTGAATATTCTTTCTCTAAGTAATGAAAAAAAGTTTAAATTGATAACTAAATTTAATTTTAAATTTAATGAATTTAATTAAAATGAGAGCTATATATATAGAAAATTTAAAGAAACAGACAGAAATAACATTACGAATTTCTGAGGATTGCTAAGAATTACTCTTACTAATATTCAGGCTAAGACCGGCTATTCAGCAGCTTACACCTTCCATCATTGGGGTTTATCACTCAGACATCTAATCTCAGTTTGTAGTAATGGTGGATTCCCTAAAGCTACTGTGTATTAAAAAATCAAATTTGAAGTATTTGACAAAAATTCCATTACTAATTTGTAAGGCTGCTGTTAGAATAATCATCTTTAAATATATAAAACCCTGTAACATTATTGTTCCTATTTACTGGAGGTCTACTTATGTGATAGAATTTACTTGCTAATTAATCAGGTAGAAAAATTTGTATCAGCATCAGACTACCAATTGTTTCTCTTCCAATGTTTAATTATGTTTCTGTAGTTTACCCCCTTTCTAGTAACTAATCTTATTTGGTGGAAAACATTGAAGATTCATTCAGGTGTTCAAACTACAAAATTGTAAGAATGGTTTTTGATCTGGATATTCACCGCAGGAATTGTCATAATGATCGTTGAGCTGGAGATTCATCACTGAGATGCTATAAAATGAATTTCACGTGAATAAATTTGATCCTCTCCCTATTTAAGATGGATCTATACTCGTATGATATAGGAAGTATTTGAAAGTTGTATATTTTGATAGTATTAGTCAACATTATCTTTTACATTTTTTTATTTTTTTTTACAGAAAACATGTTCAATATATATATATATATATATATATATATATATATATATATTATTATATACCAAGTATTTGAAGGTTGTATATTTTGGTAGTATTGGTCAACATTATCTATTGCAACTTTTATGTTTAGAGATTTTTACATTTTTAAATTATTATTTAAATTTGGTTATATGATTGTTTGTCAAAATGAAATTTTAGATTATTCAAATTGTATTTTAAATGTATAAATAAATTTAAGATTTTGAAAAATATTAATTATATTTAGATTATGTAACTTTAATCATTTTTTTGAATTTCAAATTAAATTATGAAGAAAATGATAAAAAAATGTGATGAAAAAGTGAAAAAAAGAAGAAGTGAAAAACAAAAATGTATAGACCACATGAAATGCATATAGATATTCAGTGGATGTAGTCTATAAAACACTTACATGAAAAAAAACCGAAAAATACAACTATATATATATATATAGCTCATTATACTTTTATATGTTTATATACATGCTTACCCTTATTCTATCCATATAAATAATGTTATTTGTGTGAAACCAAGGATCTGCTTATAACATCCATTTCACGTTTGTTTCCTTTAATAACGTTATTTGTGTGAAACCAAGTATCTACTTATAGCATCCATTTTATGTATTTTCTTGTTTCTAGTAATGTAGCTTCCAGTTCATTTGGTCTTTTCTCAGAGACTCCTAAATTTCCTTAACAGTTGTTAAAACTTTTACTCTTTTGTTATGAAACTAGCTCACAAAAAGATAGAAAAGATAGATAAATGCCTTGGAAATAATCCTCCTCGAGGGGGCAACCTCCTTTACTTTACACAAATGAAAAATTCTTAGATGATTCAAATGACAAAACCTCCTTTCTATATATAGGAGTCTACGGGTTCACAATATAACCAAGCCGACCTAACAATAATAATATAAAGGCACAAAAATAACAATAGAAGGATTCCATGGGGCACAATAATAACAATATAGGGACAATAGGGGCACAATAATAACAATAAGGGATACAACGACAATAGTAATGGGGGAATCACTAATATTATAGGGACCTAACATGCCCCTCTCCTTCAAAAAAGTGTTGTCCTCACCGCTTGAGTAGTTCTAGATGCTTCTGTATAAAATTCTCATCCTCCCACGTGGAGCCTTCAATGGGTAAGTTCTTCCACTTGATGGGATACTCTAAAAATGATCTATTTCGTAGTTGTCAAGTTTTTGTTTTTTTTACTACTTTAGGTTCCAATATGATTTTTCCTTCCTCATCAAGTTCTGGCAATATTGTCTGAACTGGAAGCTTATCACCTATAAGCTTTTTTAAGCACGAAACATGGAAAACTGGGTGCACTCGCGAAGCTACATGAAGCTCCAATTTGTATCCCATAATACCTATCTTTTGCAACACCTTGTACGGACCATAATACTTTGGTGATAATTTGTTATTCTTCTTAAATTTCTTGAGGGACATTTATTTATATGGTTGTAGCGATAGGAATACCCAATCACCTACATCAAAACTTCTTTCAATGCGATGTTGATCTGTCTACTGTTTCATTCTGTTCTACGCTAAGGTGAGATTATCCTTTAAGAGTTGGAGAACTTGTTGTTGATGCTCGATGTGATCTTCCATTGCTTGAAACTTAGAATTTTAGCTTAAATATGATGTGATGGATGGTGGATGATATCCATAAAGTGCAATAAATGTGGTCATTTTTGTTGCAGTATGGAAGGAAGTGTTATACCACCATTCATCAAGAGGCAACCATTTGACCCATTGTTTCTGTTTATCAGATACAAAGCAACGAAGATATCCTTCCAAACATTTGTTTACTATCTCAGTTTCCCCATCATATTGAGGATGATAAAATGAGCTATGAGCTAACTGAGTACCAAGACAAGAAAATAGTTTTGTCCAAAAATTTCTGGTGAAAATGGGATCTTTGTCACTTACAATAATCTTTGGGTTTCCATGTAGCTTTTAAATTGTTTCCATAAATGCAGTATAAACTGTACTCACTTAAAATGGATGAGATAATTCACAAAAGTGTGCATACTTGGTAATTTTGTCCACTACCACCATGATAGAACTCTTTCCTTCAGAGTTGGGTAATTTTGTGATTAAATCCATTGAAACCTCCTCCCAACATTGGCTTGGAATGGATAAATTTTGTAATAGTCCTTGAGTCTTAATTGTTTCAACATTATTTTGTTGGTAAACCAAACATTCGACCACAAAATTTTGAATATCCAATATAAGGCCATTCCAAAAAAAATCCTTCTTAACCCTGTGGTAGGTTTTTGGAAATCCTGAGTGCCCTCCTAAGGGAGAGGTGTGAAATTCCCTAAGAATCTTTTGTTTGAGTTGGGAATTCTTACATAGGTTACCAGATCCTTGTACCATAATGAATCATTTTTCCAGATAAATGTATCAGATGTACTGGGATCTTATTGTATCTTTTGAATGAGTGCCCACACTTCCTCATGATTCTTCCATTCATCCCTTGCTTCATTTATCCAATCTAATTGGATAATAGAAATGGTGCAAAGAAATTCTTCCACATCCTCATCCTTTATTGAGAGTGCATCTGCCACAACATTTTTCTTCCCTTTTTTGTTGATGATTTCAAAGTCATAACCCAACATGTTTGTGACCCATTTTTGCTGCTCTTCTGAAGATAATCTTTGTTCTAAAAAGTATTTAAGACTATCATAATCTCCTTTTACCTTGAAGTGTCTTCCCATTAGGTAGGGTCGCCATTTCTTAAGTGCATGCAATATTGCCAAAATTTCCTTCTCATAAATAGCTTTGGGTAAATATTTTCCTTTGATTGGATGACTTTCGAAAGAAATGGGTCTTTCTTCTTGCATTAAAACAACACCGATTCCATTTCCTGAGGCATCACATTCCACAATAACGGTTTTTGTGAAGTCTAGTGTAGCTAAGACTGGTGCTTGGCACCTTTCCTCTTTAAGATGTTCAAAGGCCTTCATTGTTTCTAGAGTCCATGAAAATGCATCTTTATTCAATAATGTTATTAGAGGTGCTGCTATTCTCCCATAATTCTTAACAAACTTGTGATAATACCCTGTCAACCCTAGAAATCCTCATAGATGCTTTATGGATGTGGGGACTTTCCATTCCTTAATGGTTTTAATTTTGTTAGGGTCTACCTTAACACCTTCATGAAATACAATATGACCCAGATATTCCACCCCTTGTACTACAAAGAAACATTTGGAGATTTTTTCATATAATTATTTCTCCTCCAATAGTTTGAGCACCATGTCAACATGTTGGACATGATCCTTCCAAGACTTGCTATAGATTAGTATATCATCAAAAAATACTAACACAAATTTTCTAAGGAAGGGTTTGAAAATGGAATTCATTAAACCTTGAAATGTAGAAGGTGCATTAGTAAGGCCAAGAGGCATGACCAAAAATTCATAATGAACCTCATGAGTTCTAAATGCTATTTTTGGAATGTCTTCAGTCTTCATTCTGATTTGATGATATCTTGAACGAAGATCCAACTTGGTGAAGTAAATTGATCCATGCAATTCATCCAATAATTCATCAATCACAGGAATGGGAAATTTATCTTTAATAGTGAGCTTGTTGAGCTCCCTATAATCTGGACACATGCACCATGATCCATTCTTCTTGTGAACTAATACTACTAGAGTAGAGAAAGGACTTTAAGTAGGCTGAATTATACCAAACTCTAGCATTTATGTAACCATATGTTCAATTTCACTCTTTTAGGCATAAGGATATCTATACAGCCTGATGTTTGGAGGAACACTTCCTGGAATCAAATGAATAGCATTATCATTATCATGAATAGGTGGGAGACCTTTGGGAGTCTCAAATACCTTGGAATGATTGTCCAAGAATTTTTGGAGCTCTAGAGAAATAGATGATTTCGATGTGGGAACCTCTAGCGAACATAATTGTGCAATTACACCTCATTGTTCCTTCTTTAGAAGCCTTGTCATACCATTAGAGTTGATTATCTTTCTTGGTTTCCCTGTAATACCCCTTAATTCAAGTTCCCTTCCTTCTGCAGAAAATTTTATGAAAAGTTCTTGAAAAGTAAAAGCTATTGTACCCAAGGATTGTAGCCATTGGACTCCTAGTACAAAATAAGCATCACCCATTGGAATGGAAAGCATTGGGCTATTCAATACATATTCTCCCATGGATAATTTGATAGTATGGCACTTTCCATAGCAATTTATGGTTCCTCCACTTGCAACCATCACTTGACACTCTGGTGCTTGATATAGGAAGCAATTCAATTCATTTGCTATCTTACAATGAACAAAATTATGGGTACTTCCCAAAAAATCAACACTATTACCTTTTTCTTCTTGATATATCCTTCTATCTTGATACTTTGAGGAGTGGTAATTCTAGCCAATGCATTAAAAGATATGGTCAGATTCATTTCTTCTTTTTCTAGGGTTTGTTCCTGGAGTATATCCTCTTTTTTTGACATTTCTTGTTCCTTTTCTTCCTCCTCTTCACAATGTATGTAGAATAATTTCTTCTCAGCACACTTATGACCTTTAGTGTATTTGCTATCAAACTGTAACAAAGCCCTTTTTCTCTTTTTTCTTCCAATTGTTGTGGTGTCAACATTGTAGGTTGTGGAAGGCTAGGGGCAACAACACTTCCATCTTTATAGTTGTGAGTGGTATGCTTCATGCTTTCCATAATTTTTCTTTCCATTTTTCTTGCTAACCTAAATGCCTTCTCCAATGAATCAGGTTCCCAAAGGCGAACCTCATGTTTGATATTATCATTTAAAGTCCATATGAACACATCAATCCTATGCTCCTCTGGAATACCATTTACCCTTATGCTCAGTTTTTGGAAGTCCTCAATTTTCTCCATCATTCAACCCTTTTGTTTCACAATTGGCTAAAAAAGGTGTTGATTTTTTTATCCTCATAATATGTTATCCTTTCTTCCATAAAAATTGCCCAAGTGACAATTTGTTTATGAGGGCAAAGCCATCGATATCGTACAAAATGATTTGGTTCAAATATAAAGTTGCAATACGTACTTTTTGTGTGTTTTGCACATTATGGAGATCAAAAAATTGTTCCATCTGTAGTATCCATGTTCCGGGATCCTTGCCATCAAACTTCCTCATATCGATTTTTGGGACATGGTGGGTCTTCAATCCAACATTAGAGTCTATGAAATCATGATTAACATTTATTTTGTTCTCATCATGAGTTTCCTTTACTATCATTTCACCATTAGTGACCATTTATTGTAGAAAGTTATTCAAATTTATCTTCAATTCTTCCATCTTATCATCCATGCCATTCATATTAGCTTCCATCTTAGCATCCATGCCATCCATCTTAGTTTCCATGCTATCCATATTAGCTTCCAAGTCCTTCATCTTAGCTTCTACACCTTTCTTTAAACCATCCATCTTAGCTTCTACGTCTTTCTCTAAACCATCCATCTTATTTTTTGTTACATTTTGTGCGAGTGAAATTTGTTGCACTTAGTTTCTTAATATTGATATATCATGTTGCATTTCTTCCTCTTCTTCATGAGTCATGCTAGAGCTTTCAAGTTGCTTACTAGGTGTTTCCATTTTCTTTCTTCGGGGCATCAATTACCGATAATAATGCCTCACTATGCCCTTTGAATTCCTTCAAACTAATTTTTCAAACCAAGCTTATGCAAAAATTTAAAAAATACACACCTTTTTTCACTTGTACGAGCTAGATATTGAATTTGATGTACCTCTATAATTTTGGATCTCCTAGTTCTGAAGTCATGACCTACAGTATTCCTCTGTGTCCTCTTTCCAATGCCACCAGTCTGATCAAAATTGGGTTCTCCAAGAAAGAGTTATGGCAAATATCCCACAGTGGTGTGATTATAGACTAGTTTAGTAGAGTGAACTTGTATGACATGCCACATCTCACTGTTTAGACCTTAGTAACTTAAAATGATACACAGAAAACTAGAGGCTGTCTACTTTCTGGATCTTCTAACGGGATTTCAATCTGATGCTCAAAACAAAAGTTATGAAGATTTTTCCCAGGTCACCTGTTTTGAATGTAATTCGGGTGTCTGCAAAAATGCCAAAACCTTTAGATCATATCTCCACAAATGTAGCGAGAAAATCTCTAAAATTTGGACCCGAAGTTCAGAACTATTTTGGCCCAAATGGGTTTGTTTTTTAGCTTCTGAAATGTTGCAGAATTAAAGTTATAGTGAAAATGGCACGATGACCTATTTGGAGCAGCGAAACCCTAGAATCCAAAGCTCTAATACCAAATTTTATGAAACTAGCTCACAAAAAGATAGAAAAGATAGATAAACACCTTGGAAATAAGCCTCTTCAAGGGGGCAACCTCCTTTACATTACACAAATGAACAATTCTTAGATTATTCAAATGAGAAACCCTCCTTTCTATATATAGGATTCTATGGGGTCACAATATAACCAAGCCGATCTAACAATAATAATATAAAGGCACAAAAATAACAATATAAGGATTCTATGGGGCACAATAATAACAATATGGGGACAATAGGGGCACAATAATAACAATAATGGATACAACGACAATAGTAATGGGGGAGTCACTAATATTATAGGTACCTAACATCTTTCCCTCATAAAAAATTATTAGGTTCCCTGTAATGTATGCAAAAGTTGCTAGCTACACATTTAACTACAAGTTAGTTGTTCTATATTTTTTGAACCTTTCTATCCTCTCCATACATTGACTAGAATTTCATGCAGTACTAGGTTGGAAAGGATGTATTGGTAGCCTAAATTAGGCCATGAAAAGAAAGGGTCTGGAACGCGCGTCACGGTACGAGGTTGGCAACGATGTATTGGTAACCTAAATGAAGCCATGAAAGAAAGGGTTTGGAATGCCTATCGCTGCATTGGTGAGTGTTTCTGACATGAAAGCTGAAATTTTTTCCATGAAGAATATTGAAAATTGCTTTGGGATGGAAATATTTATTCATTTGGACAGTTATAGGGGCACACTTACCGAATAAACAACCCAGTCCATGCTAGGCCCATTTAATTATATTCATCCCTTCAGCCTAAATATTAGGATACTTTCCCCTCTCTATCTCTCCATGTCACTCCCGTGCACCTCCCAAGGTCATCGAACCAGGACCTATAAACCCTAGAAACTCTCTAGACAACATCATCATCAAAATGCCAAATGCAGAAGTATTGAGGAATGGGCGTGCTAAGGAGATCTACCTATTTTGAATAGTAGGATTATCATGTTGGATACAACCAATGGATTTTTGAACTCTCATGACTCCCATGCTGTATGTAGTAACACCATCCTCAAATTTCATGTCTTCTTATTGTCTTCGCCACCTCACCTTCTGTGTAATATGACGAGGGACTTTCTTTAGAAACTTCTTATTTATAATAGTATTTTCACCCAACCCCACACAATACTACACATCCTAATGATAGCGCCACAAGGCATGGAGTGGTTTCATTGGGTCGGTGGGAACTTAGAACAATTCTAGGATCACCCATAGATAGATGCCTGCTTAATTCATTTTTGTCCCATGCTACCAACTAGCTAGAATGTGTACCAACGAGATTGGCTCACTTATCTGAATGTAGAGCTTTGGATGGCATGCTCGATGGATGAGCTGAATTATATAGAAGGTTTTCTAACTTTCATGGCTGGCTTATACTGCATTATGAAATGGATGGATGACCCTGACATGCCATAATTCCTCATTTTGTGTAAATAAAACCCCTAGGAACTTTATCTTGCATATAAAAACAATCTATTTGGGTTAAATATCTGCCGAGGTCAAATATTATCCCATAACATCTTTAGTAACATTTTGATTTCGGTAGTCACTACTTCCAAATCACATACACCAATTTATGCTCATTTAAATTATATTCACCATTGACATCCAAAATAGGTGAATGATACAGTGGCAACATTGGCTAGAGTTTGATATTCGGATCAAGACGTTATGATTGTTGTTATTTTTGGCACTAGCATTAATGCATGCTATGTAGAATGTCCATAAGCAATTTAAAAATGTCAAGGAGATCTACCGAAATCTGGAAACATGGTAAAGTGACCCCATCATGAATCTATGTACTATTTTCAGCGTTTGTGTCACACAATAGGCTACACATTGCAAAAATCCAAAGATAAGACTGAATGGTATACGTTCGATATCTACCTTGATTCCATGATTTATAATTTTTTTGTTATATACAAATTATCAACATGGGGTAACTTTTTTTCTCCCCGTGATAGAATATGACAAGGTTTTGATGCTCAAAGTTTAAATCCTGTTCAGGTAAGTCGATTTATTTTTTTTATAGTTTTTTATAGCGTTTAAGAAGTTGAATTTTATGTTATATCCTGAGTCCTGATTCTCCCAGTCACCACTCCCAGATCTTTGAGAAGCTAATCTCTGGAAAGTACTTGGGAGAAATTGTGAAGAGTGTTGGTGAGAATTGCTGAAGAAGCTGCTTTATTTGGAGATACCGTACCACCTAACCTGGGACATCCATTCAAACTAAGGCATGTTTTTTTTCCCATCATTTCAATCCTGGAAGACTAGATTTTTTGTCCTCTAATACCAACACAAAATCCACTAATTCTCGATTGTTCCTACTCCTAACATATGAATAAACTAACGGCTTTATACCTTACAAAATTTGAGTTGTGTTTATGAAATACAACTAGGTAGCACATTGCCATATACTTAATTCTACAAGTTTCTTTTGTGTTGTATTCTACATGCTCTCGACTATTATTATAATTGATGTATCTACATTTTGTATGAAGTTACTCGAAAATTTATTAACTTTCAGCACCAAATGTATATTAAAGACAGGAACCTTGACCATTTAAACTACCATCTGAAGTGATAGATGGGAAAGGATAAATTTCCTTCAATGGTTGTGTGCATGGTTTTGAGTTAGAGACAGGCTGAACATAATTGAAATTTCCTTTCTTTTATTACTTCGAAGAAAGATTGGCAGATGAACACATCCTTGGAATCTTTGCGCAACAATACAGAGTTGTTTAAATGGTGTATTATTTCCTTTACTTTGTTTACGGGGTTGTTCTTGGAGTGGGTTAAATCCCCCAGACATAAAAGATTCCCCAGGAGGTTTCACGCCCCTTTGAAGAGACCACGTTCAAAGCCATGGTGGCTCTGTATTTGGGCATTAAATTAGAAAGGGGTTTTGGCCAAGTTCAGAGACACAATGGCTCTCCATTCGAGCATTAAATTATAAATTTGTTTTGGCTTGCATCAAATACACTCTATCTCAAATTCCCTAACTTCTATACCATAACATGTTATTTCTCTACAAATTATGCCACAATAAAAGCACTAGTATTTTTCAAATTTAATGAAAGATATTACTATGTCTTTGCCAACAAAAAAACAAAAATCTTCCACAAAATATTTTAATGACCAACTTGATTTAAAATGAAGCTCTTCCCTTGACGTGCCCAGCCACAAACAGAAACAACATCGAGAGGCCCTTTCACGAGATGCAGAGTGGTGATGGCCTCACAGTCCATTCTAAACTTTCCCCTTATCATGACAGTAGACCAGCCTCAGGGGCCTGGTCGAGCTAGCTAGAGTCACGACCATGGGAGTCGAAGGACTTGCTAGAGAGAGAGTGACTTATTTCTACTTGCTCAACCCCGTCAGGGTCCAAATCCCTAACATCTCCATCATCTTAGATAGATATAACACAGAGGAAGTGGGCTCAAAACCCTATCATCTACATCATCTTAGTTCGATATAACATAGAGGAAGTGGTGCACCTGCTCCACTTCGCTCGTTAGGATTCAAACCATGAACGGTTGAGAATGGTAGGAATATAAAAGGTTCAGTGGGAGATGCGTGTTTCGGTCACAAAAGATAAATAGATTATTTTTCTCTCCAAGTGGTATATAAATTTAAAGAATTTTGGATTTTTTTCCTCGTTAGAATTTATGTTTTATTTTTTATATATTAAAATATAAAGTTAAAGTTTATTATAATATTTTTAATAGTAAAGAATATATATATATATATATATATATATATATATATATATATATATATATATATATATATATATATATATATATATATATTATTAAAAATAAATTAAGAAAAACTGAAGTTTCTAGTATTTTCCGGAGATATTTTATTATTATTAAAAAGAGAAAAAAAAGAGTTGTAATAAAAATTGAAAGAGTATTAGTTTAAAGATTTAAATGGAAAGTTGTATATTCAATTTATATTTATTTTAAAGTTAGATTTATTAAATATTTAGGGTGATCATATTTGTAAAGGTATAAATTATTTTTTGAGTGTAAAATTTGAGAAAATATTTTAACTAGAGATTTATTCTTTTGGAGGTTTCATATATGTAAAATTAAAATGGATCTAAGTTAATTTCTATCAAACCATCTAAGATCAATTTTAGCTATAAATATAACAAGTTTAAAAAAAAATCAAATTAGTAAAGATGTAAACCTCCTCTTCTTGAGTATATAACTTAAGAAATGTTTACACATGTATAAATTTGATACCTTTTTTTTGAATATATAACTTGGGAAATGTTTACACATGCATAAATTTGACCCCTCAACACTTTGTCAATTTATAGTTAAGATAGATATATGGTAAATCTTTGTAATATTATTTATATTACATATAAGTTTAACATCTTAATATATAAAAATATATATTCTTTAATTTTATTAAAACATTTATAATACACACTATATATATATATATATATAGATATATATATATATATATATATATATATATATATATATATATATATATATATATATATATATATATATATATATATATATAGACATATATATAATAAAAATGTTATTTTATTTGATATATTTTATAGCTTATTTTAGTTATTTTTTTAATGTGAATTGCACAACAAAAATTATGTATACAAACTCTATGGTGAATATATGTCGACGGCCCATTGTGTTGACTTGGAGGAACTGCACAGTTGGTATCGAACACATTGCAAAAAGGCTAGACCGATTTTTAGTTCATCCAAGTTTCCTTGACAGGATGGGGTACATGCATTCTTGGGTCTCTCTCACATCCCTCTTTAACCATGCTCTGATCATTTTACAATGGAAGGGAGATAGGATGTAGAAAGGATTTATCTTCAAGTTCAACAAAACCTAATTGGCTAATGAGGATTTTTGCAAGATAGTTTGTGAATCATTCTCTCAGTTATCTATGCATGATGGGTTATCTTCGATTGATGCATTTTCCTTGAATCTTGACATCCTCAATTGGGTGGTAAAGAGATGGCAGTGAGAAAAAATGGTTTCATGTCAAAAAGAGTTGGAGGAGATAGAGGCAAAGATGGTTCACATAAATTACTTTATTCGATGTCAGATTTATTTCAATGGCACAAATTAATGATTTACAGAAGTTAGAGGCTCATAAATGATACATCCTTAGACTACAAGAGGAGACATGGTGATGAAAAGTCCATGTTATATGGCTAAAGTCAGGGGAAAAAAACACATGTTTTTTCTAGAGGTATGCTACGATGTGTAGGGACAAAAACACTATTGGGGAGGTTGTATCAGTTTGGGACATTGTCTGCATTTGAAATCCATCAAGAATTAGAACTCTTGATCATCCAAGGGAAGAACAATCATATATATTTTGTATGGTTGGCTTGATGAAGGTTCTTCCACATATCCATTTCACTATGAGGATCCATTCGAGCATGTTTTACATGTAATTGGAGGAATGGTTACATGTATTACATTTTCTTTTTTCATGAAATTAATCGATATCCTTGTTCTTAGGTTAAAACTAGGGCTTAAGACCATGTGGATGAAAGATCTGAGCAAAAAAGGAGCTTTACAAGATGAACACCTAACTTGAGATCATGCCATGTAGCACTGAGTTACACATGGGTTTGGTCAAAGGACCACTTGAGTCTTGAGGTTAGACACCCTCTTGAAGGAGGTCGTTGGCAAATGTTGCAGGTAAGAAGGGGTGAAAAATAACCGTAATGGAAGAGATTCCTTATATTTAAAGGTGTGTTTCCCACTCAAGTAGAAATTATTGGGGGTAACGACACAATTTCACATATTTTGAGGCATACTTCACTTTTCGATGTATTTGGGGTTAAGTACATCACCAAAATTCAACCCTAGGTGACTATTATCCATATGATATTAGTTAAATATATAAATTTCTAAATTTAATATAATGTAGAAATTACTTTTAGATCATAGCATCAATCACACATAATTGAAAATTTGAGCACTGGAGAAATAAAAGAGTTTTGTACATACATAAGTAATTTCTTTTCAAAATCAACTTTACATACCTCAAGGAAACCTCTATAATCTACTAAAATAAAAATTGCATGGTGATCATGATCATCTCAAAATGAGGTATATGATCTACACAAAACTGAAAGGAAGAAGTTGTACAACTGTTGTATTGCTCCATATGGCCATACATAGTCATATGATTTTACTTATTCTCTGTACAGTTTCCTTTCAACCTATTGAAAACTTGTAAGTTCATCCTTATTGTGCATTTATTTCTCTCAACTGTTTAATGTGGGAAATACCTCTCTATCTTGTCGTATTTATGATTTTCTAAAACATCTACAATTTCTTCCTTCCACTACATTTCTCAATGTACATATGGTTTCTTTCTTCATATGTGGATGAAATTTTGCATGAGGAGATATCATGTGGTTGTTGACATAACCAAACCCTTAGATGAATATTAAATCCATTCCTTCAGGATTTCATTAAATATAAGTGGAAAGTGGAAATATGGAGCCATTTTATTCATTCAAAAGGCAAAAGGAATTGCTCCACTTGAGGAGGATTAGGCCTTGAAAATAACCATGAAGAAAATGGCACAAGGCCACCAATAGAGCCACCATAGAATAAGTCAAAGAAAATTTAATAGGAACCAAAATGATTGTTAATCCCCAACCATCGCCACCCCAATGGAAGCCAACAACATGCACTAGTAGATAAGCAGAGAAAAAGGACCACAGGGCCCATGGCATCCTGACATCCTTGAAACCACAGAACCTCATTCTAGATTGTATAAATCATATTATGCCCCCAGCACTAGCTAACCAACATGAAAACCCATTGAGAATAAAACGTTGTTGACAATGATGTAGAAAGGAACAAATATATTTTTAGTGTCCCCTTTTTGTGTATAGCTCCCACAAAAGAAGAGGATTCTAACCTACTCTTCCTCAACAAAGAATAACTTTCATTGTCCTCGTAGCCACCAAAATGCACCTTGCAACCTTTGGCATATTCACCATGCCAAAACCTAAAACTTAATCCACCTCCTCTAACCACATTGTTTTGGAAAACGCCTCATCATGCCACCATTTTTATAAACTATCAAAGCCTAGAAACCCTTGACCCTCGTTGAAAAACTTTGCAAACTTGTCTACATTCACATATGATTTGAAACACTATAAAAGGGTATTTGTAGCATATAATCTTCTCCCTCATGTGTCCATTTTAACTTGTAACATCCTTTCAAGTGGCAAGATAAAAAACCGTCAATGTGTTCAAGGTTTATATTACCATTTTCTTTTTATTACTAAACTGTCAATACTACTCCATTCCTATTTTAGTGGATATCCCTTAGTTTTACCAAATACTTATTTTAATACCTCCAAAACCTATAACCCTCTACCCAAAATCTCCATCCCCAATATCTATAATATGTTGGCTATATTTTTCACAATTTTAAAACCCCCTTTATGAATGAACATGATAATTAATAAAGTGAAGCCCCTATGGCAAGTCATCCCTTGAAGCGATGATTCCATTTCGGCTTTTGGTAATGGTCAATCCCATATCTTCTGATGATTTGTCACATTATACCCATCCCTCTATGGACTGCAAGAATGACTTCGGCTATGAGGCTCTTTTCGCTCAAACTTAGCCTGTAGTTGAGTCCTACCCTCTTTCCAATAAGTCATCCTATGTAACTGGGTTGTCATTTTGGCCTTGGATATGGTCTCATCCCCTAAATTATTTTCCCCTAATAAGGAATAAGAGGCTATTTTTTCCTCATCTGATAATCTAACTCCCCTCTCTATTAAAATATCCATTTTCCATAATCCTCTAGATTTTGGAGGTCAATCATATAAAAATGTGTCACATAGGAAGAAGAAACCCCCTAAATATAAAAAGGTTTCATCCAGTAACAAGATCGAATTCGGTTATGCCGATGAGTCTAGATCTCCCAATAACTAGTTTGATATTGATTCTGATTTTACTGTTGGTAATGTCTAGATTTCCTATTTTGATAGAGTCTTGGTCCTTAGAGGGGATGTAACCATGCATGTGGTGCCTCCATGATTATTATTTCTATTAACATCCAGGGTTTTGGAGCTACCCCAAAATTAATCTCCCTCAGAGGTATTGTTCAGGTTCATAAACCCTCTCTAATCCTTTTCCAAGACATGGTGGTTTGCAAAGATAATGTGTGGGAGGAAATGTTGTTTATGTGCCCTACATGACATGTAGTTGCAACTAATGCTATTGGATTATCTGGTGGTCCCCAAGTTAAGTGGGATCCAAAAATTATTGAGATGCAGGCATTTATGTCATGTGTGGGGATTATCATGACCGAACACATGATGGGAAATTGTCAATGGGTCTGAATTGTCAATTCATATGCTCCATATGTGGGGCATAGACTATTTTGGGACCAGGTTCCACAATCTAGAATCCTTTGATTAAGTTCCCTGATCATTGCGGGGGATCTTAATTTTTCGATGGGGAGGGAAAAGATTTGGGGACAGAAGTCTAGAATTGATAGTATGGTTACTTATTTCAGAGGTTTGATGGAGGAATTTTCCCTTTTGGATGTGATGCCAAATCCTCTTGGCCCCAATTAGAGGAATGGGAGAACTAGTGAGGAGGATATCTAAAAATGAATGGACAAGTTTCTGGTTAATCAAACTATGGTTAATCATTTGACATATCTAAGATCTTATATTATTCAAACATTTATCTCTGATCACTTGCCCATTATGCAACATGGCACGAAGGGGAACAAAAGAAATCATAACCCTTCAAATTCAATTGAAATCACTTAAAATGGATGAATTTTGGGATCTGGTCTAAAATATTTGGTCTTGTACATTGCCTCCTCGTCCACAGAATCACATGAAATCCATATGTCGAAAGCTTAGAGAGTTGAAAAGTGTATCTTGGGAATGGATTAGGGGGATGAACGAGGGAAAAACTAAAGCTCTTAGGGAGATTGACATTTTCCTATGTTATTTCAATGATCCTCAGGACCCATTATTCTTCTTAAAGGAATACAAATGCAATATCATTGAATTGGAGTGTAAGAGAAGGGACATTCTCTGTTCATGGGAAGAAGACATCCACATGAAGAGAAGGGTGACATGGATAAAATATGGAGATAAAAATACCAGATATTTCCACACACATTTCAATGCCAGGAAACAAATCAATTCCATAAGGAGGATAAGAGATGACGCCAGAAACATATTTAGTTCATAGAGATCTATTGAATAGGTGATGGTCACACATTTCAGAGGCCAATTCTCGGCACAAGAGACATATTTCTGGTCGCAAATGAATTTCATCGAAGAAGTTCCAAACATGTTCACATTGGAGGATAATGACATATTGGGACAACCAATCACAAGGGAGGAATTGACAAAGATATTGAAGGAATGTGAAAAGGAGAAAAGTTTGGGCCTGGATGGGTGGGGGGTTGAACTTTTTATTCACTTCATTGATTTGATGATCCCATATTTGTTGGCAATAGCTGAAGAATCTAGGATTCATGGGTTCATCTCGGGGGCCATAAATGCAACTTTCATAGCATTAATCCCCAAAAGGGTGGAACCAAGAACCTTTTCATATTATCATCCTATATCTCCCTCCATCTCAATATAAGAAATGATATCAAAATTGATTGTAGCTAGGTTGAAGGCGGTATTGTTGAAGCATATTACAGAGGAACAACTGGTAGACAAATACACGATGTAGTTTGTATTTCCCAGGAGATGATGCACTCTATTAAATCACGAACACACATATCTTGCCTTTTGAAGGTAGACTTGAGAAAGGCATATGATTACATTGACTAAGAATTCCTCTTCTTAGTATTGTTAAAATATGGTATGTCTCTATTTAACATTAAATGGATTTTTGCATGTTACAAAACTACGAATTTTGTTGCCAATATTAATGGCTTGCCTTCATAGTTTTTCAATGCATATAGAGGAATTAGGTATTCCATGTATCCATTGCTCTTTCTCTTATTTATTGATTGTTCCAGTAGAAAAATGAGGATGTCAAAGGATAATGGAATTATTAAAGGGATCTGAGTAACCAGAAATATTTCCATCTATCATTAAATGTTCATAGATGATATGTTACTCTGTGGGGAATCCCGATTTGGGGAGTGGAGAACCATTATAGACCTCATTAAATCATTTGGATTTGTGTCTAGTTTGTGTATGAATGATGGCAAATTGTTCTTCTTACACAATGATAGTGAGGAGAATGTAACAAAGGACATATGTGATCTGTTTGGGGTAGCATCATCAATATTCGATGATGGTTTCACCTACCTTGGGTTTAAGATGAAACTGAAAGGATACTATAACCAGGATTGGGCATGGTTAATCGAAAGATTTAAAAAAAAATGGATATTTGGAAGTAAAAATGGTTGACGATGAGAGGAAGGATGGTAATGATGAAATTAGTGCTACAAAACATTTCAATATATTGGATGCACCTTTATTTAATGCCAAGGGAGATCATCCATAAGATAGAAGCTAACATGAGCCGCTTCTTATGGACTGGAACACAATTACATGACAAAATTCATATGGTATGACGATCAGCACTTACAAGGCCAGTGGACAAAGGAGGTTTGTGTTTCATAGATACATACACTTTTAACAAGGCTTTGATTATAAAAAACATGTGGAGGGAAGTGTCGGGAAATTATGTGTGGTCTCATATCATTAAGGAAAAATATATGTTTTGTCAAACTTTCTACTCGTGGATCAGTAGCGGTGCCAAGAAGAAATTTGTTATACCACACATATTGTGAAGTATGATACACAATCTGTTGAGAAATCTAGGTCATAATAGTTAGGTCATTTCTCTTATAGTGATAATTGATTATGAATTCTTTCTACTCATTTATATTATGATATTCTCTTTAGTTGGATTATTATAGTGTTCTTCATCAAACAAATACCAAATAATAAACAATAAAGAGACAAGAGACAAAGAATATATGCAATCAACTAGGGCCCAAACCTCTCCCACTTCAAAGAAAAACAAAAACGAATTCCTATTCTTATATAGACATCAATTGACGAATACCAAGACCATGACCCTTGACCTGTTTGACATCTCCAAGAACAAGACACCAAGCTTCTTATTTTGACCTTTATTTCTTAATAGATTTAAAGATAGTCAACTACATGGTTCTTCTTTCTGCCCCTACTGCTTTTTCTATGCTTCCGACTTGCAGCTTCCCTTCCCTAATTTAAAAACCCTATTACATGTAGATGACCTTCTCTTGTACCTTGACCTCCTTAGCTTTAGGTGGAGGCATCCTCCTTGACAACTCGACTTGAGAAACTAAGTTTTCTCCTTGACTTGACGTTCAAAAGGGAATGTAGTACTTCAAATTATTCTGCAATAGATATCGTATATACCTCACACTTGTGGAGTGATTCAGCCCAAAATAGATCCATAAACAAAGCTAAGTACATCACTCTTCCTTTCCTTTTATTCGTTGGTTATGAGGCTCATTTCCTAGTGATTCTCACACTCCTTATTGCATAATTCACATTGACTAAAACTATAACATTGAAATGAAGTTGAGTTGCCCTATTTATAGTGGTTTCCCATGTAAATTAGTTGACTTGAGTTTTGTGTGATCGGACATGTCCTTTGGTGAAGCTTCATAATTTCATTTAAGGCCAACTTGAAGGATATGTTTGAGCTTGATCTTAAAGGGTCTGTTTGAATGACTCACATATATTTGTAACATGCCGAAGAAGGGTCTTCCATACATAACATTGACTCAGTAGACTATTATGACTTGATGACAAACCTAAAGACTCACAATGGGATCCTTAACTAAAATAAAATTCCTTGTTCATGAAACCCATGATTCAAGGATTACCAAAATAATTTTATTTTCTTCTTTACATCAATTACATAAAATCATATTTACACATGTCATTATGAAGACCAAACCTAGTTACACTCTTCAACGCACTCTACATAGGATGTTGGGGTTTTCCCGTTGGGGGACTGGAGATGGATCTAAGATTAAGATTGGATTGGATTCCATCATGGGGAAGGATGGAAATAATTCATCATCCTTTCACCTATTCTAAATCCTTCACAAAATGGACATTATACACTTGCAACAAGTATATCTATCGGGGAATCAAAACAGTGATCAACAGAGTTCGAGAAGGGCCGAAGATCTTGCTATACTAGAGACATATGATGAGGAATAGGGGTCATACATAGCACAACTTTGATCTTTTGGCATCATTCTTGGTGATAAGCAAGACCATATGATATGGAGGAGGGGGCATGAAAAAGAACAAGTTGATGGTGGAAGACATCTACGTGAAGTTGTGAAGACCTAGGAGGATCAATGACTATAATAATCATCTAGAAGATGCATGGAGGTGGAATATCCCCAACAAATTAAATTTTTTAACTGGGTGGTAGCACATGATCATATATTAACATGGAAAAATTTACAAAAGTGTCAGTTCATTGGTCCTAGAATATGCCCTCTATGCATGGCGGTGGGTGGGGGGGAGATACAGATCATGTGTTAATCAAATGTTCATATGAGAGGTTGATTTGGGATGTGGTTATGGAGGAAATGAATCTTCCTTTCATTGGCACTAATAAACCCTTGTTCATATGTCTTCCATCATGGTTCACTTCACAGGAAGCACAGGTCCCTTCCATTATATATCATATGTATTATAGGGTGAAGTAGGAATGCTAGCCTTTTTATCAGAAAACTGCGATTGTTAAAGAAGTCATTATCAAGACACTTGTTTTTTTCAACGATATCAAGTCAGTAATCAAGTCTAAGAGAAACAGGAAATGAAAATTAATTGATATTTGGAAAGAATATCTTGTTGGGTCTTTTTACGAAGCCAACAATATAACGAAATGCAGATGTGGTGCAGTCATAGTTACTAATTTTGGTAATTTCTTCCACTTCCGGTGGGAGGGCAGAATGGGATCCAAAAAAAAAACTGAGATTACAACATTATGGGGATTCCTTATGGTAGAAAAATGGCTAAGGTTAGACAAAATTTAATTATATGGAGATGCAAAAGGAATCACTAACTGGCTAAACGAAGATACTAATTTCAATTCCCCCATATTGTAAATTAGATGATGAGGATTAAGAACGTGGTAAGGACTTTTAATCATATACATTTCCAACATATAGACAGATAATAGAATTGGACAATGGACCTCCTATCTAAAATAGGTATTTCAAAGGAAACAGGTAAACAAAAATCTCATTCTTCAAGAAGGGTATCATGGTCAATACAGGCAACAACATCTACTCTTAGGAGGCATTTTAACACATACCTGATTTTCATGGAATTTTTGTATCTTTAGATCATGAATGTCTTCATTTATGAAAATGTAATGGTTATAAGCTAAAGTTTGATGTTAAGAAAGATACTTTTGGTAGAACTAGAAAATAGAGATGTATGGGCATATGAATGATAAGAGAAGTATGAAAAGATAATATAATGAACAAAATCTGAATTGTGTACTATCCTTATATTTTAATACAAATATAGATTTTTTTTTCTTTTTGTAAAAAAAAAAAAGGTAGCGTTCAAACTAAATGGAACAGTCCAAAAACACATATTAAAACACAATTTATGGAGACCCTGAAAAGTACTTCAACTATGTTACTTCCTATCCACGCTTAGTAAAAGTGCCTCCACTGCTCCGCTCACGAAGCACACCTATGTTGCGAGCCTCCATCGCCCTAAATCCCATTAGCTTTTTTCGGCCTCCACTTCTCTGCTTCCTGAAGAACCCATTAACAAAGTAAATATAGACTCCTAATCCCTTACCTTTACCTTCTTTACTAACATCTTGTATTGAAAATTTTAGGACATTAAATTTTAAGACAAAATATTTCTTTTGTCTTAAAAGCCACCTCCGTGTAGTAGTGCCGAATGCAACAAAATGCAAGTAGTATCTAATCGTATCAACAGAGATCGAAGGGACGTAAGATGAATTGATTTCCAAGAAATCTTGCTAGGAAAAGTTGTCACATTCTTCAGAGTCGGCTACCCCCACAGAACAAAGAGCCCCACAAATTGTTAGATTTATATAAGATAACATCAATAGTAAGTGAAATAGCAACCTCGATATAGGTGTGAGATAGTAGTAGCATGCAAGTTGGCGGACTTATGTCTTAATTCATAATTATTTTAAATGAGTTTCATCTTATGTGGTCATTGTCATAAATATAAAGTTGTCTTAAAATATTTTTGTCTTAAACTAATATTGTCTTAAGCATAAAGTTTTGTCCTAAAATAATTGTGTTAAAATATTTTTGTCTTAAACTAATTTTGTCTTAAGAATAAAGTTTTGTCTTAAAATAATTGTGTTAAACTATTTTTCTCTTAAAATATTTTTGTATCAAATTGTTTTTGTCTTAAATATAAAGATTTGTCTTAAAATATTTTTTTCTTAAACTGCTTTTGTCTTAAATATAAAGTTTTTTCATCAAATATGTCTGTCTCAAACTATTTTGAATCAAATTTAATGTTTTGCCTTAAATTGTTTTTTTCTTAAATATAAAGTTTTGTCTTAAAACATATTTGTCTCAAATTGTTTTTGTCTTAAATTTTATAATTTAATGTAAAATAACTAAAACAAAAAGTGACTTTTTAAGAAAAAAGATTTATTTTGTCTTAAAAGAATGTCTTAAAAGTGGCCTTGGTGTAGTAGTGACATTTCATCTCACTACTTGATCTATGACTATGATTTATGATAGTTCAAAGGTTATTCTATAATGTGAATGAAATTGGAATGATTTGGAATGTCACATAATCACTCTTTCTGGTAACATGGTGGCTGAGGAAATCGAAAGGCTTTAACCATTTTGTGACAGTGTGCCTCTCTTATTGCATGTTACATTATATCAATTTTAAATGTTCTGTGATGGCTCTTTCCACTCAAAATGGAATAGTTGAGGAAATGTTTTGTGAATCATGCATTTCCACCAAGCTATTGATAGTGTGTGTTTCGACCAAGTTGTTTGGAAGATTAGTAATGTGGCCCATGTAAAGGAAGTTTAAAATATTGTGAAATTGGCAACCTCATGAAGTTAAATTTGACCAATGTCATGCTGAAATTGCATCTTTTTCCATCTTCACTCTCGCATAATTGGTTTATCACCCTCGGTGCTGTATTTCTCAGCTCCTTGTGTATTTTCTTGATAGGCACTATTTGCATTGGTTGGTGTGTGTTGCTCGAGTCAGATCAACTCGCTCTGTGTTGCTTAGTTCTCTCTATGTTGTCAAAATTAGTAAGGTAGCATGCTCAAAGTTTGATTTATTTTTTATAGAAAATGCATGAAGGTGTTTATGACCTCTCTCTCTCTCTCTCTCTCTCTCTCTCTCTCTCTCTATATCTCTCTCTCTCTCTCTCTCTCTCTCTCTCGATCGATATATATATATATATATATATATATATATATATATATATATATATATATATATATATATATATATATATATATATATATATATATATATATATATGATTGAAAAGCAAGAAAAAGTGAACAATTTTAGAAATCTTATTTTAATGTACCCTGTACTATCATAAACCATAATTAAGATGTCCTTAGTATAATAATAACGTCATGAGAATGTGCAAATATCCCTAGTCTTGGGAAATCCAAATTATCCAATTTATAAATTAGTACAACTTCACACCTCAGAATCCTTGCTGAATAGTTCTCTCTATATCACAAGAAGAACTAAGACATGAGAACATACAAAAATGTAGAATAGTCTTGCACGAATACAATTTTGTTATTGAAGGAACACATTGTGCCCAAAGTTTGATATTTTCTTGCATTTAAACTCTTATCACACTTGGGGCCGTCGGTTCCTAGCTTTCCAATGGCAAATCTTGAAACCCTAAAATATTATTATTATTTTCATGATTGAATAATCCCTTCAATGAAAGAAGAAGATTGGGTAGTCGACGACAATCTTTTGATTAAAAGAAGAAAGAAGATCTGTCAACATACAAAAAATTCCAATACTCTTACAAAACTACAATTTTATTGTTAAACCAACCCAATGCCTAGAGTTCGAGATTTTCTCTCATTTCAACTCCTGTCGCACTAGGGTTTGGTAATTCCCATATTTTCAATGGAAAATATTGAAAATCTAAAATCTTGGTTCTATTTTCATGATTGAATAATTTCTTCAATTGAAGTGATGAGTATTGCTGATAATTTCCACCTCGATGTGAAGTTGTCTATTATCTTATTGGGAAATTCTCCCTAGAAAATTGTTCCAAACCTGCATGAACCCAACCTTTCCATGAAATTCATTGTTGACTGTTTAACTTCACTATAGAAAAATTTAACCGAAGTTGATGCAGGAGCATCCAACTGAAAGCCAACAGGTGGAATAGACTTATTTTGGAAGAAGAAATTTTTGAATTTTATTTCATTTTGTTTTAAATTAAATTTGGGCTAACACAACAACTGTAATTTGGAATTAAAAGAACATTTAGATTAGGATTAGTTAAATATTAGAAATTTGTTTCAAGAAACTATTCAGTAACTAAAAGGTAGTTTCTCAACCATGTGGAAATCATGGAGAGGCATAAAAGCCAAACCAGACCCACATTGTGACGGTCTGCCATTGTACGAAAGAAGAATAACCAGAAATAATTGACTTGATAAACTCTGTGTGTGTAGTATTTTATTATCATAAATTTCCTGTAATCATATCTGATATTCTTATCTTAAAATTAGATAGAATTTTAACCACAGTCTGAGCTCTGGTTAATTAACAAACCAACAGCACAGAAATGAGGACAATTAATCAAAACGCACCTGAAACGACAAGGAGGAAAAACAAGTCATATTTTATTCGAGTTGAACCAGGAAAAAACAACGTGCTTCAAAACAAGCCTACAACAAAAACAACTGAACGAAAACAACACTACAAAGGAGAAATCACAGGTACACTTTTTTTTACAAATTCTTTGGAAAACAGAATTTAAGTCAATTTTGTTTCAGAGAATACAAAATATACATTGAATAAGTTCCAAATAGTATGGAACAACAAACCCAACAAGGGTTATAAAACAAATGTATACATATTATCAAACGACCAGGGTTCCACCCTGCTCTTAAGTCTCAAATGCATTCAAACAATGCAGAACAAATACAAACCACTCAAGAATTATAGTATGGTGAAACCCTCTTGGGGTTTTAAACTCTAACAAGATTGAGACTACCAACTACAAAGGGAGAAACCCTACCCTTTTTATATAAGGGAGTCTTGACTTTCGAAGATGGCCAGGAGCCACCCAGGTTCCAAACCTGCAACCACAACAAAGAACCCAAGTTAGAAAACCACGACAGAGTTCGGCTGATGAACATAACTAAAAAGGGAGTAAGCAAAGGGTTTCATTGACATTTAGTTGGAGGAACAATTCATCGAGCCAGAAGGCAAGAAGAAAGAGTAGGCGCGAACATGACTTTATCATAGTCAGGTTACCAAACGGTTCAACTTGCTCACAGAGGAGCCAAAAGATTAGTAAAACAAATACAAGACCTAAAAGAAAGAATTAAAACAAGAACATACTTGTGCATGAAGAATCCATCTAGCCCAGAAGCGAAGCGAAAGACTATTGACAAGTAGAAAACCATTATAACAATTACTTACAGGATTGAGAAAATCTAAGCGAAGGTCGAAGGATAAATATACAAAAGAAGAATTTACCAAACAAGTGCGTCTCTTGAAGACATAGAACTCACAATAGAAGGATTCGAAACCATTTCACACAGACAAGGACCTTCACAAGTCACCGGTGGTCACAGGGTCGAAACCCTTACCCTCTCTTCCGCTCAGGGCTTGCGACAGTAAGCCAGAGTGAAAAATAAGCTAATGGATGAAAATACAAGTGACTTTTAATCAAAGTGACAAGCCCTTGGACTCAACTTAAGAACGCATGAGAGAGACCGCCCAGGGAGGCATGTGGGTAGGTGGAGTTAAATTCAAAATTAATTATAAGGTTATTAATATACCAAATCGATCATATTACAATTATTAACATCGAAGTGTGCATCCACAAGATCACCCCCACCAATTTTTGGTATCAGAGGAAGTTTTTCTTCTCAGTGAAGATGGATGTAGGAAGAAGAGTTTGAGGCAAATCAATTAGAGGAGTAGTAGATGAAGGGCTACGAGAAGAGACCAGAACTTTGTCTGCACATTTGGCAGCAGTGGAAGCAGGAAGGTGAAGAGATCCTGAAGGTGGAGATGACAGTGAGGAAGAAAACGCAGTGACGACAGATGGGTCAGATGAAGAGGGACCAAAGATCAAACTGTTTAAATTTGTTTTGATGGATAGCAGCAAGCCAAGACCAGAGCTTTCTAACTATGATGGCATCTTGTCCACAGAGTCATTGTTGGACTAGATAAGTGTGTTAAATAAATATTTTGAATATAAAGAAATCATCGAAGATAGGAAAATCAGGTTTGTTGTTACCAAGTTGAAAGGACACGCAACACTGTGGTGGGACAATGTGCATGAAAAGAGGAGAAGATTGAATAAACCATTGATGAAAAAATGGGAGAGAATGATTGCAAAGATGAAAATAAAATTTCTTCCTAAAGATTACCAAATTTCCCTTTACAGACAGGTGGAGAACTTGAGACATAGAATGATGACTGTAAAGGAATATACTGAATAGTTTTATAAAGTAAACTTAAGAGCTATGTATGTTGAAGATACCCCCGAGAAGGTACCAAGATTTGTAAATGGTCTACAGATGGAGATCCTAGACGAGATTAGTATTATTTCCCCTATGAATATAGAGGAGCTGTATCAGAGTGATTTGAGTTCGAGGCAAAGCCATCAGAAGAGTAGTAGATGAAGGGCTATGAGAAGAGATCAAAAATTTGTCTGCACATTTGGTAGCAGTGGAAGTAGGAAGGCACAAAGATCCTGAAGGTGGAGATGACAGTGAGGAAGAAAACACAGCGACAAAAAATGGGTTGGATGAAGAGGGAACAAAGATCATACTGTTTAAGTTCGTTTTGAGGGCTAGAAACAAGCCAAGACCAGAGCTTTCTAACTACGATGGCAACTTGTCCATAGAGGCATTGTTGGACTGGATAAGTGAGTTAGATAAATATTATGAATATGAAGAAATCAATGAAGATAGGAAGATCAGGTTTGTTGCTACCAAGTTGAAAGGACACGTAGCACTATGGTGGGACAATGTGTAGGCAAAAAGGAGAAGATTGAACAAACCATTAATAAAAAAATGGGACAGAATGACTACGAAGATGAAAATAAAATTTCTTCCTAAAGATTACGAAATTTCCCTTTAAAGATAGGTGGAGAACCTGAGACAAAGAATGATTACTGTAAAGGAGTATACTGAAGAGTTTTATAAAGTAAACCTAAGAGATAGGTATATTGAAGATGCCCCCGAGAAGGTACCAAGATTTGTAAATGGTCTATGGATGGAGACCCTAAACAAGATTAGTATTATTTCCCCGAAGACTATAGAGGAGGTGTATCAGAGTGCTTTGAAGAGAAGATTACAAGGAAACAAAATGCGAAGAGAGGACGTGGTTCTGGCAGAGGAAGAGGACAGTCCTTTGGCAGAGGTAGAACTGCCAATAGCAATGAAGAGGGCAGTAATTTGGACTTTGCGATAGAGCGAGAGGGATGGTAACACTAGAGGAGGAGGGCCATACCAACGTGGAAGAGGTAATGGTAGAGTCACAGGAAATGCCTATCAATGTTACAAGTGTCACAAATGGGGACACGAGTCTTTTGAATTTCCTAAAAATTAGCAAGATGGACAGAGGGGAGCTTATGTTGCTCAACTTGATGTAGTAGAGGCACCGCCATAGGAGATGGAAAATATGCCTGAACCAAGAGAAGCCTTCGCATTGGACAAGGTTTTACTAAAGCCAGCTAAGGAAGTAGCTGATCTGAAACAAAGGAAAGAATTCTTCCAGGCTGTGTGCAAGTTGCATGGAAGATGTTGCAAATTAATCCTAGACAGTGGAAGTAATGATAACCTGGTAGCCACAAAAATGGTGGAAAAATTGGGTTTGAAGAAGTTAAAGCACCCAACTCCATATAAGGTGTCTTGGTTGCAGAAAGGACACCAACTACTGGTTCATGAGCAGTGTAAGGTAGAGTTTGATATTGGCAAGTACAAGGACAAGGTGACTTGTGATATTATGGCTATGGATGTGTGCCATATTCTGTTGGGAAAACCGTGGCAGTATAACAGGAAGGTCGTCCATGACATGGAAAAGAATTGTTACAAATTTATTAAGGATGGGATAAAGCATACGTTAGTTTCCATGAAAGAAGAAGATACTGCAGAGACTAGTGGAATGAAAGGATTACTGATGGGCGGAAAGGAGTTTCTACGATAGATTGAAGATAATGAGGTAAACTCTGTAGTTGTGTGGATACCAAGAACAATATTGATACATACTGAAATTATTGACTTGCTTACAGAGATATAGGACATGCTACAAGAGTTTAGTGATATTGTGGTAGATAATCTACCAAACAAATTGCCACCAAAGTGGAGCATTAGTCACCATATTGATTTCATTTTGGGAGCCATTTTACCAAACAAGGTTTCTTTCCGGATGAGTCAGAAAGAAAATGAGGAAATCAGGAAGTAGGTACAGTTGTTGTTGGATAAAGGGTTGATTCGAGAGAGTCTGATCCCTTGTGCTATTTCGACTATTTTAGCTCCCAAGAAAAGAGGTGAATGGCGGATGTGCACTAATTCCCGGCCAATAAACATGATTAATATCAAGTACAGGTTTCCTTTACCTCAGATGGATGATATGATGGATTGTCTGAGTGGAGCATCATACTTTTCAAGGATAGATTTGAAAAGTGACTATCACTAGATCAGGATTCAAGAAGGTGACGAGTGGAAGACAACTTTCAAGACCAATGAAGGCTTATATGAATGGTTGGTCATGCCATTTGGACTAAGCAATGCTCCCAGTACATTCATGCGTTTGATGATTGAGATGATGAAAGAATTCATTTGCAAGTTTGTGATCATATATCTAGGTGATATACTCATATTCATCAAGCAAAGGAAGAACATTTTTGACATGTCAGGTATGTAATATAAAAATTGCAGCAAAGCAAATTGTTGATAAATTAAAAAAAAAAAAACTTCTTTCAAGAAAGAGTTGATTTATTTGGGTTTTGTTATTTATAAGAATGAGTTAAAGATGGATCTAGAGAAAGTTACAGCTATAGTGAGCTGGCCATCTCCCAAGCGTTTGTTTGAAGTGAGAAGTTTCCATGAATTGGCGAGTTTCTATCGAAAGTTTATTAAAAATTTCAGTGGAATGTGTGTGCCTATGGTAGACACCATTAAGAAGGAAAATTAGCCTTTTCATTGGACAGAGTCAGCTGAGGGGAGTTTTCAGCTGCAGAAAAAGAAAATCACTGAAAAACCAACTTTAAGATTACCAGACTTTAACAAACCTTTTCAAGTTCATTGTGATGCCAGTGGGACAGCCATTGGTGTAGTACTTAGCCAAGAAGATAAGCCAGTAGCCTATTTAGAGAGAAGTTAAATGAAAGTAGGTAGAAGTACATGTCTTATGGCAAATAATTTATGCAATCATCCAAGCACTGAAGCATTGGAGACATTATTTACTGGCTAATGAATTTGTCTTCTTTTAAGACAATTCTGTGTTACTATACATCATGTAGTAGAACAAGATGAATCATAAACATGCGAAGTGGGTGGAGTACTTGAAGAGTTTTACATTTGTTCTGAAACATATCAGCGGTCAAGCTAGGCAGATGCATTAAGCAAGAGAAGTTTGATCCTACAAGAAAGTGCAATAAAAGTATTAGGATTTGAACATCTTAAGGACTTGTATGAAAAAGATACAGATTTTAAGGAAGCATATAAAGCTTGCCAAAATCGACTATTGGGGACAATAGTCCATGGTTGGATTATAACATGAAGGAGGGATTATTGTTTAGAGGACAGTTGTGTGTTCCAAAATGTTCTATGAGGGAGAACTTAATCCAAGAAAAGCACAGTGGGGGTTTGGCAACACATTTTGGTGGCCATCCACGAATTCTAGGTGGATGTTGGTGGCCACCCACCTATCCCATTTGGACCCCCACAACTGTCTCTTTCAGTCTTTTTAGTTTCCTAAATTGTAGCACAGTTTACTATTTTTAGCAGTTTTCAGGTCCTGAACTTTCGGAGCCGTTTTGAGGCCCTAAACGACGTTTTTTTGGGAATCTGGGGCAACATGGGTCCATGGATCAATGTTTCCTCCCAAAGTGGTAGTACTCGGATAGATCTTTCTAACGAGCTATCGTACGCGTCAAACGGAGATCGTATGCCAAAGTTACGACCCCAGGAAATTGATGTACCAATTTACCCAAACGGGGCCCACAATTTAGCGTTTCATCTTCTAGGGTTAGGTTTCAGGATGTGAAGGGTTTTCCATTGTTTCTCAACAATAAATAGGCCTTCGAGCCTCATTGTAACATAGTTTAGAACAGTTCAGAGGCATGTAGCTGCACATCTCTTCTCAGAGATAAGCTACCATCGCCCTAGCTGGTTTATTTCCATTTCTGGTTGTAAGCATATTTTAGTATTTTACAGTAATGAAATGAAGTATTATTTCCGCTGCATCTTTGTGTTTATGGTTATCTCTGTATTTTATTGTGTTCCTGTTTAAATCCGGATCAGTGGTATCAGAGCGGTTTGCCTTTTCTCTGTTTTTCTTTGCATGTCCCCAACGAGGTCGGGATATAAGGAGTTAGGGCTTGAACTGGTCGAACCTTTGCAAGACCAGCCTTGCAAATCTCGACGGCCTCCCATGGCGGATGAGAAGAAAGACAAGGGGGCAGGAGATCCTATCAAAATCTTGCTCGAAGAAGCGCTCGAGCGGCAAAGGAACGCGATGATGGATAGCTTTGCGCAGATCCTTCAGCGGCTACCCAGAGGCGACGCATCGGCTTCCAACAGCGACTCTGGAAACGCCACACTGTTTAAGGTACAAGTTAATTTTGAAATCCCCATCTTGGAGGGTCAAATAGACGCAGATGCCGTAGATAAATGGTTAAATATGATAGATGGGTATTTTTCTGTTCACGAATTTTCAAGTCGGGAAAAGATTCTTTTTGCTCTTCTCAAAGCAGCCCCCCACGTCAAGGACTGGTGGGAAACCTACTGCGAGCAGAAGGATGAAAGTACAAGCTCACTATTTTCAGCCGCACCCACTTGGAATGACTTCCGGGATGCCATCAAAGAGCAGTACTACCCTGTCGGAAGCTATGAGGACAAATACATCAAATGGACCACACTGCGACAGGGACGAGACCAAGATGTGCTGGAGTTCACAAACATTTTTCATACCCTTCGCACACAGTTGGGTATCAAATATTCTAAGCTGCATCTGGTACTCAAATACCGTGGCTGCCTACACAGATACATCCAGGAAGAGATGGGGTTCTTGAACATCGCCTCACTCGGCACAGCATACCGATATGCTGTCAAAATCGAGCAAAAGTTCAAACAGAAGAAGCGAGACTTTGGATCTGCAAATCCGAAGCACAAAGGAGAAAGCCAAGGTGGGGTGACCCAAGACAACCCGTCGAAGCCGCAGGAAAAGAACAACACCACGAAGTCGAAGAAGGACACAGGAAAGTGGTGTGAGTTCCACAAGAGTCCCACGCATAACACAAGTGAGTGTCGGACCAAGCAGTCGCTTGTGGCCGAGTTGAAGGCTTGCGAATCAGATGCATGTTCCGACCCTGAGCCAGAACCCGACAAGGGGAATGGAAAGGGGAAGCAAATCATTGATGCGGATCCCAACGCCACTGTTGCCACCGCCAAGATCCAGAAAGATGAGCTCGAAAATCCAGAGGAAGGGGAACATATTTTCCACTCATAGATGTGGGTGAAGGGTTCGCCGCTACAATTCATTGTCGACAGTGGCAGCCAAAAGAACCTCATTTCAGCAGAGGTCGTGAAGTGGTTGGGCCTACCAACTACACCACACCCGCAGCCGTACAGTATCGGGTGGCTTCACGAAGGACGAGATCTAAAAGTTCGCCAGTAGTGTCGCCTTCTATACAGCATCAAGCCCTTCACAGATGAGGTATTGTGTGATGTTACACCTTTGGATGTTTGTGATGTATTATTAGGCCAACCATACTTGTGGAGGCGACATGATGTGTATGCGTCAAGGCCTCGTGCTGTCATTATGTCTTTGAGTAATTCATTATAGATGATACCAGATGTAGCCCCACCTACTGCCACATCTTTGATCACTGCTAAGAAAGGCAGCAAGCTCATCTCACAGACCAGGAAATTTATCTCTCTGGTTCACTCCCAAAGTAAGGGGAAGATTGTTGCTACCTCCATGACCCCTGCAAAGGGTTCCTCCATGCAGCAGCAGCAACAAAGGGATACGGTCATGACAAAACATAGGAACAACTTCTCCTCACCCACAGAGATACCACACAAGTTTCAGGTGGGCAACAAAGTCCGGTTGCATCTGCAGAGAGAACGCCTTACCAGAACCCATCAGAAGCTCAGACCACTCCGACATGGTCCTTACAGCAGTACCAAGGCTGTGGGGAACAATGCTTTGGAGCACATCATTCCTCCATTCCTTTGCCTGCACCAAGTGTTCAATATGGACCATCGTCGACCATGCCTCTCACCATTACTGGACACATCAGAGATTGCAGAACAGCTCACCAGAGACCCAGATCAGCAAAAGCTTCCTCATCTCAAGGAGGAACCCAACACAATGGGGACCATTGCTTCCTAAGGGGGTAGGAATGATCCAGGTGGATGTTGGTGGCCACCCACCTATCCCATTTGGACCCCCACAACTGTCTCTTTCAGTCTTTTTAGTTTCCTAAATTGTAGCACAATTTACTATTTTTAGCAGTTTTTGGGTCCTGAACTTCCGGAGCCGTTTTGAGACCCTAAACGACGTTTTTTTGGGAATCTGGGGCAACATGGGTCCATGGACCCATGTTGCCTCCCAAAGTGGTAGTACTCGGATAGATCTTTCTAACGAGCTATCGTACACGTCAAACGGAGATCGTATGCCAAAGTTACGACCCCGGGAAATTGATGTACCAATTTACCCAAACGGGGCCCACAATTTAGCATTTCATCTTCTAGGGTTAGGTTTCGGGATGTGAAGGGTTTTCCATTGTTTCTCAACAATAAATAGGCCTTCGAGCCTCATTGTAACACAGTTTAGAACAGTTCAGAGGCATGTAGCCGCACATCTCTTCTCAGAGATAAGCTACCATCGCCCTAGCTGGTTTATTTCCATTTCTGGTTGTAAGCATATTTCAGTATTTTACAGTAATGAAATGAAGAATTATTTCTGTTGCATCTTTGTGTTTATGGTTATCTCTGTATTTTATTGTGTTCCTGTTTAAATCCGGATCACCTATTTAGAGAGAAGTTAAATGAAAGTAGGTAGAAGTACATGTCTTATGGCAAATAATTTATGCAATCATCCAAGCACTGAATCATTGGAGACGTTATTTACTGGCTAATGAATTTGTCTTCTTTTAAGACAATTCTGCGTTATTGTACATCATGTAGTAGAACAAGATGAATCATAAACATGCGAAGTGGGTGGAGTACTTGAAGAGTTTTACATTTGTTTTGAAACATATCAGCGGTCAAGCTAACTAAGTGGCGGATGCATTAAGCAAGAGAAGTTTGATCCTACAAGAAAGCACAATAAAAGTATTAGGATTTGAACATCTTAAAGACTTGTATGAAAAAGATACAGATTTTAAGGAAGCTTATAATGCTTGCCAAAATCGACTATTGAGGACAATAGTCCATGGTTGGATTATAACATGCATGAGGGATTATTGTTTAGAGGACAGTTGTGTGTTCCAAAATGTTCTATGAGGGAGAACTTAATCCAAGAAAAGCACAGTGGGGGTTTGGCAGCACATTTTGGCATTTACAAGACTTTGGATCAGTTGAGCCACTTTTACTATTTGCTGAGGATGTGAAGAAATGTGCAGATATTCGTGGTGAGATGCAAAGTGTGTCAGCATGCAAAGGGATGTAGCCAAAATGCATGGATGTATATAACCTTACCCATTCCAAACAGACCATGGGACTCAGTCAGCTTGGACTTTGTCTTAGGTCTGCTAAAGGCACAGAGGGCATTTGATTCCATCATGGTGGTGGTGGATCGTTTCACCAAGACGGCACATTTCATTCCATGCAGGAAAACTAGTGATGCCACACATATAGCACACTTTTTCTTCACAAAGACAGTCAGATTAAATGGCTTGCCGAAGTCCATCATCTTGGACAGGGATGTAAAGTTCACGGGCCATTTCTAGCGAACCTTGTGGAAGAAGTTAAACACCAAACTGAACTTCAACTTAACCTATCACCCACAGAAAGATGGGAAAACTAAAGTGTGGGAAATCTGCTTAAGAGTCTGTTTCGTGAAAATTCTAGATAGTGGGATCGTGTGCTTGCACAAGCAGAGATTGCTTATAATGAATCACCCAACATAAGCATGGGCATAATCCCTTTCCAAATCCTACATGGAATGCACTCATGTGGAATATATGAGTTCCAGGATTTGGGTAACTTTGAGAATATGAGTGTTGATGGTGAAGATTTCGCAGAGGCCATCAACGATCTACATGAACATGTAAAATTGAAGCTACAAGATAGCAGCCAAAAATACAAATAGAAGGCAGATTTGAAAAGGCGGGAGGTAGAGTTCGAAGTAGGAGACCTTGTACTAGCACACTTATGCAAGGAGAGGTTCCCTAAAGGTGAATACAAAAAATTGAAAATGAAAAAGATTGGGCCTTGTAGGATCCTTCAGAAGTTTTCTGAAAACACTTATGAGTTGTAATTACCTCTAGGTATAGGAATTTTGCCCATTTTTAATGTGGCAGATCTATACCCTTACATTGTTGTTGATGACGAAGACAGTTTGGAGAGACAAACACATGACACCCAGAATGAGGAAGAATCATGGATTAGACAAATGCCTCCAACAAAGCCTTTGGACATTCAACAGATTTTAGACACACAAGTGGCCAACAAGACTTGAAAGGAGGAATATTTACAATATCTAGTTAAATGGAAGGATCGTCCTATTGAGGACTGTTCCTGGTTGGATGCTGCCCAAATTCAAAGCGTCGGGTACTCTACTGAAGAGCTCATGGATAGGAGGCATGAGTTTAATTTACCTCGAGAGCCTGATGCAGGAGCATCCAACTGGAATTGACTTCTTCTATAAACTAAAGAAGAATTTTATGAATTTTATTTCATTTTGTTTTAAGTTAAATTTTGGTTGACACAGCCACTGTAATTTGAAATTAAAAGAACAGTTAGATTAGAATTAGTTAAATATTAAAAATTTGTTTCAAGAAACCGTTTAGTAACTAAAAGAAATTTTCTCAACCATGTGGAAATCCTGGAAAGGAAAAAAAGCCAAACCAGACCCACATTGTGAGGGTCTACGATCGTACAAAAGAAGAATAACCAGAAATAATTGATTTGATAAACTACGTGTGTGGAGTATTTTATTATCGTAAAGTTCCTGTAACCATATGTGATATTCTCATCTTAAAATTAGAAAGAATGTTAACCACAGTGTGAGCTCTGGTTAATTAACAAACCAACAACACATAAATCAGGACAATTAATCAAAATGCACCCAAATTGACAAGGAGGAACAACAAGTCATATTTTATTCGAATTTAACCAAGAAAGAACAATGTGCTTCAAAACAAGCCTACAACATAAACAACTAAACGAGAACAACATTACAAAGGAAAAATCACAGGTACAATTTTCTTGCAAATTCTTTAGCAAACAGAATTTAAGTCGATTTCGTTTCAGAGAATACAAAATATACATTGAATAAGTTCTAAATATTATTGAACAACAAACCCAACAATGTTTATAAAACACATATATACATATTGTCGAACGGCGAGGGTTCCACCGTGCTCTTATGTCTGGAACACATTCAAGCAACGTGGAGCAAATACAATCCACTCAAGAATTACAGTATTGTGAAACCCTCTTGGGGTTTTAAACTCTAACGAAATTGAGACTACCAACTAAAAAGGGAAAGACCCTACCCTTTTCATGTAGGGGAGTCTTGAGTTTCGAAGATGCCCAGGAGCCACCCAGGTTCCAAACCTACAACCACAATAGAGGACCCAAGTTAGAAAAGCACGGCAGAGTGCGGCTGATGAACATAAATGAAAATGGAGTAAGCGAAGGGTTGCATTGACATTTACTTAGAGGAAGAAGCCATCAAGCTAGAAGGTGGGAAGAAAGAGTAGGCGCAAATAGGACTCCATCACATTCAGGTTACCAAATGGTTCAACCTGCTCACATAGGAGCCAAAATATCAGTAAAATGAATACAAGACATTCAAGAAAGAATTATAACAAGAACATACCTATGCGTGAAGAATCTGTGTAACATAGGAGCAAAGCCAAAGACTGTTGACAAGCAAAAAACCATTATAACAATTACTTACAAGATTGAGAAAATCTGAGCAAAGGTCGAAGGATAAATATACAAAAGAACATTTTACCAATCAAGTGTGTCTCGTCAAGACAGAGACCTCGCAATAGAAGGAGTTGAAACCATTCTACACAGACAGAGGACCTTCACAAGTCACCGGTGGTCATAGGGTCAAAACCCTTACCCTCTCTTCTGCTCAGGCCTTGCAACAATAAGCTAGAGTGACAAATAACCAAATGGACGAAAATACAAGTGACTTTTAATCGTAGTAGCAAGCCCTTGGACATAGCCCAAGAATGCATGCGAGAGACCGCCTAAGGAGGAGTGTAGGTGGGTGGAGTGAAATTCAAAATTAATTATAAGGTTATTGATATACCAAATCAATCGTATTACAATTATCAACATCGAAATCTGCATCCTCAAGATCACCCCAACCAAAAGTCCCCATGGTTCTGAAGTGTGTACTAGGATGGTTCCATTTCAATGTGAGATTCACACTGGGGCTTCAGAGTGAATGAACAAAGACACATGTTGAAGATTTGTCCTATATAGAAAGTCTAATGAACCAAAAAAGTATCAATATGATTTTTACTCATATGTATTTGGCAATAATTAATTTTACTGATTTAAAAGTGAATTTTTTTATTTTTTATTTTTATAATAAAAATTTAATTACAGATTTATCTAGTCGAAAAAATATATATTTTGTATTTTTAAGATAATTATTTTAATTTATTCCATAAAAATAAATAAAATTACACTCTTTATTATTAAAATAGAAATTTTAAAATAAAAATCATATTTATTAAATATGTAACAAAGGTTTAGAACGAATACTTGGAAATTTATAACTAGGATTATGATACTCATGAGAGATTTAAATGATTAACCCTTTCGTAAAGATTATTATTAACATTGTCTTCAATCCTCATCAATCCAAATTCCCCTAGTATCAGAGCCACCCCTCTTATTACCATTCTGTATTTATATTTCTTCAGCCTTATATCTAGACAAACTAGAAAATGGATGAAGAAACCATAGGTGTGTTCCTCCTCTCTAGCTTTTCTTTTGCTGCTTCAGACTAATAAATAGAACAACTGAAACGAGCGAAGTAGGGTTAGTGCTGGAAATTTTCAACCAGTGTCAGTTGCAATATACGCCGATTCTATGACATGAATCACCATTTCCTTTTTCGAAGTCAAAGAATCCTTTGAAAAAATGTACAATGTGCCCGAGACGACTCTAAGGATTCCCTTAGACTAAAAATAAGAGAAAATTTGTTCCAGTTACAATCCAAGTTGATTCACGTCATGAATCACCAAGGGTTCGTTTTCTTTTCCGAAGTCGATGAATCCTCTAGAAGTACGATGGTGCTGGGATGACATGAATCTAAACATCCCATGAAATTAAAATTATGTTGACTTGGTTAGAATACACTCGTTTTATATAAATGTTTCAAGTATAGTTTAACTTGTTTTATTTTAAATGAGTTAACATGTTTAAAAATTTAATTAATTTTTTATTCAATAAATTTTATTAAAGTAATTTTTTTATAAGATTAATAGAGAATGATATTGATAAGATATTGTCTCATTATTTTATATTTTAGAGCGTTTTTTCTAGATAGACAATTTTTTTTAGGTTATGTTTTCTTTAATTGAAATTATAGTTTTGAATGTATAAATGGATTCAATGCACAAAAAAAATCTTTGAAGCATTGGATTCCCTATAGTTCATAACTATTGATAATATTAACATCTCACTGGGAGTGGAAGAACATTCAACAATAATTATCACTGAAGAGTAGCTCTACAACAAAACAAATCATACACGTCTAGTTAATCAAACCATTCTAAGCACTATTGATATTTCCACATCCCAGTTAAAATTTCAGATAATTTATTGGTTTTATATACTGTCACACATCCACAAGTTATTAAAGTTCATAGAAAAAATATTTACTTAACTTACTATATTACCCATAAATCAAATTTAGCATTATGAAATTACTCATGGCAATCATTCGTATCAATAAATCTCATTATGCTTTGACTTTTTATTATATATTAAATACAATCGAGAGTTAATAAAATGACACGAATGAACTACATTCTGGAGGGTTTACTGTCGAGCCCAGCCCACTTGTGTTTGCAAAGGTCATATCCATTTTCATTACAACCTTTGTCTCTTCATATCTGCATTTTTAATGAACCTTATACTATTCACATACAATACTCTTGGTAATTTGTCTCGCCCTCTGAGCTGTATTTATTTCGCGTTATCTGGCTACGGATTTCTCGGCCTAAGTGGCGGTACTTCCTGGATGGAGCTTTTATTGTAGTACTGCTCCGTCTGAGGCTTTGGGATTCCCTCTGGATTGATGGTCTCTGGTCTTTTCAAGGATCGGATGGAGGAGGTAACCCTCAAGGTTATATGCCTTCTGCTTGGTTTGTTTTCCCTCTCATTCATCATTTGTGAGAGGTGGGTCTCGCGTACTCAGCAGAGGTCTATCTTATTATGCAAGTATTATTTTACATTCGAATACTAAGACTGTAACTTTGCATTTATTTACTATAATTCCATTTCATAGTGTATAACCCTCGACTATTCTAAACATGGCTTGGGATTCATGCAATGACTTCATCTGCGGAGATATTTCTCTTCCGAGCTTAACCTAGGTGAGGCTTCCAACATTTTTGGTTAATGGTTTCAATCAGAATTGTTTCATTTGTTATGGTCTTTTAATTCATCGTCTTCCTCCCTATTGGGATGGAAGAGTTTTGCACTTAAATGTTGAAGGGTTGGATGGAACCCTCGCTCAGTTTCCACTTCGCGGAAGGGGATGTGGTAACTACCTCTAGGTATTTCACACTGCCATGGTTATCTATTTAGATTAATTGATTGGGGGTTTTCATCTATAAGGTTATTGTTGCATAAACTACTTACTAGGTCCACTTAGTTTTTCTTTCAAAAAGTGTTCTTTTCTAAGTTAAAGGGTTTACATGGTCTCTTAGCTTCTGGATAGTTTGTTACATTTTATTTGTTTTCTAACGGCCTGTAGACATGCGTATTGGAAATGAAAAGATATCCGTGGGTTGGTATATCAGAACCCTGGCTTGACTTGCTATAATCTGACTTACGACAGTTTCTTAAGCTTTATGAATGTTATGAATTTCCTACTTATTTACTTCATTCATCTTATACATATCTTCCAGCGATAGCATTACTACCTGTTATAGACATTTTTGTGCCTGCATGAAGCATGAAATGTCAATAATCTAAGGGATCCAAAGTCCCTAAACATGTTGTTCCTACCCCTAGAGGAACAAGGTCAGCAAACCACAGCACTAAAAATCAGTTCTCCACCTGAAAACACTCAAAAACAAGCTAATTCTGGATCATGTCAGCTGCCCCACTGAGCATCTGCGCTGAATGTCAACTGCTCCACTCTGTACCTGCGCTGAATGTCAAATCTAATGAAGGCTACCTGCGCTGGGCAAGATTGGCCAAGTGGCACAGTCATTCTGCAAGGTGTCAAATGCCCAGGAAGCTTCCAAAATGACACTTGGATCAGGGAATTCGCCTTGTGATGAGTAAGAGGATCTAGATCTCCAAGTGGAAGCAAGAAACTCCAAGTGGACTCAAGAACTGAAGTATAACTGAAGTGGGAGAGGACACTAGTCAGCTTCATGCCAAACTCAAGCTGACTCATCCTTTCTCCAAAACTCCTATATATAGAGCTCTCTCATGAGGTCTAGGGAGGCTGGAATCTTGTGAATGTAAGGAAGTGTTGTTGGTTTGAGTATAGAACTATTGGGTGATTGCTTTGAAGGAGGTGAAGAGGAGATTTCTTTCTGCTGGGAGGTGTTGCTAGATTGGGCCTATTATGGTTGTAACACTCTCAGAACTTTACTTCTTCCATTAATAAAGCATTTGAGGTTCTTCTATATGCATGTGTCTCTGTGGCGTATTGATGCTTGTATATTTGATTTATTCTAATCCTTGAATCAATTATGGATGTATGCTTCTTGTAGTTTCCCTTCCTTGTGCTTTTGCAGGATCTTTGTGTAGCTAGGCCAGTGAAAGAGCAAGGAGCTGGGAGCAAGCAGCAAGGAGAGAAGATTGGATCAAACATTAGCGGAAGACAACGGTTAGTGGATCTCTTTCTCCCCTCTCTTACATCTCATAAAGAAGTAATCTTGAATAGCTTTGCATTCGGTTGTTGCTGAGGTACTATCACCCTTAGAGTGGGATAGGGTCATTCCGTATTGGATACTTTTCCCAACAACAAATTGCCGACTCCGCTGGGGATCGTATCTTGTTGGTTGTTTGTGTTTTTGCTATTCATTTCATAAACAAAGGGAGTACCGAATCGAACTGCATTTGGATCTTTCAAATGCAAAGTAGAGGGCAGCTACTCTAGCTCAGTTTTTGGGCAAGTTTATGATTTGAAGAGCTGATCCACAAGGACTCTAATAAGCTCTTAGTGATAGCTTTTCATCCTCCTTGTCATCCCTTAGTGTGTCCTTGACTGATAGCTTCTGATTTGGCCAAAAACTGTGAATTTTTGAGCAATCTGTGACCCGGAAACCAAAAGAAACGAAAGTTTCGTTCTTCAGTGCAATTGCTGTGAAGGTTGTCTGCATTTCAGCGCAGTTCTCGAAGGGGCTACCTGCACTGAAGGTCAAACAGACAGTGTCCCACCTGCGCTGGACCAGTCTTGGCTTGTGCTACTGGGGTTTCCTGCTGTTTCTTGCCCTGTTTTCACCCTTGTTTTTGCTGCCTGTTACTAGTCAATGTGCCTATCTGAAACCAACTTTCCTTGCCACTATTCTGCCTCGGTTGTATAAAGAAATTGTGTTTGTTCTTTGTGTATTTCTTGTATCATTTACAGTTTCCCATAACGAAAGTGAACTAGTCTTGCTATGGCCTCTTAGATCTAGACCTGTGATAAAGTGTCGTTTTGATCTTAAGAGTTAGTTTGTTTTCTGTTCATAGCTGATTGAGCTTTTTCTTTCGTCGTTTGGTTTGAATTTATATATTTCTAGTGTCGAAACAAGTAAATCTTAAGGTGTCTTTCGATTTTGGACAAGCTTGTGTGTTTTCACTTGAAATTGAATTCGAAAGTATACAACAGCTTTCTTTTTGTGTCGCACAAACATTAAGAAAGAGAAAAGAAATACCTGCATTTTTGCATTTTGCATATAAGTTTGTATGTTGATTTAGGAAAAAAGTGCATTAGCGAGTGCTCTTTGATCTGTGTGAAAAGATTTTGTCTCTCTTTTCCCTCAGTAGTTAAGATTTTCATAAGTCGAAAAGATTGAAAAAGCTTCCTTCTCATCTTAGACTGCATTTAGGAATTTGTATCAAAACATCTCGTGGTGAACCTTGAAAGGCAAACTTTAAAAAGATCAACTTAAAATATATTGAATGAACCTAACAACGCTTTGAAACATAACGCAAACATTTAGAGGTCTAAGCTAGAGACGTGTTCCGGTGTCGTTAAACGTAGTGACTGTCGATCTCGACGAAGGTGGGTGATTCCTCCTGAGAGTCGGTGGCACTAATACGGACTTGTGCTCCCACGTACCGTCGCGTATATATTGGGAGACCCCTATAGGCTTATATCTTTTATCCTTAGGAAGCCGTGTCGGCTGCCCTACTGATCGCAATGCAGTGAACACAGCATTCACGAAGATCGACCACCCGTACCGTAAAACGTATTCTGTGGTTTTGCGAAAGGTTTGGCACACCCTCTGCCTAGATCTCCAGAGCAGTTTCTTTTGGCCTTTTTCAAACTCTATAACTGAAAAAGTCCAACCGAGCATTTGTCACTTCGGGCTCGTTAATACATCGAAGGAGACTAGAGTCATCTTTAGCTTTTTCTCGACTCTTAAAAAGTGAAAAAGCAAGTTGTGTCTAAAAGCGTCTAATAAAATTCATTCAATTCGGAAACAAAAATTTCCCCTTTTAATATTTTGGTTGATCGAGTAATCCGCAATCGTGGAAGAAAGTCAATTGAAACCTCGTCATTCGCGGAGGCTTACGAGTCAACCGTCTTTGTCTCCGGAATCGAAAACAGTACGGACAAAGCGAACTCGTTTAACCGGATCAAAATCTCCTTTGAAAGTTAGAACAAGTGTTCCAACTGCATCTGAGGTTCCGGTTACTCCTAACATTTCTGGAAACCCTGCCTCTCTAGAAGAAGTTCAACAGTCACAGAAGGACAGTAATACTGATCCTAGTCGGGGGGTAAGTACTTGTGTAACTGAACCAGTTCCATCTGTAACCAGTCCAGAGAGTTTTGTTCCCCAAACAACTGTCGCTGTCGAAACAACCACTTCTTCGGCACCAGAAATATTTTACGGACCTGACGGTCTTCCTCTTCCACCGGGTTTGATTGCGATAGAGGAAATCGCAGAGGATCCGCAAGCAAGTACTCCAACTCATTTTGGAGTCGGGGTCACTCTATTTCCTTCATCAGAAGTTAATCCACCACAAGTGGAAGTTCCTGTAGAATCGCTAGGCAATCTATTGGATAGACTTAAGATGTCTGAACAACCGTCATCATCTAGGACTGTGTCAAATGACACAGTGACAGCAGAAGTCCCTACCGTCACTCCGACGATGTTTGCCGGCATACCAGCTGTCCCAACTAGCTCACAACAGCTAGAAGGAGTCCACCAAGGGACTATTTCGACAGTATGGTCTGTTCCAGTTTGTTCATCCGGAGTAATACCCGGTAATTCTTATGTTGAAACTCGCCAAATTGATCCATTTGGAGGTCAATCTGGGCAATCAATCCCCTTTAGTTCAGGATTGGTACCGTATGGGGGGCAGTATGCTCTTTCATTACCCCCTCCGGGAGGGTACCCATACGTGAGTTCACAACAATGTTCAGGTTATACTGGAATTGCATCAAGTAGTTGGGTACCAATGCTACCTCAACAACCAAGGGTTGTATATTCTATACAACAGTGTGTACCTATGACTAACATCCCAACCACACCGGCTATTGTAACCGTGTCACAAGTTCAAGCGATACCTGTTGCATGTCAACCTCAGGTTTCTCAGGTTGTAATGCAACAGCCACTTGATCATGGGTCACAACCACAATCGCCAACTGGTGGAGCGACACAGGTCCAAACGGGTACAATTACCCCACACCTTGGTCCAATGGTTAGCATGGCGCAACAAAACGTGGCGTCACAACCATGGCTTGTACAATACCAACAACCGCAATTCCGGCAAGTGTACCAAGGTTCCGAGCAGCAGATCTTTGCGAACAGTAGACAACCGTATATCCAAAACGGTCAAAACCAACCACTTTACAGTGGTCAAGTCCACCAACCGTATCAGTCATACCAACATCAATTACATTATGCTGGTATGCAAAGACCCACTGCTCAAGCGATTCCATTGTACCCTGGTTATGCTTCGCCTAACCTGAATCAATAGTTACCATTCGTGGAGACTTTAGAGTTACCCGATTTACACCGGTTAACGAACGATCCAATTGCTTATGCCCCTTGGTGGCCAGCGATTCCTCATAAACTTCCATCTGACATTCCTAAATTCAATGGAAATCTAGGTGAAGACCCATCGAATCACGTGATGACTTTTCATCTGTGGTGTTCGTCGAACACCCTTAACGACGATTCGATAAGACTTCGCCTTTTTCAGAGGACATTGACAGGTCCAGCGGCTAAATGGTATATTGAATTGCCAAGAGCCTCTTTCGACAACTTTAGTTCCCTAGCCACGACTTTCTTAACCCACTTTCAATTACCGATAAGGTATGAAACGGGAACAGAAATATTAACCAACTTCAAACAGACAACTGCTACCCATATATCTGATCATATACATGAGAGGTGTCGTCGTCGTAGGATGGTGAAAACATATGTTCCCGATCAGCTATTAGCTGAATGGTTTATAAAGTCGTTACTTCTGGCTATTACGGAAGATGTGGCCAAGGGGGGAGTCGTAACAAAGGAGCAAGTGATTGCTCGTGCACAATATTTGGACTTAGTTTATACTCAGTCCGGCACACTCTATGACAAAATACCTGACGCCCCTAGACCAGAGTTTTCAATTCCTCCCCCTCCTAAATCAAATAGTGACTCTCATGCCGGTGATGGCGTGATTGGCACAGCAAACTCGAAATCGATAAAGGCTTCGTCGAAGAAAGCCCGTAAGAATTCGGATCAAAATGCAAAAGAAGAAATTCTTGCTTCGGAAGTAAATGCCGTATCAGAAGATAAAGGCAAAGAAACCAATCAACCAGGAAGCAAGAAGAAACAAAACAAAGGGAAGAAGAAGAAACAGGGTGAGTCATCCCCTAGGAAAAATTCTTCAAACCCTCCTGGAAAAGGGAAACAAAATTATCCATGTCTAATATGCGATGATAAGGATCATACCACAAAGAATTGCCCATTCAAAGCTGAGATAAAGAGGTTCTTTAAAAGTTCCCAAACATCAGCTGTGTTAACTGATCCATTTCCCAACCCAGGTCAAAATCTGGTTGATAGTGGAAATGCTTCCCCGTCGCAAGTCCTTATGTTGTCGGTTTCGAAACAGCAGAATGATGCTTTGGTTTTGACAAGGAACAAAGATTATGGTAATCCTCAGCTGTCGAACGAAAAAGGTAAAGATCAACCAAGTAGTTCGACAACAACTTCGACAGAAGTTGTAACGCCCACCATCCCTGAATTAACAATAAAACCGCCAAAGGGTGTAGTACACAAGTCGACATTTAATCCTCGTGCCAGAGCGGCGCAACATTATAACATAGTGGAAGATTTGGCCCAATCGCCATCCGCTATGTCGACTCTTGAAGTGCTACAAAATTGTCCAACCCAAAGGCAGGCGTTGTTATCGACAATTGGTGGGGTTGATCCTAAGGATTCCAATCTTGTATCCTTTGATCACAAGGGATATGATCCTCAGTTACCAGCTCAGCTAGCTTTCCTTATTCAAGTGAAAGCACTCAACAAAACTGTTCACAGAACAATAATTGATGAGGGAGCCTCGACATGTATTATGTCGATGAGTTGCTGGAAAACTTTAGGATCTCCAACCTTGTCGCGATCTTCGACGACATTAAAAGCTTTCGACGGAAGGACTTATACCCCTTACGGTATCCTTAATAACTTGAAAGTTGAACTAGGAGGAAAAACAGTAGAAATTGATGTAGAAGTCATTGATGGAAATCTTGACTATAACATCCTACTGGGTAGACCATGGATTTATGCCATGGCAGCTGTCGTGTCGACTTATTTTAGGAAGATCGCATTCCCATTTGAAGGAGGGATTACGATCGTCGACCAACCGAATTTCCTCCCTAATGGTTCACAAGTTACAGGAAGCATTCCCATGATCCATGAGAGCAACCATTCAATTCAAGATATCGGAGTAGGATTATTGAAAGATCCCACATTGATGGGAACTTTCGCGCTACCACCTCCTATTTATACAGGAAATGTACCGTTTGTAGCAACCTGCAACATGATATCTTCCACGAAGGTCAACATGGATCATTCAATGGTTTTGCCCCCAAGCCCTTTAGAAATATTGTAGCAATCAATGTTTCAAGCATGGGAGGCGAGCCCAAATCAACGCTCGTCAAGCGTTTGGGTAGATAGATCTAGAGAATATGGAACCCCGTTAGATCCTTGGTCCAAAGTACATGGGACTGACGAAGGAATCTTACAATCAATGATGATTGAGGGGGCACCATGGAATGATCACCACCATCGTTCCCTTCTTCCGGAATACGAAGAAGATACTCAAAGTGACCTTTATCACCCTTTAGTTTTTGAGTTCCTAACAAATACTGTAAACACGGTGGATTCCGAGTGAAACCTATCCAATATTGAAGAGACTATAGCCATAAATATCTCGACTAAAACAAATGTTGTCGAGAATATTTATGTCGGCAAAGGTTGTTCCCCTTCAGAACTGGAAATATATAACGCTCTTTTTCGCGAATTCAGAGATGTCTTTGCTTGGTCATATGATGAAATGCCAGGCATAGACTCGAGTATCGTTGAACATGAAATTAAAATGTATCCTGATGTCAAACCAGTAAGACAACGGCTTCGGCAAGTGCACCTGAAGAAAGCCGCTGCCATTAAGGCAGAAGTTGAAAAACTTCTCCATGCTGGATTCATCTACCCGGTTCCTCTAACCGATTGGGTATCGAATGTTGTCCCTGTTATGAAGAAACAAGGGACGATTAGAGTGTGTGTTGATTATAGGGATGTAAACCAAGCTTGTCCGAAGGACAACTACCCTACACCCTTCATCGACCAGATAATTGATGAATGCACCGGATGTGAAATCTTTTCATTTATGGATGGATTTTCTGGGTATAATCAAATAAATATCCGCCCACAGGACCAGTCAAAGACTGCATTTATTTGTCCGTGGGGCACATTCGCTTATCGAAAATTACCCTTTGGTTTAAAGAACGCAGGGGCGACGTTTCGGAGGGCAATGAATTATGCCTTCCATGACATCAAGAACATCGTTCAACCTTATCTTGACGATCTTCCGGCTCATTCGCGAAAGCGGACTGATCATCCGCAGCATTTAAGAGCGATATTTCTACGTTGCCGACACTACAAGATAAGACTCAACCCGCACAAATGTGTGTTTTGCGTCGGTTCTGGTCGTTTACTTGGCTTTGTAGTCTCTAAAGATGGGATTCGTCTCGACCCCTATAAGGTTCAGGCAATCATTAATTTGCCTCCACCTTCAATTTTGCCTGAGATAAGAAATCTCTCGGGTTTTGATAAAGGAACCAGTCGACCATTAGGGATCCTCCCCAATGTACCTGTTACATTGAAAGGGAAGACCGTTCGAATGAACGTGATGGTTGTTCAAGGACCCTTGGATTATAACCTACTCCTTGGACGAGACTATATATATTGCATGGGAGCTATAGTCTCCTCACTCTTTAGAGTAATGTGTTTTCCACACGAAGGAAGAATGGTCAAGCTCGTAGACCAACTTTCATTTCCGGGATCACGCATCGCAAATAGTCAAATACCAACCCTGAATGGTCTATTCACCCAAGAAATGTCTCCACCCCCAGTCCTCCTTCCCGATGAGTGCGAGTGATTCGGAAAGATGGGACTGGGACCCAGGGGGCATGCATCCTGGTCTGCTTCGGGCAGAGGAAACCTTGGGTATAAGGTAGAATTTCCGGGAAAGAATGTGACTAGTCCGTACCCCGTCCGTGGATGGAAGAGGGGTTGTTCTAGAACAGAATTCTTTTGTCAAGGTTACTTGTTTGACAAAGAGTCATTCACCCTTGTCTATCTCGGTAGACATTGCCGAAGAAAGAGATTGATTTGCGACAGCAAATAGAACCATCTTTGGGTAACCAGAAAGAGGCAAGCCTCACCCTTTAAAACAAATGTTTTATCGGATAAGTAGGGGCAGCCTTGAAATTGTACTTTATACCTGGGGGCATGCAACCTTTTGGAGTGCAAGCAAGGGGTGACTATTTATTTTTTAAATTTTTAGGTCCTCCCTTTAAACCTGTAGGTCTAACCCTTTAAACTCGTAGGATTAGCCGTTTCCAAACTTGCATAAAGAAAGGATATGAGGAGCATAGCTTCGTGAGATAAAGCTCCATAAAAAATAGCTATCTCACAAGAGACATTTCTTATCTTATGACTGGTATTTCGAGCAGTTTTACCGCGGAATTTATGCTCGTTAAAAAATAGAAAAGCGAGATCCGAGCAGTTTTAGCGTCATAGTTCATGCTCGTTAAAAAATAAACATAAGCTTTTGAGCAAGTTTAAGCTCATTAAAAAATGAACTTCCCGGTAAATAACCATTAAGAATGTACCCTGATCAACCGTAAAAAGACCTTGGTCGTGTTTTGCTGCAGCCATCACCTCCACCGTTTATTTGGCCGATCGTTTACCTCCATATGATTGTTTACCCATTTTGAGGAACAGCTGCGAAGAGTGATTTCACCTAGCCATCCTTGTGACACTGCCGTGATTGGAAAATTCCAACCTGTACCTGGAATCTGCTGCTATCCCTGTTTATCACTCGTTCCTCAAAAGACGAGTCTTCTTTGAGCTCTTTTCTCCTAACTCGTAAAATATGAAAAGTTTGCCGAGTTTTGGCCTTCCAGCTCGTTAAAAGTGACCGGAAGAGCTATCCCTCTTCTAGATTTTAATCTTTTTGGACCTGAGGGATTATTGCACAAAAAGGTCGAGCGCTTTTTTTATTCGGCTCGTTAAAATTATCGAAAACTCATCCCTTCTGTATTGTTTTATACTTTTTCGGACTTAAGGGATTAGATGACGAAAAAGGAATTTTGGAGTTGACTTTCTGTACCTTTTCAGACTCTCTAAAAATGAAAAGGACCGAGTTTTCCTTGTCGTTAGACTCGTTAAAATGATTAAATAGCGACAAACTTGTCTTTAGACGAGAACGAGTTTCCCTATCGCTAGGCTCGTTAAAACATAGCGATGGGCTTGCCCGAAGGGCAGGTTATAGAACAAGCATATGTTATCCTCCTCAAGCTTGACAAAAATAAAGAGGTACTGGTCAGAAATGACTGGGGAAAAATTGGGAGAACCTCAAAGCTTTAATGGTAGCAAGTCTCTCTTGAACATGACACTTTGTCCTCCGTATCACATCGGGTTGGGTTGTTTTCATTCACCGGTCTCATCACCATGGTCCTCGCCAAACCATCCACATTTGGGGTAATGCTACCGATCCATCACATCAGTGTCGTTATATGTTCAAGAGATGTTGTTCAGAAAGAGTCAACCGTGTCCCATCCACTGCCATACATTATCCTTCATCCACCCATGATCGCCGCCCTGAATCATATTTCACAGATTGTTTTCACCTCCACTAAAATCATTAGCTCCGTTCCATGTCACTGATGTGGGATTCATTAAGGCCCTCCTTTGACGGATCGCTTCTTGTCGACTTCAGCTCATTATCCAAGAAGTTGATCTAGGAACAACCCCCCTCAGTACTTTGAAGCTTGCATGCCTCAATGGCAAGTTTCTCACTTCCGGCGACAGGTATACATCAATGACCTTCGACCAGAAGATTTTGCGTGGTGTTCGACGCCAAGTCCTTTATTCACACCACGTGAATTGTACTGCAGTACCTTGAGGGTCATTGTCATTATTGGTGATTCCTCTCGCGCTTGTTAATGGTTTACATTATTGACCAATAATCAAGCGATGTCTTTCCATGTTCGACTTTAGCGCAATTCTCACATGGATCGACTTGTACTTAGAGTGAAGATCGAACGAGTTTGAAGACCCCGGATCTAGTTTCATCCATCCGGGCTGCGATATATATTCAGGAAATATAAAGACATTTGATATGTACATCATTGCAGCAGATGATCATCCTACTCAAAGGATGATAATTTCAGCAGAGAATTATCAGTCTACCATTAGACAATCGTCTGTTCTATGTACCAAAATGAATTTATAAAGTTGAGCATGGGAATGCCCGCCTCAGCTAGATCATGAAAGCAGAATGAAAAATAATGTATTGTATTGTATTTATTACAAGGCACCTCTCAGCGATTGAATGAACTTCAGATCCTCCTGATAAAGCATTTCACCCGATAAACGACCTCATACTTTAGGGGGCAACTGTTATAGACATTTTTGTGCCTGCATGAAGGATGAAATGTCGATAATCTAAGGGATCCAAAGTCCCTAAACATGTTGTTCCTACCCCTAGAGGAACAAGGTCAGCAAACCACAGCACTAAAAATCAGTTCTCCACCTGAAAACACTCAAAAACAAGCTAATTCTGGATCATGTCAGCTGCTCCACTGAGCATCTACGTTGAATGTCAACTGCTCCACTCTGTACCTACGCTGAATGTCAAATCTAATGAAGGCTACCTGCGCTGGGCGAGATTGGCCAAGTGGCACAGTCATTCTGCAAGGTGTCAAATGCCCAGGAAGCTTCCAAAATGACACTTGGATCAGGGAATTCGCCTTGTGATGAGTAAGAGGATCTAGATCTCCAAGTGGAAGCAAGAAACTCCAAGTGGACTCAAGAACTGAAGTATAACTGAAGTGGGAGAGGACACTAGTCAGCTTCATGCCAAACTCAAGCTGACTCATCCTTTCTCCAAAACTCCTATATATAGAGCTCTCTCATGAGGTCTAGGGAGGCTGGAATCTTGTGAATGTAAGGAAGTGCTGTTGGTTTGAGTATAGAACTATTGGGTGATTGCTTTGAAGGAGGTGAAGAGGAGATTTCTTTCTGCTGGGAGGTGTTGTTGTATTGGGCCTATTATGGTTGTAACACTCTCAGAACTTTACTTCTTCCATTAATAAAGCATTTGAGGTTCTTCTATATGCATGTGTCTCTGTGGCGTATTGATGCTTGTATATTTGATTTATTCTAATCCTTGAATCAATTATGGATGTATGCTTCTTGTAGTTTCCATTCCTTGTGCTTTTGCAGGATCTTTGTGTAGCTGGGCCAGTGAAAGAGCAAGGAGCTCGGAGCAAGCAGCAAGGAGAGAAAATTGGATCAAACATTAGCGGAAGACAACAGTTAGTGGATCTCTTTCTCCCCTCTTACATCTCATAAAGAAGTAATCTTGAATAGCTTTGCATTCGGTTGTTTCTGAGGTACTATCACCCTTAGAGTGGGATAGGGTCATTCCGTATTGGATACTTTTTCCAACAACACTACCACAATGCCTCTGTTCAATCTAATGGTGCATGTATATGGGTTTTGTTTAACAAGCCATTTTCTATTCAAAATGCACACTTTGAATTTCTATTGAGAATGACTATGCCCTATTCTTTTGCCATGGTTAGGGTTTGAAATTAGACGGTGACTCCTCACAGCTTACTGTCATGTTCTCCTTTCAGTACTAGAATGATTAAGATATTTCTCTAAAGCTTATTTATTTAATTATCTTGTCTAGAAATTATTCACATATTCCATTTCCTTAATCTTATGAAGTTTCGATGTTCTCTGATATCCATATTTCAAATTAAGGGAAAAAGATTCTCGGTAATCATCGGATAACTCAGGCTTCGGCAATACCTGTACTCAGGTTTGCCACTTTCTCATTTTGACTACCGTCTTAAATTTGTTTTTTTTTTTGTGTGAATTAGCAATTTGTATTAAGACAAAAGATACATATTGTACAAAAAGGTCTGCCCGTGCAGACTAAAGATTGACTCCCTTGCCCCCTTCCAACTTTTTAGAATCATCTAGACTGTCAAAAATCCCCAAGGCTCACCACGTAGGGTGGCACAGAGAGGGCTGGGGACATCAAAGCCAGTAATCCGTCTGAGTATATGGGAAAACAGAGACCAAACAGACCAAAGTTCCTTCGAGACAAGAAAGGAAACTATGAAAAGGACTGTTAAGAAGAGAGACATAGTATTGAAACATAACAAGTAAACTTGGCATAACCGATACAGAAAAGTGCTGACCCAAGACCCATGAAAGCACACAAAGACTCCCAAAGCATCCCATTACACCCTTAGAACAATATAATCCTTGGTGGAGGAATCCTAGTCAGCCGAAGTTGTAGCTCTACTGGACTAAGGTGGACGTTGGGAGGATCGCTTCCCCTGACTAGTCCCCGTGGTCTCCTCCGCCCCTTCCCCCACAGCAGCGGCATCTTGGCTAATGTAATGTCTCAGAAGGCTAATCAACACTGTCAACTTTTTCGATATGATACCAAATTGTTGCTCCAACAAACTGATTTTGAATTCCAGTGCTTCCAAAACCACCATGTGATCCGCAGATAAGACAGAAATAGCCTGGTGAGCCTCATTGAGATACTCCCCTTGCATAGTGATAGCTTTTGCTAACATCGTTTTCATTCGCCACATCTCCGCCTGAGTGCGGAAATATTGAGTAGCCCGCGTTGTTGTTGTGCCAAGATCCTGAATCCATTCCATTTCCTTTTCCAGTACATTCTCCTCCAGGTTTTCTTCCTCTTCAGTAGCAATTGCTTCCAACTCCTCTATTTTGCATTTTTCCTTCTACAAGGTTCTCATTTCGTAAGCCTCCCGAGCCTGCTGCAGGTCTTTGTTGGCTGAGGTGTTTCTGTTGCTTTCTTGTGCCATCCTCTTATGACTAAGAACAGAGAAAAGCCACCTTCTGAGAGCACAAATGAGACAATGTTGGTGTCCTTTGGAGAGTAGAGCATTGTTCTTGTGATTGGGGACTGTAATTATAGAAGAGGGAGACCCTGAGTCACTTGAGGCTTCCCATCTCATCAACTTATGCTCACACGTCCCTTCATAATTAATCCTACTTCGTGGATCACATTTTTGTTGATGGGCCAAATACCTATTATTAAATCTGGCCCGCTCAAACCTTTCCGATGAGTGCCAAGTGGCTTATATTTTGTTTTGATGCTGGCGGAGTTCATAATTTTTGTTCATGGAACTCCTCGGAACTAACCCAGCCTGCTTGTGCATTGAATTCCTCTTCCATCCATGTACGCCTTTTGCCTGCCGACCCTTTATCCTTCGATTGGATGGCGTCATTCTCCACTAACGGTGAAGATCTTCATACCCCTAGCCTCATCTTTCGTTAAAAATGTCCTGCCTCGAAAGCAGTGTGCACTTGTTTCTCAGCTCCGTGCAAGTGATGTCCTGCCAACAGCTGTCCAAGTTGACAGTGGGATTATCGATGCCATAATTTGCCAAGTGATCTACTACGGTGTTACCTTTGCGTCTAACTGCCTAAAAGATTCAGTCGTTTAGCCAAGAAAGATGTTTGGCAATGCTCTATGTAACCTTGGCCAGTCTCCAGTGCCGAGTGACTTTACTTGTTTTGGCTCCCGAATATAGTTTCCTCCCTACCGTAATCACCAGCTGAGAGTCCCCTTCCACCACAACTGCTCCAACTTTTAGTTTCCTGAGAATTCTCAAACCTTGTTCCAACGCTGCAAATTCCATTTCATTATTCCTCCCTTCACCTAGAGCTCGATTATAGATATACTGAATTCCACCTTCATTGTCCCTTAGAACTCCTCCAATGCCAGTAGGTCCTGGATTACCCCTGGAAGCTCCATCCAAATTGAGTTTGAGGAATCCTAAAGGTGACTGCTTCCAGGTATTCACACTGGTATTTAACTCCTGCTGACGATTCAAGGAGGAAGCGAAGTTTCCCTTGTCAAGGTTAAAATCTTTCAAAATCTATAAGACTACACTTGATATGTTTGTGTCTTCTTCTATCCTTCCTTTGACGAGAACCGGTTGCTTGACATTTTGGAGAGTTGTATCTTTTAAGTGGTTTGTATTTCTAATTTCATTTAGGAAGACTCTCTGGTTCCTTTCTTTCCAAATTGACCATGCAATGAATCCTGGTATAAGTTTCCAAATGGTGTTAACCATTTAATTATTGGAGAAATTACCCCTCCAGTTCTTGATAGTTTCTTGAATAGAATTCCTGTCCTTGTTCATTCTTTGAAGTATGATTTCCACCCAAATCCATAGATTGTTTGCCCAGTCACAGGTGTTGAAGAGGTGATTCATGGTTTCCTCTTCCGTTCCACACATGGGGCAGCATGAAGAGCAGGTGAATCCTTTTTTCCAGAGATTCTCCAAGGTTAGTGTTTTCCTGTGCATTAAGAGCCATAGGAAAGTTTTGATTTTTGGCCAAAGCTGGGCATCCCACACTTTGTTGTGCCATTCGACCTTTTCTTCATGCTCTAAGTCTTCTATGTGAGTTTTGGCTTCTCTGAGCATGAAGTTGCCTCCTTCTAGCTTTCCCCATCATAATTGGTCACTATATCCTACTATCCTCATCCTTCTCTTGTCTAGTTGTGTTCTAAGGTTCCTCATACCATTGTTTACTTTGGTCAGGTGCTCTATCTCATTGAATATCCAGGTTCTCCACACTTGGACCCTTTCATTAGGCTTCGAATATTGATTTATGATAGTTCTCCCTAGCTCCTGGTTGTTTCTTTTGACATCTACGAACTCAGGCCTTTCCAACTTGGGGAGTTGTTGCCATGCATCCTCCCAAAAAAGGGTTATTTTACCATCATGAATTTCCCAAAAGCTATGCTCTTGGATAATTTGCCGGTTGTTTCTTGCTAGGTTCCAAATTGGTGAGAATTCTAGGTTTTCTTGCATTCTGATTAAGTTCTGTAAACTATGATTTGGAGCGTACTTTTCCTTCAAATGTTTGGCCCATGGTAATTTAGGTTCCTTCATCCATTTCCACCATAATTTAGCACCACAGGCTCGGTTAATCATGGAAGGGTCTTTCAATTTCAACCCTCCTAAATGTTTATGTTTTCACAGTTTGTTCCATGCTATCAGTGACCATTTTTCCTTCTCTAAATTACCCGACCAGAGAAAGGTCCTTTGGATGGGCCTTATCTCTTGCTGTACTCCCTTAGGTGTTGGAATTATGGAGAGCATATATTGAGGAATGCCCTGGAGGAGTACTTTGGTTAATACCAATCTTCCTGCAAAGTTTATGGCCTTGTGGGTCCAATGATGACATCTTTTTTCCATACTAGCCAAAATCTTTTCCCAGTGCATTTTTTGCCAAGGTTTGTCAGTGAACGGAGCCCCTAGATATCTCGAGGGGAGGCTGCTTCTAGGGAAGCCTAGAATGGAGGAAAGATTTTTCTGCACAGCGAAATGAGTATTGAAAATGAAGATAGAATATTCTGATAGATTAAGATCCATACGTGAGGCCTTGCTAAAGAGATTGAGAATCCTTTTGTAGCCCAAGGTTTCTTTGACTAAGGGAGTACCATGCAACATCGTATCGCAAACAAATTGTTGGTGGGTAGTTGCTGGAATTGAGGGCAAGGGCTACAGTCCTTTAATAACTCCTTCCTCTTTAGCTTTATGAATACGTCTACTTAAACCTTCCATCAAAATCACGAAAAGGAAGGGGGATAACGGATCACCCTATCTAAGACCTCGCGAAGGAAAGAATTGGGCAGAGGGGGCTCTATTCACCAAAATTGGAAATCTAGTAGATTTGACCAAAGCTAGAATCCAAACTATCCATTGTTCAGCAAAGCCAAAGGCTCTCAATATCGCTTCCAGATACTGCCAGTTAGCCTTGTCATATGCCTTTGACAGATCTAGTTGCATCATCATACTTGATTTCTTTCGAGTTTGAAGTGTGTGAATCATTTCTTGTGCCAGTAAGAAATTATCCAGAATCTGTCTCCCCTCTACATAGCCTGATTGCTCTTCTGAGATAATGCCCAGAATTATGGGTTTCATTCTATTGGCTATCACTTTGGAAATAATATTATATATGAAATTGCAAAGCAATATTGGATGAAACTTTGAAGGGGTGTTAGCTTCCTCCTCCTTAGGAATCAGGGTAAGGACGGTTGAATTAAGGGACTTGAGGATTGAGGCAGATCACTGGGAATCCTCTACTACCTCCCAAACTTCTGTTTTGACTATCTCCCAACAAGCTTTGTAGAAGTTAATGGTAAAACCATGAGGCCCAGGTTCTTTATCATTAGACATTTCTTTCACAGCCTCTTCCACCTCTTCCATGGAGATTTCCCAAGTTAGATCCATATTCTGCTCTACCGTGATTAGCTTGGGGATTGAGGAAATAAGTTCATCAATGGCCTCTGTTCTATCAACTTCAGGTTCTTGAGCTGTTCTGCTGAAATGTGTAGTAAGAAGGTTAGAGATCTCTTGATGTGTCTGTATTGTGGCTCCATGTTCATCTTTAAGGCTAAGGACTTTATTAGCTCCTCTGTTGTCAATGGCTGATCTGTGGAAGAATTTTGTATTCTATTCTCCTTCCTTAAGCCACTGAACTCGAGATTTTTTCTTCCAAGGAGTTTCCTCCCATTGGCAACGTAGTTGCTAATCCTACATCGACATCTTTTCCTTGTTCACAGTTTCTCGGTTTATGTTCCCTTGAATCCATCCTTCATGTATCTGCTCTAATTGCTCCTATAGTTTCTTTTTTTCTTTAAATATGTTCCCAAAGACTACTTGATTCCAGATTTTGGTCTTGTCTTTAATCTATTTCAGCTTACCCTGTAACCTATACATTTTAGTGCCTTTAATGCCCACAAGTTCTTTCCACCATTTTTCAATTTGCTGTATGAAATCAGGATAGGTGAGCCAGAATTTTTTGAATCTAAAAGGCTTATTTCTTGGAGTACCCTAGATTGCAGCAGTCAATGTAATGGGCCAATGGTCTAACCCTCCACTGGGAAGAATATCTGATTCCACTATAATTCCTTCCAGCAGTATTCTTTTTGTTACTAGAAATCTATCTAGTCGAGAAACTATTTGCCTTTCACCTCCCCTTTTGTTGTTCCAAGTGAAAGTACCACTTCTGGGGAAAACATCCACTAGATTAGCCGTCTTGATGAATTTTAGGAAAGCTTCAAAGTCTCTGTTGAGTTTCCTTATACCTCCTTTCTTTTCCATGAGGGTAGTTATCATGTTGAAATCCCCTCCTATGATCACCTTTGCTAAGAGATACCTTAACTTCAGGTTAGGCAGAGTTCTCAAGAAAAGGAGCTTGTCCTCTAGCTTCTATGGACCATAGACATTAGTACAAAGATAGGTCTCAAAGTTTCCTACGACTTGAGCTTCTACAGCTATGTAGGATCTGGCCGCCTCAGAGGAAAGGATCTTGATTACTTGTGGATTCCAGTGAGTGATTAAGCCTCCCTCCCATCCATCGCTGGCTGTCTCCAAGTATTCCATATGCTTACCAAGTTTTTTGCTGATATTGATTACCGTGCTGCTTGAACATTTAGTTTCCTGCACAAACACTATGTCTGGTTGTTCCTTTTGGACTTTCTTCTTTAAAAGACATTGTTTTGTTTCGCTGTTTAGCCCTCTATCATTCCAAGAAAGAATTTTCATTTTAAATAGAGTTTAGGAGATTATAGAAAAAGCCTCTAGGGCTTTCATCTTACTGGAGTTTAAGAGCATTTGTCCTAGTTCTTGCAATGCCTCATTGTTGGTTTTGCATCCTCTCTTTTTACGGTATTTGGAACTTGTGGAGGTTTGATGTAGACCCTATGTCTGGACCCCAAGTCCTTTAGCTGTGCCCAAGATTTTGCTTTGTAGTTCCATCTCTCCTCTTTGCCGTGCTATGAGTATGTCATTAATTCTTTTTACTTCCTCTTCCGAAATGTGTTCCATTCCCTTCTTTTTCTAGTTTTCAACCCTATTTGGTAGATCCACACCCTCTTGCTCTAGTATATCATTGAATTCCATATCTTCGCTTTTGATTTCACTAGTGAGCATTTCTAAGTCTTCTTCAACCCCCTCTATTGTTTCTTGAACCTGGAGCACTATACTCAAAGGGTTCCCTTCCCGTTCTTTTATTTCTTCCCCTATTATAGATTTGCTTTTTGTTGTGGTTTTTTGTTCTTTAATTTTGTCCTCTGATTCCATTTCAGTTTCCAAGATATCAAAAGAATTGCTCATGTTACCTTGTGAAGTGCTTGCCTTGGTTTGGTGTTTCCTATTTGCTCGTTGTTTAGCTTTCGGTTTGGTGAAGCTTTCCTTGTTCTTCTCTTCTTTTCCATCCTTATGATCTCTTGCTACTTTGTTCACTGGGCATTCTGATTAAATGACCATGCTCATGACATTTTCTATAGCGGAACGGGATTTGCTCATAATCTATGGTTTGTAAATAATCCTCATTCCTATATTCCAGCCATAGGCCCTCATGCAAATCTCTCGACACATCCATTTCCACATAGATTCTAGCACATGAGGTGTACCTTCTTTGCAAAGTCACTTCTGAGGCCTTAATGAAGGTCCTTAGCTTATTACCTATTTGTTCTATAGTTTCATGTCCCCAATAATCAATTGGTAGGGAAAAATGGCATATCCACACTAGTGCCCTCTTGAAGGTTTCCTTTTCTGGAACAAAGTTGGGTTTCCATGGCATTATGTAAAGGCCCATAGAGGCAAAGAAATAAGGCCCTCCATTGAATATTCTGTCCTTATCTTCTAAATTTGAGAAAACAACCATAAAAAAGCCTTTAGCTCCTAAGTGTAGTCTAACATCACCTCTGGGTTTCCACTGTTGCTTTATTCAGTGATGCAACGCCCGTTCTGTTGGCCAGAACCCCATGAACTTGCAGATCACTACATATTCAACCATGTGATCCTGGTATTCTTGAATCTCCAGGTCAGATATCACAACCCTGAGGGTTTTTGCATCTTTGGGTTTACACGAACCCCGGTTTTTCTTTCTGTTGAGTGTTGATGTCATTCCTCCTTGTTCCTCTTTATCCTGATTCAGAGTCTGTTCCTCTGCTCCTACTTGCTCCTTTTCCTGTTTGTTTTCATGAGCAAAATGTGCTAGTGTTGGATTCTCTCTGGCTCTACTTTCTGTTGTTTTACTCTCAACCTTTTCTTTTAGTTTTTGAGTGTTAATACCTTCATTGCCTATAGTGACTTTCCTCCCCTTGCTGGTTATATCTTCCTTATTTGATTTTTCGTAACCTATTATCTGCACCCCATCCCGTGCTGTTGGTTTGTTAATCATTATTTGTTTGTAAGATGGGATCCCAATGGACCCCACATTTTCCATATGTCGAGTCAGAGATTGTTCCCTTCTGTGGAGCTCTGCCGCTCTGGCCCTGTTCTTCTCCAGACTTGAAACCTTCATCTGATGAGTCTGTGAGCTTCAAACCCTCGTTTCCACCAAATCTCTCCTCTCTGAATTAGAAAAGAAATTTTTACCGTCTTAAATTTGTTAAGTTGTAATAAAGAGGTTTATACCACCTCTTACAATGACTTTTGACAGAAGATTAATTTCCTTGTTGTCAAGTTGATGTTTAAATGGAAATTTTTGTCACTGAGGGTTTTCTATCCTAGATGATGCTTTACTTGTTTTTTATTTGATAACTATGACAATTTTCTTTTACAATATTTAATTGTCTTTCTAGAAATAGATTACTACAAATTGTCTATGGTCTTTAACCGATCACTAAAAATTCCTTTTCTTTCGATGAGATAACTATTTAGGAACTTCTTATGAATATACCATAAATTATCTAAAACAATTTCCTAATTCATGATAATGATTAGCTTGCATAGATTACATCATACACATGATAATTATCTAGCATTTAAACATGAGAATTTCTTTTACTTATCTAGACCGTTGTTTCCTAGATTTATCCTATTTCAGTCCACAACCAGACCTGGACTCTGGTTTCTTTACCTCAAAACCTCAAGACTAATAAACTAGATAATCTCCCCCCAAGTTGTTCCTATGTACAGGAACTTCTTCTCTATTAGGACTCACAGTCTCACCGCTATCTGTTCCAAACTAGACATAGCCACTTAAATTGTCTGACCTTTCAACACAGATCCTTTTCCTTCTCACTCAATGTTCTCCTGATCTCAAATACCCTTATCCTCTTGATCTTCTTGATTAAATCCTCAAGAAATCATTTAAGAGTAGGTAACTGTCTCACAAAACTGATTAATAAGTAAAAATAATATTTACTAATACTATAGTTTTATTTTAAAAAATAATTAATTTCGAAAAATAGTTTCTTATGAATAAAAAGATAAATAGTTTGTTTGATCTACAGTAATTAAAATATTTACATGGTCTGGGGATATCAAATATTCCCCCCTTAAGATGTAACATTGTCCTGATGTTTTCCTTCTAAAAAAAATCTAGAAAGATCTCCTTCATAATCCGCTCACCTTCCCGGGTAGCCTCTTCCGGCCCATAGTGCTGCCATTGCACTTTAACCTGGGTGATAACTCGTTTCTGCACTGTTACTTCTCTCTGATCTAGTATAACCAAAGTTTTGACCAAGAACTGGATTTGTTCCTTAAAGAAATCACAATTTCTAAATTTGGCATACAACGAGTGCTCTCATAGGACTTCTAGAACAATATGAAGATGCTCCTTATGTTATTCTATACTCCAGGAGTAGATTAGTAAGTCATCAATAAAGATTAATGCAAACTTGTCTAAGTATTGATGAAATATACTATTCATGAGACATGTGAAAGTTTTCGGGGCATTTGTCAGTCCAAAAGGCAGTACTACTAACTCATAATGTCCATAACGATTTCTGAATGTTGTTTTTTCTATATCCTCCTCCTTTATCCAGATCTCATGATAATCTTAGCAGAGATCGATATTTGAGAATACGGTTGCACCCTTTACTTGATCAAATGACTCATCTATATGGGGTAGAGGGTATTCATTTTTAAATGTCAGCTTGTTTAACTGACGATAATCCATGCACATTCATAATTTTCATCCTTTTTCTTAACAATGAGAACTAGAGCTCCCCAAGTGGACACACTTGGTTGGATATACCTTTTATCAAGTAGCTCTTGTAGATGCATTTTCAATTTTGTTAGCTTTGGTGTGCTCATGCGGCAAGGGGCTAAAGAGACTGGGGCGGCTCCCAGAATTAGCTCAATGGTGAAATCCATGCCTCTTTTCGGGGGTAGGCGAGGGATTTCCTCAGGGAAAACATATGGACACTTTTGTACCACTGGTATGTTTTCTAGGGAGATAGATTTATCTTTAGAGTCAGTACCCTAATTGTATTGCATAAATTTGGCAACCTTTTCTAATGAATTTTGCTAATTGGGATGCTGTTACAAGTCTTATTTGCAGAGGCTTTTGGATACCTTGAATTTCTTGTCTTTCTCATTCCTCATCCCTATAATTAATGGATTTTGTCTTATAATTAATAAGGGACCAATTTTTTTCCAACCAATCCATACCAATAAGGATGTCATATGACTTGAGGGATAACACATTCAGATCTGCTATGATAGGATGATTAGCTAATACTAGAGGGAAATTACTGACTTTAGCCAAAACTCTTTCTTTTTCTCCCATAGCTTGTTGTACTAGCCAATGAATTTTAAACTTAAAAATTTGCAATTTACATTGTTCCACTATATTGGGGCTAATATAACTCAAGATAGCCCCAAGATCAATTAAAATGGATATAGTTCGATCAAAAACTTTACCTTCAAATTCAACCATGGTTGGCTGAAATTCTGCTTGATGATCTTCAAGGGCAGAAATAATTTTAGGAATGCTTCTTGCCACTTCTCCCATGATAGATGCTTCTTGTATCTACAAAATATGATCAGTTCCCTTGCGGTGTGGGTAGTTTTTGACATTATGTGGGACTTCGCATCCCCAACATTGTACAGGTGGTATCTTAGGTATTTCAGCTTCAGCTCAGTGATCTTTCTCATTCATCCTGGTTTCACTAGGAATTTAAATCTAGGTTGATTCCTATTCAAACTTCTATTAGTTTGACCTTTAAACAATCCTTTGTTGCCTATGCCTTTGTTCCTTTTATGGTTCGGAACAAATTTACTTCCCTTTTTGTCAGCCCACTTCTTGCTCATATCTCCCTCTGGTTTTTTTTGCTGGAAACAGATCCTTACCTTATGAATAACTTTGTCCATGGTTTTTGGGTTGTTAAACTCCAGCCATTCTTTCATGAACAATAGAAGACTGTTGATAAACCGCTTCAACTTTTCTTTTTCTTTGCGTATGTAAGGGACATATCGAAGTAATGACGTAAATTTGGTTATAAACTCAACCATGGACATTTGACCCAATGGGACATCATGAAACTCCTTGGATTTTTCTTCATAAAACCTTTCCATTAGATAATTTTATTTAAAATATCTCTAAGTTTTTTTCGAGGATATGCTTTATTCATTGACTTCGCGAACTGTCTTTACTTCCTCCCACCACAATGTGGCTTTCCTTTATAGCTATAGGATTGCTAGATGAGCCTTTATATTATGGTCATACTCGTACAACTAGAAATACTTGTTCATAATAATGAGCCATGCCTCTGCCACCTCTTCCTAATCAGCATCAAAGAGAGGCAGCTTTATTTTCGAAAACTCCCTTTGAAGTTCCAATTTCTACCTTTTTCATGTCTTGTGATTTGACACATTATCTAATTCTTCTTCAAGATTTTATTCACCATCTTCTGTTTCCATGTTCTTAGTTAGAAACTCTTGTTCCCGTGTCATATTTTTGTGTTCATGTATAGGGGCTAGTGGCCGATGATTTTGTCTATCATATAGACTCTTCATAATTTTTTGTTGCTCCTACATTCGTCTTTCGTTGTCTACTCACAGTCGAGCCATTTCGTCTTTTAACGCCTGTACACTCACCATGATATGTGTATTGGTATTTCATGGCTCATTGCCTAGCTGCACCCAAACCTCAGGAGTGCCTTCCTAAAATGATGTTGGTCCTTCTCCCAGTACAAACTTGTGTGGTAGATTCCCAGTTTTCCTCATGTTGTTTGCTCCCTTCTTCCTATGTGCATATCGCAGAGTTTGTTATTTCTTTATTTGAGAGGTCTTATTCTGGTAACCTGAATGCACTAATACCATATGTCACACATCCACAAGTTATTAAAGTTCATATAAAAAAATTTACTTAATTTACTGTATTACCCATAAATCAAATTTAACATTATGAAATTACTCATCGTAATCATTCGTATGAATAAATCTCATTATTCTTTGAATTTTTATTATATATTAAATACAGTCGTGAGTTAATAAAATGACACGATTGAACTGCATTTTGGAGGGTTTACCGTCGAACCGAGTCCACCTATCTTTGCGAAGGTCGTATCGTGTTTTCATTACAACCTTCGTCTCTTCATATCTCAATTTTTAATGAACCTTATAATATTCATATACAATACTCTTGGTAATTTTTCTAGACCTCTGAGATGTATTTATTTTATGTTATCTAGCTGTGGATTCCTCGGCCTAGGTGACGATACTTCCTGGCTCGAGATTTTATTACAGTACTGCTCCATCTTAGGCTTTGGGGTTCCCTCCGGATCGACGGTCTCTTGTCTTTTCAAGGATTAGATGGAGGAGGTAACCCTCGGGGTTATATGCCTCTGGCTTGGTGTGTTTTCCCTCTCATTCATCATTTGTGAGAGGTGGCTCCAATGTACTTAGCAGAGGCCTAACTTATTACGTAGTTAGTATTTTACATTTGGATACTGAGATTGTAACTTTGAATTTATTTACTATAATTACATTTCACAGTGTCTAACCCTCGACTATTCTAAACACGGCTTGGGCTTCATGGCGACAACTTCATCTACGGAGAGATTCCTCTACCGGGATTAACCTAGGTAAGACTTTCAATATTTTTGGTTAATGGTTTCCATCAGTCTTTTTTCATTTGTTATGGTCTTTTAACTCATCGTATTTCTCCTTGTTGGGATGGAATGGTTTTGCAATTAAATGGCGAAATATTGCATGGAACCCTCGCTGAGTTTCCAGTTTGCGGCAGGGGTAACCGTAACTACCTTCAATTATTTCGCATTGCTATGGTTCTTTTTTTAGATTAATTGATTGGGGGTTCTCATCTCCATGGTTATCGTTTCATAAACTACATACTGGGTCTACTCAGTTTTTCTTTCAAAACATTCTCGACTATGAGGGAAGTCGAGTGATTTTGTAAATTAAAGGGTTTATACGGTCTCCTGGCTTATGTATAGTTTGCTACATTTTTTTTTTGTAATGGCCTGTAGATAGGCATATTAGGAAGGAAAAGAATGTCATGGGTTGGTATATCCGAACCCTAACTTGACTTGCTGTAATTTGACTTATGACAGTTTCTTAAGAAATATGAATGTTATGAATTTCCAACTTATTTACTTCATTCGTCTTATATATATATATTATAGTGGTGGGGTTACTACCATAGTGCCTCTGTTCAATGTAATGGTTCATGTATATGGGTTTTGTTTAATAAGCCATTTTCTATTCAAAATGCACCCTTTGAATTTCTACTAAGAACGGTTGTGCCCTGTTCTTTTGCTATGGTTAGGGTTTGAAATTAGACAATGACTCCTCAGAGTTTATTGTCGTGTTCTCCTTTCAATACTAGAATGATAAAGATATTTCTTTGATATTTATATTCTGAATTAAGGGAAAAAGAATGCGAGTAATTCTTGGATAACTTAGGCTTCGACAATATGTGTACTCAGGTTTGTCCCTTTCTCATTTTGACTAGCGTCCTAAATGTGTTAAGTTGTAATAAAGAGGTCTATACCACCTTTTATGATGACTTCTGACAGAGGCTCAATTTCTTTGTTATCAAGTTGATGTTAAAATGACAATTTTTGTTACTGAAGTTTTGTTATCCTAGATGGTGCTTTAATTTTTATCTAATAACTATGACAGTTTTCTTTTACAATATTTAATTGTCTTTCTAGCAATAGATTACTGCAAACTGTCTACGGTCTTTAACCGATTACTGAAAATTCATTTTCTTTGGATGAAATAACTATTTAGGAACTTCTTATGAAAATACCATAAATGATCTAAAAAAGTTTCCTAATTCATGATAATGACTAGCTTGCATAGATTATATCATACACAGGATAATTATGTAGCATTTAAACATGAGAATTTATTTTACTTATCTCGACCATTGTTTCCTAGATTTATCCTATTTCAGTCCACAACCATACCTCGCCTTTGGTTTCTTTGCCTCCCAACCTTGAGACTATTAAACCAAATAGTCTCCCCCCAAGTTGTTCTTGTGTACAGGAACTTTTTCTCTATGAGAACTCATAATCTCACCACTATCTGGTCCAAACCGAACATAGCCACTTAAACTGCCTGACCTTTCAGCACATATCCTTTTCCTTCTCACTCAATGTTGTAGTGATCTCAAATACCATTATCCTCTTGATCTTCTTGACTAAATCCTCAAGAAATCTGTTAGGAGAAGGTAACTGTCTCTCAACATTGATTCATAAGTAAAAGTGATATTTATTGATAGTGTTGTTTAATTTTCAGAAATAATTAAATTCCAAAAACAGTTTCTTATAACTAAAAAGATAAATAATTTATTTGATATGCAGTAATTAAAACATTTACATGATCTCCGAATACCACATATACCACTTAGAATTTTCCAATACTATAATATAATATATTGCATAACGTATTAAATTAAAATATGATATCTCGCGTTCTACATTAATAGATTTGTATCTTATATATAAATTAAAATATTTTATTTAAAAAATAAGTTAATATTTTATTTAAAATATAACATATAAAGTTATTTTAAAATGATAATTATAATTTTCTAAAGATACAATTATTACAAAGGATAATATCATATCCTTCCAATTAGGTGATGGGATGATTTACATTTTACAATTAGAAACAAAGGGGATTGTTTTTCACTATTAAATTGATATGAAAATATCAAATATCTTTGAAAAGGGGCAAATCAATCTATATAATGAAAATTATAAACATACATGGATTACAGCAAAAAAAACTATAAATAAAACAAAATTGTAATTACATCCTTAACAAAGTTCTTCAAGTTAGTAATAATCAATTATTTTCTTTGTGAGAAAATATTCACTGAGCAGAGAAACCACTTGAGCTTTTTAATTTCTAACATCCAACCATAAATTATGTTCACCTTCCTTCAGCATAAATATATGTGAGGTTATAAAAACTGTGTAAATTTTTCAATGGCTTTTTTTTCAACCGCACAAACCACTACGCGAGCTTTTTAACATCCAACAACAAATTATGGTCACCTTCCTTTAGCATAAATATGTATGAGGTTATAAAAGATGTGTAAACTTTTCATTGGATTATTTTTCAATTATTAAGTTCTTAGAATTGGATTACACATGGATTGAAAGGAAAATAATATGTAAAGAAAACCTCGAAGGGATAAAGAAAATTGTAATTACATCCTTAACAAGGTTTTTATTGATAATAATTCTTTATTTTCCTTGTGAGAAAATATTCACTCACATTTTTTTAATTTCCAACGTCTAACAATAAATTAGATTTTCACTTTTATTTAGTTAAACAATGTGTAAGATTATACCATATGTTTAAACTTTTCATTGGGTATTTTTAATCATATGTAAAAAAGAATGAATTAATAATTTTAAACCAATTTAGATTATATGTTTCCAACCAAGTCATGTGTTTTTCGTTGGGGTTAGAATTGGAAAACCCTAAAACTCAAAAAAAAAATTCACAATCAAAAATTAAAGGTCCAGATTCGACAACATCATATATCTATATATATAATAAAAATGTTAAATAATTTTAATATTAGTTATATATTATAATTAAAATAATTAGGACTATTCTAAAGAAAATGACATAAAACTTTATTAAAATATCTCCGTGTTTATAGTTCTTATTAAGAGTGGGGTTCTTTTCTAGAAAAATATATTTTTATTTGCAATTTTTGAAACGGAAAGAAAATAATATTCATCGCTGATTTAGGGTTTAATATTATTTTGATTGTGTGCAAGTTTCATTAGGTTCATTAGGTATTAATTAGTTTAATGTTCAAAGTGGGATTTTATAATTGATTGGTGCACTTTTTTATAATTTGTTGGCGAGATCGTACTATAACATTATCTTTTTAGCATAACTCTTCATATTTTTGTGTGACACATTCATTTCATCATTTGCACTTAAATTTTCTTGTTGTTGAAACCTTTTTTATATGTTGCATAAAGTTGTCACTCACATGGATGTGCATCCCATTGGTCAAACATTGTGAATGTTGAATTGTTTCAAAGAACTCTATTGTAAAATTAGTGTTGAACTAGTTTGAAATAGAAACCATGAAAAACATATAATGAGGTTAATGCATAGTTAGATGCATAGATTTAGGTATAACATGTTGTGGGTACAATGTTGAATTGTTTCAAAGAACTCTATTGTAAAATTAGTGTTCAACTAGCTTGAAATACAAATCATGAAAAACGTATAATCAGGTTAATGCACAGTTAGATGCATAGATTTAGGTATAACATGTTGTGGGTACAAAATGTTATCATGGGACTTTCTCAAGTAGAGTAATTTATTTTTATTCCTAAAAGGTGTGAATGTTGGTGCTATGTAAACAACCCATATTTTACTTTTTCTGTATCTTGGATGTTGAATCACAACATATGTAATACGTTTTTTATTTAGAATTTTTGAAATAAAAATAGAACATCATTCATTGGTGATAAAATTGTTGGATAGTATTGATAGTTTCTTGTCTCTATTGGAAAATAGTTCGTTTCATTCTGTGGTTCACTTGTTTGCAGCAAATAATTTCGTCACATTACATGACTCACAAATGCTAGAGTCATTGAATTCTACAATTGCAATATGTGTTGCAAAACATACGGGAAGAGCATAAATTGTTGACAATGATGATGATGTGTTTGAACATGAAGCCTTAGTATGCCATGGACAATGGTGATATTGACATGTAATTTTAGGGTTGAAGTTGTGTTAGTCAATGGTGCACTTGGATATATTGAAGAAGTCTTCTATATGCTTGGTTCAAAGCCCCTTAAACTTCCACTATTCACTACAGTGAGTTTTTAATAGTACACATGTGTTCCATTTTGCAAAAAAAATCCAAACAGTATTCCTATAACACCTATTGTTAGACGAAATCTTAAACAAATACCTTTGAAATTGGCATGTGCCCTCACTATATACAAACCAAAAGTGGTCACTCATGATTTACAAATTTCACCACCTTTCTCTTTTCAATGTTATACAAAAATGAAAAATAACGCATATGTTACCATTAGAAAGAAAGAGGAGCAATGATTGAACTCCATGTCATTACCATATATATATATGATTGATAGAGTTTAGTAGTTTATCATAGTTTTCAATTGTATGAATACTTTTTAATATTTCATGTAATAACTTTCTATAATTTCAATAGATTTTTCATCTATGTCGGTGTATTTTGGAAATATTCGTTTAATGTTTTCCATGTGGTTATATATTTCAACCTTATATTAAAAATAATTTTTTATGATGTAAAACCATATATATTTTTTGAAATAAAGTTCTCATTTTTCTTTTAAACCTTCATATATAAATTTTATTCCTTTTGCATGGTTATATTAAAATCCAAATATGGATTCTCTCTCTGTTTCTATTGTTGTGTTTTCGTTGACTTCCATTCCTATAAAATTGAATTCTATTTATTTTTCTTTGTCACAATGTTATGCTTCAATTACATTAAATTCATATTTTATTTTGATTTGTGGTAATGTAATTTCTGTATTGTGAATGCAAACATGGAAAGAGATCATACTTTAATGTCTCCATAGAGAAAGAGGATGCATTTATTTTATTTAATAATTGTTATGAATATATGATTGCATAATTTTGACATTGAAGTTATTGTAGTAATGACATATATCTATTCGATAGAAAAAAAATTATCTTGACATGGTGACAATGACAATTTAAAAATGTTTTTTTAAATATAATATTAATAGGATTTCATAATAATAATAATAATAATGCGATGTAAAAATGTTACACGAATCTATGCAATGTTACGGTATGCGAGTCTTTGTCTCAATGTTATATTAGATTGAAATTTATGTAATTTAAACCCTTGGGTTTATTATATTAATCCAAAGATTTTATAATCACTTCGATCTATAATATGAGTCCTATAGGTTTATGATACTAATCGCAAAGGTTTATAATGTTAATCCATCGAGCATATAATATTAATAATCGCATAGGTTTATTAATCCCTTAAGTTTATATTATTAATTTCTAGGATTTATTAATATGTTGGACTTAGAATAATGATAATCCTTTAGATTTATTGATCCCTTGGGTTTATAATATGAATCCCAATAGTTTTTAATATTAATAAATTCTTTTCATAATATTATCTCAAGGGTTTATAATTAAACATAGTCAACTACATTAGTGTACATAGTTAACTACATTAGGGCACATAATTTATTAATGCCAAGGTTTATAATCATAATCCCTTGAGTTTTTAAAATTAATCCCTTAGATTTCTTAGTCCCTTTCGTTTATAATATTTATCCCTTTTGGTTTAGTAATATCTTGGGTTAATAATATTTATCCTATCAGTTTATAATATTAATATTAGGTTTGATATGTTAATCTTAGGGTTTATTATTGATCCTTTGGGTTAAATATTGATCCCTTGGGTTTATAATATTAATATTATGGTTTATAATCTTAAGGTTTATAATCATACGATTTATAATATTAAACGAACAGTTTATAATCCCTGCAGTTTGTAGTATTAATCGTAGGATTTATAATCACTAAGATTTATAATATTAATAATCCCTTAGGTTTATAATATTAATCCCTAGGGCTTATAATATTAATCCGTAATATGTTTACTCATATATTAGTGTTTATAATCTTAGGGTTTATAATATTATTCTTAGGTTGTATATCTTTATCTTAGGGTTTATCAAGCATCATATTGTGAGATTTTTTTCTAGAATATGGTAATCAATCATACAATTCTTGATGTAATGTTGCATTACATTGAAATTTATTCAATTTGCATTTCCACGTCACAAAAATAGGGTTTAAGGTGATGGTTTATGACGTTGATCTTAATATTGGTGTTTATAATATTGGGTTTAGTATTAGAATTATAATATTAGGTTTAATCTTAGGGTTCATAATATTGGTTTTATAATGTTACAATTTATACTATTTGGTTTAACATTAGTGTTCAATATTGTGACATTTGAATGGTACATAAATCTATCTAGCATCACATTGTGACAAACATTGTCCCAATGTGACAATAAATCTCACAACCATTGTTGCAATATTGATATTAATCCTAGGGTTTATAATATTGATCCATTGGGTTTATAATTTTAATAATCATTTAGGTTTATCAATATCAAAGGTTTATCATAGTTTATAATATTTGTTTCCCCTTGGATAAATCGTAATTTTCATTAATATAAGAAAATTACATGCTGTAGATGTGAGTGCATATGCATAAGGTGTGGTTGTGTGCTAGTTCAAAGAATATTTAGATCTCAGAAATGATCTCCAAAATAAGATCTCCACGCAGGGATACAATCTTTAAATAGTACTACATAATTGAGTAAAAATTTAAACATACTTTACGCAGAGAGTATTGCTAAAAACATGAGTTGTTATGTATATACATAATTCAAAATAGACAAATTAAAAGAGACTTGTTTTTCGTAGTTTTAGGCTCCTACTGAACCTGGTATGCATGGTCCATATAGGGTCGATGGTAGTATTAGAAGTGTTCTGCTCCCCGCTACTCCTGTATCAACCAGACATTGTGTGGCTTGATCATTACTATTTTGGAAAGTTGGTTAGCGATGGTGTTTCATTCCCTATAGATGTGATGACAAACAAAACTGTCAAAATGTGAGATGCATATATAAATTTCTGCCAATATATGTCCGAAAGTATATGTGTGAAAGGTTGTGGTTTTGTTTATCCAGTCACAAACAATTTTGGAGTCACCAAAGACTTGCAAATTATGATAGTCTTTCTCTATAGCAAATTTTATTAGGTGGTGTGTCATGGAGAGTTCATCAAAGTTATTGGTGCCAATCCCAAGTCCCATTTGAATATGATAATAGTGGCTTGCCGAAATGTGTAGTATAGCCCCACCACCACATCCTGTATCTTGAGCGGAGCCATCAAAATATGCCCAGGGTTTTGAATGATCTATGGATTCAGGAATGATGTTCCTAGGAGGTGTGGTGGTCAAGTCCTTAGGGAGAGAGTTAAAATCGGCTATAATTCTGGCTGAGATGGAAGTCCAATGAGGTGTGGTGTCACAAAAGATGTAGCGATTTCTGGTGATCCATATTTCCCAACAGAAGAGGAGGGGGAGGTTTTTGGTTTTGGCCGATGTAGAAGATGCCCACCAATTTTACCAAGCTTCCTTGGTAGTCAGCCCCCCCAGATGATAGGCAGGTGAAGGTGGGTAGGAGTGGAGGTCCATAGGCTGATAGTTACTGAACAAGACAAAAATAGATGATCCAGAGATTCAGAATTATTTTTGTAGAAGCAGCACCAAAATGGTCCATATTGACCTCTCTTTTTCAAGTTTTCCCCAGTGGACACCTTGTTTCTTAGGATTGACCACAGGAGTAGTCTTGTGCAAGGAGGTGCTTTCAGTTTCCACATGTATTTCCACCATGGATCGATGAGTTGTGGCTTATGATTGCTAGCTAGTGCAAGGTAACCCTCTTTACGGGAGTACTAACCACTATTGGCTATGGCCCATATTATCTCATCCTCTCCTTCTCTAAGTTTGATGTGGGATTCCTGTAGGGTAGAATTGTACGAATTCCGTGCTTGATGTAATTGTCAGGGGAGGAGTATGCTACAGGCTGTCTTCCATGCTTGATGGAGAAAGGACGATTTCTTTAGGTCTGTTGCATGATTAATATGCGTGATTCCCTTCTCAGAGAGGATCTATAGTAAGTCTAGGGGGAGCTAATGTGCATTACCGCATCCTATCCAAGGGTCTCAGCCAATTTGGACAGAAGCCCCATCAGATATTCTCTAGGTAAGTCCATCCCGTATAAGGGGAAGTGCATTCAAAACTGCTTTCCATATATTAGATATCCCTTTTTTCTTCCAGTTAGGCTATCTCAGCCACTCCAATGGCCTAAGCGGGGTGATATATTTTGCGACAGAAATATTGGTCCATAGACTGGTGGAGATAAGAAGATGCCACCCAAGCTTGGCCACCATTGTAGTGGAAAAGTCCTCCAATTTTTTTATTCCCCATCCACGCCACTTCTTGGGTATAGATAGGAGGTCCCATCTTGCCCAAGCAAATATTCTCCCAGGTTGATTACCTTTCCAAAGGAATCTACTACAGAGGTTCTGTATTCTATTGAGGATGCCTCTAGGAATCCATTCAAGGGACATCCACTAGACTGGGGTGGCCTCAATAACTGCTTTGATGAGCACCAGTTAACTGACTTTGGAGAGATATTTGTGGTACCAGATATTAAGTCTTTGCTCTAGCTTGGTAATTAACCATATCCAGTCTGCGATCTTATATCCATGCGGTTTCAATCTATATCCAAAATATCTAAGGCCCTCATCTAAGTGATTAAGGGTGAAAGGAAACCTGTGTAGTGCGAAGTTTATTTCATGGGGGAATCATTCAGAGACAGTAATAGTGGATTTGGAATCGTTGATGGCCATGCCTATAACTGTTTTGAAGAGGTAATAGTGTACAAGAAGAAAGAGCAAAGGCAACAGGGGGCATCCTTGTCTAAGGCCTCTTTCAGAGCCAAAGAAAGGAGAGGCTGCCCCATTGACCAGTACACTGAAGGATACATTGGTGATGCAACACATAATCCATTTGATAAATCCAACAGGAAAGCCTAAATGGGTAAGGAGAATTCTAAGATATAACCAGCTTACTCACTCGAAGGCTTTGGAGAGGATGGATTTGAGAATCATGCCTTTGATCTTTTTGGATTGTATTGAGTGCATGACCTCCTGAGCTGATCTGATAGCTTCATGAATCTCTCTATCTTTTAGGAAAGCAAATTGTTCAGGGGAAATGTGGGCAGATAGGATGGGGCGGATTCGATTGGCTATGATTTTGGAAATGATTTTATAAAGACAGTTAGAAAGGGAGATAGGACGGAAGTCGTGATAATATGAGGGCTTGTCAGTCTTGGGAATGGGGGCTATAAAAGTGGTGTTAATGGCCCCATGAATGCTCCCGGATATCATACTTTCCTCTATGACCTTGAGTAGGTCATTCCCTAAAACCTTAATGAAGGCCAAGTAGAATTCGACTTTCCACCCATCTAGGCCCAGGCTTTTATCCCTTTTGAACCATTTTAGAGTCGCCTCAAGCTCCCCCATGGTAACTTCTCTATTGAGATGCTTGGCTTCCTCCATATCAGTAAAATGAGGAAACAGTTGTGCTACTTTGATGAGCTCAGCCAGGGTAGCATTAGGAAGGTTATGGTAGACTTGCTTGAAGTGTGAGGTGGGCAATGAGGCCAGCTGGGGGAAAGTGTCAACCACAGCTCCATGTTCATTAGTTAGGCTCCAGATGGTGTTATAAGCCCTTCTTCCATTTGCAAATTTATGGTAAAACTTTGTATTTTCATCCCCTTCTCTCAGCCAAATAGCTCAACTTCTTAGTCACCACATTTCCTCTTTGTCCATGAGAATTTTCCCTCTTAGAGTTGTCTGCTCAACAAGCTTGTCCCTAAGCTCAGGTGAAGGGAAGGTGCCTTTGTTATTATCCTCAAGGATGGCTATCTAATTCTCAATTTCGATCACTCGATGTTCTTCTTCACATCTCTTATTGTGACCCCGGATCTTGGAAATTTTCTTTAATTCCTTTAGGTTGGCCACGAATAATTCAGTGATGTGTCTCTCCCTATCTAGAGGGTGGGTCTTCCAAAATTCTGTCACAAGACTGGTGTAAGAGATGTCATTCAACCATGAGGAGTTGAATTTGAAAGGGGCTCTAGGTTTGCTGTTGTTGCAATAGATTTCCAGATGAATCGGCAAATGGTCTGAGAGCCCCCTAGATCCCACCCATTGGCGATAAGAGTACCCTTGCTCCAATAGATATTCCTTGATGAGGAAATGATCTAGTCTCCTTGCAATGCTGGCCTCCCCAATTCATTTGTTGTACCAAGTTGGGGTTAGTTTTGCCACAGGAATATCAATGAGCAGATGAGATTCAAGGAGCTACTCAAAAAATCCCGCTAGGGGGTCAGCTTGTGCCTGAAGACCCCAAGATTCTAAGAAACCTAGGGAAAAATTTGTATCTCCCACTATGATGAGATTGTCTACCTATAAAATGCTGGTTCCCAGCAGCCTTTCCGAGAAGATCTCTATATGGTGACAAGGTCCATAGATGTTCAACACTCTAATCTCTGAACCTAGCTCTGTTGAGCAAATGTCAACCCCTATGAACCCTATGCCTCCCCAGGCTCCCAACAGTTTAATAGAGTGAGGGTTGTAGCCTAGGGCTATGCCTCGTGATTAACCATTTACATCCAAGGCATGGAAATACCAACGAGGGAGCATGGACTCCAGAATAGGTGTTATGATGGATGTTGTACCCAAGGTTTCCTGGAGAAGAACTAAATCAACAATCTCCTTTCGAAGGAGTCTCGTTAGTGCTAGCTTTTTGTCAGGACTAGCTATCCCTCTCCAATTGAAGGAGATGGCCTTCATGGGGGGAACACCATAGGAAGGCTTTGTGCTCTAACAACCCTATCTAGTGAAATTTGCTTCCTAGAAACCACCTCTAACCTCGCCTTCTATTTTGCTCTGGATAGAGAGGACGGTCTACCCTGAGTGGGCTTCAGGACAGAGGGGAATGGAGAGATGCAAAGTCCAATGGCATCCATCATAGCTGCTCGAGCGTGGGAGCAGAGATGGTAGTGATGAGGTTCAGGGGAAATCCTAGGGATGGGGATCTCTTGTGCAGGGGGAATGAACAGAGCCTCAACAAAGGGATGGGGGTCCAACAGAGAGATGAGGTGACTAATCCTGTGGTTTGCGGAGGGGGTAGAAACAAAGATAGCCCCAGATTGTAGAGGACTAGATGATAGAGCAGGTTAAAATTTAATGGAAGAAGAGAGTAAGGGAGGACAAGACACACCCGAAGAGAGCGCTCCGCCAGCGGCCCCCTTGGACCTGGTCAGTGGTGGTGAAGGTGGCCGAAGGGGTGCAATCTCTCACTTCTTCGTCGTCTCCGGGTTATGCCTGGATTCATCGAGCTTTGTGTTGATCGTGTCAGCTTCATCTGATTATTCCTTCCGCGTCTATGTTCCATTAGCAGTTGTGGGCTTCCCTTGGGACCTGGATTTATTTTTTATGAGGAGAGGGTAGTCCTTGTAGAGATGTCTGACTTTATGACATCATCTACAGTGGAAGGGAACCCCTTCATAGTCTAGGATCTACATCCGATCATAGTTCCTCCAGTGAAGGGTAACTTTTTCTTGCAAGCCTCCTCTGATATCTAGGTGCACCAACAGTCTCACATAGGCCGTGACACCCGTGGAAAGGTATGATCTGTCATAATACACGTAAGTTCCTAGGGTGTTGCCAATTCTTCAGAAGATTTCCTCAGTCTAGAAATGCAAGGGTAGACTGGGTAGTCTAACCTAGATTGGCCCTGCCCTAAGCTTCTCTCTATCAGGATCGAAGAGTAGGCTCCATCTCCTTAGCATGACCAAAGCTTGTTCAATGTGCCAGTAGGATGATAGAACCCAATTTGTGTGGTTCGTTCACAAATTTGAGGGCAAACCAACAGCGAAGAAAAGTTTGTACAATAGGTAGACTTGCCAAACACTGGCCCCATATTTCGGCTACCCATTGCTTCAGTCTGGCTGTGGAATAGGTCCTTTCTCTAACTCTACCTAGCAGGACCATCGCTGCCATGTCCATAGTGTACTGCCACTGGAAATCCTCTTCTTAGTCAATGAAAATGACCAGTGGCTTCGGCTTTACACACCTTTGCTTCTTTCCCCAGGTCTCCACATTCTCCACTTGCTCAGGGTCCTCTTCAGGGCAAGGGTATGGAGGACGAGAGATAGGGTTAGGGTTAGGGTTTGGAGGCAACTGTTCTGATTCAAGCTGGTAGGCGTCCGGGGGGGGAATGGCCGTGTAGCTTCTAGATAGTTGTCCTTGTTCCAGGGGAGGGAAGGAGTGTGAAGGAAGGGCTTCAATGAGCGGGGAACAGGGAGGGTAGTGAATAGCCTCATGGTTATGGAGGGAGGTTAGACCAGAGGATTCAACTACTCGTAGAGATGCAGAGGGGCCGACGTCAGTGAGATGGGAGGACGGTGTCAGGGAAGGCGCAAAAAGAGATGGGCAAGTCATAGGTAGCTCTGGAAGATCAATCATAGACCCTAGTTGTCCCGAAAGTGACAGAAGAGGGGAAATTACGTCCAAGAGCTCATTGTTGAATGAAAAGTGCATGTCTTTGTTAGCCAGTCTACCGAATATGGAGATGCCTTTGAGGGGGTCCTCAGAGTAGTCTATTAGGTCTCCCTCCATGTTTCTCTGGGGCTTACGCCAACTGCGGTTGAGAACCAAAGTATCTGACAGAGGCTGAACCAAAACCCTACAACCACAATACCGCAAACCGCACTCACAAGTTCAAAGTCGCCAACGGTAAGCAGGAAGGGAGGGTAAACAGGGTTCCCAGGGAGGTTACAACCAAGACTACGATGAAATATGGACAACGTCTATGCCTAGGCCCCAGATGTACATCCAAAAGGGCTACGCCATGTCAGGTCGAGGGCGCGCCAACCTTTCCTGCATTCGCCTCACCATGTCCAACCTTGTTGATATGGTTGATTTTCCCGTCATAGTTTATAATATTAATAGTTACTTATTTTATTAAGTCTTTGGGTTTATAATATTAATCTAATGTTTGATATAATAGTTTTATGGTTTATGATATTAATTCTAAAGTTTAATATTAATCCACACATTTATAATATTAACGCCTTCTTTAATATTGATCCCTTCGGTTTATAATCCCTTGAAATTTTAATATTAATCTGTTAAGTTTATTGATCTCTTGTATTTATTAATCTCTTGGTTTTATAATATTAATATTATAGTTTATAATCTTAATATTTATAATCATAATGTTTATAATATATATCATGAGGTTTATAATCCCTTTTATATAATGTATATCCAAATATTTATACTCCCTTGTGTTTTAATATTAGTCTATTTAGTTTATAATATTAATCTCTTGATTTCATTAATCCCTTAGGTTTATAATATCAATACTTCCTTCTGATTATAGTAATATTAACAATATAATAATTTTATGATAATATAATAGTAATTTTTAAAATTATTTTTTATAATAATAATTTATATTATTATTATATAATATTTTTTACTACTAATATTAAATTTATCGTATTGAAACTTATTGGTATGTATTAATCACATTTGCGTTGTGTATGTGATTAATAAAACCTTTAAAGTTATATTAATGGATTTAACCACATTCATTAGGCTAACTTTCGTTATGTGAGGTGTGATGGTTGTAGTTTGTTTGTGATTAGAACCTTCTTTTTGTTACTTTTGTCGCACTTTAGCTCTACGATATACACACATAGCTGAGAAGTGTCTAGGGTCATGGGCATAACGCGGGGGCGCTTTGTTTTCCTTTTCTTTTACCATCCTTTTTCGGTACACTGCCATACTCAAATGACAAGAGACGACATGTGGTGATTCCTACTTTTTGTCTCCAAAGGCAATTGTGAGACACGAAAGAGTGTCTGAGGTGGTTCTTTCTTCTTCGTGTTATGAATGCGTGATGCACGCTCAATGAGGGGCAATCCGATCCCTACATCGTTTGTGTGATTATGCTAATATATGTCAATGAGCATTATTACTCTTTGGTGGAATATGTGTTTTCTATTTGTTGCGTAAAAAAAAATATATGTCCTATATATAAAGATTTGTAATATTTTTATATTTAATTTAGAATATAGAATATGAATATATCTTTTCAAAGGATTTATTGTTTGGTTGGAAAATGTGGTTATATGTGTAATTTTTTTTATATTAATTAATTTAGAATATGAATACATCTTTTCAAAGGATATGCATATATTTCTGGTTGGAAAATATGGTTTTATTTGTCGTGTAGAAAATTATATAAGATATATTAGAGACTTGTAATTACTTTTTGTATTTAATTTAGAATAATAATTAAATGGAATGCATAAATACTTTTGCTATTTATCATATTGTTTTGGTGGAATGTGTGGTTTTATTTGTTGCTTAAAAAGGTATATAGATAGATGTGTAATTTTTTTGGTATTTAACCTAGAATAAGAGTTAAAGGGGATGCTTAGGCATTTTTGTCATTTATCATATTTATTTTTTTGGTGGAATATGTTGTTTTCTTTGTTGTGTAAAAAGGTATATAAGGATACAGAGACATGGGTAATTTTTTTGGTATTCAACTTAGAATATGAATGAAAATAAATGCATAGGTGTTTCTTGTCATTTATCTTATTGTTTTCGTGAGATACATGGTTTTATTATTTGTGTAAAAACTTATATAAGGTACAAAGAGAGGTGTAAATTTTTTGTATCTGATATAGAATAAGAATCAAAGGGGATGCATGAGTTTTTTTTTCATTTATTTTATTGTTTTTGTAAAATATGTAGTTTTATTTGTTTTGTGAAGACATAAATAAGGTGCATAGAGAGGTGTGTAATTTTTTGATATTTAACATAGAATAAAAATCCAAGGGATGCATTTTTTTTTTCTTATTTATTTTATGGTGTGAAATATGTGGTTTTATTTGATATAAAAATATAAAAAGATGTGTAATTTTTTAATATCTAACTAAGATATAATATATATTTTCTCAAAAATAAAAATAAAATAATTATTTTTTTGGTATAGTAGAGAAACCCAACCGCCCATGTGTTGTGAATGTGAGGGGAAATCCTATCCATGCATGGACTGTGCCTCATCATGCTAATATATCTCTGTAAGGATTATTACCCTTTATTTGCATGACCATAAATGTCTTCGGATCTTCAGGTTCTATGTCGCACAAACTATGTGGCAGCGGGAAGGGAGAAATCATGGAGGAAGATGGCTACCCGCGATGGTTTCCTGTTCTCCGAAGATCAATCCACTGAGATTGTGGTCGTAGGAGGCGGCGTTGCAGGACTAGCCACTGTCGTTTCCCTCCACATGTCCATCTTATACTCTATCTCATATTTCAGCATAATAACTTAGAAATAATACGGGAGTTGTGAATATCATATGGGGCTGTATGCATGCACGATCGGCCTTAAGAGCCTAGTGCTGGAGCGCTATGATTGTCTACGATCTTCCGGGGCAACCTTCGTTATGTGGGACAATGCTTTGAAAGATCTTGACGCTCTTGGGGTAGCATACACCCTTTCTAGTGCAAAATATTGTCTGATTGATGGGTCAATGACCTGCCAGCAAATATTGCCAATTCTTCTTTCATCTATCACCAAGATAAACGATTGATTGTGGAGCTTCATTTTGTGCTGGTCAAGCAGGTTACAAGGTTTCTCAAATTGGTCTGTGTCCAAAAGAATGGTCACCTCATAAAAGACCACACAAAGTAATAGATTTGTCATTTATTGTATAAAATTATTTCATTTGATATATGGAATGAAAGGAAACATATTATACCCAGAAGATAATGTCAGTTTTAATTTTGTTTATAATGTTCAACCTGTTCAGTATGAATTGCGTGGAATCTCGGTGAATAGAAAGGAGCGTGCTTCTGGAAACACTGGCTAAAGCTTTTCCTGAGGGGTGTACCATATTCAACTCTACTATATCAACCATTTATATGTCTATTTTTATTTTTTTGAGGATTTACAAATCTATCCCCGTTGTTTAAAACTCATGTGATGTGGTTATGCTGATCAGATCATAATAGGTTGTGATGGCGTGCATACAGTGTTTGCAGGGTGGATTGGCTTAGAAGCATAGTTTTCAAGTTCGCTAGAATCGGGCCTAAAAATACGAAAATTCGCCTATTACATACTAATGTCGTATTATTAGTTGAAATTCGATTAGTTAGGATAAATGCCTAATTATGAAATATTATTTAGAATATTGGTGTTTTATTATACGGACCGAATTTTTAATTCAATAACAGAGGACGTGAATGACAATATTTACTCAAATTCATAGTAATGGGATTAAGTCCCTATAAGGGAAAAAAATATGAAAGAAACTAAAAATTCATAGTAGAATTAGAAAGTTTACTATTTTCTAATTTCATTTTTGTTTTTAAAAGGTTAAAAGGTTTAGAAAATAGGAAAGGAAAAAATCTATAACTATGTTAATTTGTAACAAGTCCTTTTTTAAAAAAAGAGTGATTAATTTTTTTGGGATTATAAATATTTTTTAAATATATTTGTATATATTATGAAAGATTTTATATAAATAATTTTTAAATAAGAAAAGTATTTTAGATTTAAATTTTGAAATGAACATAGGTTTTTGAGGGAATAAATATGGTTTTTAATTCGAAATAAATTCATAAGAAAATGACCCAAAAGTGATGAAAATCTTTAAAATGTATAATGTGGAATTTTTTTGAATTAGAAATTATAATTTGAACAAGTTGGTAACTATGCTTAAAAGAAACTAAGCCCACAATACGTGTTTCCATAAGAGGGATGGGAAATTTTCCTCTGGAGAAAAAGGTTGTAAAAATAGTGGTAAAGGAGTGAGAGAAGGATTCACTTCCTCCACGCATAAACAACTTTATTGGTTTATAACAAGGAAATCACAGCCTCAAGGTTACTTCTTAAATATGATATCCACCTCTCTATCAATTCAATTTTATATATTATGTTAGAGATCCATAATTATTTATGTTATCATTAGCACCATAAATACGTCATGCTGAACTAAACTCAGGTGAGAATAATTCCCCAGATGCCAACATGTTTTTCGATCCTCAGACGCTGAGATGCGTAGCGCTACAATCAGTAAGAGATTTTCCCGAACCGGTTGGAAACTTAATAAAGGCCAATTGCGCAAAAACAATGAGTATAGGGGAGAGACTTCTATTATTGTGCATGGACCAGTAGTTGTTATAGTACTGGTCCCACACAACCATTAAAACATTACAAAAAACATTGATGATTAAAACATAAATAGATAACATTAAGTTATATTAGTTATTCAAATACGTCCAAAATGGGGCCATATATTGATTGAGCTTACAACTGTCCAACACTAGCCTTTACTATCACAATTTGACAAGACATCCTTTCCCAAGTACCTCCAGATTTGATTTAGAAAACAAGACAAAATTAACAAGAAAAACCTCCATCCCATACTATCCAATAGGACACATATCACATCAGACAAACCCCAATAAATGTAAATAGAGTAGCTATGGCCAAATTTCAATGCTACCTACACAAGAATAGAGAATGTATGTGTCAGCCATAAATGCATATATGTTCATCAATGCAATGTGCTCAAAGAAATAAATAACACCAACACACAAGATTCAGGAATTAAGCACATGATTCACAAAGTAAACATAGGAAAAGACAAAGGAAAGCACAAGGATCAACCATAACAGTTTATCATCTATTTGATGATATCCAAATCAATCCACAACACACATTTAAATTTAGAAAACAACAATCCATGTCAATCCTCCCTTCCAATAAAATTCAACAACACAAATATGATAGGGATAAAATAAAATTGTAATCAGATCTTTAACAAAGTTCCTCAAATTAATAATCATTTATTTTCTTTGTGAGAAAGTATTCACTGAGCAAAAACCAGTTGAGCTTATTAATTTCTAACATCCAACCATAAATTATGTTCACCTTCCTTTAGCATAAATATGTATGAGGTTATAAAAAATGTGTAAACTTTTCATGGGCTTTTCTTCAATTATTAAGGTCTCCTTAGAATTGGATTATAAAGGTCTCCTTGGAATTGCATTATACATGGATTGCAAGGCAAAAATATTCAAATAAAACCTCGACGGAATAAAAGAAAATTGTAATTACATCATTAACAAGGTTCTTCAAATTGATAATAATTCTTTATTTTCCTTTTGAGAAAATATTCACTCATTGAAAAGCTTTGCAACTTTTTAATTCCCAATATCTAACAATAAATTACATTTTCACTTTCGTTTAGTAAAAAAATGTGTAATGTTATACGATATGTTTAAACTTTTCAATGCTTTCTTTTTAATCACATGCATTAAACAACGATTTAATAATTTTAAATCAATTTAGATTATATGTTTCCAACCAGGTCATGCGGTTTGGGTTCTAATTAGAATTGGAAAACCTTAAAATTCCAAAAAAAAAATCACCATAAAAAATTAAAGCTCAAAATTTTTATTATATATATAATAAAAATGTTAAATAATTTTCACATTAGTTATATATTATAATTACAAAACTTAGGGTTATTGTAAAGAAAATGACATAAAACTTCATAAAAATATACACATGTTTATAGCTTTATTAACAGTCGGGTCTCCTTGAAAAATATATTTCTATTTGTCATTTTTTAAAGGGAAATGAAATAATATTTATGGGTGATTTTGCATTTAATATTATTTTGGTTGTGTGAAAGTTTCATTATCTTCAATATGTATTAATTTTTATAAAGCATTTTTATCGGTTCAATTTTCAAAGTGGATTTTATAATTGATTAGTGCACTTTTTTTATAATTTGTTGGCGAGATCTTATTATAACATTATAATATTATCTTCTTTAGCATAATTTTTCATCTTTTTATATGTTGCACAAAGTTCTCACTCACATATAATCAGGTTAATGCATAGTTAGATGCATATATGTAGGTATAACATGTTGTAGGTACAAAATGTTATCATCAGACTTTCATAAGTAGAGTTTAAATTTATTCTTATTCCTAAAAGGTGTGAATGTTGGTTCTACGAAAACAACCCATATTTTACTTTTCTTTTTATGTTTGATGTTGAATTGCAACATATGTAATATGTTTTTTTATTTACAATTTTTGAAAGGAATATAGAATATGGTTCATTGGTGATAAAATTCTTGGATAGTATTGATAGTTGCTTGCCTCTAATGGAAAAGATTTTGTTTCATTTGGTGGTTCACTTGATTGCAAAAAATATTTTGTTCACTCTACATGACTCACAAATGCTAAAGTCATTGAACTCTACAATTGCAAGATGTGTTGCAAAACATACCAGAAGAGCAGAAATTGTCGGCAATGATGATGATGTGTTTGAACATGAAGTATTATTATCCCATGGACAACGTGTGATATTGACATGTAATTTTAGGGTTGAAGTATGGTTAGTCAATGGTGCACTTGGATATATTGAAGATATCTTCTTTATGGTTGGTTCAAATCCCCATGAACTTCAACTATTCACTACAATTATTTTTTAAAAGTACAAGTGTGTTCCATTTTCCAAAAAATTCCAAACATTATTCCTATAACGCTTATTGTTAGAGGAAATCTCAAACAAATACCTTTGCAGTTGGCATGTTCCTTCACTATACACAAACCACAAGTGGTCAATCATGGTTTACAGATTTCACAACCTTTCTCTTTTCAATGTTATATGAAAATGAAAAGTACCACATATGTTACAATTAGAAGAAAAGATGAGCAATGATTGAACTCCATGTCATTGTCTCATATATATGATTGATAGAGTTTAATAGTTTATCATAGTTTTCAATTCATATGAATACTTTTTAATATTTCCTTTTATAACTTTCAATAATTTCAATACATACCAATAAGATATTCATTGTATTACTCAATACTATCAATAAATTTGTCATCTATGTGGGTGTATTTTGGAATTATTTGTATAATATTTTGCATGTGGTTATATATTTCAACTTTATATTAAAAATCAAGTTGTATGATGTAAAGCCATATATATTTTTTGAAATAAAGTTCTCATTTTGCTTTTAAACTTCAGATATAGGTTACGCTTATTGTTAGAGGAAATCTCAAACAAATACCTTTGCAATTGGCATGTTCCTTCACTATACAGAAACCAAAAGTGGTCAATCATGGTTTACAGATTTCACAACCTTTCTCTTTTCAATGTTATATGAAAATGAAAAGTACCACATATGTTACAATTAGAAGAAAAAACGAGCAATGAATGAACTCCATGTCATTGTCTCATATATATGATTGATAGAGTTTAATAGTTTATCATAGTTTTCAATTCATATGAATACTTTTTAATATCTCTTTTTATAACTTTCAATAATTTCAATACATACTAATAAGATATTCATTGTATTACTCAATACTATCAATACATTTGTCATCTGTGTGGGTGTATTTTGGATTTATTTGTATAATATTTTGCATGTGGTTATATATTTCAACTTTATATTAAAAATAAAGTTGTATGATGTAAAGCCATATATATTTTTTGAAATAAAGTTCTCATTTTGCTTTTAAGCTTCACATATAGATTGTGTTTATTTCGCATGGTTATATTAAAATCCAAATATGGATGCTCTTTGTATTTCTATTGCGTGTTTTTGTTAACTTCCATTCCTATAAAATTGAATTGTATTTATTCTTCTTTATCACAATGTCATGTTTCAATTACGTTAAATTTATATTTTATTTCGATATGTGGTTATGTAATATCTGTATTGTGAATGCAAACATGGAAAGAGACCATATTTTAACATCTTCATAGACCATATTTTAATAATTGTTATGAATATAAGATTGCATAGTTTTGGCATTGAAGTTATTATAGTAATGACATATATCCTTTTGATAGAAAAAATAGATCTTCATTGAATTTTTTTTTTTTTTTAACAATATAATATTAATAAAATTTCATAATAATAATAATACGATGTCCAAATCGTACAAAAATCTATGCAATGCCACTCTATGTGATTCTTTTTCTGAATGTTATATTAGATCGAAATTTATGCAATTTAATCCCTCAGTTTATTATATTAATCGCAAAAGTTTATAATCACTTCAGTTTATAATATTAATCCTATATGTTTATGATATCAATGAGAAAGGTTTAAAATTTTAATCCATTGGGCATATAGTATTAATAATCACTTGGGTTTATAATATTATTTTCTTGGATTTATTAATATGTTGGGCTTATAATATTGATAATCCTTTGGGTTTATTGATCTCTTGGGTTTATAATATTAATCCGCAGAGTTTTTAATATTAATCATTTCCTCTTATAATATTAATATCTAGGGTTTATAGTTAAACATATTCAAATACAATAGTGTACATAATTAACTACATTAGGGTACATAATTTATTAATGCCAATGTTTATAATAATAATCCCTTGAGTTTTTAAAATTAATCCCGTAGACTTATTAATCCCTTTCATTTATAATATTTATCCCTTGGTTTTAGTAATATCTTGGGCTAATAGTATTTATCCTATCATTTTATAATATTGATCCCAAGGGTTTAATATTAATGAATCGAGGAGATTGATATGAAAATTAATATTAATATTGAAAATATATCCAATATCACATTGTGGCAAACATTGTCGCAATGTGATAATCAATCTCACTATCATTGTTGTAATGTTAATATCAACCCTAGGGTTTATAATATAAATCCTTATTATGTATAATAATATGTTAATGTCTATAATATTAATATTGTGTTTGATATGTTAATCTTAGGGTTTAGTATTGGTCCTTTGGGTTTAATATTAATCCCTAGGGCTTATAATATTAATCACTAATATGTTTACTAATATATTAGTATTTATAATCTTAGGGATTATAATATTATTCTTAGGTTTGATATCATTTATCTTAGAGTTTATCAATCATCGTATTGTGAGATTTTTTTTGGAATATTACAATCAATCATATAATTATTGATGTAATGTTGCATTACATTGCAATTTATTCAATTTTCATTGCCATGTCACACAAATAGGGTTTAAGATGAGGGTTTATGGCATTGAGCTTAATATTGGTGGTTATAATATTGGGTTTAATATTAGAATCCTAATATTAGGTTTAATGTTAGGGTTCATAATATTTGTTTTATAATCTTACAGTTTATGCTATTTGTTTTAACATTAGGGTTCAATATCATGAAATTTGAATGGTACATAAATCTATCTAGCATCACATTGTGACAAACATTGTCACAATGTGACAATCAATCTCACAACCATTGTTGCAATGTTAATATTAATCCTAGGGTTTATAATATTGAGCCCTTGGGTTTATAATTTTAATAATCATTTAAATTTATTAATATCAAAGGTTTATGATAGTTTATATGTTAATAGTTCCTTAGGTTTATTAAGCCTTTGGGTTTATTATATTAATCTTATGTTTGATATACTAATTTTATGGTTTATATTGTTAATCCTAAAGTTTAATACTAATCCACACATTTGTAATATTAATACCTTAGGTTTAATATTGATCCCTTGGGTTTATAATCCAGTGGGATTTTAATATTAATTTGTTATATTTATTGATCCCTTGTGTTTATTCGTCTCTTGGGTTTATAATATTAATATTATGGTTTATAATCTTAATATATATAATCATAGGGGTTATAATTTATATCACTAGATTTATAATCCCTTAGTGTTATAATATATTTCGAGAAATTTATAATCCCTTGTGTTTTAATATTAGTCTATTTGGTTTATTTTATGAATCCTTCGATTTATAATATCAATACTTCCTTCCGTTTGTAGTAATATTAATAATATAATAATATTAGTATAATATAATAATAATTTTTAAAATTATATTCTATAATAATAATAATTGATATTATTACTATATTATATTTTTTAATATTAATATTAAATTTATTATATTGAAGCTTATTTGCATATATTAATCACATTCGCTAATATAATTGTGTATGTGATTAATATAAACCTTTAAACTTATATTAACGGATTTAACAACATTGATTAGGCTAAGTGTAGTTATGTGAGTTGCAATGGTTGTAATTTGTGATTAGAACCTTGTTTTTGTTATTTAACAATCCCTCATACTGTGAGCTGGTATTACATTAATGTATACAGACCCTGCATCAATATACCACCCCGTATCATATAAATGTATATCATGTGTAATATTCCGAATTGTGTGAAATTTAATTATATCAGATGTTTAATATTTTAATTTTTTTATTTATTTATGCATATAATGGAGATGTGACAAGTGGTATTAGAGCTAACTCAGGTTACAAAATTGAAGCCTCTGGAAACTAATATTTGAAAAGTGTTGTGACTTATACAGTAAAGAAGTAGGAGTAGTTGCTATGAGGAGAACAAGCAACACACCGCACGTACCCATGATAGGACTAGGACCTACATCTTTTCCAGAAACCAACCATGAAGTATGGGTGCAGATGGGTGAGGAACCCCGCAACACCAATGTCACCATTCTCGAAACCGTGCAAGAGTTGAAAGGTGAGATGGCCCGGTTAAGGGCAGACAATGAAAGACTTATGCAGGAACAAGAGAAAATCATGAAGAGTCTATCAGATAGACAAAACCAGCATCAGCCAATACCCAGCCTAGAAGATGGGAATATGACCAGAGAGAAAGAATATCGAATGAAATATGTAGAGACAGAAGAAGGTAAAGAAAATCAAGAAGAAAAATCTGACAATTCTTCAGAACACAAAACACTGGAAAAACAAAGAATAGAACTACAGGGAGAATTTCAAAAAATAAAACCGCCCCTCTTCAATGGTGAGCAAGAAGAGGCAGCTAAAGCCTACCTTATTAATATGAATAAGTATTTCCAGTTATATGAGTATGGCCATAACTTAAAGGCTCACCTGGCTATTTTTTAATTACAAGGGAAACCCACTCTCTGGTCGGAAGAGGTCAAGACTGTGCGGGGAGTAAACGAATAGAACATAACATGGGAAAAGTTTCAAAGATATTTTAAGGAAAGATATCTTATTGAACGGTTCTATGATGAAAAAGAAAAAGAGTTTCACAGTCTAAGACTGGGACAACTAACAATGGATGAGCTCATTACCAAATTTACATCCCTACTTCGATACATTCCCTATATACGAAAAGAAAAGGCGAAGGTGTAGCGAATTATCAGTAGTCTGCCCCTATTCATGAAGGGGCGTCTTGAATTCGATAACTCGAAAACTATGGATGAGGTTATACGAAAGGGTCGGATTTGTTACCAACAAAGTAGACAAAAGGGAGACATAGGGAAAAGATGGAATGACAAAAAAGGAATTAAGTTTCCTATTGGCAGCAAGGGAAACAAATCTGTCATGAATAAAGGACCCCACAAAGGACAGATAAATAGAAACCAGAATAGGAATCCAACCAGATTTAAACTCCCTAATGAATCTAAAACCAATGAGTAGTCAGGCAGAACTGAGGTTGAATTAGCAGCAAGACCCCTAGTGCAATGTTGGGGATGTGGAGGACCACACTATGTCAAAAATTGTCCCAATCGTAGAGGCAATGAACATATCTCTCAAATCCAGGAGGCATCCACTGTAGGGGAAGTAGCTAGGACCATTCCAAAAATCAATGGTGCCTTTGAAGACCATCAAGTAGAATACCAACCGACCATGGTGGAATTCGAAGGTAAATTTTTTGACCAATCTATCTATGTTTTAATTGACCCAGGAGCTACATTAAGTTATGTTAGTCCTAAGATAGTTGATAAGCGTTGTTTACAAGCGGTCAAATTTAAAAATCCTGGGTTAGTACTAGCCACAGGGGCAAGAAGGCGAGTGTTGGTCAAAGTCAGAATTGCCCATTAGTAATAGTAGGTCAGTCCTCCATAACAAACCAGAATATATTTTCCCTAATATCTTATGATGTCCTTATAGGCATGGACTGGCTAGAGAAACATTGTTCCCTTATAAATTGTAAGACAAAGGCTATCCACTATGTAGATGAGGAGGGAAATAGGTAGGAGATGCAAGGAATTCTAAGGCCAATAAAGTTAAGACCCATAACTGCCTCACAGTTAGCAAAATGCGTCAGAAAAGGATGTCAAATATATGCAATTCAGGTGGGTTATGCCAACTCCAAGGAGAAATCTAGTTCTTTGGAAAACATACTGGTAATACAAAATTTTCCGGATGTGTTTCCTGAAGAGATTCCAGGACTTCCCCCTAAAAGGGACATAGATTTCACCATTGAACTAATGTCGGGAGCCGCTCCGGTGTCCCGAGCACCCTACTGCATGAGCATACCAGAGCTTACCGAATTAAAATTATAGTTACAAGAACTGTTGGATAAAAATTACATCTGACCCAGCATGTCACTTTGGGGAGCCCTAGTATTGTTTGTTAAAAAGAAGGATGGAACTCTATGCATGTGTATGGACTATCGCGAGCTAAATAAGTTGACTATTGAGAATAAGTATCCCCTACCATAGATAGATGAACTGTTTGATCAGGTAAAGGGTGTGACAATATTTTCAAAGATCGATCTGTGCTCAGGATACCATCAGATCATAATCAAGGAAGAAGACATAGCAAAGACAACTTTTAGAACTTGCTATGGACACTATGAGTTCATCGTGTTACCCTTCGAGCTGACCAACACCCCTGCCACCTTCATGTGTCTCATGAATGGTATATTCCATCCATATTTGGATAAATTTGTATTAATTTTTATTGATGATATACTAATTTATTCCCACAACATAGAGGAGCATAAAGAGCATCTGAGAATAGTTCTACAGACTCTTAGAGAACATTAGCTGTATGCTAAATACAACAAGTGTGATTTCTTTAAGGAGCAAATCCAGTATCTAGGCCACATTATTACTAAGGATGGAATTGCTGTGGACCCAGAAAAAATAAAGACTATAATGGAATGGCCCATACCCAAGGACGTGGCAGATATAAGATCATTCATGGGTCAACTGGTATTATAGAAGATTTGTAGAGGGGTTTTCCAGAGTAGCATACCCCATAACCTCCTTGTAGAAGAAAGGGAAAGCTTTCAAGTGGACAATGGAATTCCAGAAAAGCTTCGACCAGCTTAAACATTTATTAACCACTGCACCTATCTTGAGCATTGCGGACCCGGAAAAAGATTACGTAGTCTGCACAGATGCTAGCAAGGAAGGGGTGGGTGGTGTTCTAATGCAAGAAGGCAGGGTGATTGCATATGAATCTAGGAAACTCAAGGAGTACGAACATAAGTATTCCGCTTATGACTTAGAATTAAATTCTCATTCACTCACTAAAAATGTGGCGCCATTATCTTATGGGCAAGAAATTTCTCCTGATGATAGATCACCACAGTCTAACCAACTATTTTAAGCAACCTACCTTGAATGCTAAGCGGGCCAGATGGAGCAACTTTTTAAGTGGTTTTGATTTCGAAATCAAGCATTTGAAGGGGAAATAAAATCGAGTCGTGGATGCTTTAAGTCGAAAAGTACATTGTATTTATGAAATTTCCTACAGTGAAGTACGAACTACCTTCCATGAGTTGATCAAGGAAGCAGCTGGACGGGACCCAGAATATCAATCCTTATGGCAGCAAGCTAAAGTTATGAACAACCAGAAACAACAGCTAGGATACAAAGTAAACTTGGAAGGTATGATGATTTATAAAGGAAGGATATACGTACCTAACCAAAAAGAAATTAAGGACTTAATTTTACATGAATGTCATAAGAGCCCATATGCAGGCCACCCTGGGTATCAAAAGTTGATTACTATGCTTAGAAAAGAATATTTCTAGCCCGACATGAAAAAGGATGTTGCTGAATATCTAACTCGCTGTCTGGAATGTCAGCTAGTAAAAACAGAACATCAACACCTAGCTGGATTATTACAACCCATACCCATTCCGGAATGGAAGTGGGAAACCATTTCCATCGACTTCATCATCAGACTACCCGAATCCAAAGAGAAAAGCGACTCGATAATGGTAGTAGTGGACAAGTTGAGAAAATATGCTCATTTCATACCTATGTAATCAACTTACAAAGTTGTTCAAATTGGCAATATATTCATGCAAAATATTTTCTTATTGCATGGATTGCCAAAGTGTATAATCTTTGATCGTGACGTAAAGTTTACATCAGCTTTCTGGAAGGCCTTATTCGAAGGATTATGCATGCAATGGAAATTTAGTTTAGCATATCACCCTCAAATGGATGGGAAAACCGAGCGGTTGAATCAGGTGGTAGAGGACATGTTGTGGACTTATGTGATGCAACAACCCTCCAAATGGGAAGATTACCTACACTTGTTAGAATTTTCTTATAACAATGGTTATCATACATCATTACAAATGAGCCCATTTGAAGTATTGTATGGATGCAAGTTGTTGGTACCATTCTATGACCTTCTTTTTCCTCTTGAAACACGTCATTTGTCTACCTTTTCCCTCCATATATCCCTTATATTCCTTGGAATTGATTAGTTAACAGTATTATAGTTGTTAGTTTGCATTAAAGTTAGTTTATGAGTTTTTATGTCAGAAATGAGGAGTTTTTAATAAAAAGGTTACAGGAAGTTACAACATCCTGTAAATGGTTCATCATCTGACACTGGCATGACAGGTAAGCTAAAGCAAGGGATAGGAACGAAAACTAGAATGTACAAGCATGGAGAAACATCGATCCTACAACGAATCCAATACTCCTTGTTATGCGGTCAACGCTAGTCAAAGCCCCAGCCTTTTGGTGACAAACGCAACAACAGCCATAGGTTTCCAAACCGGTTTCATTTTGTTTCCTTTTGGAAATCGGTTTTAAATGGAAATGACCCAAAAATCATTCCATAGTAAAAGCGGCAACAGCTGCATACTAAATGTACATTCAATCCAAATGTAAACCGTGTATTAGTTGTTTTTAGAAACACGGATGTAGGTACAGATACATGGTTTTTGTTGATCTCTATATATCGTTTGGAGAACAGAGCTTTTGTATACTCTTCAGAACTTAATACCAGAACTCGATTACAGTCACGGTTTCATTATAACCTTGTTCATGCGTTAAATAACTTAGTTGCTTGTGCGCCTTCCAGTATACCGTTGAAATGTGGACGGGCCCTGCGTGGACGGGTATGCTATCATTTTCATTTCATTAGCAGCTTTTGAATATTGAATAGCATGCACAGTCATTAGAGTTATGCTTATGATTTCGTTGATTTAATTAGCAATCCTTATGAATGATGTTTATGATGATAGCTTAAAGGATTTATCGTTAAGATCATTGAACTGTATCTCATAAGAGATCTGATCCTTCGTTATATTTTTGAAGCATCCTGATAGACCCTATTTTCCATGCATTTGAATTTTAGTGTGCTTTCGATTTCAGTATGCTTTTAATCTTTCATGAACGTTGAGTGTTAAATTCTGAGTGTTCACTAGACAGAGTTTTTATGCACAGTGTCCTTGTAAGGGGACTAAAATCTCAGTTTAGTAATACACAGTGTCTTTAGTACAGTTAAATGAGTTGAGTGACCTGAGTGTCAAGGTGATAGGGAGCATATCTTAACATTCCGTAAATAAGTATTGTAACCTACCACAATGAACACTTAGTTAGGAATCCTTTATGTCTATAGATTTTAGACGCATGCCTCGAAGTTTACTTACCCTGGTCGATAACAAATATAGCCTAATCTAGCACCCTAGGTTTGTCACTACACAAGTGCGGAACCCCTTCAAGCTAGGGAGGACCAGAAGATAAGCTAATTTTAGGTCCATAAATGCTACAAGAAATGGAGGAGATGGTCAAAAGGGTTCGATCAAATTTAAAGGCAGCTCAAGATCGGCAAAAGAGCTTTGCTGATCGAAAAAGGAATTTCTAGGTTTATTTGCAGCAGAAAAACATCGGGACGATGTTTGACTTTTGGGGGGGGAGATGTGATGTCCCCGAAAAAACTGTAATTATTTCATTTTACCGCAGTAAAAAAAAAGACTGGATTTTATTATTATTATAAACATTTGAATTAAGTATTTGAATTTTGCTAATTATGAATGGAAAACAAATGATTGAATGTTAACAAATCTTGTAACTCTTTCATATCAAGAAATGAGGGAAAGGTAGTTACCTAACCCTAACCACTTCTCTGTCTATGAATTCCCAAGAAGTGATCAAGAGGGTAGTAGGAGTACCTGAGAGAACTGGGAGGGAAGGAGGGAAGTGGACCTTGCTGAAAGAAGAGATGGGAAAAGAGCTACATTTGGTGAAGACCAGATAGCTGTGGATGTTGTAACAGATTAGGTTGCAAGAAAGCATCGGTGTTAAGAGCAAAAGCTCGGGGGGAGGCTTGGACCTGAAGGCAAGCCTCATGGTTGGGAGGTTAAAATAGGAAAGCATATATGTGACTGTATCAAATTAGTAGTCTTAAGGACTGGATACAGGTATGTAGTATAGATACCTAGCTTATTGTTGGTTCAGTTATAGAACGATAACAGAAATAGAAATTAGTGGTTTAGTGATTCTAGTATTTACATATGAGTCTTGGTTATTATTCAGGAAAGCAATAAATGATTATAAATGAAAACTCTAAACAAACCTTGTAGACTGTAATATCAAAATCAATATATTCTAGCTCAATGGAAACAATAAACCACAGTATAGACAATTACTGTAAGTGGAACAGAGGCTGTAATCAAAGGAACTGAAAACAATATAAATATTTACTATAAGAAAATGAAAACTATAAGAAAAGGAACTGAAAAGATCTTATATACATAAAAGAATTTCTTTATGATTCAGTCTTCCAAAATCAAGAATTATTTGAAACATTAGCATTCATAGAAGAATAGAGTAATACAAAAAAAGAAGGAAAATTGTAGTATTAATATAGTTCTGGAAAAGCCAGAATACCTCAGGTTTACATATTCGATATCAGGGATTGATACCCAGAGACCATTGCTACGAAGTAAACGCGAGAAGTATGCAAAAAGGAAAATAAAACAAAACTCCAGAACTCAAAGACTATCGCAACAATAATAGTTAAGATAAAGGTTTGATTATCTTGTCCACGGCATGAGGGTTTGAAACCCTCAGAAAAGTGCCTCAAACCCATCATTATTACAAGCCTATAGCTATAATTTCAAAGCAGACAACAAGGTCGAACAATGAAATTAGGGACAGAGATTTTCCCGAACAACTGTGCATGCGTAACCGAAAGGAAAACTACTGATAAAATTACTAGAACTCCTTTAAGATTGTCAAAACAATTATAGACCCCTACCAAAGCTTTAACATTCTATTCCTCGGGTCGATGGAACCCCTAATGTTGGAGATGCCATGAAATCACCAAGCCTCCACGGGCCAAATCAAAGAAAAAACTAAGTAAGAAACCACATTGAACTAAGTTGAGTAAAAGAAAACAACATTCATATTACTTATATTCTGTGGCATAGTTTATCAGATCACATATAGTGCTAAACCCCATAACAAAGAGGGATTTTAACGCCCAACTCGAACCCATGAGGGTTTATACCAAAATAACAACGCATTCAGTTATACGAGCAGAGAAAATTATAAAAACCCTTGACCATTTTACATAAGACGGAGAGATTATAAAAACCCTCGACAGTTTAAATATCCAGGCATAAATGTTCAAAACGCCATGAGGGCGGGCCTGACTTATACATACACAAAAATTATAGAGCAATAGCTTTTAACTCTGAACCCTCGAGGATAGAGCCTCGACAGAGTTAGTACCAGGAAATCCATATTAAACCAGAGGAGGAAATCAACCCTCGAACAAACTCCCTTCTCTATGCCATTATTCTGGAATCACCAAGATTTTTAATCAATAACATACCTGGAAGGTTGTAGGGACTAGAATGCCTGCCTTGGCAGAGCTCTGGGTAGAATGCCATTAGTAGCTGGCAAGGAAACCGCAACCTCCGGAGGACACCTACAACAGAAAACTGGAACACATCAGAAGTAATAATGTAGAAATTGCAAGCAAAAAACTTTGATAAAAATCACAACAGTAAACGTAAGGGTAGGCGGGACCTTTACCAAGGGATACAAGCTTCTTGAGCTGTGAAGACCCCCTTTGGCCGCCAAGAACTCATTACCTAAACGCCTGAGAGCATAGCATCGAAACAATGCCATTACTAGAGGACCAAAACAGCCAAAGAGAAATTTGAATGACAGAGAATAGAGACCCTACCGAAGACTAGGCAGGGTTATGAGTTCCATCAAGCGTCGTTGATTGTGGGTAGGTGAAAGACGACTGTTGATGGAGCGCCACAGTCGAGGAAGGAAGACACCTGTACAACATATGGAGGGAATCCCGAAGACTGAACCCGCCAAGCGAGCAGGGCAGATTGTCATAAACATAATATGACTGCATAAGATTTTAAAACAAGAAAAATCCCTCGTACTACGAGCTAGGATTATATTAATATATATAGACCCTGTATACCCTTTATAACATTGCAAAGTGTGCAAAATGTAATTATATAGGATGTTTAATATTTTAATTTTTTATTTTTATTTATGCATATAATGGAGATGTGATAGCTATCCGTGATGGTTTGATGTTCTTTGAACATCAAGCTATTGAGATTGTGGCCGTAGGAGGCGGCGTTGTAGGACTAGCCACAGTCATTTCCCTACACAGGTCCATCTTATACTCAATCTCACATTTCAATTTAATAACTTAGAAATAATACCATAGTTGTGCATATAATATGGGGTTGTATCCATGCAGGATTGACCTTAAGAGCCTAGTGTTAGAGCGCTATGATTGTCTATGAGCTTCGAATGCAGCCTTCGTTATGTGGGACAATGATTAGAAAGCTCTTGATGCTCTTGGGGTAACAGGCGCCCTTGCTGGTGCAAAATATTGTCTGATTGATGGGTCAATGACCCGCAAGGAAATATTGCCAATTAGATAAAATGGCACACAGCAATATATTCTATTTTAATATGAATGAGGAAATTGAACACATATTTATACAAACAAAAGTCTCAAGATAGGAATTCTATCTTAGACGTACAGTAGTGTGGTTGAGAGATTCTCTCAACCACACACTAAACTAGGAGAAACTAAATTCCTATTATGTAGGAACAAACTCCTCAAATGAAGAATTAAAACCATAGACAAGTAGGAATTAATTATTTCTAACTCCCCCCCTTAATGACTACTTGTCATGATAGTCAAATCCACCACCATCAGGCGAATTTCATGTACAGAACCTCCAAAACATAATCTGCCTCCCTTAGACAGATCCACAACTTCTCCGATCTACCTCCTCTTGTAAATCATCAAACAAAGATGAGGATTCCCGCGGATCCCCTTGAAGGTGAATTGGCGAGATCTTTCCATAAAATTCCGCACCAGTCTGGTATTTTGGCGCGGTGGCGCTATTAATGGCCTAATAGATGCGCCAGTTACGCATCCTGGTGCGACTTTCAGCGTGAAAAGTGTGCCAATCCCCTTCTACTCAAAAAAATAAAAAACATTTGAGTCTGAGACAGGTGTTCTGCAGTCCACCTGCTCAATTGAGCACAAAGCTCTCGTGTACACCCGGCCACAAAGGCACCTCAAGCCACAGGGGCGATTCTGCCACAAAGGCAAGTAATCCAGCCACAAAGACTCTATAGATGGTTTATGGCTCACCACCAACCCTCACTTTACAATGACAAAAGATGGTTTCAGGCTGACCATAAACCATTACAAAGTGGTTTTGAGATCACCACGAACTTTCAGATGCCTTTAAAAAATTACATTTCATTCGACATTTTGGAGTTTCTGGGTACATACAATGACCATTACAACAATTGGACTTGTTTATAACATGCTAGGGAGTCTATTCCACAAACCACACTAACTTAAACAAACATCTATTTTTTTGTCCACCATAAACATTGTCGCTGCTCCTTTACCTCATTTGTGAGGGGTCCACTGATAAAGAAACCGAAACATAGGCACTCACAACCACACGAAGAGAACACAATTTTCCCTTCAAGAACAGTAATTCACGACTCCACGGTCCAATCCTCCATCGCATTTCAGTATCCAATTCTCCTGGCATCGCAACATAATGCCACTTCCCCTATGCACAGTATCAAGGCTAGTTACTGTTTTCAAGCATACTGCCTCATGCTTGCTAACAATCTGCAACACGATCTCGATCATCCTCCAATTTCTGATGTAGCTCCAATTGATGTCGTTTTCACTATCATGTGTTCACCATTCCCTGCAAATTTGCTTAGTGTTGGAAAGATTATTCCAACACACACTCAAAATTGTGACAATAGTTGGTCATACTACTGTCACTTAAATTACAACCAATTTCATTGTCATGACAGTTAATCAATATATTGCAACATCATCAGAGAATTAAAAAAAAACATTTTCACAATCGCATAAACTTCTTTATATATCAAGCAACTCCAACACCCAAGCAGTCTTCAACACAATGGCCACACAAACTCTTTGCAATCTTGATTCCAAGGAGTTCATCTTCATATATGAACGAAGAAAAACCTCCATTAATCGAACAACCGCATTGATACCTGACAAACTGTGCACACTTCCTTCGCAAATCTGTGTCGGCACCCCTTTAGAAGTCAAAGAACCAATCCACTAAAAAAACAGAGGTTAGAAGCAATGATAGAATATCATTTGAAGAAGGATGTGCTACAACATTAGGAATCGATTCTTTACACTTTTGATCCTTTGTCAAAGAAAACACGATTTGATTCAAATATTGAATACAGGCAACAGCAAGGATGCCGAGGCAACTACACATTCCCTTCACTACGCTCTACACGATACTCTGCAACACGTGTCATTTGCTATTCCCGCTCTGTAGGGCATCGCATCGCAGGCTAACCCATAGCTGAATCGCACGAATCCCATTTCAGGAAAACATATGAACAACACTATTGCAATTATCGATGCCAAACTCCTTATCATGAAGTTTGTCTTCACCATCTGATCATATCACTCTCTGCTTTAAATTCATTTAATGGCAATGAGAAAGGGAGGTGCCGATAAGATTCCACAAGTGTTGTTTTCCCCTACCGCCCTGCTTCTGTTCGATTCAGAAAAAGTGGTGCAGGATATTTGAATGAAAAAGCCAATTCTGGTCTACCACCAATAGGATGGCAAAAGAATAAGGAAACAACCAGTATCCAGTCCGAATGATTTTAAAACATCCAAATCAGGTCATTCAAAGACAAATTTTTCAAAGCGGAGAACCCTTTATGATCGCACCAGAGTTTAAGCACAATTTGCCAATCTCTGAGAAAACCAGTTTATGAACCCAGATCAGGCCGGAAATATCCAATTCAAATGAGATTTCCAATACACTTAGTGCATATTGAAGGGCCCAACCAATATTAGCAATACCCAATGTCCAAATTGAGATCGGACTGAAGAAATCCCCAATCTCCAATTTGGCAAACTCCTTATCCCATCGGTCTTTGGATAGGCAAAAGGAGAAGAGAACGCGCTGTAATGGCACAACTCAGATCGTTCAGATTTGGGCAGCGTCCATCTCCACGCAGCCAGGAACAATACAACAAAAAGATCTGCCTCTTGAGATTCGATTTGTGCAGCCTTCTAGAGCTTTTACCAACAGCGCTCCAGGCTCAGTCCTACGCAGCACTAGAACTGCTTTCTGATGGACAAACAAAAAAATTTAATAAAGCTATACACACTCAGTAATTTATTTCTCTATGCCCAGGAAGGGCCAGAGGCCCTTACGGGCTCTGAAGCTCAGTCATGAGTCTCGAACACAGTGAGTCATGAGTCTCGAACACAGCTAAATCACATGACAGTTCCACAGCCAACTGCCTGGATTTTAATGGAACTCGTCTTCTCCCTCACCAGCTAGCGGAAAAATCCAGGCGCTTGGCCGCACCACGATCGATCCACCAAATTGGATCTTCTAACTTTATGTAGTTTGGGGTTGCCGAAATAATGATGGAACGGTGGCCTATCACACGCACCACGACTACCAGCGCTCCAACACCTCCGCTGACAGCAAATCATATCCAGCATTCGAAGACTCGGCCCTTCTAAGTGGCATCGTCCACCGTCTCTCCATACAACAATCGATCAAGCACAGCCAATGTATAATACCTCGCCAGAACCGGTCTCGGCACTCAGGTCAGACACTATGGCGTTTCTCAAGCTATTGGGCAGTCGCTCACACAAAATTGAAAAAACTGATCACAGAAAATATCAACGCCCAATGCCCAAGAACGAATAGAGAAACTCCATAGACCACTCCAAACTCAACTCACCAGAACACCGCCCAGCTCACCAAAACCCTTCTCGATGCTCGATGGAAAAACTAAAAATTAAAAAAAAAATATATATATATATTCTTTTATTTCCTTAGCCCACGATGGCCAAGCCCACGAGGGGTTAGGCCCTCATGGCTTTGATAGCAAGATAAAATGGCACACAACAATATATTCTATTTTATTATGAATGAAGAAATTTCACACATATTTATACAAACAAAAGTCTCAAGATAGGAATTCTATCTTAGACGTACAATAGTGTGGTTGAGAGATAGGAGAAACTAAATTCCTATTATATAGGAACAAACTCCTCAAATGAAGAATTACAACCATAGACAAGTAGGAATTAATTATTTCTAACTCAATTCTGCTTTCATCTATCACCAAGATAAACGATTGATTGTGGTGCTTCATTTTGTGTTGTTCATGCAGGTTATGGAGTTTCTCAAATTTCTCACGTGTCGAAAAGAGTTGTCAGCGCATAAAAGACCACACAAAGTAATATATTTGTCGTTTATTGTATAAAATTATTTTCATTTGATATATTGAATGAAAGGAAACAAATTATACCCAAAAGATAATGTCAGTTTTAATTATGTTTAAAATGCTCAACGTGTTAAGTGTGAATTGAGTGGAATCTCGGTGCATAGAAAGAATCGTGCTTCTGGAAACACTCGCTAAAGCGTTTCCTAAAGGGAGTACCATATTCAACTATAAACTTGTTTCCATACATAAAAATACTCCCTCTCCTTTCAGCACACTAGATTTGGGAGACAAACATGCATCACAACTAAGGTAGGGTTGTGGGTATCAACCATTTATAAATCTCTCTGCATAGTTTAAAACTAATGTGATGTGGTTCTGTTGATCAGATCGTAATAGCTTGTGATGTTATACTTACACTAGTTGCAGGGTGGATTGGCTTAGAAGCATAGTTACCAAGCTCACAAGAATCGCTCCAAAAAAGACGAAAATTATCCTATTACATACTGATACCGTATTATTAGTTCAAATTCCGTTCGGTACGATAAATGCTTAATTATGAAATATTATTTAAAATATTGGTAGTTTATTATACGGACTGATTTTTTATTAATTAATAGAGGATGTGAATGAAAATATTTAGCCAAATTCATAGTAATGGGATGAAGTCCACTTATAAGGAAAAAAAATAGGAAAGAAACTAAAAATTCATAGTAGAAATAGAAAGTTTACAATTTTCCAATTTCATTTTTGGTCTTAAAAGCTTAAAAAGTTTAGAAAATAGGAAAGGGAAAAATCTATGAGTATATTAATTTGTAATAAGTACTCATTTTAAAAAAGAGGAAAGGGAAAAATCTATGAGTATATTAATTTGTAATAACTACTCATTTTAAAAAAGAGTGATTGATTTTTCGGGATTTTAAATATTTTTTAAATATATTTGTATTTATTATGAAAGATTTTAGATAAATAATTTTTTAAATCAGAAAAGTATTTTAGAATTACATTTTGAAAAGAACAAAAGTTTTGGAGGGAAGCAATAAGTATGGTTTTTAATTCAAAATAAATTCAGAAAAGAATGACCCAAAAGTGACGAATGTCCTTAAGATGTATAATGTGGAAAAATTTTGAATTAGAAATTTTAATTTGAACAAGTTGGTAACTATGCTTAAAAGAAACTAATCCCACGAGACATGTTTCCATGAGAGGGATGGAAAAGTTTCCTCTGGGCCATCATACAATAGAGAAAAAAATGTACAAATAGTGGGAAAGGGATGAGAGCAGTATTCGCTTCTTACACAGATAAACAACTCTACTTGTTTATAACCTGAAAATCACAACCTCAAGGTTACTTCTTAAATGTGATTCCACCTCTCTATCAATTCAATTTTATATGTTATGTCACATATACACTTTTATTTATGTTATCATTAGAACCATAAATGCATCATGCTGAGCTGAACTGAGCTGAGAATACTTCCCCAGATTCCAATGCATTTTATAATCCAAAGGCGTTGAGATGCGCAGCACTAAAGTAGGTAAGAGATTTTCCTGAATCGATTTGAGAGTTAATAAAGGCCAATTGTGTAGAAACGATGAGTATATGGGAGAGACTTCTATTGTTGTGTAGAGACCTGTAGTTTTTATAGTACTGGTCCCACGCAACCATCAAAACATGACAAAAAAATATTCATAGTTAAAACATATATAGATAATATTAAGTTATATAAGTTATTTAAATATGTCCAAAATTGGCTCATATATTGATTGGGATTACAACTATCCAACACTCGCCTTTACTATCACAATTTGACAAGAAATCCTCTCCCAAGTACCTCTAGATACAATTTGGCAAACAAGAAAAAATTAACAAGAAAAACTTCCATCCCATACCATCCAACTAGACACATATCACATCAGACCAACCCCAATAAATGTAAGTAGAGAAGCTATGACCAAAGCTCATTGCTACCTGCACAAGAATAAATAATGTATGTGGCATCCATACCTGCATATATGTTCATCAATGCAATGTGCTCAAAAAAATAAATGGTACCAACACACAAAATTCAGGAATTAAACCCAGGTTTCAAGAAGTAAACACAAGAAAACACAAAAGAAAGCATAAGCATCAACCATAAGAGTTTATAAACCATTAGATGATATCCAAATCAATCCACAACACTCATTTGAATTTGGAAAAAAACAATTCATATCAACCCTTCCTTCCAATCAAATTCAACAACAAAAATCTGATAAGGATAAAAAAAATTGTAATTACATCCCTAACAAAATTTCTCAAATTAATAATAATAATAATCATTTATTTTCGTTGCGAGAAAATAAACCGCTTGAGCTTTTTAATTTCTAACATCCAACAATAAATTATGTTCACCTTCCTTTAGCATAAATATATATGAGGTTATAAAAATGTGTAAAGTTTTGATGGGCTTTTTTTACAATTATTAAGTTCTTCTTAGAATGGGATTATACATGGATTTCAAGGAAAAAAAAATCAATGTTCACCTTCCTTTCGCATAAATATGTATGAGGTTATAAAACTGTGTAAACTTTTCATTGGCTTTTTTTTCAATTATTAAGTTCTCCCTAGAATTGGATTATACATGGATTGCAAGGAAAAAAAATCAAAGAAAACCATGAAGGGATAAAAGAAAATTGTAGATAAATTATTAACAAGGTTATTCAAATGGATAATAATTCTTTATTTTCCTTTTGAGAAAATATTCATTCACTCAAAATCTCTGCACCTTTTTAATTTCCAACATCTAACACCAAGTTAATTTTTCACTTTCATTTAGTAAAAAAATGTGTTTAAACGTTTCATTGGCTTTTTTAATCATATGCATTAACAAACGAAATAATCATTTTAAACCAATTCATATTATATGTTTCCAACCAAGTCCCCGCCCGCCAGCCAAAAAAAAATCACAATAAAAAATTAAAGGTCGAAATTCTGCTACATCATATATCTATGTCTATATATATATAATAAAAATGTTAACTAATTTTAATATTAGTTATATATTATAATTAGAAAACTTATAGCTATTCTAAACAAAATGACATAATACTTTATAAAAATATCTACATGTTTATAGCTTTTCTTAAGAGTGGGGCTTGCTTCTTTAAAAGTATATTTCTATTTGCAATTTTTGAAAGGGAAAGCAAATAATATTCATTGGTGATTTAGGGTTTAATATTATTTTGGTTGTGTGTATGTTTTGTTATGTTTAATATGTATTAATTTTTATAAATCATTTTCAATCAGTTCAATTTTCAAACTGGATTTTATAATTGATCGATGCATTTTTAATAATTTGTTGACGAGTTCTTACTTTAACATTATCTTTTTGAGCATAACTCTTCATGCTTTTGTGTGGCACGTCCATTTCTTCATTTGCACATGAATTTTCTTGTTGTTGAAAGCTACTTTATATGTTTCACAATGTTCTCAATCACATGGTTTTGCATCCCATTGGTCAAACGTTGTGAATATCAAATTTCTTCAAAGAACTCTATTCTAAAATTAGTGTTCAACTCACTTTCCAATGCATGGTTAGATCCATAAATGTAGGTATAACATGTTGTAGGTACATAATGTTATCATGGGACTTTCTCAAGTAGAGTTTAAATTTATTCTTATTCCTAAAAGTTGTGAATGTTGGTGCTATGAAAAGAACCCACATTTTACTTTCTTTTTCTTAATGTTCGATCTTGAGTTGTTACATATGTAATATGTTTTTTTTTATTTTCAAGTTTTGAATGGAAAATAGAATATGATTCAGTGGTGATAAAATTGTTGGATAGTATTGATAGTTGCTCGTCTCCAATGGAAAATAGTTTTTTTCATTATGTGTTTCACTTGCTTGCAACAAATAATTTGGTCACTCTACACAACTCACAACTGCTAGAGTTATTGAATTCTATGATTGCAAGATGTGTTGCAAAACATACCAGAAGAGCAGGAATTGTTGACAATGATGATGATGTGTTTGAACATGAAGTATTATTATTCCATGGACAGCGTTTGATATTAACATGTAATTTTAGGGTTGAATTTGGTTTAGTCAATAGCGCACTTGGATAAATTGAAGATATCTTCTATATGGTTGCTTCAAAGCCCCCTGAACTTCCACTACTCACTACATTTATTTTTTAAAAGTACACATGTGTTCCATTTCGCAAAAAATTTCAAAACTTTATTCCTATAACACCTATTGTTAGAGGAAATATTAAACAAATACCTTTGAAATTGGCATGTGGCCTTGCTATACACAAACCAAAAGTGGTGACTGATGGTTTACAAATTTCACCACCGTTCTCTTTTCAATGTTATTCGCAAATGAAAAATAGCTTATATGTTACAATTAGAAAGAAGGAGGAGAAATGATTGAACTCCATGTCATTGTCACATATATGATTGATAGGGTTTAATAGTTTATCATAGTTTTCAATTAACATGAATACCTTTTAATGTTTCTTGTTATAGCTTTCAATAATTTCAATAAGTTATTCATTGTATCACTCAAAAATGTCCATAGATTTGTCATCTATCTTAGAGCATTTTTGAATTATTCGTTTAATGTTTTTCATATGGTTATATGTTTCAAGTTTATATTAAAAATCAAGTTTTATGATGTAAGGCCATATATATTTTTCGAAATAAATTTCTCATTTCGCTTTAAACTTTCACATATAGATTGTATTCCTTTCGCATGGTTATTTTAAATTGCAAATATGGATGCTCTCTGTATTTCTAGTGTTTTGTTTTTGTTAACTTCCACTCCTATAAAACGGAATTCAATTTATTCTTCTTTATCACAATGTTAGGTTTCAATTACATTAAATTTAATTTATGTTTTATTTTGATATGTGGTTATGTAATATCTGTATTGTGAATGAAAACATGGAAAGAGACCATAGTTTAACGTATTCATACACAAAGAGAGTGCATTTATTTTATTTAATAATTATTATGAATGTATAATTGCATAATTTTGACATTGAAGTTATTACAGTAATGACATATATCCATGTGATAGAAAAAATTGATCTTTCACATTATGAAAATGAGAATTTAAAAATGGTTTTTTAAAAACAATATAATATTAATAAACTTTCATAATAGTAATAATAATGTGATGTCCAAATGGTACATGAATCTATGCAATGTCATAGTATGTGAGTCTTCAAGCTTGAATGTTATAATATTATATTGAAATTTATGCAATTTAATCTTTCAGGTTTATTATATTAATCACAAGAGTTTATAATCACTTAGGTTTATAATATTAATCCTATGTGTTTATGATATTAATAACAAAGGTTTATAATGTTAATCCATTGGGCATATAGTATTAATAATCGTTTGGGTTTATTAATCCCTTAGGTTTATAATATTAATTTCTCGGATTTATTAATATGTTGGGCTTATAATATTGATAATCCTTTGCGTTTATTGATCTCTTGGGTTTATAATATTAATCCCAAGAGTTGTTAATATTAATCCTTTCCTCTTATAATATTAAAATATCAAGGGTTTATAGTTAAACATAGTCAACTACATTAGTGTACATAGTTAACAGCATTAGGGTACATAATTTATTAATGCCAAGGTTTATAATAATAATCCCTTGAGTTATTAAAATTAATCCCTTAGATTTACTAATCCATTTCATTTATAATCTTTATCCCTTGGGTTTAGTAATATCTTGGGTTAATAGTATTTATCGTATAATTTTATAATATTAATCCCAGGGGTTTAATATTAATAAATCAAGGAGATTGATATTAATATTAATATGAATATTGAAAACATATCCAATGTCACATTGTAACAAACATTTCTGCAATGTGATAATCAAGCTCATGATAATTGTTGCAATATTAATATTAACCCTAGGGTTTATAATATTAATCACGTGGGTTTATAATATAGGTCCTTATCATGTATAATAATATATTAAGGTTTATAATATTAATATTAGGATTGATATGTTAATATTAGGGTTTATTATTGATCCTTTGGGTTAAATATTGATCCCTTGGGTTTATAATATTAATATTATGGTTTATAATCTCAAGGTTTATAATCATACGATTTATAATATTAAACCAAGGGTTTATAATCCCTAGGGTTTGTAGTGTTAATCGTAGGATTTATAATCATTAAGATTTATAATATTAATAATCTCTTGGGTTTATGATATTAATTCCTAGGGCTTATAATATTAATACCTAATATGTTTACTAATATATTAGTGTTTATAATCTTAGAGTTTAAAATATTATTCTTCAGTTTGATATCTTTATCTTAGGGTTTATCAATATTCGCATTGTGAGAATTTTTTTTTGGAATATGGAAATCAATCATAAAATTATTGATATAATGTTGCATTACATTGCAATTTATTCAACTTGCATTGCCACGGTAAAAAAATACGGTTTAAGATGAGGGTTTATGAAATTGAGCTTTATATTAGTGTTTATAATATCGGGTTTAATATTCGTATTATAATATTAGGCTTAATGTTTAGGTTCATAATATTGGTTTTATAATGTTACGATTTATACTATTTGGTTTAACATTAGGGTTCAATATTGTGACATTTGAATGGTACATAAATCTATCTGGCATCATATTGTGACAAATATTGTCACAATGTGGCAATCAACCTCACAACCATTATTGTAATGTTAATATTAATCCTAGGGTTTATAATATTGTTCCCTTGGGTTTATAATTTTAACAATCATTTAGGTTTATTGATCTCAAAGGTTTATGATAGTTTCTAATATCAATAGTTCCTTAGGTTTATTAAGCCTTTTGGTTTATAATATTTATCTTAGGCTTTATATATTAATTTTATGGCTTATAATATTAATTCTAAAGTTTCATATTAACCCACATATTTATAATATTAATACCTTAGGTTTAATATTGATCCCTTGGGTTTATAATCCCTTGGGATTTTAATATTAATCTGTTAGATTTATTGATCCCTTATGTTTATTAATCTCTTGGGTTTATAATATTAATATTATGATTTACAATATTAATATTTATAATCATAGAGTTTATAATATATATCACGAGATTGAATGTGAAATGACATACGAAAAACGAGCTAGGGATGATTTGAACTACAGTTTTGTGTTAGGGTTTTGTCGCTGGTCACCATGGCGGGGCGCAAAGGAAGGAGTTTAGCTCCCTCCTACAATTAAGTGGTTGCGGATAGAAGCAAGCGAGATGGATCACATCGCTTCAAGAAACCAACAGATATGGAAACAGAGGCTATGAATGCAGAAAAATAAAAAAATATCAGACCTCATGGACGTGAAGAGAATCATGAGGAAGCTAGTAAGGAGAAGAGGACAGAGGTTAGCAGTCGGAAAGTTTCTCCTATCAGTACAACAAGGGTCTATAAACCCAAGTCGACCACTATTCCTCGGGTCGTTTTAAGTGACCCAACGCTACAGGTGCACAGAGATCACATGGCGGAATATGTAGTTATCTGCAAATTTATGGGGATTTGGCCAACGGAGAAGGATTTACAAGCATGGATAAGGAACCACTGGAAACCCAAGGGGGAAATCAACCTTCGCCTTGGGTCCAAGGGCTTCTTCACGGTGGTGTTCACAAGCATAGAGGATAAGGACAGAGTATTTGAAGGAGGACCCTATTTTTACACTTCTGCAGGCCTTTACATGCGACCATGGGTGATGAACTTTGTCCCAAAATGAGAAACTTTCACATCGGTACCGGTATGGATAAGACTCTACTCCCTTCCTTTATATTATTGGTTGTCGGAGTCTCTAAAGGCTATCGAAAACAAGATGGGGCATTTATAAAGATCTCAGATGCTACTCTAAGAGGCAAATACACTTCCTTTGCTCGGATATTTGTGGAAATGGACTTATCTAGGGCACTTCTGAATTAAATCATTTTAGAATTGTATGATGAGGAATGGGTGCAGGAGGTGGACTATGAACACATCTCGTTTAGGTGTTGTAAGTGCCATGAACACGGGCACCTATACAGGGACTTCCCATTGAACAAGCTGGAGAGAAATACGAAAGACACTATAGGAAAGGATCATGAGGGTTTTACTAAGATTTGGGGTAAAGGGAAAGGAGGCAAGTGGTACCAAAAGAAAGTTAACGAAGACGGAAAACCAAGCCACAATAGTTTCAAGATCTTAGAAGATGAAGTTTGAAACAACAAGACAAACCAAGAATCAGAGAATATTCCCATTGAGAAGGAAAGGGATGCTAACATGGAGGATATACCATAGAACAACCAACAAAAGAATGATATGTTGAGAATTATGGAGCTCAGTAGGGACCATGAGATGACCCCAAGTGAGGTTGGAATAGAAGACCATGAACTGCAGGAGATTCTAGAGAGGGAGAATTTAGATCTAGAAAAGTTTCTGGAGTAGGGAATCGCCAAAGGTGTAGACTCTGTGCCAAAAGAGGAATTTGACAAGGTTCAACAGCTCTTCCTCTGGAGATCAGAAACGAAGGGTTCTGGAGTCAAACGAAACCATGATAGCCAAGAGAACATAGGGGTGAAAATGCTGGAGGACACACCGACACATTCTTCCAAGAACCCAAGTAGGAAAAGAGGAAGAAAAAAATAGAATGAGCTGCTGGAAGAATGTGGGAAACTTTTGATTAACTCAGGTAAGATGAGGGATCTTACCAGTTAATCCTTTACAAACCGTTCTTAATGAAGCTTACAACCTATAAAATTAGGGGTCTAGGAAGTAAAAGGAAACAAAGAACTCCTAGCAGTAGAATAAAAGAAGAAAAATCAGATATGGTTTTTGTTTAGGAAACAAATGTTCGATGGATAAGATGAGAGAGATACATAGCAAATGGTTAATCAAGTATGAGTATCTATAGGTTAAAGCAGATAACTCGATGGGGGGGATTCTTACTCCATGGGATCCTCAAAAACTTGGAATCCTAGATGCTGAAGCTTCTAGGAACTATCTATCTTTGGTGATTCATCCTTTGGGTGGTAAGGAGATCTACATGACCACTAACATCTACAACCCTCAAAAACTGGAAGACAAACTTAAGCTTCTCACCTCCGTTGAGAAGCTGAGAGAGAGATATCCTAATATGCCCTGGATTCTGGCGGGGATTTCAATATGATCAAATATCTTACATAGAAAAAAGGCGGAACCAGGAAACTAGGCAGAGATTCCATTGCCTTCCACAACTTCATGAATAAGATGAGGCTAGTAGACACCGAAACAGTAAATGGAGCTTTTACTTGGAATAATAAGAGGGGAGGGGCTTTTCAAGTCACCTCTAAACTTGATAGATTGATTATCTGAGAGGACCTCCTTCTCAAAGGCCTTGACATGTTAGCTTCAATCCTTCCCTTTGGAGGATCGGACCAATGGCCAATCTAGCTTGAAGCTACTTTCATGGGTATACCGAGGAACATACCTTTTAGGTTTGAAAATGTTTGGCTCTCTCACCCTAATTTCACCAGCAATATTGACAAATGGTGGGAGGAAGATACTCTTATCCAAGCAACTAAAATGTTCATGCTGCAACAGAGACTTAAACACATCAAATCTAGGCTTAAAGATTGGAAGAGAAAGGAGTTTGGGAATATCTTTAAAGCCAAAAGGGAAGTTGAGCAGAAACTCTAGGAGATTAATTAGATCATCATCTTAGAAGGTTTTACTGAGGAACGAAAAATTCAGCGTGTCTCTCTTCAGAATGAATGGGACGATCAGTGCAAGAAAGAGGAGATTTTCTGGAGACAGAAATCGAGGGTGCAATGGATTAGAGAAGGAGAAAGAAACACGGAGGTTTTTCATAGATCAACCTTAGATCACAGATCTCATAAAAAAATCTCAAAACTTAAAGATTCTCAAGGGAAAGAGCTCATCTCTCACAATGAAATGGAATATGTCCTAGTTCAACACTTCATTAGCATTGCAGAGGAGCCTCTCATTGCCAGATCTTAGTTCATTAACAAATTCACCAAGTTTATCCCTAAGCTTCTAACCAAGGATGACAAACACAATCTTAACAGGCCAGTGTCTGAAGAGGAGGTTAGTGAAGTTATCAATGAGATGCAAAATAGGAAAGCTCCTAGCCTTGATGGCTTTAATGTGGACTTCTTCAAAACTTGCTGGAAAACTGTCAAACAAGATATCCTTGATGTTGGGTGTTAGAGCCTAGATTGACCTCAGGCTGAAGGGAGGCAATCCTAAGATAACCACGAACCAAGCTTAACTTGGTAGCTAGACCTACCAAGTCGGGAGAGGGCTCTCTCCTTGTCAATCTCAGTCGAGATGACTGGATCAGATATGGATTTTAGGCTAGGTATAGTAGCTCTAGGGTTTTTTGATTGATTTTGATGGTTTTGTTGGATCCAATGGAGCAGGCAACTTTGGATCCAGGAAATCAAGTTAGGAATGCAGGGTGTTCTTTAGGGTGAGGTAGGTAGGTGTTTTAGCACTTGAAATTGAGTGATATGGTAAGTCTAAGACTGGTGAGGAGCTGAGGAGGGCATGCAGAGCTCATGAGTTATCTTCAAATAGTAGAAAACATCAAAAACTAAATGGATTCCCGAGGCAGAGCATTGTAACCAATGTATTCTACCTATTTATCTTGATTTCATTTAGTTAGAAGAATGAATAAGATTGTGGCACACATAACACATGAGAAAAAGTAATAACAGAAGAAGAAACTATGCAAAAACACTTCTCCACAAGTATCCGTCAAAAATAGCTGCAAATCCTAGTTTATTTCCTTGCCAAACTGCTGTAAAGATGTACAATGTCGGTCAAAGCATCCAAGAGAGTCAGACCTCACCAAATGACCAAGAAAATACATAATATAGACATCAAACAATTCATCTTGACCGATAGGGGTCGAATCCATGAGAAAAGGGGTTGCTTCAACTATTTCCAAACAAAGAACAGGAATATAGGTAGTGGAACAACTTGTCTCTATAAGCATGGAAACTGATTCACTGACCCCAAAACCACCTCAAAATGATGAATCTACCCTCTAAGTTCATTTCACAATTAAATTTACACACCATGACATTAATTACAATCATAAATTCATCAATGAGGAGACAAAAAGTCAACTTGCAGAGAAACTAGGCGAAAACTGGATTTTTTGGGCAAACTATCTCTGTGCGTAGCACCACTGGCTAGTTGCGTAGTGCCACTTCACAGCCACTTCTGGAGGCCTTCCCCTTAGCCAAATTGAGCCCACGATAGCGCATTGGAAAGGTATTCTTTTCTAGCGTCTGGAACATCTTGAATTTTTGCATTTGGATGTCATTTCCCCCCTCAAAAGTGAAATCTTCCAAGGCTGCTGCTACGTGTCCAAAAAGAGTTAGAGAGGTAATTTTTTGATGGTTTTTTAACCTTTTGGTGACCAATTTTTTCTCCAAAATTGCTGAGATTTTCTAGGTTTGATGTTCTCATCATTTTGAATCCAGATATGTAAGCCATTTCTTCAAAATGTCCTCCAATGAAAAGCGTAGCCCCGATAGCACTACACACCTAGGGAAATTTTCTGTAATTACAATTTCAAAAATTTAAAATGACCAAAATTTATCAAAACTTGCCTAGATTTGGCATAAGGCACCAGCATTAGTAGCTTTGCCGGGCTAGTAAGGCTTCAACCAAGATTTTCAAATTGTCTTGCTCCTTTTTTATCCTTAAAGCCTTCCTCAACCTAGCCCTAAGCTTCCTCATCCTTATGTTGCATATTTCATTTCGAGTCATAAAATGATATGACATGTGCCGGAGCATTCTATTGTCCCTATTGGCCTTGTTGATTAGTCCTTCAAGATGCAAGTTTACCCTCTCAAGCCGAGTTTCCTGGTCATGTTCAAATCTCTTGCTCAATGGGAGTCAAAGAGACAAGGTCCTCTTTGTCATTTTGCCTCTTTAGTTTCAACATTTCAAGTTCCATTAGGCTTTGCTTATCCTCCAATTGTTTGTTCTCTTTCTTGTTCATCATCTATATCATCCTCGTGCATCTTCTCTTTGCCTTTGCTTTGCTGCTTATGTCTCTCCATGGAACTATCACTGAGTGTCTCTTTCCATTGTTCTTCTTTGGTTTTACAAAATGTGGTTGTATATGGATGTTTTATGGATAATAGTGTGGAAATAAGGTGAAGGAATGAAATGGGTAAAGGGTATGAAAGAGGGAGTGTGAAAATGTATGTTGAACAGAGTTTAGGGATGATTAGGGTTTTAGGGAGAGTGGGTAGGGTTTGGTGATGTGAGTAGGGCTTGTAGGGTTTGGGAAATTTGTATGTGAGAATGGGATTTAGGGAAAATATATGAGGGAATAGGGTTTAGGGAACAATAGGAAATGCATGAGATAGGAAAACAAATGAGAGAGTGAGCTTGTCAAATTTATATGACAGTTTGTGAATTTTATGGGACAGTTTTGAGTCAAGACTAGGGTTTTAACTTTATGTGTGAAAACATCACCAAAACTTGATGCAAAACCCTTTTCAGCAAGAAGGATTGATTTACTTACCTGCCAAGAGGTAACTTTGAGAGATTTGAAGCAAATTGAGTGATTTTGGAGCATTTTTGGGCTTGTCTGCAAGGTGCATAGTGCCTCCTAGGTGCATAGCGCCAGTGCAAATTAACAAAGGAAAACCTTGCCAGGCGCGTAGCATTTGCCAGGTGTGTAGTGCCTTTTTGTAGACCACTTTTGAAGGCCTTCCCAGTGTCCAAATTGGGCAAGGGATAACTCGCTGGAAATATTGTCAAGTATACTTTCTAGACCATCTTGAACTTTTTTGGAGTTCATTTGCCCTGTCAAAAGTCCAATCTCCCAATACTGGTCAAAATGCGCAAAATGAGGCTACCTAAATGCAGAGTGTTGTTGCAATCAACTTTTCAAGGTCATCCTCAACTCCAAATTGAGATGATGATAGCTCATTGGAAAGATATTTGTGTCTAATTATCATTTGACTCATTAAGCAAGTCATTTGGTCATTCCATCTAGGAGAAACATTGATTTTACCAAGGTCACTCCAGAGGTGCAACAACTCTCTTATAGCAACTATATTTTTGACATTTCTCTAAAACCATGTACCTATGTAAAAAGTGAAGGAGGTTTTTCTTCCTTGACATATTGTCGACAAAAACATCTTTCATTGTTTCCAAATTCATTTTTTCTTGCTCAGAAACAAAAACCCTAGGAGAGGGAAATGAGCCTTACCTAAGCACAACTGAAGCAAAAACAAGGTGTAAAATGACCCATTGGAACCTAAAATGATGATGAAAACTTTTTGAATGATGGTACACTCAGTCGAATGGTGACATGGACCGACACTTGGAAAACTTTGAAAGGAGTGAAAACAAATCCTAGACCTAATACCTAGTGACCAAATTTTACTTGAAGACTCACTGAAATGACAAAATTTGACATTGACACCCTAAGACAACTTTGTAAGAGGATGTTTGATCACTGGAGGAAGGCTTCAAAGGCTAAAACTAACATTGGGGAAGACTCTAGAAGATCCAAAACCATTTTGAAAGCTCTTAATGCCTCTTTCATAGCTTTGATTCCAAAGCAGGAAAAAGCTATGACACCGGACAGATTGAAACCCATAGCCTTATGTAATGTGGTGTAAAAAATGATTTCCAAAGTGATTGCTAATAGATTCAAGCCTCTTCTTCCTGATCTTGTCTTAGAGGAGAAAACTAGATTTGTGGAAGGAAGACAGATTCTCAACAACATCATACAAGCTCACGAGGTGGTACACTGTCTAAAGAGAAATAAGCAAGCTAGTATGATCGTGTAACTTGACCTAGCAAAAGCTTATGATAAGATAAGTTGGTCTTACATCAGGGCAGTGCTAAGACCTTATGGCTTCGACAATAACTGGATAAGATGGGTTATGGCCCTTGTATCCACAACTAGCTTCTCCATTCTTCTTAATGGCTCTCGCTTTAGAACACTTACGCCTTCTAGGGGTCTCAGACAAGGGGACCCACTCTCCCCTTTCCTCTTTGTTCTCGTGATGGAAGGGCTAGGCAGAGTGATCAATAGGAAAAATTCTCAAGGAAAAAACCATGGTCTGAAACATACTCCGGATGGTGCTGCTTCTACTCATCAACAATTTGTGGATGACACAATGTTGTAGGGCATTCCTACTGTTATCGGGAAATCTAGTGTCTATGCAGATCTGTTAGTCCCACTAAGGCTGGTAGCTACCTTAGAAACAAACAAACTAAAACTACTTTTGTTTTCCTTTATGAGAAATCGATAAGAGGGGAATAAAGGAGACCAACCTCTGTCTTGCGCTTGGTTCATTGCTTGATTCCTCTCCCTTCTGATAGATCTTTGCCACTCACTTCCTCGTCTACCCAGTTTCCAAGAGCACATGTAGAATGAAAGCGGCATAACACTATCCAAGAACATAGATCTATAATCATAAGCAATATAGGACCAGATATATATTGACCACACAAACTCATATATCATCAATCATAGAAGAATGTGGAGGAAAACTTGAATAACTTTATTAATAATCAAGAATAGCAAAGAGGATTACAACCAATTGTTCTGACCTAGCATCATCCTCTCAGCAAGAAAGCCCTTCTTCACCTCATGAAAAGCTTAGATCACCCAACACTATGATGTTGCACCAAGAAACCAACAGCACTTCCGTACAAGATACAAAATTCTAGCCTCTGGATCTCTGGGATGAGGGATCCATATATAGATGTTTGCAAGGGGGGTGAGTCAGCTTTTGAGATTTGATTAGTGTCCTCTCTCTGATAGTTCTTGATTCCACTTGGAGATTGATGATCTCTTACTCATCCCTGGGCGAATGCAGAGAGGCAAGTGTCACAGGAGAAGTTTCTGGAAGATTCCATGATCCTCCACCTTGCAGATTGACCCTACCATTTGTCCACTCTTGCCCATCGCACCCCATAGAAGAGATTTTCAAGATGCATCACACCTCCCGTGTGTATTTAGGTGGGATGCAGCGCACTTTGAGCATGGAGCAGGTGAGGTGGTCTAGTTTTGACCAGTTCTGAGTAGTTTTTCATGGAGAACTTCGGGGAGAAGATGTAATCAGTTGACCTTGTTCTTTTAGAGGTTGGAACAACACTTTTAGGGACTTAAGAGCCCTTGTTTTATGGACATTTATGATTGGGGCTGCAGTGCCCAAAAATGTCTATAACAGTTGCCCCCTAAAGCATGAGGTCGCTAATCTATTGATGTCGGGTGAAATACTTTATCATGAGGATCTGAAGTTTTTTTCATCTGGAAGGCGACCTGTAATAAGATACAATACAATACATTATCTTCATAATATTTTCATGATCTAGCTGAGGTGGGCATTTCCCATGCTCAACTTTATAAATCCATTTTCATGTACATAAGACAAACAATCGTCTGAGTGTAGACTGATGATTCTGGTAGAGCCATCATCCCTTGGATTGGATGATTATCTGTGCAGTAATGATGTACATTTGATGTCTTTATTTTCCTGAATATATATTGCACCCTGAATGGAGGAAACTAGATCCGGGGTCTTCAATCTCGTTAGATCTTCACTCAAAGTACAAGTCGATCCATGTGAGAGATGTTCTGGAGTCGAACATGGAAAGACATCGTCTGATTACCAGCCAATGATGTAAGCTGTTAACAGGCGCGAGAGGAATTTCCGATAATGATGATGACCCTCAAGGTACTACAATACAATTCACGTGGTGTGAATAAGGGACTTGGCGTTGAACACCACGCAAAATATTTCGGTCGAAGGCCATTAATGTAAACTTGTCGCCAGAAGTGAGAAACTTGCCATTGAGGAATGCAAGTTTCAAAGTACTGAAAGTGTTGTTCCTAGATCGACTTCTTGGATAATGAGCTGATGTCAACAAGAAGTGATCCGTCATAGGAGGGCCTTAGTGAATCCCACATCAATGACATGGAACGAAGCAAATGATTTTAATGGAGGTGAAAATGATCTGGTGATATAAGGTTCAGGGTGGCGGTCATGAAAGAATGGAGCGCTAATGTATTACAGTGGGTGAGACACAGGTGAATTCTCTGAGCGACTTCTCTTGAACATATTGGAAACATTGACATGATGGATTGGTAGCGTTAACCCCAAATATCGATGGTGTGATGGACCCATGGTGATATGACCAATGAACAGAACAACCCAACCAACTTAGATGCAGAGTGAAAGTGTCATGTTCAAGTGCGAGTTGCTACCAATAAAGTTTTTTCAAGTTTTCTTCCCAATTTTTCCCCAGACATTGCTGACTAGTACATCTTTATTTTTGTCAAGCTTGAGGAGGATAACATATGCTTGTTCTATAATTTTCCCTTCGGGCAAACCCATCGCTATGTTTTAACGAGCCTAGCAATAGTGAAACTCGTTCTTGTCTGTATGGACAAGTTTGTCTCTATTCGGTTTTAACGAGTTTAACGACAAGGATAACTCGATCCTTTTCAATTTTAGAGAGTTTGAAAAAGGGACGTAAAGAAAACTCCAATAATCCTTTTTCGTCATATAATCCCTTGAGTTCGAAAAAGTATAAAACAATACAAAAGGGATGAATTTTCGGTACTTTTAACGAGCCGAACAAAACAAGTGCTCGATATTTTTGTGTAATAATCCCTCAAGTCCAAAAAGATTAAAATCTGAAGGAGGGATAGCACTTCCGGTCACTTTAACGAGCTGGAGAGGCCAATCGCTCGACAATCTTTTCATATTTTACGTGTCAGTTGAAAAGATCTTAAAGGAGACTCGTTTTTTGAGGAACGAGTGATAAATTTTGGTAGCAACTAATTCCAAGTAAGGTTTGGAATTTTCCAATCACGGCAGTGTCACAAGGATGGCTAACAGGATCACTCTTCGCAACTGTTCCTCAAAAAGGGCAAACAATCAAATGGAGGTGAATGATCGGCCAAAACAAAGTGGAGGTGATGATGAGAACACGACCAAGGCTTTAAAGGCTGATGGTAATACATTCACGATGGTTATTTACTGGGAATTGGTTCATTTTTTAATGAGCTTAAACTCTAGGGGAACATTTGCTCCTTGCTTATGTTTATTTTTTAACGAGCTTGAATTTCGTGTTAAAACTACTCGATCCAGTCGTATAATAAGGATGTCTCATTTAAAAAAACGGCATTTTTTCAAAGATTTACCCCGCATCCTTTCTTTATGCAAGTTAGGAAACGACCAATCCTACGAGTTTAAAGGGTTAGAGGACATATAAATTTAAAAAAATAAATGGTCTCTCTTCGCTTGCATGCCAAAAGGTTTGCATGCCCCCAGGTATAGCGAAGCAGAGTTTCCAAGTTACCCCTCAATTTGCAGACAAAACATTTGTTTTATCGGGAAAGGCCTACCTTTTCCAGGTTACCCTTCAATTTGCAGACAAAACATTTGTTCTATCGGGAAAGGCCTACCTTCTAACGGAGGTATCTTATTCCGATTTAACCCTATTTTCCTAAACGGAATGGTATGTCAACCAGTCATATATACTTCGCGGAAACTACCCTATAACCAAGGTTTTCCTGTCGAAACAGGCCAGGGTACATGCACCCTGGGTTTCAGTCATATCCTTCGAATCACTTGCGCTCATCAGGAGGACGGATTGGGGATCGATGAGACATTCCTTGCATGAAAAGACAATTCAGGGATGGTATATGACTATTTGTTATGTGTGAACCAGGGAATGAAAGCTAGTCTATGAGCTTCACCACTCTTCCTTCATGCGGAAGACACATTACTCTAAAGAGTGAGGAGAAAATGGCTCCCATGCAATAAATATAGTCACGTCCAAGGAATAAATTATAATCCAGGGGTCCTTGGACTACCATTAAGTTCATGTGAATGGTTTTCCTTCTCAACGTTATCGGCACATTGGGAAGGATCCCTAATGGTCGACTGGTTCCTTTGTCAAAGCCTGTTAGATTTCTCATTTCAGGCAAAAGCGATGGCGAACCAAGCGCTTTCCAAGCAGTTGAGGAAAGGATACTCACAGAAGCCCCTTCATCTGTGATGTTACCAACCATGACCATTCTGTATATTTGAGCAATGATTCGAAATGGTACACTGGCTCGTAAGCGCGGCCAGCCTAGTAGATTCCAATCGAAGGAAACAACTAGGTTGCTTGGAGGTGGGACCAAATAGACAGTCGGATATGACTCTGACGAACTTCCTTCCTGCGGTAAAGGAACAGGTAGACTGCCCCCATGTTCATCGGAGTCTGTGATTACGAAGAGAATTTGAACAGTGTCGTTCTTGTTCTCTTCGATGACTGTATCATCTGAAGATGGATCCTCTGAAGGCAAGACCGGGTCAACTGCCGCCTCGACCTTTTGAATTTCGTTTGGTTTGCATTCAGATGGTTTATCTTCAATGATAGATGCTTTGGCTAACCACAAGGGCGTGTTAGCCGGATTTTCAACTAGTGACGGACTCGGCAAGAGCTTCTTATATCCAGGAGGAAGCCGTAACGGTGAAACCGGACGGTCATCCAAAACTCTTTTAGCCTCATCTAAGAAGGGACAATGGTGTACGACGTGATCGCCTTCACACAGTTTACAAGGCAATTTACATCTTCCTTTTTGTCCAGGGGCTTCACTTTCACTAGCTGACGGTGTACTTTCAACATGATCATCAGAGGTTGATGACACCGAAATGTGCAAACGAGGAGACCAGTCCCTTAAGATCTGAGGGATGCAAGGAAAATCTCGATGATAGTGGTCTCCTTTACAAATGACACATGGCAATTTAGGCCTAGATGGTGCAGTGTGTGGATTTTCTCTAGACGATGCTTGGTTGCCCCTTTTCGCCTTTAGCTCCTTCTTCTTCTTCCCTTTCTTCTTCTTCTCCTTCTTCTTCTCGGTTACTTGATTTTTGGCTTTACCAGCTTCATCAAGCGAAGAGGAAAGAGGAGAGGAAGAATTGGACAAAGTAGAAGGTTGGGGAGTAACTCTGGTATCGTTTAATTGCTAACTTGATTGTTCAGGAATCACGGTGTTCTGAATGATAGAGGTTGAGAAGAGCCATACAGGCAAGCCGATTGTCAATCCTGGAAGCGACAATGTGGCCATATGGGGCGCACCAACATCTCCCCAAGAGGAGAAAGGACTAGGATTTCCCCCAAGGGGAACTCCTTAGATGGTGGACTCCATTTTCCTCAACCTAAGACCAACATAGGAAAGGTGATATTTATTCCAATTAAAATAAATTTTAGACACTTTGACACAACTTGTTTTTTCAATTTTAAAGAGTCGAGAAAAAACAAAAGATGACTCTAGTCACCTTCGATTTTTAATGAGCCTAAAGTGATAAGTGCTCAGATGGACCTTTTCCTTTAACGAGTCTGAAAAGGAATGAAAGAGACTGCTCTGGAAATCTAGACAGAGGGATTACCAAACCAATCGCAAAACTGCAGAATACTTTTTACAGTAAGGCAGTCAATCTTACCGAATGATGTGTTCAGTGCATTGCGATCGATAGGGCGGTAGACATGGTTTCCTATGGATAAAGGATAAAGCCTATTGTGGTCTCCCAATATATACTCAACAGTACATGGGAGCACAAGTCCGTACTGGCACTTATCGTCTCAAAGTGGAGGAATCGCCCAACCATCAATGAAAACAATAGTTACCAAGCTTTACGACGCCAGAATATGTCTCTAGCCTAGACTTCTAAATGTTGTGCGTTAGGTTCCAAAGGGTTTTTAAATTCATTAAATTTATTTTACAGTTGATCTTGCTTAAGAAATTTTCCTTTCAGGTTCACCGCGTGATGTAGATGTACAATTCCTAAAATTCAATATAAGATGATAAACAATCGTTTAATCTTCTTTTTGCAATGAAAATCCTAGCTACTAAGGAAAGAGAGATGACATTCTTTCAACATAGAGCAGAGAGCACACGCTATATGCACTGTCCTAAATGAAACCAACAAACAGTATTAACGTAAATACACATGCATGTATTTGTTTTCAGCCTTCTTAATGTGTGAATGATAAAAAGAAAGCTAAGAGAAAATCTGAATTATTTTTCAAAGCGACATTACTAACAAGTTTCTTTTCAAGACAAAATGAAGACAATGACGACACTTTGGGATTTGGAATTGAAAACTTGCTTTCGACACTTGAAAAACTACTAGTTCAAATCAAATACAAGAGTAACAGTGTAATCGACTATCAAGAACAATCAGATTCTCTTCTATGACTGAAAACGACACTTCCGACACTTTCAAATCAAGAAACGACAGTTCAATTACGCTACTTCTTTGTAAAGAGAACTCGAAATGGCTCAAAATACATAAAAACATTTACAGTTCTTTGCACAATGGAGGCGGAATAATGGCAAGGAACGGGGTTTCAAGAGAGGTGTACTGACTACAAGCAGCAAAACTCCTGAATAGTGCTGAAAAGAGTGAACACAGAAACCAAAATCTAAGAGCAGAAGAGGCCTTGTTTGATCAACGCACCTGTAACACAGGGAAACAGAGATGCAGCGCACTTACTACACTTGGGAAGTGCGATGCATCCAGAATCCAAAGAAGAGACAGTGCGATGGTCCAGGGACGAGACTTCAACTGGGTTTCGGGTCACAGTTTGCAGCTTAGTTCAGGGATTTAGGCTGAGCAAGTGGTAATAAATAAATCAATCACAAGGGTAGATCTAAAGAGGTTACTATATCCACCACAAGGGCAATTAGAGAGCTTGTAAATCAATTGTTTAATTCATAAACAAAACCTGAAGATAGACTGAAGAAGCATTGATCTACTTTGCACTTGCATAGAAAATACAGTTCGAAGGCTAGCTGGCTTGACTTCAGGCTCCGTCTGTAAGTTTATAAAGTAAACAAATGTATACAAACAAACAATCTATTCGCTCCCCAGCGGAGTCGCCATTTTGTTATCGGGAAATCTAGTGTCTATGCAGAGTTGCTAGTCCCACTAAGGCTGGTAGCTACCTTAGAAACGAACAAACTAAAACTACTTTCGTTTTCCTTTATGAGAAATAGATAAGAGGGGAATAAAGGAGACCAACCTCTGTCTTGCGCTTGGTTCCTTGCTTGATTCCTCTCCCTTCTGATAGATCTTCGCCACTTGCTTCCTCGTCTACCCAGCCTTAAAGAGCACCTGTAGAATCAAAGCAGCATAACACTATCTAAGAACATAGATCTATTATCATAAGCAATATAGGACCAGATATATATTCACCACACAAACGAATGTATCATCAATCATACAAGAATGTGGAGGAAAACTTGAATAGCCTTATTAATAATCAAGAATAGCAAAGAGGATTACAACCAATTGTTCTGACCCAACATCATCCTCTTAGTAAGAAAGCCCCTCTTCACCTCATGAAAAGCTTAGATCACCAAACACTATGATGTTGCACCAAGAGACCAGCAACACTTCCTTACAAGATACAAAATTCCAGCCTCTGGATCTCTGGGATGAGGGATCCATATATAAATGTTTGCAAGGGGGGTGAGTCAGCTTTTGAGGTTTGATTAGTGTCCTCTCTCTGATAGTTCTTGATTCCACTTGGAGATTGATGATCTCTTACTCATCCCTGGGTGAATGCAGAGAGGCAAGTGTCACAGGAGAAGTTTCTAGAAGATTCCATGATCCTCCACCTACCATTTTTCCACTCTCTCCCATCGCACCCCATAGAAGGGCTTTTCAAGATGCATCGCACCTCCTGTGTGTATTTAGGTGGGATGCAGCGCACTTTGACCATGGAGCAGGTGAGATGGTCCAGTTTTGACTAGTTTTGAGTAGTTTTTCATGGAGAACTTCTGGGAGAAGATGTAATCAGTTGACCTTGTTCTTTTAGAGGTTGGAACAACACTTTTAGGGACTTAAGAGCCCTTGTTTTATGGACATTTAAGATTGAGGTTGCAGTGTCCAAAAATGTCTATAACACCTACGGTCAAGGAAGCCAGAGCCTTGAAAGATATCCTGAATGAATTTGCATTTCCCACTAGTACATAGGTATGCTTTGAAAAATCAAAGGTGTTCTTTTTAACACTGACATTGCTATTCAGAAGAACGTTACAAGATTTCGTGGGTTTCAAAGGGATCAGTTACATTTTAAGTACCTTGGAATGCCTCTTACTCACAAACATCTGAGCAAGGGAGTATGGGAGCCGGTAATTAATAAACTTCAGGAAAAAGTCAGGAAATGGACCTACAGGTCTTTGAATCTAGCGGGGCGTCTTGTGCTTACTAGGGTTGTCCTGCAGGCTAAACCCATTTTCATGTTTTTAGCTCTTCCTGCTCCTAAAGGAGTTATGAAAAAAATCAGGAGTATTAAAAGAGATTTTCTTTAGGGCAAGGGGGAAGAGAAAAATAAGTGGGCTTTGGTTGCTTTGGACAAGCTCTGTAAACCTAAGGCCCATGGTGGTTTGGGGCTGCATGACCTTGAAATCCTCAGCAGAGTTTCGGGAGCCAACCTTGGTGGAGGTGGCTCAAGGAATCGGCCACCCCTTGGGCCAAACATTGGAAGCAGAAATATGCAAATAATTGGCAAGAGAGGGATCACATCCGAATGTCTGGGCTCATCAAGGGCTCCCAAATTTGGAGCCTTTCTTGGGAGAATAGAGCCATTGTCTAGAAGCATAGTTTCTGGGAGATCCGAGATGGGAACCTTGCACGGTTTTGGGATGCCAACTAGCAGCAGGAACCAAATTTCTTTAGGGAAGGACTGACTGCTCTAAAAAATGACACTGACAACAAAGGTTTACTTATGGTAAGTGACTTCTGGGATCAGGCAAGCAACAATGGTAAATGGAGAGTGTGGAAGGATATTGGTTATAATGAAGAGAGCCCTTTGAAGGCCCAAGCATAGTCTCTTTCTCTTGACTTGGAGTAGAGGAAGATTTTGGTGTCATCCTCATCTGACCAACTAATATGGGGTAGAAACACCGAAGGCACCTTCAACCACAAAGAAGCTAATCGCATGGCCCTAGGTTTCAATTATCCAAATCCTGATCAGGTTTGGAATGACCTTTTGCAGAACTCAGAATGGATGAAAATCAAGTTGTTTATGTAGTTAGTTCACCAAATGAAAATTCTCACATGTGATAATCTTTTGAAAAGAGGCTTTGTTGGCCCATCCAAATGCCACCTATGTGGCCTATAGGAGGAGACGATGGAATATTTACTAAACCTCTGCCCCTTCACCTCTACCCTGTGGAATTGGGTGGCCTCTATCTTGAGGAAAAATGACAGGGACAGACTCAGTGTTACCAACACTTTGAAGAATTGGAGGAAAGAATTCTCAGGTAATCAAATAATTAAGAAGGTTTGGACTCTGGTTCCAAGCTTTATCATCTAGGATGTCTGGAATGAACGGGATGGCAGGATTTTCAAGAACAAAACATGCTTGAACCGGAACATCATTGTCCAAATTTTACGATAGATAAAAGATATAGTAGGAGCCCTTATGTGGAAAATTCCTAAGGAACCTCCTTCACCCCAGGATGCTGGCATACTACTACAATTGGGTCTTCATTCTCTAGTTCCCAAAGGAACTGTCAAGGGTGTGAGAAAAAAAACTGTTGGTAAAGGTATCTGGCAGCCTCCTACTCATGGTTTTTCGAAAATCAATATAGATGGGGCCTCTAAGGGCAACCCAGGGATGGTTGGATTTGGCGGTGTCACAAGAGATGAGCAGGGGCGCATAAAGGATATTTTTCACAGTCATTTGGGGACTGCCACTAATAAAATGGTAGAGCTCATGGCCTTAGAACAGTGCCTAGAAATCCTGATGGAGTCAAATTTACATAATGCCATCATTGAAGTTGTCTCTCAATAGGTTATTAATGCAGCCAAGAAAATGTGTAATGGATAGGCCCCTCGAAAAGTGTCAAAACATTGGAGGCTCTCGCAGGTAGTTCACCGTAGTCATTCCCACGTGTGAACCCTGAGAACTACCAACTTCGTTCATGTGCGAAGAAAAGAAAATATGTTAGCTGATCGTCTGGAAAATGAAGAGGTGTTATGCAAGGAAAGCTACATTTGGTATGACTAATAGTCTTTACCCTCTGGTAAATTGCGTGATGATTGTCAATGACTGGCAGCCAAAGACATGGCGTATCTATATACCATGAAAAATGAGTAGGAGGAAGACCAGCAGGAGTTGAAGGAACGACATAAACCTACAGAAAAGAGAAGGACTAAGCGGTGAAATAAGTGGTGAAATAACAATGAAATAGGCAGTGAAATAACAATGCACAACAGGCATTAGATCATGTAAGACCAATGGACATATATGGTGGAAAGGATTTGTGGGACTAGGAGAGGGTGGAAGGCCTTGAGACTGGTTGAAGTGCCACATTAATTCCTAACCATCGATCTTAATTCCAAACGATGACGTCACATGTAACTACATGGGTTTGGCTATTTGTAACTCGCGTGCTAGTTGAATGGCTGCAAATGTAGGTTTTAAGTGCAAATGCCATCGATTGGACATTGGGTGCTAAAGTGGTTCGAGGTTAAATCTAAGAGCAGACCCGAACTTTTATGGACCATGTTTCATAATCTATTTCGGCTCCAAGAAGCGGTTAAGTGGTGAGCAGGTTCCCGATGCAATGTTGCGACAACTGTCGGATCAAGAACCAGATCGACGTTGGAGATTTAATCACAAATCGCATTTAGTCAAAGAGTCGGGTCAACGTTAAACCCAATTTTGCGATATTTCGATATAACGATATTGCGATGTGCCAAGGTTGTGATATTTCAATATTGTTATATTGCGAGGTGCGATGCGCCACGGTTGCGATGCTGCGATGGATTATGGACCATCAGATCAAAGGGTTGAACGAATGGTGGTGGTTAACTCTCGCTTTTTGTAGGTATCAAGTGTTGGCGACATGCGGACCTAAAGTTTTATAGACCATGGGTCATTTTCTATATCAGCTCTGGGGAGTGATTATGGGGCGTCCAAGGTCCTGTTGCAATGTTGCAACAACCATCGGATCGAGAACTAGATCAACAACAGAGTTTTAATCACAAATCACATTCGGTAAATGAGTCTGGTCAGAGATAAACCCAGTTTTGTGATATGCATTGTACCGAGGTTAGCAATGTTGTGATGGACTTTGGACCGTCAGATCAAAGGGTGGATCGAACGAGAAAGGTTAACTATCGCATTTCGCAGTAATAAAGTGTTGACGGCTTGCGGAAACTACAATGGGTGATATGCGGAGCAAGGGTTAAAGCGTCTAAATTGGTTTTTGTGTGTAATGTTTTGAGTTTTGTTGACCTTGTTGCAGGTTTTTCATCAACGACTCTGCCTTTTTCTGGTCTTTACACTTGTAAAGACGTGTACCATATGTAATCTTGTTTTTTCAGTTAATTGATGGCTCCATTCTTGCTTGACCAAATATATATATATATATATATATATATATATATATATATATATATATATATATCACGAGATTTATAATCCCTTAGTGTTATAATATATATCGAGGGATTTATAGTTCCCCTTGTTTTAATATTAGCCTATTTGGTTCATAATATTAATCTCTTGATTTTATTAATCTCGTGGGTACTTCCTTCCATTTGTAGCAATATTAATAATATAATAATATTGTTATAATATAATCATGATTTTTAAAATTATTTTTTATCATAATAATAATAGTTTATATTATATTTTTTAATATTAATATTAAATGTATGATATTGAAGTTTATTGGTATATATTAATCAAATTTGTTAACATAGTTGTGTATGTGTTAATATAGCTTGAGTGGGCCTAATGGTTAAGAGCATGTGTTTCCTCTTAAGAGGTCACAAGTTCAAAACCAGAGGGGGGTAAAGTATGTATGTCTTCATAGACTTAGAAGTCAAATGGTTGCACGGAGGTGGGTCCCTTGTCCCACAACAATGGGGTCTGATACACCAATTTGGTGTGTGGCTTAGCTATGATCTTAAAAATAGATATTATTATTATTATTATAAGACCGTAAACTTATATTAATGCATTTCACCACATTGATTAGGCTATACCTAACAAGTGTGTGCGGTCATGGTAATAGCCCGGGGGCCCTTGTTTTCCTTTTCTTTTGCCATCCTTTTTCGATACACTCACATACTCAAATGACGAGACACAACAATTACATGTGGTGAATCCTTCTTTTTGTCTACTATGGAAATTGTGAGACACGAAAGAATGCATGCTGTTTTTCTCCAATTGAAATCCCGTGACACAAAATAACGATGGTATTTGGTCATGCAATTTGTGGTCTTTGGCGATGCGTGTTATGAATGTGTGATGCACTTACCATGAGGGGCAATCCTATCCATACATCGACTGTGTGTGATTATGCTTATATATCTCTGTGAGGGTTATTACCCTTTATCTCCAGGCCTATAAATGTCTTCGGATCTTCCAGTTCTATTTTGCACAAACAATGTGGCAGCGGGAAGGGCCAAATCTTGGAGGAAGATGGCTACCCGCGATGGTTTCATGTTCTCTGAACATCAAGCCATTGAGATTGTCGTTGTAGGAGAGGGCGTTGCAGGACTAGCCGCAGTCGTTGCCCTCCACAAGTCAATCTTATACTCAATCTCATATTTCAGCTTAATAACTTAGAAATAATACGGGAGTTGCGCTTATCATATGGGGTTGTATGCATGCAGGATCGGCCTTCATGGCCTAGTGCTGGAGCGCTTTGATTGCCTACGAGCTTCCGCTGCAACCTTCTTTATGTGGCACAATGATTGGAAAGTGCTTGATGCTCTTCATGTAGCACGTACCCTTGCTGGTGCAAAATATTGTCTGATTGATGGATCAATGACCCACAAGGAAATATTGCCAAGTCTTCTTTCATCTATCACCAAGATAAACGATTGATTGTGGAGCTTAATTATATGCTGGTCATGCAGGTTATGGAGTTTCTCAAATTTCTTTAGTGTCCAAAAGAATGGTCAGCTCCTAAAAGACCACACAATGTAATAGATTTGTCGTTTATTGTATAAAATTATTTTCATTTGATATATGGAATGAAAAGAAACAAATTATACACAGAAGATAATGTCAGTTATAATTTTGTTTATTATGTTCAACCTGTTCAGTATGAATTGCCTGGGATCTCGGTGCGCAGAATGAAGCGTGCTTCAGGAAACACTGGCTAAAGCGTTGCCTGAGGGGAGTACCATATTCAACTATAAACTTGTTTCCATACATAAAAATACTCCCTATCCTTTAAGCACACTAGATTTGGAAGATGGAACATGCATCACAACTAAGGTAGGGTTGTTGGTATCAACAATTTATATGGTTATTATTTTGTTTTGAGTTTTTGTAAATCTCTGTGCGTAGTTTAAAACTGATGTGATGTGGTTATGATGATCAGATCGTACTAGGTTGTGACCTCGTGCATACAGTGGTTGCAGGGTGGATTGGCTTAGATAGGAGCATAGTTACCAAGATCGCTAGAATCTGGCCAAAAAATACAAAAATTCTTCTATGACATATTAATTTTGAATTACTAGCACAACCATATTTACCAAGTTAAATATGGTTGATATAGGTTTATAGGGGCATATCATGCATAAATATCAATTATATTTTCCAGTGTGGTTGATATACCCCAATGGGCCAACTTATTATTCATAACTATATAAATATTAACAAAGATATTATTTATATATATTATTATATGAATATTATATTAATATTATAATAATAATATAAACTCATAATAATATTATTAATATAAATTAATTACATTATCATTATATTAAGCCAGAAATAAAATAATATATTTATTATTATATTATTATAATAATAATAGCTCATAATAATAACCATGATCCAATAATAATTAGAATTGTGATAAGTGAATTATTATGTGTAATTTTTTAAAGACCAACCATTTATGATAATTAATAACTAGCATTTGCACCAGATGTTGCAAAGGAACGCCATAAGGCATAAATTGAAGAACAATTGTGACATGTAAATTGTCATTGAGAATAAGAATTAATAAAGAAGATTGTCTGCAAAAGTGGAAGATAAATCTAAATGATTTACATTATCTGAATTTTATAGATAGTATAATGTTTGTAACAAAGATTGGCTCTTGATCTTCTAAGATGTTTTTTTAAGTTTCAATAAAAAATTACTAGTAGATTATAATAGATGACACTTTCAATTCTCCACATAGTATCTCTCCAAAAAAACATCCCTACAAAAAGGATGTTGTACAATACCTTCACCCAGTGACATATAGCATATAGCAATCACACTTACAAAGTTTACTTCAGGGTTAAAGGCCTTCATACCAATTTTTTTGGTGATGTATGACCACTGCAAACACTAGGGCTACAAAACCTGAGGCCATACATTAGTCGTCTTGTTATGTCCCCTTCGCCGACTCTAGATGTAGATTTCGACTTAATGAAGACAAAAAACTTTGATATCTTCAATCAACATAAAAAATAGAACTTGCAATAAAAGTTTTGTAGAATTTTTCCATATGCAATTTTTAAAAAATATAGAGAATTTGTGTGGGGCTATTAAGAAAGACTTGAACTTCAAACATTTCCCACTATTTCTATATTTCTCACTTATATTGAGATAATGTACAATGCAATGTTATGATATATTATTTTGATTTAAAATTGATAATTAAAATAGTAATTATAGTTATTAATTAAAAAGTTAGTAAATATTACTTTAAAATTATTAGTTAATTTTTTTTTAAAATAAAAATAAAGTGGTGCAATATCCAAAAAATATACTTGTCAACTTAGAAGAAATAATGTGGAAAAGGGTCATTTCTTCAAATGACAAATTGATCATTGCGATTGCGAGGAAAGAACTACAACTTTGTTGTTTAAAAAAGAACTCACTATGCTTAATTTGAACATGCAGGTTGTTGAGACTCCAAACCATGTGTCCTAAACATTTTGTGAATATCATTTGTGGCTTCAAATGAGAGTTTGATATCCCTTGTGGCTTCAAATTAGATCTTTAGTCATACTTTTGTTTGGGTTTTATACATTTTATATAGTTGTGATGGAATCTTTATCTTTTAAATGTTTGGCTATTTTAAAAATACAAACCATGTGTCCTAAACATTTTGTGAATATCATTTGTGGCTTCAAATGAGAGTTTGATATCCCTTGTGGCTTCAAATTAAATCTTTAGTCATTCTTTTGTTTGGGTTTATACATTTTATATAGCTGTGATGAAATCTTTATCTTTTAAATGTTTGTCTATTTTAAAAATACATTTACAATCCAACTTGCACCACAGATTACAGTTTTAGTTATTATCAAACATGTTAATTAGTATCCCATATATTTTAAGCAAGGAGTGTTATTTTGGGTCCAATTTAATCCTGGAGTAGAATTTTTATCTTTTAAATGTTTAGCTATTTTAAAAATACATTTACAATCCAACCTGCACCACATATTACAATTTTAGTTATTATCAAACATGTTAATTAGTATCCCATAAGGAATGCTATTTTGGGTCCAATTTAATCCTGGAGTGGAATTTTTATCTTTTAAATATTTAACTATTTTAAAAATACATTCACAATTCAACCTTTTATATTTTAAATGTTTAGCTATTTTAAAAATTAGCTATTTTAGTTATTATCAAACATGTTAATTAGTATCCCATAAGGAATGCTATTTTGGGTCCAATTTAATCCTGGAGTAGAATTTTTGTCTTTTAAATATTTAACTATTTTAAAAATACATTTACAATTCAACCTTTTATCTTTTAAATGTTGAGCTATTTTAGAAATACATTTACAGTAGAATTTTTATCTTTTGAATATTTAAATATTTTAAAAATACATTTACAATCCAACCCGCACCCCATATTACAGTTTTAGTTATTATCAAACATGTTAATTAGTATCTCATATATTTTAAGCCAGGAATGTTATTTTGGGTCCAATTCAATCCTAGAATAGATTTGTTTATGCACAACCTATTGAAAAATTCGATAATGAAGATAATTGTTAAACAAATATTTTCTCTGATATTCACCTGTGCTCTAAGTTGTGCACATTTCAGATTTCCACTAGAGAAATCTAGAAGAAGGGAGACTTGATTGTTATGTAGAAGCCTAAGTTTACTAAAATAATCGGTTCTGCGTTGTTTGAACATCTGTACTAAGAGTGTCGAGAATTGTACTAAGCGTGTCAAGAATTGTTCGATCCAAGATGTAGACCATTCCTTTTTCAAATTTTCTTGAATGTTATATTGGGTCCAATTTAATCCTAGAGTAGATTTGTTTATGCACAACCTATTGAAAAATTTGATAACGAAGATAATTGTTAAACAACTATTTTCTCTGATATTCACCTGAGCTCTAAGTTGTGCACAGTTCAGATTTCCACTAGAGAAACCCCAGAAGAAGGGAGACTTGATTGTTATGTAGAAGCCTAAATATGTGAATAGTTAATTAAAAATAATACATTATTTAGAAACATGAAATTTTTTACTCTGTAACCCATAAAAATAATAATACATTATTTAGAAACATGAAATTTTGTACTCTGTAACCCATAAAAATAATAAATTATGTTAAACCATGCAACAAGGTCATGAATGTGATTCCTTCTGTAGGGTTGTAAAAAGAAAAACCTTCGATGTTAAGGAAAACCAACCATGCCAAAACCACTACGAGTGATGTCTAATGTGCACAAATGTCTATGTGGATTCAGATAAATCTCCCTGCATACCAATGTATCTATGAGATGATTTAATCCTGGAGTAGAATTTTTATCTTTTAAATGTTTAGCTATTTTAAAAATACATTTACAATCCAACCTGCACCACATATTATAGTTTTAGTTATTATCAAACATGCTAATTAAGATCCAATAAGGAATGCTATTTTTTGTCCAATTTAATCCTGGAGTAGATTTTTTATCTTTTAAATATTTAACTATTTTAAAAATACATTTACAATTCAACCTTTTATCTTTTAAATTTTTAACTATTTTAAAAATACATTACAGTTTTAGTTATTATCAAACATGTTAATTAGGATCCAATAAGGAATTCTATTTTGGGTCCAATTTAATCCTGGAGTAGATTTTTTATCTTTTAAATATTTAACTATTTTAAAAATACATTTACAATTCAACATTTTATATTTTAAATGTCTAGCTACTTTAAAAATACACTTACAGTAGAATTTTTATCTTTTAAATATTTAACTATTTTAAAAATACATTTACAATCCAACCTGCACCCATATTACAGTTTTAGTTATTATCAAACATGTTAATTAGTATCCCATATATTTTAAGCTAGCAATGTTATTTTGGGTCCAATTTAATCCTAGAGTAGATTTGTTTATGCACAACCTATTGAAAAATTTGATAATGAAGATGATTGTTAAACAAATATTTTCTTTGATATTCACCTGAGCTCTAAGTTGTGCACATTTTAGATTTCCACTTGAGAAATCCCAGAAGAAGGGAGACTTGATTGTGATGTAGAAGCCTAAGTTTACTAAAATAATCGGTTCCACATTGTTTGAACGTCTGTACTAAGAGTGTCGAGAATTGTTCGATCCAAAATGCAGGCCACTCCTTTTTCAAAATTTCTTGAATGTTATTTTGTGTCCAATTTAATCCTAGAGTAGATTTGTTTATGCACAACCTATTGAGAAATTCAATAACGAAGATGATTGTTAAACAAATATTTTCTCTGATATTCGCCTGAGCTCTAAGTTGTGCACATTTTAGATTTCCACTAGAGAAATCCCAGAAAAAGGGAGACTTGATTGTTATGTAAAAGCCTAAATACGTGAAGCAATTAATTAAAAATAATACATTATCTAGAAACATGAAATCTCGTACTCTGTAACCCATAAAAATAATAAATTATGTTAAACCATGCAACAAGGTCATGAATGTGATTCCTTCTGTAGGGTTGTAAAAAGAAAAACCTTCGATGTTAAGGCAAACTAGCCATGCCAAAACCACTACAAGTGATGTTTAATGTGCACAAATGTGTATGTGGATTCAGATAAATCTCCCTGCAATCCAGGGACAGTAGGGAAAAGTATCAAGACAATTTATGCCAGATATAGAGTATATTAAAAATTATTGACTGATGTCAAAAATATCTATGAGAAGGATTTATGACACGAAAGGCTACGTGAATTGTTAGTATATTTCTTAACGAAAAAATCTTTCAAAAGTAATGATAATTGCAAATTAATGTTATAAATACCAATGTATCTATGAGATAATTGAAATAGGTTGAGAGATACCTCACATGATTTCGAATCTCGAGAGTTTATTGTTCTCGAGCATTACCTGTGGATGTTTCTCCTTCCTTTAGCTGGCATCTTAACAGACACCATTCAAGAGAGAAAAGTAGCTTGTGGAACACCAAAGTGTGGTTTGTGCATATCAAGGAAATGCTAGAGACATGTGTTGTGGAGATCATCTAAATTGTCAGGTGAAGGATGTTGAAGCAATCATGGGCCGATAATCCAGTGCTTGAGGAATCTATGTCACCCACATGAGCAGGAATAATTAATTAGTTATCTGATAAATTGGCAATGAATAATTTATACAACCATTAGCAATCTAATAGGGTAAAAAACTTAATACCATATTCAATCGGATTAATAAAGATTCAGGTTAAAATAATACTAGGAGCGAAGGTAAGAACTTAATACCAGGTTCAATAAGCTCGAGTATATCACAGTCTTTCAACCATGAAGTGAATCTTGGAGGAAGCTCAACGGAACCGCATTCTGAAAATGACTTAACTCGTGGGGAAAGCTTTACAGATCATGATTCTGGAAATGAAGCGAGTCGTGGAGGCAGCTCAAGAGAACTTGATATATAACTAACTATAGAGATATTCAATGTAAATTAATCTTTATTCTCAATATATAATAAACATGAAAAAAAAGAGTCAAAACTTAAATATATTATTTTTCAATATGAAATTTCATCTTTATAATACTAGGCTATTATAATAGTAATAATAGCATAATTTTATTCACTGTAATGACAACATAATTCATGGAAAATAACTCACCACAGGAATAAGATGATATAGGCGCAAAGTATCTGTCAAAGCAGCATGAAGATAGTGCATCTTGTCCAACACTATATGTGTCAGGCTTTTAGTGAACATACATATAGATTCTCCAGGGATGCACATTCATTCTCTTTGACCACATCGCTGATTTTTTGGAGAAGCCTTTCTTCGATGTCTAGATTATGGAAAAGCAAATGAAAAAACCAAAAAAGAGTAATCGCACTGGTGTCCCGCCGGGCTATTATAAAATTCATAACAATTTCTAGGACATATTTGTCAGAGTATTTCTCTGAATGACAGTAGATCGAGCTTTCTCTGTATATACTTTTCATAGACATGGTTATTTCAGACAGAAATTTCATGCCTTTTGCTCTAAATGACATTGTAGACAAAATCATCCACAGTTTAAATGCTTTCCTTGATGGTGACCTCGGATCCAATACTGAAGTGTCTTTTTATAACAAGGTCAAAATGACGTCCGAAGAGCATAGTATTCGTAGTTTCCTGGGGTCCAGCGTTAATATTTGATAAGCTGTTCGCCCCTATTCCAAACCCCAAGCTGTTCGCCCTTATTCCAAACCCCAATTTGATATTTCATGCATTTTTTATCGTAAACAAACCCTGCAATTGGAGAAAATAGAAGAATGGCTCTTTCTTGTCGAGCTAAGCAGAATAATTGGTCTTCGTCAGAAGTAAGTCGGAAGGAAGCAGTAAAGATTGAAGCAGGAGATGCTTCTTGGTTTGCCATAAACAAACGCTGATAGACGATGTAGTTAATAATTGTAACTTAATACCAGTCTGAAATGATCGAAGCAGGAGATGCTTCTTGGTTTGCCATAAACAAATGCTGATGGACAATGTCGTTATTAACTGTAACTTACTTAATACCGGTCTGAAAAGATCGAAGTAGGAGATGCTTCTTGGTTTGCCGTAAACAAATGGTGATGGGCAATGTCGTTATTAATTGTAACTTACCTAATACTGGTCAGATTAACACTCTTTAATCGGATGGTCAATGTTATTTTGATCGTCTAACATGAAAATCAAGGGCAGAAGTCTGTACACGTGTGATGGGAGGAGATTTGTTTCCAGAGGGAACGCCTTACGGCGTAAATATATAGATAATAACAATGATATTCTCATATATTTATATATTTATGATTATTATATTAATACTATTACAATAATATAAACACAATAATATTAGTAATATTAAATATTAATAATTCATAATTAGTAATATTAATTAATAATAATAATAATAATAATAATTATTATTATTATTATTAGGTTTTATTAATTCAACCATGTTTATTTTAGTATTTTTAATATTTATCTTAGGGTTTGTATACATTGGGTTTATAATATTAGTCCCTTTTGTTTATTATTACCCAAGGGATTAATACTAAAAACCCAAGGGATTATGAACCAAAGGGAATAATATTAAACATAAGGGACTAATATTATAAACCCAAGGAACTAATATTAGACAACCATGGTCAACCATGGTTGAATGTCACATTGTGACAAGGATTGTCTCACCATGAAAATAAACCATGTTTATTTTAGTCTTTCTAATATTTATATTAGGGTTTACCAATGTTGGGTTTATAATATTAGTCCCTTGGGTTTGATATTAAACCCTATGATTAATATTATAAGCCCTAGATGAATCCTTATATGATAGGAATATTATATGATAGGAATATGAACCCTTAGATGAATAAACCCAAGGGATTGATAATATAAACCTAAGGAACTAATAACAACAAGGGATTAATACTAAAAACCTAAAAAACCAAAAGGATTAATAGTATAACCCAAGGTATATAAAACCTAAGATAAACAAAAGGGACTAATATTATAAACCCAAGGAACTAATAAACCCAATGGTTTAATATTATAAACCCAAGCAATTATTGAACCCAACGTATAAATATTAAAAATCTAAGGGATTAAGAAGTGCAAGGGACTCATATTACAAATACAAGAGAATAATAAAGATGACCATAATTGATATTATACACCAAAGTTAATAATAAACCCAAAGGATTAATACTAAAACCCCAAGGGATTACGAACCCAAGGAAATAATATTAAACCCAGGGGACTAATATTATAAACCCAACATTGGTAATCCCTAATATAAATATTAGAAAGACTAAAATAAACATGGTTTATTTTCATGGTGAGACAATCCTTGTCATGATGTGGCATTCAACCATGGTTCACCGTGGTTGTCTATGATTGACAATGGTTGACCATGATCGATATTATAAACCTAAGGGAATAATAAACCCAAGGGATTGATATTATAAACCTAAAGGAATAATAAAACTAAGGGTCATAACTAAAATCCCAAGGGATTATGAACCCAAGCAAATAATATTAAACCCATGGGACTAATATTATAAACCCAACATTGTTAAACCCAAATCTAAAAAATACAAACACTAAAATAAACATGGTTTATTTTGATGGTGAAACAATCATTGTCACAATGCGACATTCAAACATGGTTGACCATGGTTTGCTATGATTGACAATGGTTGACCATTATTGATATTCTAAACACAAAGCAATAATAAAACGAAGGGATTAATACTAAAACCCCGAGGGATTATGCATTGAAGGGAATAATATTAAACCCATGGGACTAATATTATAAACCCAAGGAACTAATAAACCCAATGGTTTAATATTGTAAACCGAAGGAATTAGTGAACCCAATGGATAAATATTAAAAACCTAAGGGATCAAGAAGTGCAAGAGATTGATATTACAAATACAAGAAATTAATAAAGATGACCATGATTGATATTATAAACCCAAGTTAATAATAAACCCATGGTTGACCATGTTTGGCTATGATTGACAATCGTTTACGATGATTGATATTATAAACCTAAGGGAATAATAAACCCAAGAGATTGATATTATAAACCCAAATGAATAATAAACCCAATGGATTGATACTAAAACTCATGGGATTATGGACCCAAGGGAATAATATTAAACCCAAGGGACTAATATTGTAAATCCAACATTCATAAACTCAAATATAAATATTACAAAGACTAAAATAAACATGATTTATTTTCATGGTGAGACAATCCTTGTCACAATGTGACGCTCAACCACGGTTGATGATGGTTGACCATGATTGATATTATAAACCTAAGGGAATAATAAACCCAAGGGATTGATATTAAAACCCAAATGAATAATACACCCAAGGGAGTAATACTAAAACCCCAAGGAACTATGAACCCAAGGGAGTAATATTAAACCCAAGGGACTAATATTATCGACCCAACATTCATAAACCCAAATGTAAATATTACCAAGACCAAAATAAACATGATTTATTTTCATGGTGAGACAATATTTGTCAAAATGGGACATCCAACCATTGGACTAATATGGTAAACCCAAATATAAATATTACAAACACTAAAATAAGCATGGTTTATTTTCATGGTGAGACAATCTTTTTCAAAATGTGACATTCAACCATTGGACTAATATTATAAACCCAACATTGGTATACCCAAATATAAATACTACAAACACTAAATTAAACATGTTTTATTCTGATGGTGAGACAATCCTTGTCACAATGTGGCATTCAACCATGGTTGACCATGATTGATAATATAAACATAAGGGAATAACAAACCCAAGGGATTGATATTATAAACCCAAATGAATAATAAACCTAAGGGATTAATACCAAAACCCCAAGGGATTGTGAACCCAAGGGAATAATATTAAATCCAAGGGACTAATATTATAAACCTAAGGGAATAATTATCCCAAGGGATTGATATTATAAACCTAAAGGAATAATAAACCCATGGGACAAATATTACAAAGCCAACATTGTTAAACCCAAATATAAACATTACAAACACTAAAATCAACATTGTTTATTTTGATGGTGAGATAATTGTTGTTACAATGCGACAATCAAACATGGTTGACCATCATTTGCTATGATTGAAAATGGTTGACCATGATTGATATTCTAAACACAAAGCAATAATAAAATGAAGGTATTAATACTAAAACCCCAAGGGATTATGAACCGAAGGGAATAATATTAAACCCAAGGGGCTAATATTATAAACCCAACATTGGTAAACCCAAATATAAATGTTACAAAGACTAAAATAAACATGATTTATTTTCATGGTGAGACAATCCTTGTCACAATGTGACATTAAACCATGGTTGACCATGATTGATATTATAAACCTAAGGGAATAATAAACCCAAGGGATTGATATTAAAACCCAAATGAATAATAAACCCAAGGGAGTAATACTAAAATCCCAAGGGACTATGGACCCAAGGGAATAATATTAAACCCAAGGGACTAATATTATAGACCCAACATTCGTAAACCTAAATGTAAATATTACAAAGACCAAAATAAACATGATTTATTTTCATGGTGAGACAATATTTGTCAAAATGGGACATCCAACCATTGGACTAGTATGGTAAAGCCAAATATAAATATTACAAACACTAAAATAAACATGGTTTATTTTCATGGTGAGACAATCTTTGTCAAAACATGACATTCAACCATTGGACTAATATTATAAACCCAACATTGGTATACCCAAATATAAATACTACAAACACTAAATTAAACATGATTTATCTTGATGGTGAGACAATCCTTGTCACAATGCGACATTCAACCATGGTTGACCATGATTGATAATATAAACCTAACGGAATAATAATCCCAAGGGATTGATATTATAAACCCAAATGAATAATAAACCCAAGGGATCAATACTAAAACCCAGGGGGATTGTCAAACCAAGGGAATAATATTAAACCTAAGGGACTAATATTATAAACCAAATGGAATAATAAACCCAAGGGATTGATATTATAAACCTAAAAGAATAATAAAACTAACAGATCATTACTAAAACCCCAAGGGATTATGAACCCAAGGAAATAATATTAAACCCATTGTACTAATATTATAAACCCAACATTGTTAAACCCAAATATAAACACTACAAGAACTAAAATAAACATGGTATATTTGATGGTGAGACAATCGTTGTCACAATGCGACATTAAAACATGGTTGACCATGGTTTGCTATGATTGACTATGGTTGACCATGATTGATATTCTAAATGCAAAGCAATAATAAAATAAAGGGATTAATACTAAAACCCCAAGGGATTATGAACTGAAGGGAATAATATTAAACCCATGGGACTAATATTATAAACCCAAGGAATTACTGAACGCAATGGATAAATATTAAAAACCTAAGGGATCAAGAAGCACAAGGGATTGATATTACAAATACAAGAGATTAATAAAGATGACCATGATTGATATTATAGACCCGAGTTAATAATAAACCAAACAAATTAATACTAAAACCCCAAGGGATTATGAACCCAAGGAAATAATATTAAACCCAATGGACTAATATTATAAACCCAACATTGGTAAACCCTAATAGAAATATTAGAAAGACTAAAATAAACATGGTTTATTTTCATGGTGAGACAATCCTTCTCACAATGTGACATTCAACCATGGTTTACCATGGTTGTCTATGATTGACAATGGTTGACCATGATCGATATTATAAACCTAAGGGAATAATAAACCCAAGGGATTGATATATAAACCAAAAGGAATAATAAAACTAAGGGATCAATATTAAAACCTGATGGGATTATGAACCCAAGGGAATAATATTAAACCCATGGGACTAATATTATAAACCCAACATTGTTAAACCCAAATATAAACACTACAAACACTAAAATAAACATAGTTTATTTTGGTGGTGAGACAATCATTGTCACAATGCGATATTCAAACATGGTTCACCATGGTTTGCTATGATTGACAATGGTTGACCATGATTGATATTCTAAAAGCAAGGCAATGATAAAACGAAGGGATTAATACTAAAACCCCAAGGGATTATGAACCGAAGGGAATAATATCAAACCCATCAGACTAATATTATAAATCCAACATTGGTAAACCCAAATATAAATACTACAAACACTAAAATAAACATAGTTTATTTTGATGGTGAGACAATCCTTGTTACAATGCAACATTCAAACATGGTTGACCATGTTTTGGTACGATTGATATTATAAACCTAAGGGAATAAAAAACCCAAAGGATTGATATTATAAATTGAAATGAATAATAAACCCAAGGGATTAATACTAAAACCCCAAGGGATTATGAACCCAAGGGAATAATATTAAGCCCAATAAGCCCAAGGGAATAATATAAACCCAACATTCGTAAACCCAAATATAAATATTACAAACACTAAAATAAACATGGTTTATTTTCATGGTGGGACAATCTTTGTCAAAATGCGACATTCAATCATGGGAATAATATTATAATCCCAACATTGGTAAACCCAAATATAAATACTACGAACACTAAAATAAACATGGTTTATTTTGATGGTGAGACAATTCTTGTCACAAAGTGACATTCAACCATGGTTGACCATGTTTGGCTATGATTGACAATGGTTCACCATGATTGATATTATAAACCTAAGGGAATAATAAACCCAAGGGATTTATATTATAAACCCAAACGAATAATGAACCCAAGGGATTATGGACCCAAGGGAATAATATTAAATCCAAGGGACTAAAATTATAAACACAACATTCGTAAACCCAAATATAAATATTACAAAGACTAAAATAAACATGATTTATTTTCATGGTGAGACAATCCTTGTCAGAATGTGACATTCAACCATAGTTGACCATGGTTGACCATGATTGATATTATAAACCTAAGGGAATAATCAACCCAAGCGATTGATATTAAAACCCCAAGCGATAATGAACCCAAGGGAATAATATAAACCCAACATTCATAAACCCAAATATAAATATTACAAACACTAAAATAAACATGGTTTATTTTCATGGTGGGACAATATTTGTAAAAATGTGACATTCAAGCATGGGAATAACATTATAAACCCAACATTGGTAAACCCAAATATAGATACTACAAACACTAAAATAAACATGGTCTATTTTGATGGTGAGACAATTCTTGTCGCAATGCGACATTCAACCATCGTTGACCATGTTTGGCTATGATTGAAAATCATTTACCATGATTGATATTATAAACCTAAGGGAATAATAAACCCAAGGGATTGATATTATAAACCCAAATGAATAATAAACCCAAGGGATTAATACTAAAACCCGAGGGATTATGGACCCAAGGGAATAATATTAAACCCAATGGACTAATATTATAAACCCAACGTTCGTAAACCCAAATATAAATATTACAAAGACTAAAATAAACATGATTTATTTTCATGGTGAGACAATCCTTGTCACAATGTGACATTCAACCATGGTTGACCATGGTTGACCATGATTGATATTATAAACCTAAGGGAATAATAAACCCAAGGGATTGATATTAAAACCCAAATGAATAATAAACCCAAGGGAGTAATACTAAAACCCCAAGGGACTATGAACCCAAGGGAATAATATTAAACCCAAGGGACTAATATTATAGACCCAACATTTGTAAACCCAATTGTAAATATTACAAAGACCAAAATAAACATCATTTATTTTCATGGTGAGATAATATTTGTCAAAATGAGACATCCAACCATTGGACTAATATGGTAAACCAAAATATAAATATTACAAACACTAAAATAAACATGGTCTATTTTCATGGTGAGACAATCTTTGTCAAAATGTGACATTCAACCATTGGACTAATATTATAAATCCAACATTGGTATACCTAAATATAAATACTACAAATACTAAATTAAACATGATTTATTTTGAAGGTGAGACAATCCTTGTCACAATGAAACATTCAACCATGGTTGACCATGATTGATAATATAAACCTAACAGAATAATAAACCCAAGGGATTAATACTAAAACCCTAAGGGATTGTGAACCCAAGGGAATAATATTAATTATAAACCCAACATTCTTAAACCAAAATACAAATATTACAAGACTAAAATAAACATGATTTATTTTCATGGTGAGACAATCCTTGTCACAATGTGACGTTCAACCATGGTTGACCATGGTTGGCTATGATTGAAGGATTAATATTGAACCCTAAGATTAATATTATAAACCATATGCTTAATATTAAACTATACGAATATAAACCTTATGAATAATATTAGAAACCCCAGGAACAATATTATAAACCCAATGGATTACTAAGCCCATTGGATTAATATTAAAAACCCAATGGATTAAAAATCGAAGGGAATAACATTAGGCCATGGGATTGATATTAAACACTAAGAATGTAAACCCTAATTAAATATTATGAACCTTAGGATTAATATTATAAACCCAAGATATTATTACTGTAAATCCAAGAAATTAATATACATAAAGGATTAATATTATAAACTAAATGGATTATAAAGCGAGGGGAATAATTTTAAACCCAAGGGATTAATATCATAAATCTAAGGGATTAATAAACTCAAAATATCAATATTAAAAATCCAAGTGATCGATAAACCCAAGGGATTGATATTAAATCCTACGATTAATATTAGAAGCCGTAGTATCACAAATTATAAAGCCAATATTAAAATTTAGTATTACAAACTAAATATTAAAAAGTCCTAATATTAAAAAGCTTGTATTAAACCCAAGTTTTGTAATGTAACAATGCGAATATTAAACCCTTGGATGCTACTAAACTCTATGATTAATAAACCCAATGGATAAATATTATAAACACTAGGATTAATATCAAATCCTACGAATATAAAACCTATGATTAATACTGTAAACCCGAGGAATTTATATCATAAACCTAATGGATTATAAATCCAAGGAATCTATATTAAACACTTGTTAATATTATAAACCCTATCAATAATATTATATGCTAGGAATATCAACCCTTAGATTAATAAACCCAAGGGATTGATAATATGAACCTAAGGAACTAATAACAACAAGGGATTAATACTAAAAACCTAAAAAACCAAAACAATTAATAGTATAACCCAAGGCATATAAAATCTAAGATAAATATTATAAACCCTAAAACAAACATGGTTGACCATGGTTGACCATGGTTTAATATTAAAAACCCAAGGGATTAAAAACCAAGGGGAATAACATTAAACCCTAGAATGAATATTAAACCATAGGAATATAAACCCTAAAATTAATAAAGCCAAGGGATTAATATTCTAAACATTGGGCTTAAAATTAAACATAGGAGCATAAACCCTATGATTTATATCATAAACCCAAGGAATTTATATTATAAACCTAGTGGATTATAAACTCAAGGGATCTATATTAATCCATGGGATTAATATTATAAACCCTATCAATAATATTATACCTTAGGAATATGAACCCTTAGATTAATAAACCCAAGGGATTGATATTCTAAACCAAAGGTACTAATAAAAACGACGGATTAATACTAAAAGCATAAAAAACCCAAAGGATTAATATTGTAAAACCAAGGTATATAATCCCTAAGATAAATATCATAAACCCTAAAATAAGCATGGTTGATCATGTTGACCATGATTAGTTTTCGTATTGAAACACTATTTTTCAGAATGTGGCCTTGGACCATGGTTGATCATGATTTTCATATAAAAAGAATCCTTGTCACAGCGTGACATTGGAGCATGGTTGGCCATGGTTGATTTTCATATTGACAATCTGTGTGAGAGTGCGACGTTGGACCCCTTAACCATAGTTTGCCATGGTTGATTTTGATATTGAGGAATTATTTATCACAATGTGACATTAGAGCATGGTTGATAATGGTTGACGATGGTTGATGATGGCTGATTTCAATATTGAGACAATTTTTGTCACAATGTGACATTTAACCATGGTTGACCATCCCTAATTTTCATATTTACCATGTTTTACCATGATTGATTTTCATTTTGAGACAATCTTTGTCGCAATGAGACATTTGACCATGGTTGAACATGATTAGCTATGACTGAATATGGTTGGAAATGATTGATTTTCATATCGAGACAATCGTTGTTAATTAAATGTTATTAATATCAATAATTAAAATTAAAATTAATATTTATAAATATTAACATTATTAAAAGTAATATCCATATACATCGATCATTTTTAAAGTTGACCGATCAGGATCGGGGTTTGGCAGAGCCAAGAGATTTGAGAAGGATCGATGGGCGCGGACTTCAAACGGTTATGCATAGGAGCCTAATTTTTTTTGAAGTTCACCAGTTCAAATTGCATATCGGTTGCAGAAGTGGAGGGTTGCAAAGAGAACTGAGGATGTCCCAATCCCCGACAGCGATAAAGGAGTGTTGGGTCCCTATAATACTAGTGATTACCCCATTACTATTGTAGTTATACCCCTTATTTATATTGATGTACCCATGTAGTGCCCATATTGTTACTATTGTGCCACATAGAAGCCCAATATTGTTATTGTTGTGCCCCACAATATTATTGTTATGTAGGCTTTGATTGTATTGGGACCACTTAGACTCCTATATATAGAAAGGAGGTATTTTCATTTGTATCATCCAAGAATTGCTCATTTATGTAATGTAAAGGAGGTTGCCCCCTCGAAGAGGCTGAATTCTAAGGCGTGGATCTCTCTTTTCTATCTTTTTGTGAGCTGGTTACATAACATTTGGTATCAGAGCTTTGCATTCTAGGGTTTCACTTCTCCAAACAGGTCATCGTGGAATTTTCGCTATAACTTTTTTTCGGTGATGTTTCAGAAGTCGCAAAAAAAACCCATTTGAGAAGAAATTGCGCTGAACCTTGGGTCCGAATTTCAGATCTTTTCGCGCGATATTTTCGGAGATATGATCTCAGGAATTTGGTCTTTTTGCAGACTCCTGAATTACACTCAAAACAGGTGACCTGGGGAAAATCGTCATAACTTTCTTTCTGAGCATCGGATTGAAATTTCGTAAGAAGTTATAGAAATAGGATGAACTGTAGTTTTATTTTATATATTTTTCAGAGTTAAAGGTTGAAACAGTGACACGTGGCACTTCATACAAGTTCGCTCTACTGAACCAGTCTATAATTAGGTCACTGCGGGAGATTGTGCATAACTCTTTCTTGGAGAATCCAAATTGGTTCAGACTAGTGGCATTGGAAAGAGGACACAGAAAGCTACTACAAATCACAATTTCAGAACTGGATGATTTGAAATTACAGAGGTACGTCAGATTCAATATCAGGCTTCTACAAAGTAAAAAAAGGTGTGTAGTTTTTATTTTTTATTTTTGCATAAGCTTGGTTTGAAGGAATTCAAAGGGCCTAGTAAAGCATTATTATCGGTAACTGATGCCCCGAGGAAAGAAAATGCAAACGCCTAGTAAGGAACCTGAAAGCTCTAGCATGACTCATGAAGAAGAGGAAGAAATGCTACATGATATATCAAAATTACAAGAACAAATGCAACAAATGTCACGCTCACAAAAGCTAACAGATGCTAAGATAAAAGGCATGGAAGCTAAGATGGACGATTTGAAGACTGATTTGAAGACAGATTTGAAGAAAGACATGGCAAGTTTGAAGACAGATTTGAAGACAGACATGGCAGATTTGAAGACAGATTTGACAAATGTTCTACAAGAGATACTTACTAATGGTGAAAAGGTTGTCAAGGAAACTCATGATGTGAACAAAAGTAATGTTAATCATGATTCCATAGATTCTAATGTTGGATCGAAGACCCACCATATTCCAAAAATCGATATGAGGAAGTTTGATGGGAAGGATCCCGCCACATGGATATTACAGATGGAGCAGTTCTTCGATCTCAATAATGTGCAAAACACACAAAAGGTACGTATGGAAACTTTATATTTGGAACCAAATCAATTTGTATGGTATCAATGGCTTTGCTCTCGTAAACAATTTATCACTTGGGCAATTTTTACGGAAGAATTGGTAGCACATTATGAGGATACAAAAAGCAACACTTTTTTTAGCCAATTGATAAGTCTCAAACAAAAGGGTTCAATAATGGAGCACATTGAGGAGTTCCAAAAATTGAACATAAGGGTAAAAGATATTCCAGAGCAGCATAGGATTGATGTGTTCATAGGGTCTTTAAAGGATAATATCCAACATGATGTTCGCCTTTGGGAACCTGATTCATTAGAGAAGGCATTCAGGTTAGCAAGAAAAATGGAAAGCAAAATTATGGCAACTAGGAAGCATACCATTCACAACTATAAAGATGGAAGTGTTGTTGCCCATAATCTTCCACAACCTACAAGGTTGACACCACAACAATTGGAAGAAAAAAGAGCAAAAGGGCTTTGTTACAATTGTGATAGCAAATACACAAGGGGTCATAAGTGTGGTGAGAAGAAATTATTCTACATAGATTGTGAAGAGGAAGAAGAAAAGGAGCAAGAAATGTCAAAAGAAGAAGATATACTCCAGGAACAAAGCCTAGATGAATAACAAATAAATCCAACCATATCTTGTAATGCATTGGCAGGAATTACCACTCCTCAAACCATCAAGATAGTAGGACAAATCAAGAAGAAAAAGGTGATAGTGTTGATTGATTCAGGAAGCACCCACAACTTTATTCATTGTAGGGTAGCAAAAGAATTGAATTGCTTCCTATATCTAGCACCAGAGTGTCAAGTGATGATTGCAAATGGAGGAACAATAAATTTCTCTGGAAAGTGCCATAATATCAAGCTATCCATGGGAGAATATGTATTGACTAGCCCAATGCTTTCCATTCCAATGGGAGGTGCTGATGTTGTACTAGGAGTCCAATGGCTACAATCCTTGGGTACAATAGCTTTTAATTTTCAAGAACTTTTCATGAAATTTTCTGTGGAAGGAAAGGAAGTTGAATTAAGGGGTATTGCAGGGAAACCAGGAAAGATAATCAGCTCTAATGGTATGACAAAGCTTCTAAAAAAGGAGCAAAGGGGTGTAATTGCACAATTATGTTCGCTAGATGTTTCCACATTAGAATCATCTATTTCTCCAAATCTCCAAAAAGTCCTGGACAATCATTCCAAGGTATTTGAGACTCCCAAAGGTCTCCCACCTATGCGTGATCATGATCATGCTATTCATCTGATTCCAGGAACCTCGAACAGCGAGCCAAGATTGTATTATGGCAAAAAGGAATTTTTTGTGGAAATTCTCATTATAAATGGATCAAAAGAACCCAACATTGTCGGAGCTAAGAGCTTTAAGAAGGACCGATGGGCGCGGACCCGAAATGAGCATGCACAGGAGCATAAAATATTTGAAGTCCGTCAGACAATATCGCATATCGGGTTGCGGAAGTGGAGTGCTACAAAGAAATCCGAGGAGGTGCGGATCCCTGATACTAATAAATGTTAGAACTTTAACGTTGTAAGCTTTATGAATGACAACAGTTTAAATTTTATCTGGACGTGAGTTGGAAATGTTACAAAGGATGTGAACTGGAAATAGTTCAAGGTTTACCAGGACGCGAGTTGGAAACGTTACAATATAATTACAAATCAACTTCCAAACTTCATATGAAGCATGATCTGAACCATTTAAAAAAAACACAAATTTAATTGTCATGATCATCATTTATACTTTAAATGATGATACTTTATACGTTTCTACAAAGTTTCAGATGTGCCTGGAGCTTTAGCAATGCATCAGACGTGTGTGGAGCTTTACCAATTAATTGTTACTTTAAGTTTGTTTGTTGCAGAAAACCTAGTAATAGTAGAGTATTGACTGACTTGATTGAATATATAGATGTGTAATTTTGCTTTTGCAATTCAGAATCCCTACAAGATGAAGGAAGGGAATGAAATTTCTTAGTTTCCATGCTCCTGATCACTTTCAGGCTCATGGTTTTTGCATAGCTATTGCATCAATCCAATTTATAAACTTATATACCCTCTACATCTCTAAAACCTTGTTTAGCCTTTAAGAGGACTTAATGGTTAACCTGAACCATGATACTTTTTTATTTTTAGTTTTTGGGTGGGGGGTGTGATTTCAAGTTGGAAGCATAAAACATTACATTGGAATTTGCTGACATTATGATCTAATCCATAATGGAAACATAATATTGGTGTATATAGTTTAACAGGAAACCATAATATGATCCACATCACTGTGACTCAGTAGGGTGAGCAATATGAGGTTTTGATGAATATTACAAATTTATGAACATCTTCTCCTTATGTTGTTACGTTAAACTACACATTTCTATGCATCTATTCTTCAAAGTGTCTTCCATTTTATCGTGAGACTACTGATTTAACAGTAAAATAGAGAGATGACAAGCAGTTTTGACTGTAAATTTTCGTCCATTATAGTTTTCCATAAGCACTATTACCTCACATTACTGCAATCTAAATCTATTATAGTTTTTTTCAAGCAACAGAGATCCCATGAACTTTTATGTTATATGCCCTATGATTCTCTCTGACACCTAAATTTAGAGTTACTGTGGAAACATATAGTCTATATAATCATTTTTCGTTTTCAAACACTAAGCTACTATAGTAGTTATTTAAATTTAACTGGAATTATCATATTTTTTAGTCAAATATCAAGCATGATGTAGTAAGAGAATCATTAGCTCACTGGGTTGTCACATTATCAATTACATTATAACATTAAAATAGAATAGAATGATCAAAAGACAGTAAACCAATTTACTGCTTATTGACTTATTGCATGGTGCTGCTGCCCTTAATATTTGAGGATTCTCAGGTCTTTTACGTTGATCATGCATTTATAATTATCAAACTAAGGTGCATTTACAATCCTCGTGCCAACCCTAAAACGGCCTCTCCAACACAGAGTTGAGTTACGTAGTTAAACTTTTTATTTATTTAATCCATACATTGACTTCAACTCTCTGTACATAGTTTAAAAAACAGTCCCATCGCCCACTATAAACCAACCAGTAATACTATAAGTGTTTCCCGTGTAATGTAAAGAAGCATGAACATACAAAGGTGTACATAAACATGGCAAACAAACGTGAAATTTCTCTGCGTTGTGTATTGACTAGCAACGTTGGAGAATGTAGCTATGGTTTTCCCATTCTGTTCTGCAACGAGCGCAAGGATTCTTTCTCCACACGCTTTAGAATTTCAACAAAAGAGACAGCCTCTAGATCTGTGACAGACCCTTGATTTCCAAGCTCGTAAATTGATTCATCTATGCCATTCACATGAATGGAATCACATCCTGCGTTGGAGAAGAAACCAAAAAAACAATCAAAAATGGTAACTCATTAGTCAAAACAATAATGAAAAAAGAGGCTAAAAGTAAACCCTATTATTTACCTGTAGTTGCGCAGTGATTCGTTCATGGCGTCGAGTTGCGAAGGTTGAGTAAATGCTTACGATCCGTCCCTACAACTTGGGAAAGCATTCAGGGAACGGTGGGGAGGAGGGTGTCGGCCGAGGTATCTGTATACATCTTCATACGAAGGGGGAGGAGGAATGGTGAGAATGCTGACGGTCAAGAATTTCATGATTAAATAATGGGATAACTGCATGTTGCCAGGTTACGCATATGCAAGGAAAACTGTTGCTCCATCATATATTGTTTCATATTCTTTTTATTTTATTTTTTTATTTTATTTTTGTTAATCCTTATACATGGAGATAAATGAGGGGCACAGTAAAATTTTAATCTCATTTGGTAAAAAAAAAAAATTAGTAGGGTTTAAACACCCAATTTAGATATGCATGGAAGTTATGGCTTTTAATTTCAGTCATTGATCTAGTGGAGACTACGAGAATATGCTGGCATCTTTTAGTTTAGACCATCAGATCAAAAAGATTAATTAAAAAAATGTTTAAGTTGCCGACTCCCATAGGGAATACGCGTATCGGCGTAACTATCAGCGTAATTAGTAGAAATTCAATTCGGTAGGATACATGCTTAATTATGAAATCTTACTTAAAATATTGGTAGTTTATTATACGGACCAATTTTCCATTCAATAATAGAGGATGTGAATGACAATATTTACTCAAATTGATAGTAGTGGGATGAAGGCCACCTATAAGGAAAAATCAAATATATATAAAGGAAACTAAAACTTCATAGTAGAAATAGAAAGTTTACAATTTTCCAATTCCATTTTTGTTTTTAAAAGGTTAAAAAGTTTAGAAAATAGGAAAAGGAAAAAAATCTAGGACTATATTGATTTGTAATAAGTGTTCATTTTAAAAAAGAGTGATTGATTTTTTGGGATTTTATATATTTTTTAAACATATCTGTATTTTTTATGAAAGATTTTAGATAATTAACTTTTTAAATTAGAAAAGTATGTTTGATTTAAATTTTGAAATGAACAGAAGTTTTGGAGGGAAGCAATGAATATGGTTTTTAATTCGAAATAAATTCAGAAAAGAATGACCCAAAAGTGACGAAAGTCTTTAAGATGCATAATGTGTAAATTTTTTGAATTAGAAATTTTAATTTGAACAAGTTGGTAATTGTGCTTAAAAGAAACTAAGCCGGTGAGACGTGTTGCCATAGGAGGGGTGTTGCCATAAGAGGGATGGGAATGTTTCCTGTGGGCCATCTTACACTAGAGAAAAAAATTGTACAATTAGTGGTAAAGGGGCGAGAGAAGGATTCGCTCCCTGCATAGATAAAAAAGTTTATTGGTTTATAACCAGGAACTCGTAACCTCAAGGTTGCTTCTTTAATGTGATATCCACCTCTTTATCAATTCAATTTTATATATTATGTCAGAGATCCACTTTTGTTTATGTTATCATTAGCACCATAAATACGTCGTGCTGAGCTCAGCTGAGGTGAGAATAATTACGCATATGCCAACGTATTTCTCGATCCCAAGACGCTGAGATGCGCAGTGCTACAGTGGGTAAGATATTTTCCTGAACCGATTGGAGAGTTAATAAATGCTAATTGAGCAGAAACAATGAGTATAGGGGAGAGACTTCTATTGTTGTGCAAGGACCAGTAGTTGTTATAGTACTAATCACACGCAACAGTCAAAACATGACAAAAAAACATTCATAATTAAAACATAAATAGATAATATTAAGTTATATAAGTTATTCAAGTATGTCCAAAATGGGCCCATATATTGATTGGGCTTACAACTATTCAACACTAGACTTTACTATCACAATTTGACAAGTCATCCTATCCCAAGTACATCCTGATTTGATTTAGAAAGCAACACAAAATTAACAAGCAAAACCTCCATCCCATATTGTCCAACAGGATACATATCACATTAGATGAACCCCAATAAATGTAGATAGAGCAGCTATGACCAAATTCCATTGCTACCTCCATAAGAATAGAGAATGTATGTGTCAGCCATAACTACATATATGTTCATCATTGCAAAGAGCTCAAAGAAATAAATGACACCAACACACAAGATTCAGGAATTAAACACACAATTCAGGAAGTAAACACAAGAAAACACAAAGGAAAGCACAAGGATCAACCATTAGAGTTTATGATGATATCCAAATCAATCCATAACACACATTCCAATTTGGAAAAAAAATCCATGTCAATCCTCCCTTCCAATCAAATTCAACAACAAAAATATATAAAACTGCCTCACAATTGCTTCATAAACCTCCATTCTCCTCATCTACAACTGGATTCACTCCATCAGATACCGTGGATATTGTAAGAAACTTTGAGTAACTCAAGTATTTTATTTCTGCCTTTTTAAATCTTCCATTAATTTATAGTATAAACTTCAATTTTTTTCCTTTATTTTTTTTCTGTTATTTTTAATCTTCCAAATCTTCAATTAATTTACTATATGAAAAAACTCTGTGTGCAATTTATGTTATGTGTGTGAAATTGCAGACAAAAGAACCATAGCATCTGAGTTATGAGAGAACAAATTAATCATTCCCAACATGCAATTTAGCTTCTATGTGTGAAATACGGCTTATGTGTGTGAAATTGGAAAGAAGAAGCCATAGCATCTAAGTCAACAGAGAAAAAAATTAATGATGCCCAATAAAGGCAACAAGGAAAAAAATACGGGGGCATTTGAGTCAAAACACATAGGCGTGGTATTTCTATCAAACACATAGGCCTGATATTTTTGTCAAAAAAAATGTTGAATTCCAGTCTTGCCATAATGTGAAAGTCTAATGTATAAGGGATTGAAGTAGGTCTTGTGTTCCATACATTTTGAATTGTGAGTATGGATTATATCATCTTTGAAAGTTGTTTTTCATCAACAAAGTCAGATTCACATGATTGTCTTTGTGACCCACCAAAGGTGCCAAACACACTCATTCTCTCCACTCCAAGTATTTTTCTCTCCCACGATGACTGTAACTGTAAGCCATAATCTGGGATAAGGATATCTTTGGCATCACAACATTGACATATTTCCAAGGTTTATCGTTTCACAATGCAACAAGCAACTATGGTTTCATATTAGTGATTGTTACAACATCTTCTTCATCCCAAGAAGAACCTCTACATGCTCATCTTTTAGTTTTTTCTCATGTTAGCGTTTTTGAGTTTATAGGTATTGTTTTTAGGCTCATTTCACTCTCTTTATGTTTTATTTTAAAATTATGTCTAGTGTTTTTATTTTTTTCTGGCATTTTTTCCAGGAATTTTAAAGCTGCATCATAACAACCATAAACTAGAGAATACTATAAATTAGAAATTGTAAACAAAATCCGACTTCTATGTGTGAAATTGTACAGAAAAACCATAACATCTGAGACAACAGATACAAATAATTAATCATGCCTAATAAAGACAACAAAGAAAAAAATACTAGAGCATTTGAGTCAAAACACATAGGTTTGATCATTCCTTGATCATAGCAACTGAGTCAAAACACATGGGATTGATCATTCCTTAATCTCATTAATTTGGAAGCTTGTATGCAATAACTTCCATGCCTCTAAAAAAAAGGAATATATTTGTTTCAAAATCACTTGGAAGTTTCTTGTCTATTTTAAAAGGAAACTGTAGTATGTTAGTTTTCAAGTAGTTGAGACACAAATGTAAAATGAACACAAGGTAGTTACAATGGAGGGCACATCTTCATAGTTGCTAAGGAATTCAATTTTGTATGCGCAATAGAAGCATCTTCCTTTGCAAGATGTCAAGGCTTTAGTTATCATTTTAAAGGAGGCATGGTGGAAATTGTTATGGGAAATCCCTTCTAAAAGGTATACATCTCAATATACTAATCATTATGAATCAAATGAAAGGAGATTTCCAATACAATCTATGAGAATACTAATCATTATGAATCAAATCAAAGGAGATTTCCATTACAATCTATCATAAGAATAATAATTCTTAATCTAATCAAAGGATATTTCCATTACAATCTATCCAAAGAGAGATTCAGCATGTTTGCAACTAAACTCATGGAACAATTGTAGAATTCGAAGCAGTTGTGGCTGAAAATGTAAAGAACTAGAGCGTTTTAAGATACGATCAAACATTACAAGTTTTAGTCACCTTTTTGAGTGACCTTAACAACAAATGAATTTAAAATGTATTTCAATTAACCAACACCTATTCCTATCATTTGTAAGGAAGTAATTTTTAGTACCTTCTCTTTTTTCCTTAGGTTGATTGGGATATTATGGATTTGATGCTATTCTCAAGATAAATTATTATGTTCAAGCTAAATTTAGGCCTGATATTTATATCAAATTAAGTCCTGATATCTGTGGATGGAGATTCAAGTTGATGTAAACAAATAAATTTATTATTCAAATATACGCAGGTTGCAAGTATTGATTAACATGTTCATATTTAAATTTCACGAAATAAATAAGATTGATTTTCTATTATGTAGTTTTCAATTATTGATTACCCTTTTCATATTTAAATTTCTTATTCAAATAAGATTGAGTTTCTACTGTTGAAACAACTTCCACTCACTAAAATAAATTTTAACAATATGCAGCCATGCCATGAGTTTCAATTGTTGATCGTATAACTAACAGGAGGAGGAAAGGGAACAAGGGTGCCGAATTTTGATGCACTTCATCTGAAGAGGAAACGGTCGATGATGTCAGTGCTTCCAATTCTCCATGCAATGATGTTGAGAATTCCCATCTGGTGGTAGATCCTACTGTCTAGTCATCTACCACAGAGCCACCCTCAACCACAATACAAGGTACAAGCTCAAATAAGAAGATCAGTGCCATAAGAGGGTGGACGAAGGAAGACATGCTAGGTGAAATTGATGACATAGAGTTCAGAGGATATTCGGTACGCACATTTACGAATAAACATGGAATTATATCCTCAAGCATACATTTGGATTAATGGGCTCAGTAATACAAAGCATAGAGTGCCTATTACTGTTATGACTGAAGAGGAGGAGGTCGAGGTGGTTGTGTGGTGTAAGGATATGGCCCAAATAGGACATCGGTTAGAGTTGATACAACTCAAATCCACGGTAGCTAAAATATGTCAGGGGAGGCCAAACCACTTCAAAGACGGGTTTCCTAGAAAATCTTGATGGAGTGGGTCTAAGAAAAGGCATCCAGACCTTGTCTTATGAATATCAGAGGATCTTGACAGAGACAGGGCTTTAAATTTACACCGCACAATTATGCCTATGTTTTATGACACCCTTTCTTATGCATATGACAAACACTCTTATTCCCCAAACCATATCTGCAACTCTGACAAAACAGGCTTACGGGATGGAAGGAATTGTGGCATGCGGGTAATTTCCAAGAGATGGAGAAGAAATGTGACAAAAAAATTTCCTAGGAGCAAGGAGTGGATCACTATACTTTGTTGTGTCAATGCAACTGGTTCTTTAATGCTAGGTTTTTATTTATTCAAACGAAAAACACAACTTAAAAACTATATATATAATTGTGAACTAGGTGCATGCATGGTTGCACATCCCCATGCATGGATGAAAAAAGAACGTTTCCTTAATTGCATTTTTCACTTCACTGCATCTATGTCAGGTTATGTCTCACCTGAAAATAGACACCTACTAATTTTAGATGGCCATGGAAGCCACATGGCTATGCACACAATTGAGGACGCCAACCATTTGGGCATTGACCTATTAACATTTCCAGCTTATACCACTAACAGATTGCAATGCCTTGATGTCAACATGTTTCGGCCTTTCAAGAACTATTTCAGGGCAGAGTGAGCTTCATGGATGGAAAAGAATCCGGTGGTGGAGGTAAAAATATTTGAGCTAGCTAATCTTGTAGGTAAAGCATCTAAAAGGGACCTAACACCTTATAATATCAATACTGGATTTAGGAGGACTGGAGTTTGGCCATTGAATTTTGATTCTCTTATTAATGGTACTAGTTGCAACTAGACATTTTTTGTGGAAGGTCAGGAAGCAGTGTCCAGACTTACATGACCAAGTTGATGCCCAAGAAAATGTGGATTGGTAGGAACACGATATTTACGTTGAAGGTATGATATCCCTTTCTCAACGTAACTTCTATGATGATGAACATGTTTGTGAGGCACAATTCATTAATGAACCAATTCTCAATAACATGGAGGCAGCCACACCCATTGAAGCACCTACTAATTCCACATGTGATATTCCAAATGAGGCAGTTGATCATGAAAATGAAAATGCAAATGTGGGTTCAAATGATAATGTAACAAGAATCAACAATGACCAATTGAGCATGCCAACTCAAGTAACCCCACCATCATGGTTGGTAGATGCCATGTTGAATAACAACAAACATAATGTGATATCCACCAATGATGAAATCATGGCAATGCCTTTTCAACGACCAGAGTTAAGCACTGAACTTGTTCATTATTTTGTGGACAATGGATCACTGGAAAAAGAGTCTATTCAGAATGAAGTACCAAATGAGGACAACAATGGCATTCAATCAGGTTCCGCTAAGGTTGAAATCCAAGTGCCAAGCCATTAGGAGCATGTCACAATGAACCAAACAATACTCAGTAGGTTCCTAAAGCTACCAGTAGAGAGAGTGAAGGCCTCATCAACGCATTCAACAATAGACTATCTTCGATTAGAGAGGAGTTCACAGTTACTCATCTTTGAAGAATATATGAACCTAATATTCAAGTACGAGCCTAGAAAAATTGAAATTGAAGAATCCATACAAAGAAATAAGGAGTTGCCTAAGGAAAAGAGATATTCAAGGATTGCAGTAGGAGAAGATAAGGCAAAGGAAAGGATTGAAAGACAAAAAACAAGGGAAGTGAAGGAACACCAAAACAATTGGAAAGGCTAGAGAGGGAGGAAAGAAAGGTTCAACAAGTGGTGGAAAAAGAAGGGGTGACAGACATGGAAGAGTATGGTGCAAGTGAGTTGAAGGAAAATAGGATGATTTCCAACACTTTGGACCACATTGAGGATCATAGAACATTGAACTAGGACCTAACTAACATCCATGTCCCCCACCATCAACCATGGGTTATACACACCCCTTATACACCTACCAGTGTAGGGGTAAATCTTATGTATTATAGGCCACCTCCAGTTGGTGTTCGGGTTAGTAGCACAAGTGGAAAATTCAGTTATTCAATCCCTTCATGGTTACAAGGAGTTAACTGGGCTCAAGCATATGGAAGAAACTGGGCTTAGGAAGGTGCTTCAACAAGTTCAGGAAAATTCAGGAAATGGAGGCCGTCCAGCATAGTGGCGGCATGAATTTTTTGTTTATAACCAAATTGCAATGTGGATGAAGTTACCATCCCTTTTTGGTATGTTGCAATATAAGTTCCAGTGTGTATATGGATACAGTCCAAAAGACAAACATATGGTTTAATATACTACTTAAATATACAATGGGTTTCAAGTATGGTTTATTTATAATGTTACAAAAATAACTAACTAGCATGTTACAAGAACTAACTAACTGACTAACTAAATTCCAATGTTAGAAAAACTAATGAATTACAAAAACCCTACATAATTTATAATGTTACAAAAACAAACTAACTAACATGTAACATAAACTAACTAACTGAATAACTATTACATAACATAATTACTCCCAAGGTTACATAAGTACTCCAACTGCTACATAACATAATTATTAAGTTCACCCAAAATTTAGCTTTTACATAACATAAGCACTCCAACTAGATTTCATTTAGCAATGCCTCAAATGTTTCTTCAAGAATTTCATCAGTGCAAGTTAGTCCACTTGAGAATTCAATCAAATTTAACTATAGTAGCAATTTAGGGTTCTTTTTGTTATCATCATTTTCAGTGAATCAATGAAACTTGGATGTAAGTAAATAATGCAAGTGTCAATTTTTATACTAGCTCGAGCAACTAAGTGGAATATGCAGAGACTGTGATGGCAAACAAATCATTATGGTACTAAAATAATGACAAAGTCTATGCTTCCTCTTATGAAACCTTCCTCAGAAAGGCCACCACTTCCCACAGATACATTACCTGTGAAGGCTACCACGAGGTTGCATAATTATATAATCTTCAGTTATTTCACCACCTACAACATGAAAGACCAATTAATTGACTATTTTTCCATTGTAGAAAGCTATAGAACAAGACCTCACTTTTGCATATTATTTCCCAACCATGAGAAACCCTCTCACGTCACAGTCTTGTATGTCTCCTAGTTAAGAATGTGTGACACATAAAAGGCAGGGTTTGCAGAAAAGTGGTAAGAACACAAATAAACTAGAATGTGTTATAACCCCCTCTCAAGAAGCCACATTTCCTACAACTCCACCATGAGACAACAAAATTACAACTCTACAAGCTACAATAACCCCAAAATAAACTGTAATTATGAGAGTTGTAGTGGTAGAACACAATGTTCCAACTCAAGTATCCACACAATACCCTCGTGTTCCAACTGAATAAGAAATACTCAAGGTCTAAAGGGATATTAAGGTAGCCATGATAGAAATGTGAATTCATAGAAATTAAACCCCTAAGAAAGACATGGTTGATATGATGTATACACAAAATCCATGTTGGGAGTTCCAATGCTTAGGATTTGGTACACAGAAGTAGTAATCAGAAAGAAATTGTCTCCAATAAGAAATAGTCAACGTTTTCATTGCAATTCTAAAGATATATGAACATAGCCATGAGATAAATGTGAATTCATCCCAATTAAACCCCTAAGAAAGAGATGGACCATATGATGCATACAAAAAAATCATGTTGAGAGTGCCAAAGCTTAGGATTCTATACAGAGAAGCAATAATCAAAAATAAATTGTCTCTAATAATAAATACTCAAGGTTTTCATTGCATCTCTAAAGAGAGATGAAGGTAGCCATTATAGCAATGTGAATTCATAGCAATTAAGCCCCATCAATTATACAAACAAATCTCAGGAGACTTTAGTCATAATAATTTGTTTGAATACCAAGAGATTGTTGTTCAAATAATCTTTTAGGCAGAGACTGGCTTGAGTAACTGAGTGGAATATGCATAGACTGTTATACAAGCTAATTATTATGGTATTAAAACCCCCAAAAAAAATTCAACCTAAGCCACAGAAGCCACCAAAAGCCACAAATTGAAGCCGTAAATACATCATACATTCACAAAAGGCAAACAAGCCACCGAAAACCCCAACCAGTGCATAAACCCCATTTTGTTTTCAACCTAAGACAAAAAAGCCACCAATTAAGCCAAAGAAGCCACGACTTGAAGCCACCAATACTCCATACATTCGTAGAAGCCAAACAAGCCACCAAAAAACCCAAGCAGTGCAAAACCCCCCAAAACAATTTCAACCTAAGCCACAAATTGAAGTCACAGATAATTCATACATTCATATAAAGCAAACAAGCCACCGAAAAACCCAACCAATGAAAAAACCCCATTTTTGTTTCCAACCTAAGCCACAAAATCCACCAATTAAGCCAAAGATACTCCATTCACAGAAGGAAAACAAGCCACCGAAAAACCCAACTAGTGCATAGACGCTAAACTTTATTTTCAACCTAAGCCATAGAAGCCACAAATTGAAGTCATGGATACTCCATACATTCACAGAAGGAAAACAAGGCACCAATAAACCCAACTAGTTAAAATCCCCAACTTGTTTTTCAACCTAAGCCACAGAAGCCACGAATTGAAGCCAAAATTACTCCTTACATTCATAAGAGGCAAACAAGCCACTGAAAAACTCAACCAGGGTAGAAACCCAAATTTTGTTTTTCAACAAAAGCCACAAAAGCGGCAAATTAAGACATGAATTGAAGCCACAGATACTCCATACATTCATAGAAGGCAAACAATCCACTGATAAAACTAACCAGTTCAAAAACCCCAATTTGATTTTTAACCTACGCCACAAAAGCCATGAATTGAAGCCACAGATACTCCATAAATTCATAGAAGGAAAAGAAGTCACCGAAAATCCAACTAGTGGATAAACCAAAAACTCTTTTTTCAACCTAAGCCATTGAAGCCACCAATTAAACCACATAAGCCATGCATTGAGGCCACAGATACTCCATACATTCACATAAAAAAAAAAAACAAGCCACCAAAAAACCCAACCAATTCATAAGCCACATTTTATTTTTTAACCTAAGCCATAAAAGCCACAGATACTCCAAACATTCATACAAGGCAACAAGTATCCAAAATAACCAACCACTACATAAACCCCAAGTTTGTTTTCAACCGACGCCACAAAAGCCACTCATACTCCATAGAAGGCACAAAAATCCAGAGATTAACACAAAGAAGACAAATGGTGTGAATGCCCAGCAAATAGAGGTGTTGACAAACACAGTTGGAGGTATTGCTGGGAGGATGAAGAAACCGACTAGGGAACGATAATGCCAATTTCCAAATGCTTGTTACAGCGATCCGATCATGCTGTCTAGTGTTGGGTCAAAGAGGGTCGAGTGAGTGAGACATATCAAAAAAATGTCCCTCCAATTCTGAACCAACATCGATGACATACAACCCTATAGCAATGTGATGTCACCCAAGAGCTAAAACTCTTTATTGTGCCCACACCCCACCTCTGTAGTTGAACAACATACCATAGTGATTGAAGAACACAGAGAAGTAGCCAAAAAACACAACACAACAAACAAACAAGATGCCATAAAGAGCAATAAATGTAGGTTGTCCTCACCGTAGATGAAGACCTCACACAAAACTACTGACGAAGCAGAATGAGCAGGTTTTAGGCATGAAAGAAAATGAACATGGAGTGAAACAAGGTTGAGTAATCAAGGCAAAAGGAACCCTAAACAACACCAAAACATGAAGGTGGGGTCCACCCCACAAAGGGGACATGTGGAGGCACATGGGTGACATGTGTCACACAAGCGAATTAGTGGTTGAGGTGGCATCTTTGGTCCATGTAGGGAGGCCATGCAACTATTGGCCTCCCTCCCCTAGCAGATATAAAGTTGAGGTGGGTGCAGCCATGGGAGTGGGACAAGAAGGAAAAGAGAAAGAGGGAGCATGATGATTATTGGAGACGCATTGCACCTAATGACGCTAGAAGTGGGTCAAGGCACTTGCACAACATTGGACTACACTGTGGTTTTGGCTAGATGCCTCTCACTCTTAAATTAAAATTTTGAGAAGAAATAGGGAGCAGAAGAAGAAAGAATGTTAGAGGAGCTTTTTGGAGAGTATGGGGTGGTGAGGAATTGGAGAGTGTTTGGCATCACTAGAGGATCATTCTTGGTAGGTATTTTGATGGATGGATACTCCTCTTTTCTCTAATTCCTTCATGAGTGGTTTTGGTGGTTTTGGCTGCCTCTGATGTCCATGTCTTATCTCCACTATTTTACATCCATTAACTATGGGATAATGTTGTCATAAATTATAACTTCCATCTTATGTCATCGAGACGGGGGAAATTAATAGGTTATTTCATATGAAGTTCTTATATTACTTTAATAGGAATGAAAGCACATGAATATATATATATATATATATATATATATATATATATATACATATATATATATATATATATATATATATATATTGGGGGGGGGTCATTTATCCTATTGTTTTATTTCTTGCATAAAACCATATCCACTAAGGTTATCTCGATTTCAAGGTTCTTTAGTGTTGATAACATGGCTAACAAGCTCTCTCCATCTTTGTTGTCGTCCATTTATAGAAGCACAAATGGTTTTCCATGCGGAAGTTGAAAAACTCGCAATCAGCAACCTCTCATGTCTATGACTTTTCACTTTACATGTGTATGCAGTTAGTACTGGGCAACTAGCGAGCACCATCAACGACGAACATTATCCACCTGACTACAAATTCATCAAGATTCAACAGGAATTCAAGAACCACAATTCTGTGAAATGACCATCAATATAAACATCCATGGAGCATCCACGGTTCTGCCAAATAACAATCAATATAAACATCCATGCAACATCGTACCATGCTTATGCAAAATGACCATCACATAAACATGATGGTACACATCCATGAGGCATCCATTCTTCCAAATGAACATTAATATAAACATTCGTGGAGCATCCCGTTGTTAAATCTATCAAGAACATACATATGAAAACATAAACAAAACTAATGAACAAAAATAAGATAAGTGTGATTGTCAATCCATGAGTTGAACTCTCATTGGAATCTCGTATCTGCATAGGAGAAATGAATATATTATTATATAGTTGACATATTCTAATTTGATTACCCATTATATGACTAATCTACTATCCCTAATAATTTTCTGAATGATCACTCACTACATCTATTATTTTTCTTCCCTAATTCTGATAAGTTAGAATGCAAACTTTGCTAGCTAATTTGTCAGCAATTACATAACTTATTTTAAGCATTATCCTCAACACTCCCCCTTAATGCATAATGAGGTGATTCCAAGCATATCCCTCATGTATTCAAAGATCCTTGCAAGTTGTTCATTTGTTGTACAAAACTTTATTTCAATTTCTCCTTTTGCCACATAGTCTCTTATGAAATGATATTTGATATCAATGTGTTTGGTGCGATTATGAAACACTAGATTTTTAGTTATGGTAATGGTAGATAAGTTATCATAGTAAATATTTGTGGCATATTTTGGTTCTTGTTTTAGATCTAACAATATTTTCTTCAACCAAATTGCTTCACATGTTGTTGCTGCTGCAATATATTCTGACTTTGTAGAAAACAATTAAATATTTGGTTTCTTCTTTGAACAGCATAATACTGCGCCTGATCCAAGGCTGAATACATAACGTGAAGTGATTTTCCTATCATCAAAATATCCATCCCAATCACTATTTGTATAACCAACCATCCCAAAATTATTTGATGAAGTATACCAAATTCCATAATTTGTAGTTCCACGTACATACCTCAAAATTCTTTTTGCTTCTCCAAAATGAATCTTACTTGGACTTTGCATGAATCTAGAAATCAAGCCTACTACATGCATAATATTAGGCCTAGTGGTAGTAAGATACAAATGGCTTCCTACCAAACTCCTATAGGATTGAGCTTCTACCTTTTCAGCTCCATCTTCTACAGAATATCTTTCATTTGTATTAATGGGTGTGCTCATGGGTTTACAATTTCCCATTTTCCATTTTTTAAGAAGATTTGAAACATATTTTTTTTGTGGAATAAAAATTCCATCATTCATCTATGTCACTTATATGCCAAGAAAATAAGGGACCAAACCCAAATCAGTCGTTTCAAATTCAGTCATCATAGCCTCCCTAAACTCTTCCACTAACAAATGACTTGAATATGTGTATGTCAAGTCATCTACATATAAGGACACCATTATTATATCATTACCATTTCGCTTGATATATAATGTGTGTTCATTTTCACTTATATTAAACCCCTTTTTCAAAAAATAAGTGTTAATTCTATTGTACCATGCTCTTGGAGCTTGTTTAAGCCCATAAAGAGCTTTTTTTAGTTTGTAGACTTTTTTTCATTTCCTACATCTTCATATCCTTGGGGTTGGTGGACATATGCATATTCTTTCAACTCACCATTTAGAAAGGTTGATTTAACATGAAATTGCTAAACTAACCATTTATATTGTGCTGCCAATGCCAAAACAGTTCTGATTGTATCAAATTTTGCAACGGGAGCATATGCTTCATTGTAGTCAATACCTGGTTGTTGAGCATATCCCTTTGCTACTAACCCTTCTTTGTGCCTTTGCATTGATCCATTAGTTGCATACTTGGTTTTATACAACCATTTCACCCTAATGACTTCTTTTTCAGTAGGAGGATCCACAAGCTCCCATGTTGCATTCTTTTTAATCGCTTCCATCTCTTCATTCATTACTTTGCACCAAACTAACTCTTTCACTGCATCTTCAAAACATCTTGGCTTTGCTTCAATCTAAGACATCAAAACAAAATTAGTATAACCATAAATTTCATTTAAATATTTTGTATTTTTCCGAGGACTTCAACTTGAAACATGACTTGAAGTAACAGAAGATGATGGAGTGTATGTGGCCCCTGAAGTATTTTGATCACTGGATGGATTTGCAAAAACAAAAGTTTCATCTTATTGTACAAAAATAATTGGAGTTTGTTGCTGCACATCATGATTCCACTTCCATTCTTCTTTCTCATCAAATAACACATCACGACTAATCATTAATTTTTCAGTTTCTAGATTGTACAATCTATAACCTTTGGTTTCCTCACAATATCCAATAAAGATGCATTTTCCACTTTTATCATCAAGATTTCTTCTCTTCTTAGTAGGAACATGAGCATAGGAAATGCAACCGAAGACTCTTAAATGAGAAATATTGGGTTTTCTTCCATACCATGCTTCATAATGGGTAATATTTTGCATACTTCTTGTTCGGAATCTATTAACCAAATAAATAGATGTAGCTACAGCTTCAACCCAAAAAATATTTGGAAGGTTTTTACCTTGAATTCATGCTCCTAGCCATCTCAACAATTGTTATATTCTTACGTTCAACAATGCCATTCTGTTGAGGAGTATAACTAGCTATCAATTGCCTTTGAATGCCATTCATTTTACAATAAGAATCAAACTTATTAGAAGTGAGTTATCCCCCACTATCTGTGTGTAATTTTTTTAGACAATAACCATGTAATTTTTTTAGACAATAACAACTTTGTTTTTCCACAAGAGCTTTAAATTTTTGAAATATGACAAATGCGTCAAATTTTTATTTAACGAAATATACACATGTTCTTCTACTAAAATCATCTACACAAATAATGAAATACTTATTTTTGTTGAGAGAAAAAGTTTGCATAGGATCACATATATCTCCATGCACTACTTCCAATGGTTTTCTTGCTCTCCATAATTTTCCTGCTCGAAATGAATCTCTATGTTGCTTACCAAGAATACACCCTTCACAAACTTTCTCACTAGAACCAATAAGTGGTAACCCTTTTACCATTTACTTGTTATATAACAATTTCAAGCCTTTCATATTCAAATGTCCATACCTTATGTGCCATAGCCAGGAACTATCATCATAAGAAATTTTATTGTTGTACTCACTTGACAAGGGAGATTGAAAGAAAAATTTTTGTTTTGCAGTATATTAGTCGTAGCAATAATTTTACTGTGATCATCTTTATCATAGATTATGCATTGCTTATCCTTGAAAACAATTAATATCCCTTTTCAAGGAGCTTCCCCACACTCAAAAAATTATGTGCCACATGAGGAACATATAAAACATCATTAATGTGCTTTGGTTTTCCTTGTTTTGTCTTCACAGCAATTGTTCCTTTAGCTTTAGCTTCAACTGGCTTGTCATCTCCCAATAGTACATCAGATTTTGTAGATTCATCTATTTGCACAAATATATATTTGTTTCCTATCATGTGATTTCTACAACCACTATCCAGAAGCCACACCTCTTTGAAAACATTATTAGTTGAATCAGAAGCCAAGAATAAAGTGTTAACCTCTTCTTTTTCTTCAGAGAAATTAGCTTGTTGTATTTGTTTTTTCCAACAATTTCTTTCATAGTGGCCAAATATTTTACAATAAAAACACTGAACTTGGGATTTATTAAATCTTTTACCTCCATCACTCTCATCATTACCTCTTCCTTTGTTGTATGTAGAAAAAAATCTTCCTCGACCTCTGCCTCCTCTATATGTTTGTCCTCTTTCTCTTCCTCTTCCAAAAGTGTTTTCGCTTTCCTTTTGAGAGGAATCAATTTTGCCTTTGAAAATATTTCCTCTTGCTTGAAAAGCTTGCTGAATAGATTTTTCAGAAGATCTATTGATTCTTTTCTCATGAGATTGAAGAGACCCCATTAGCTCATTGACAAACAACTGAGTTAGATCCTTAGACTCCTCAATAGAATCAACAACCCCATCAAATTTTGTACTCAAACTTCCTAAAATCTTCTCAACAATTTTTTGATCTTTTAAATCATCTCCATAAGCCCTAATTTCATTCACTATACCCATAACTCTAGTGAGAAAATCTTCAATAGATTCAGTGTTTTGCATGCACAAAGTTTCAAATTCTCTTCTTAAGGACTGCAACTTAACAATTTTTACCTTATCAGTTTCTTGATATGCTTGCTGCAAAGCATCCCATGCCTCCTTTGATTTTGTTACTCCAACTAGTCTTGGAAAAATAGAATCATGCACTACTTGCTGGATTAGGAAGTGAGCCTTTGAGTCTTTATTACGATTTTCCTTTAGCTGGTTTCTCTGGACTGGAGTCCAATGGGCAAGTGTTTGAGAATCTCTTTTTGTATATCCATTCTCTATGAAATCCCACAAATCTTGTAAGAGAAACAATGTTTTCATCTTAATTCTCCAAAAACCAAAGTTCTCACCTTTAAACATTGGTATTTGTGGCTAAGAAATATTCATATTTTTGGCCATTACTGCTAACTGTTGAGCACTCCCTCCAATAACTTGAATTTGCACAAGCTTCACAAAATTATGAAAACTCTTACTAATGGCTTTCACAAACTTTTGAAACCTCCTGCCAACAATGCACACTTTACATATAAATCAACTCTCTTAAACTAACATACCATGTTAAATCTATCAAGTGCATACATATGAAAACATAAACAAAACTAATGAAAAAAAAATAATAGAAGTGTGATTCTCAATCCATGAGCTAAACTCTCATTGGAATCTCATATCTTCATTGGAGTAATGAATACATTATTATATGGACGACATATTTCTAATTTGATTATCCATTATCTAACTAACCTAGTGTCCCTAATAATTTGTTGAATGGTCACTCACTATATCTATTAATTTGCTGCCCTAATTTTGATAAGTGAGAAAACAAAATTTGTTGGCTAATTTGTGTGCAATTACATAGCTTATTTTAAGCATTATCCTCAATAGCCATGCTTCTGCAAATGTCCATCATATAGACATACATAAAGCGTCATGTTGCCACTATAAAAGACTCACAAGATCTTCTTAGTCGATCACCTTTCCACATGCAGTCCCTCCCATTTCAACTTCAAATTTGAATTTTAAACAAATACGCTTTGCATTTACCATGAATAACCTAGACTTCTGCCACTTAGTTTTTTCATTTTTAAGCTAACATGTAACTAGTAATTCCAACGAGTGATAAAATGACTGGATGTTTTTTCCAGGCATGGGCACTAGAGTGAAGACAAGCATTTGAACAAGGTCACAACACTCTATTAGTGTGATGATGAGAGGATTCTATTTCCACCAGATTTTGTGGTGATATTCTAAACAATAAATAGATTCTTATATATATATATATATATATATATATATATATATATATATATATATATATATATATATATATATATATATATATATATATATATATATATTTCATCTTCCTGTTTCTATTGATATTCATGTTGTTGCTTTTGTAACAGTTCAGGTCTATACTTCTCGTTCATCAATGACAATCCTCGGATAGTCTCTTGCACTACGAATAAGACAACCAACTCTATTTCAAGTCCCTCCCCTCTGAGCTAAGGGAGCGAAGGATTTGTCGACAGTCATATAATTATATCCAGCAAATGATTCCATGCCTGCAGTTGTAGTCCATGTAGCCCGAGCTAAAGAGGGTGGGGAGAAGGAGGCAGATTCACTTAAGAGTAGTCTAACTAGGTGGAGGAATTGCCAGGTTTCTGTCACTGCCCAGAAAAACATCCGGCTCTGGCAATCGGCAATTCCTTCACCGTCAGCCACCCTCCCCAAGCTCCACCACCCTCCGCCACTGGCCCACATTAAATTCCTAATTTGATCAGATCGGGGCTAGTCTAATAGAATTTGCACCGCAGAGAGTTAATGTGCATTCCAATTCAAAATGGAGGAATTTGCAAACCGTGGGCTGCTCCCCTAACCAACTCGACTCGGCTCCTGTAGCCCACTCACTCCCGGGCTCGACTTTGCACCTGCAGCTCACCAGAAAACTCACTCCCGGGCAATTCCTCCGCTCTGCAGCTCACCACCCAGGCGATGTGACCTTCAGGTTCATTCATCTGTAAAGCCATCTGCCCAACATGATTTTATTTCTTATAGGAATGATGTTGTCGATAACTTTTCATCTTTTCATGAACTGCACAGTTTGTTCAACCTGAAAGTTGTTTTGTTCACTCGGATTGTCTGTTCCGCAGTCTTGCATATATAGGCATGGGGTCTCTTGTCTGATTTCTCTTTGGCTTCTTGAAGTGTATAAAATATTACTCGTCACCTATGGAGTTCGTTCTTAAAGCAATTGTTACACCAGGGTGTAGGGTGTATTTGAGCCAGTCTACTCTGATAATGGAGACAACAAAGAATTATACCTGAATGTGGTAAAATTTTGCAGTGACAGATTAACAATAGAAAGTAACCTAAATCTTCACATGCTGCAGCTAATAAATTTTTTAGAATTATGAATGCATTTGCAGGTGGACGTCACATTTTTAACTTTCAAATCGTAGCTCTAATTTAAATCTTCCAGATAAGTTTGATCATTGATCCTATCAGGCACACTGGAATAAAATATGGTAGGCAAGAGAGATCCTTTAATAAGAAGCCTTTTTTTATCAAAATATAAAGCTAATCGTGTTCAGTATGAAATGTATGGTTTCCTTTCAAAAACTAGTAGATTGGATCTTACTGGTTACACAATTGAAAAGTTCCATTGAGTATGGGATGCCTCAAAAGTCCAAGGCGGTTTCCATGGTTATCACTTAAAAGACATCATATATTTGGAGCCCTACATATAACCAGCACAATGCTATCTTGACAGGCTTGATTCCTTGAAGCCTTTACATGTAGCTGTGACAGAAAACAGAGGGCTCTTCAACCCTAGATCAATTCTGAAGTTTGCATTCCAAAACATCATTACAATAAGGGCTCAACAAAGCTCTTGTAAAACCTGCTTTATATCCCATGTCAAACTAATACACTGAATTGCAGTTTTCAAACTATTTCAGAAGGTGCCCCAACAAACTGTTATTTTCTCTGAATTGATAGAAATGCTAATAGGCCTCACTATCTTGAAACATACTCTAGATGCAAAGAGAGATTCTCTAAGCATCATCAATGTCATGGGAACCAATATGACCATTGTCATTATCCTCACCAATGTCGGGTACATTTTTGTCTGTGCCAAGTTTTCCAATCCAAAGCTTGACAAGCACGGGAACAATAACTAACTGAACTGCATGCAGAACATCTTCTAAACTCATGCCTTCTGGTTTCAAGCCGACCGCAAATTGGATAAGAACAAAGGCCAAACCCAGGTTCTTGGCAATGGATATGGATAGAAAACCAGTCCACCAAAAAAACGTTTGCCAAATGCGGCTTGGCAGGTGGCACATTACATCCAAAATCACTCAGTAACAGACCATCATCACCCTCACTAATCCGATTTTCAAAATGATGGTTTCTATGAGAGCTCTTCAGAGTATCATCTGACTTAGTTATGTAAGACTGATATTGCAAATGGCAACTAGGACAATTTCCATTACATCTTGATGAACCTAGTCCAGAAACACTAGTAGCAAATGGAGATGATTCCTTGGTAGTAGCCTCTGCCTCTCTAGCATTAGCTTTGACTAAAAATCACCATCCCTCTATAATTTTTTTCTTGATACCATATCCATCCTGCAAGCAATGGCCAAGTTCACGGATTGCATCTATATGCCCTAGAGCTGCAGCTTTTGCACATAGAAAAACACCTACCTTTAAGTTCTTGTCTCTTTTCGGATCTCCACTACCGTTGAACTGAATAACTACCAATGAATACAGAGCCACTGGATGTGAAGCAATTGTTGCCTTGGCCATCAATGCCACACTTGAAACCCTATTCTTCAAACAATAAAATTGGATCTGCTTGGAAACCAATTATGTGAACCCATTAGAAATTGTATTTGACAAAATTTCACATTCTTCTCTTAGTAGCAAACATATTTACAAGTTCTTTTGGAAATTGTTTTGAGAAACATGCCTAAGTCCTGCACTGCATAGTGTAAGCTTCCTTTGTCTTAGGTATGAGATCTGAGGGGTATTTATTTTGACAAAGTTTTCAAGGACTTGCACCTGGCCTCATTCCTTTTGACATGTCATTAGAATGGGGTAGACCACAGAAAGAATGGAGCTTGGTGGAAGGCTCAATATTGTCAACCACACCAGTGAACCAAGGCCCTGCTAGAGTTTCTTTGACTTAGATTCTAAAATCTAGTCTGCCAAAGTCACCTAGGAACTACACCAGGCCTCATCTTATAAGAAGTCAAAGCATACAATCCACTTCGAGGGTATAAACTCCTTTTACAATAAATACAATACAAGACAAGATATGATGGTCATGAGACTAGGTACCCTTGGTATATATATTGGATACAAAGGGTAGAGTAATAGCACTCCACCAATCTAGGGTAGAATTTGAAGCTATCTTTGGGTGATAAATGATAAATGTTTATGAAAGACATGAGGATCTTTGTATATGTCAGAATTATTGAGGTTCAAGAAGTTTTCTTTTATGTAATAGCTGAACATAGCTCATTTATGTTGTCACCTGTACTACTTGCAATTCTACATTATGCAACCTGTACAATCATCTACTATACTGTTCAGAAATGGAATTTCTATTACATTAAAGGATGAGATCTCTTACCTACTTCCCGGGCATGATCCGGGAAGTCAAGTTCATGTTACAAATTGTAGCACCAATTTATATGAAATCATGAGGCTTTTGCATGTTATGTTTGGTAATATATTGCCCCTAAACAAAATCTGGCAAGAGCTCTCATTAAATTGATATCACTATATGCATATAATTGCTTCAAGGACAATCATAGAAGAAAATCTGACAAGAGCTTTCATTAAATTACTAATACCATATACATAAACTTTCTTCAAGGACAATCAGAGAAGGAATTCCTAGCAATAATGTTTACAACATTGAGCTAGACAATAGATATGGGATCTGCAAACTTTCCATTAACCTCCATCCAGGAATCTAGATTCCCTAAATGATTTCAAACAAAATGAAGATCAATTTGACTAAAACATTCTAAAAAAAGATTGCTTTGCATGTATTACTTAATACATCACTATTATTATGCTATGTGTACAGCATCTAGGACTCTAGCCTAAGAAGCCTAGTTCGGGACCCTTACTAGTTTCTTCATAAAATTGAAAAAAAAAAATTATCCAACATATTGAAACTTTCCTAATAAACAAAAAAAATTATATTAGCCTAAGGCAGCCTTAAGGATCTCAATCAATAAAAGGTCATATGAAGCAAATAATATTCAAGGAGCCTAGAAATAAAGTAGTTTTTTCTCGGAATCCTCAACAGCAAGAATTCTTTGTCTTGGGTGGTTCCACTCCATCCCCATCTCCATATAGATCCATAATATTAACTCTGTTGAGAGACAATAGAGATTTATAGGAATCCGAATTCAGCATTTTCTTGCTCACATTAGTGTAAATCTCCTTGACCACAATTTGGAATGCAGGCAATACATTTCTATTATCCAAAGTTGAGGTCTCAATGAAGAATAGCCCCTCTGATTTGGCAAGCTTCTTCCCATCTTACACAGGAACTTCCCATAAATGAGCTAAATCAGACTTATTCCCCACAAGAATTTTCACGACATTTCCATCAACATGCACTACAACATTAAAATTTCACATGAGTTTGAAAATAGCTTGCAAAATCACATAGATGACAACCAAAAGCCAAAGCCAATTTCAATGATGCTCTATAAGGCATTACATCAGTAATTGCTTGCAATGCAAAAGTCAAAGCTAGAGCCAATTTCATAGATGCTCTATAAGGCATTACACAGAAAATACTTGCAATGTTAGTATCAAAACTAAGGAAGATGCTATCACATCAAACCCAAAGATGATCCACAAGGCATGACACCCAGACATCAATGATCCACAAGGCACAACACAAAACTACCCATAGTATTGGTAGGAGAGTGGTGGAGTGCTATTACTTCAACCCAAAGATAGTTTCAGAGTCTACCCTATCCCCCAATTGTAATAGAAAAGCTGTTCCAAATGGTGTTGATGAAGTTCAACCCTTAACAAGTGTAGTGTGAAGGAACCGTTCATGTAGAGTGGCCGAATAAATTTCTTGTGATGTTATATGACAAATGGCATTTCTGTCACACATTAGGCATATACATGAATCATGCTTATACATGAAAGTGTTGTAGTGTAAATGAACACAAATTATCTACTTTTTTGAATTATATATGATTGAAAAACATGTTGAGTATTAGGAAATAGATACTTGTTTGAGATGAATTTATTGTTATCTTATTTTTCAGGTTTTTGAAGTGTAAAAAATGGTGCAAAAGTGGCGTTTATGCATTGAAGTGTCCTACTTTCCAAATCCAGGTCGAGAAATTATTAAATTAGTCCTTTACAATATGGCAACAAATCATTTATTTCATGGAAATAGAGAAGTGCCTGGAATGAGGACAAACAATGAGGCATATTACATTGCCCTTGTTGAAGGGTTAAAAGAGGCAAAACAACATGACGTCAATGATATTGAAGTCTTCACCAACTCAGAGTTGATATGTAATCAGATGGAAGGCATCTATCGGGTTCGAAAGGACAATTTAAAACCTCCTCATAAGGAAGCAATAAATTGGAGCTGTCAATTTCAACATTTTACCATCAATCGCTCTGCAGATACTGAAAATATGTCCACTGGTATAATGTCTAGAGCATTTTTACGCACATATGTAGATGTCAAATATGACATAGGATCACCATCCACTACAACAAAAATCATTGATCACCATCAATATGAATCCCCATTATGCGAATGGGTCGTTGTTACCATTTTTCTGGGGTCTATCATAGCATGGATCTTTCACTAAAGAAGAACCTGTTAATGTTTTATTTCTCCCCAACATGCAATGATTACGGTTTTTTGTATGGGAGACAAATTTATGGACAAATGTAATATATTCCATGTACATGGACAAATGTATTTTGAGAAAAGTAACTGGTTCATGGTTTTGTGATTATCATTAATACATTATGATGTTCTCTGATCCTTCCAAACACCTTCTCAGATCTTTGTTTCTAGAGAGATATTGATATGCTATGTGATTTTTTCATTGGTTGTTGATCAGTGATGAAAGGTTTATTTACTATGTTTATAAGGAATTTATTCTTAATAACACTTATTTCTCAATCACCCAGTCACTCTTCCCGTCTCCACCTTGGATTTCATCCCAATAGTTTTCCCAGATCACAACTCTATTTTGGCTTGACTTCTCTGTATTTCAGATCTTGTGCTTTTGGATTTATCATGATAGTAAGGACCTAGTCATTTTAAATCAAAGAAAATATTGCTAATTCTCAGTGTGTCATAAGGAAATGTCAATATTTCTCCAAGAAATCACATCCATCATGATGGTCTACTATGCTGAATCTCCCATGTGACCACTACACTTCCTCCAAATATTGCACTAGTTTTTCCTCTACAAAGGGATTCTTAGATAAAAACTAGAAAATATGCAGTTGGTGTTCTGGTTGTTCTTGTAAGAGAGCAAAGACGATTACATGCAGTTAGAGAAACCTTTGCAATCCCTCTAATAGTCAACCATTTAAGATTCGGTTCATCTTCAGCTAAATGCAAGGACAATTTATTTCTATTTTGCTATAATTGTGTTGCAGTGGAAGTGACAAAATTGTAAATAGTTTGTTGAGATTGCCATCAATAATTCCTTCTTTGTATAATCTTCTAACATCTAGTACTCCTAAAGAAAAAAATAAAGCTCATTCTCTTCTTAGAATCCTTCATAGTTGGGACTCTTCAAGAACTACTCAAACAATTCTCTTGTCTGAGACTGGAAATTCAGTCACCTCAGGACACTAGTGAAGCATCTGCCAGTTTTCCACCAATTCATACAGGGGCCTGGATTTTACTTGTACAGATATTCTTTGGCAGAAAAGAATCAAAATAAATGTAAATATCTCTGTTATTCGATGGGATTTTGTTTTGTGCAGTATTTAATCAGTCACAAAAGAGATGGACGACATAGAAATTCGAGGTGTCCAACTCACCTCTGTAATTTACCCTTCTAGGAGATGCTTAATCGCTCCCATATGGTCATTGTAGCTTGATTTACCTTTGGGTCCCATTGACCTGATTTGATCGTTTGTGTAATTGATATAAAATTTCTATCTTATCGAACATATATATCTGAGTTGACTAGCTTAATTGATATGTGCCCACTTTTGCTAAACAGTACATATTTTATCTCTGGACTCTGGATTAGATATTCTAACACACAACCATCATACCATTATCAGCAAGGTCATGACTTTTGTTGTTTAGGTTCTAGTCCTTATCAATAAATCTATGTTTAGGTATTGCCCTCCACTTTTGTTAGTGAATAAATTGAGGAATGTGATTGCACAAAATTGCTAGAATATTTCCTTGAACATGTATGTTAACCCAACTAAAAGGTTACAATTCATAAGAGTTAAAATATTTCATGCATAGTATGGAAATTTATTAATATAAATGTTTTTTCATTTATGCAATTTTGGCCTAATTATATTATCTCATGCAATATTTTGGAATGGGAAATTTCCCACCAATGTTTTTAAATTTTTTTTGTTCAGTCAATGGTTGTGAAGGGGGATTTCGTTTCTAAATCTTTTTTGGCTGAACAATGTGAACATATGTAATATGTAATGTTCTGCTAACCTTAAAAAAATAAATGTAACAATTGGAATAGTAAGGTAGCTATTCTGGCGGCTGAGATGTGGAAATATTGATGGTTCTAATTTTACATAGGAGCAAATGGAATAGAACTGATTGTTGTAAATTCTCTCTAGTTTATTTGAAATAAATTGAGTTGCACAATTTACATTGAACATTACCAATGGTATGATGATATGAGTGGATGATATCTAAACTAATACTAAACCCGAAATAATTTGAGTTGCACAATTAACATTGAACATTACCAATGGTGTGATGCATTGGATGGTTGTTTTGTTTGGTAAATACCATTCATTTTTCGGATAAATTTCTTGGCAAAGTCACAATTTGCATAGTCACAAAGCAATTGAGATTGAAAATCTTGAGATTGAATGCTTGTTGTTTTTTCTAAATAACATTTTTTTAAGATAAACATCTTGGAAAAGACTATCCAACATGTAAAATTTGCAGCAATCGAGGTTGAAATCGCATGCCTCCCCTCCCCTCGGATGGGTGGAAATTTGGCATGGAAAATAATCTTTGATAAAGTCAGTGTATTTTCCATAAAATAGTGTCAAAAAAAAGTACCCCAAAAATAATCCCTATGTTCACATGGTGAGTATTATCTACCCTATTATCTACCCAAAACAGTGTGGGCAGATGTATTATCTACCCAAAACAGTGTGAGCAGATGCAATGCCAATGAGGTTGTTCTATTCAATGCCTCAGATGGGTGCAAATTCGGCCTGGAAAATAATCTTTGATAAAGTCAGTATATTTTCCATAAAATAGTGTCAAAGAAAAAGTACTCCAAAAATAATCCCTATGTTCACATGGTGAGTATTATCTACCCTATTATATACTCAAAACAGTGTGGGAAGATGTATTATCTACCTAAAACAGTGTGAGCAGATGCAATGCCAATGAGGTTGTTCTATTTAAAGCCTTAGAATTGGACAAATTGTGCTTTGAAAGATGTGAAAAACAAAATGAACCATTAATCTACTTACTTGTCGATATCCAGTCCCTCACACAATACTAAATACAAATCGTTCCAAATTTCTTGATATCCTATTTACAACAAGGTGTTGAGGTTTTTGTTTATGCCATTGAAGCCTTTGATGAAGCAGGTGGACTCCTTTAAATAGTTCAGAAGTTGGTCCAGTAGAAGAAGCACTAGTAAGAGTGGGTTCTATTCTTGTGAGTGTTAGTTGTAGTTTATATGGGTGAGCCTATACTCAATGCTATATGCTAGTCTTGCATAGCAATTTTGATAATGTCATCTTTAATAGTATATGCTAGTCTTGCATAATAATTTTGATCTTGTCATCTTTAGTAATATCCCTACCAAGTTTCTTACATAGATAATCGTGGGAAAGATTTTGTGTTTAAGGACTTGTGAACATTTCTTACAAAATTCTTAAATGATATAAAATTCTTAAAGACTGATTTCTCCTTCTACACTGCCACATCTATCGCTTAATCAGTAAAGTTGGTTAGTCCAAAAAATTCATTGGTAAAGGCATTGATACTGCATCTTACCCTTGGGAAAACAATGACCATCAATTGGCCCGGCTTGTCCATGTTTGATAGCAACAAATAGTGCCCACTGTAGCATGAATAAGAAACCAAAAATTAGGATATCTAAACTTTTTTATTATACTACTTGCAGATCTGTCAAACGTGATACTTTATGCTAAAGGTTTCTCACTGGAGCAAATGAAATACAACCCACTGAAAAGAACGAAGCACATAGGTAGAAAAATTAAAAAACTCGACGAACTGCGAAGAACAGCAATGAAACAAATTATAAAACAAAACAAAATATAGGGGTTGATCAACATTGACAATGGGGGTCTGAAAGGTTCCATACTGATCGTTATTTGCAGCTACTGAATATCGCAGTTCCCATGCAGCGTTCTTCTTCCTTTTTCATTGGCTAACTCTTCCAACGCAAGATTTCCACTTCTTAATTGTCCCTTAGCCCTTGAACACTTACGGCATGTGCTTAATTGTCCCACACACAGCAAAGGCAAAGTCACTCCTACAGGATTTGAATATGGGTTGATGGGAGTAAATACAGGATTTGAAAATGGATGGATGGAACTAAATCGATGTGCATGGAATTTTTTAAGGGTTAAATTTAGCGGATTTGTAGGAGCAAAAAATCACAGCGGAAACTAAATAAGCATACACAACATAAACAACCATAAAAACATAGATATTTTAACGTGGTTCACCCAACCAATCTGGGATACATCCACCAAACAGAGGCATTGGCAATCTTATTACTCAACAGGGGATTACAACAACATAATTCCTCACACCCTCTCAGCACACATATCCTCTACGGGCTTACATTTTTATAGCTAGGAGTAGAAAACTGAATCATAAATTCTCTCACAACAAATATAAGATGCAATAACTCCTCCTTAGGAATAAATGGAGCTAATTTAGCAACAAATCCTATTGTTGTCATATTCATGAGATTTTTTCCAAATTTAATTAACAGAAAATCTCAACAAGATCAATTGATATATATATATATATATATATATATATATATATATCTTTGTAAAAAGATGTGTCATTTTCGTAACCATCCATTAATTTCAAATAAAAGACATCATCTATATTGCAATTCTCAAAAAAATAGTTTCAGTCAGTTTTCCAAGCTTGTGAGTATGGCAGGAAGCCAAATGATGTTCATTTGAAGTCTGACAATATTTTCATTGAAGGTTGTTGGAATGCAGAAGGCAAATCTTTATTTCCAACCTTTGAGAATTTTATCCACATGGTTTCTTGGTGACTCCAACATTCTCTCAGATGTTTTTGGCAAATGAACAAATGCATGTTTTAGAATGGTCTTTTCAATGATGAAAATGACTTGTCGATAAGCCCTCAAATACATTTCAAGGCAACTGCCATATCTGGCCCACATATACCTCCCTACATGAATATTTCTCACCAGAAAACAAATGCGGACTTGATTGATAAACTCCAGATGACACAAGTATGAATGAATAGTCCCAATGCTAGCATAAAATAAGTTAATTTTGTGCACTTTTCAGGTGCTTTTGTGTTACTCTATTGACTTAGAGCACTTCCTATTTTTGTTTCACAGAAAAATCCTGATGACACTGAGGAAGTCTTGAAAGATTTTCAAGAGAAACATAGTAAAGCTAACTGCACAATCAAGGAAAAGGAGTTCATTATCTCAAAATTGTTACAATCAAGTAGGTTCTAATATCTGCAAATGCTCTCTTTGTTTAGATATGATGTCTCTTCTTAAAGTTCACCTATTTGCTCAAATTTTGGGCCTTAATATCATATTTTCTTGTGGTGAATAGAGAAATCCCTTGTTGAGCAGGCAGAAGATCTTCGGTCAGAACTAGAAAGTGTAGCATAGGATGTTCATGGCCTATTTGCAAAAGAAACTCTAGATTCTGGCATCTAAGTCAAAGAAACTCTAACAAGGTGTTGGTTCACTGGTGTGGTTGACAATATTGAGTCATCCACCAAGCTCCATTCTTTCTGTGGTCTGCCCCATTCTAATGACATGTCAAAAGGAATGAGGCCAAGTGCCTTCCTTTTCAATTTTAGTGTCTTCCTTTTCAATTAGTAATGCATAAAGAAAACCAGGACAACAGACAAAGTAGAAAGATTGAAGAATTCTGATATTAGGTTTGAACTGTTTGAGAGCATGTGAAAATTATGACTTCTAAAGAAACTTTTAATTGAGTCCAAAAGCTAGGAATTAAGGTGAGGGAGGAGTATTTGTCAATCAACACTTGGGGCATTGATTATTTCTTGATTGAACTAGGGGGGAGTAATGGTGTCATCATGATATAGTCACCTTTCCAACAGCGATAATGGGATTTGAAATTGTTAGAATTTGAAAGAAACAATTGTGGTTCATCAATTTCTTGTCTGTACTAGGGATTCATTGGCCTTGGATGTTACAAAAGCTTCCCCAGGATAACCCAGCTCGGCCCTCTTATCCCAGGCCATTACGCTGAAGACATTCTCTGGCTCTACATTGGTACCTTAACAATGGTGCTAGTTTCTCTTTTGATTTCAGTAAGATTAAAGTCTCTCTTCTTGCACAGGGTTAGTCTCTTCTTCTTTGTCTAGGTTGACCTCATAGGTCTACCCCTTGGTACTTCTTATTTTAATTCTATTTTTGCTATTACTTTATTTGAATATTTAGGAGATGCCTTTGGCACTATCACATTTCCACTGTGGCTGTCTACTTTAGAGTCCTATTAACCTATTATGGTAATTAGGACATCAATGTAAATTAATTTCTTTCTTCCTTTCTCATGTCTTTACCTATTTCTTAGGTGATTAGAGCACTGAAAAGTCTGTTAATTGCAAGTTTCTAAATATTTCTTAAATTCCAATAAAAAACATAATCTTCTTATAAACGTAGGGCATTCAGAGTACTTGATAGATATCATAATTAAAGGCTTTTGATTCAACCTTGCAGAATTTGGTACAGTTCTAAATTGAGAGCTTTTGCATCTTCTCACAAAAATATGATATTTGGGTTATAACATACATTTTATAAGTCAGATATTGTTTGCAGATTCACATTGTTGAACGCTTTTCCTTTTAGTCCCTTAGAGCAAATCTGGGTGTGATTTGTACAGGCTCTTATAGGTTGTGATGGTGTCCGCTCAGTGGTGGCCAAATGGATGGGCTTCTCAGAACCTCGTTATGTTGGACATTGTGTTTATCGTGGATTGGGAGTTTATGCCAGAACACCGACTGCATATTTTCTAGTTTTTATCTAAGAATCCCTTTCTAGAGGAAAAACTAGTTCAAGATTTGGAGGAAGTGGAGTGGTCACATGGGAGATTTAGCATAGTAGACCATCATGATGGATGTGATTTCTTGGAGAAATATTGACATTTCCTTACTTATGACACACTGAGCGTGAGCAATATTTGCTTTGATTTAAAAAGACTAGGTCCTTACTATCATGATAAATCCACAAGCATAAGATCTGAAATACAGAGAAGTCAAACCAAAATAGAGTTTTGATCTAGGAAAACTATTGGGATGAAATCCAAGGTGGAGACGGGAAGAGTGACTGGGTGATTGAGAAATAAGTGTTATTAAGAATAAATTCCTTATAAACATAGTAAAGAAACCTTTCATCACTGATCAACAACCAACAAACAAATCACATAGCACATCAATATCTCTCCAGAAACAAAGATCTGAGAAGGTGTTTAGAAGGATCAAACAACATCATAATGTATTAATGATAACCACAAAACCATGAACCAATTACTTTTCTCAAAACACATTTTTCCATGTACATGGAATATATTACATTTGTCCATAAATTTGTCTCCCATACAAAAAACCGTAATCGTTGCATGTTGGGGAAAAATAAAACATTAACAGGTTCTTCTTTAGTGAAAGAACCATGCTATGATAGACCCCAAAAAAATGATAACAACAACCCATTCACACAATGGGGATTTATATTGATGGTGATTAATGATTTCTGTTGCAATGGATGGTGATCCCATGTCATATTTGACATCTACATATGTGCTTAAAAACTCTCTGGACATTATATCAATGGACATCTTTTCAATATCTGCAAAGCAATTGATGGTAAATGTTGAAATTGACAACTCCAATTTATTGCTTCCTTATGAAGAGGTTTTAAATTGTCCTTTCAAATGCAATAGATGCCTTCCATCTGATTACATATCAACTCCGAGTTGGTGAAGACTTCAATATCATTGACATCATGTTGTTTTGCCTCTTTTAACCCTTCAACAAGGGCAATGTAATATGCCTCATTGTTTTCCATCATTCCAGGCACTTCTCTCTTTCCATGAAATAAATGATTTGTTGCCATATTGTAAAGGATGAATTTAATAACTGCTCGACCTGGATTTGGAAAGTAGGACACTTCAATGCATAAACGCCACTTTTGCACCATTTTTTACACTTCAAATACCTGAAAAATAAGGTAACAATAAATTCATGTTAAACAAGTAAACAATTATCTATTTCCTAATACTCAACATGTTTTTCAATCATATATAATTCAAAAAAGTAGATAATTTGTGTTCATTTACAATGCAACACTTTCATGTATAAGAATGATTCATGTATATGTTTCATATTAAAGTTTTTACAATTTTAATTTAATTATTAGTAATTATTAGATGGATAGTAAAGATTTAATCTTTATAGAATGAATATTCATAATAGTATTCAAGAATTAAAAGTTAAGATTCATCTCCAAGTTAGTTATGTCCTTTTAATTAATTTATCTCAAATTAAAGAAAATATCATATCAACAATTATCATGTTGGACATGTAGTATTAATAAACATGTTTTAATGACAAATTATTTACAAGTTAAAAATTTCTATAATATTTTGGTGAATCCCTGTGATCAAGAATATTGTTACACTTTTTTTAAACATATAGATATTTAACTCATATATTAATTCTTTTTATAATTAATAATAATATAATCTAAAATAAAGTTATAATTTAGTGAATTATTATTATTATTATTTGAGCATAACATGTATTACTAAATCACTATTTTTAGAATGTTATAGTGCATTAATATTTGTTTGTGTTTACCAATTATTTAATTATTTTTTTACTATTTTTTAAACCATTTTTTCTCAATTTTTATTCTTATTATATAAATTTATCTTTTGATATGTACTTAAATTTTGTAAAATATTCATATTCAATAAATTGAATTGGACCATATTTTTCTTTGTATTAATAAAAAATGTTATTCAAAAAACTATTAAAAAATATACACAAAACAACACAAGAAACACTATAAAACACTATGTACATATATTTCATGATGAATGACAGAACCCAAAAGGTTTGTAAGACTTATTTGAGAAAAAAACTCATAACTACATACTCATATTATAAGATTTTTTCAAAAGAATATTCAAAAACCCATAATGGCATGCTCATATTGATACTTATCATCGATGTAAAATTCGATGTTTTGCATTGACAATGCCATCTCTCACATAGAAATAGAAAGACAAAACCAAAACGAAAATCTGCATCTAAACATTGAGGGAAACTATTTAGATTTAAGTGAAGACCTTCAAGGTTATGGTCCAATCAAATATTTGAAAAATAAAATTTTCAATAATATTAAAAAATAAATATTTGTTTTTCAAACTTAAATATTATAACTTACATTAGTCAATGCTATAACTAATAATGTAGCAAATTACTTTGCCCATGTTAAAATAATATAAATATGAAGTTAAAATAATATAAATATGAAATTTAAATGTGAACGGTGGAATAATTTAGCAATATTTGTAGTGGCCTCTAGGTTGGAATCTCAAAACGATATGGACAGCTTAAAGAAATTTGTAGGCGTCCTCGTATTCGATGAGTAGCTCATCCCGTGACGGGAAATTTGTCTGGCAAATTCCCCAGCCTGCCGGCATTTCTAGTAAACTGTTCAAGGAACCCTTGATGAATAAAGTAGAGGATTCTTCCCATATATATGAGAGGAGAAGAGGAGAAAAGAAAAGAAAAGAGAGAATGATAGAGGAATGTTTTAAGCAATACATAGCTGCGATGAAATGGAGAATGTTGAGCGTTCTTGGGGGAGCATTTGTTCGTGATTGGAGTTGGTTGCCTTTCTTTTCCATGTAACATCTTCCCATCCCAGTATGCTGATAAACTGCCGTTCCCATCGACGTCATCCTCCGCTCATGCTCATAACTTATAATTATTTTCCATTGAAATTATGATGTGTTGGCCTCGTTCGTGGGAGGCCGTTTAATGGAAATGGAATGGTCTCATCTCAATGAATAAAGTTTAGTCACGATTTTCTCCGTTCTTCAATACTATATCAATGATACATGGTTCCTTCAGATATATATAAATTAATATAAAATCATTCATTTCAAACGAACTCCCTTTATTTCTTCGACTATATTTCTTCGAACCCTATATTATTAATGATTAGACATGATATGCTCCATAACCCTTGCTACTACTCATAATGAAAAATTAGAAAAATATAAATTTTTGTATTAAAATGAGTTATAAAAAATAAAAGCTAATTGCATGTTATTTTTTAAAAAAAATTTGGTAAAAATATTAAATTTCATATTACGGTTCCGCAAGTGAATAAAAAATTTTATATTTCAAAAATGAAAATTAGTAATTCCTATATTAATCGGAGTCAATAAAACATAGAAGTTATAATCAACACTGTACTATTCACTCTTTCTTTTTTTTGAAATAGCTAATTCCATATATAAATAGTTTATAATTGATATGGAAGTGTGACAGAAAATAATAAATTTTATGGGTAGAGAATGATAAGTTTGCAGTAGATATGAAAGTATAATATAAATTAATAAATTCTATTGATAAGATATGTATTTTGGGATTTTTTTAAGAAATTTTTTTATATTAATTCAAATTTGAACTTGGTAACTATGCAATAAACAAGTGATGTGAGAGATTATAATAACTTTATACTATATTTATCTTGCTTATAATTTTTTTTAATTTTCAGAATTTTTTATATAATTCTGTTAAATAGATGATAACATAATGTTTTTAGCATAGTATATATATAATTCTTTTTTTTTTTGGGCAAAATTCTCAGAAATTTAGTTTTGTTAAATGGATCATAACATAATTGTTATAGCACAATATCTATATAATTTATTTTTTTTCAATTCTTTTAGGTCTTGTAATATTTACAGAACTAGGTTTTAAATTCTTACTAAATAGTCTTTTATATAATTTTGTAGCTCTAAGAATTTGTTCTCTGAAATTCTGTTGTGCTTTAAACTCTATAGCTTTCTGAATATATATATATATATATATATATATATATATAATTTTTCTCTCATCATTATACATAAAATTACTTTGTGCATTTTCATCTAATTCTAATACATTTAAGGTCAAATTTTCATGTGATTGGCATATGGTGATGCCTCAAGAGACGGATACGATATGAGGGGGGTGAAAGAGAGGTTCTAGGGTTCAACAACAGAGGAGACAGGGTTAATAGGCAACCATGGCAATGCAGGGAGGAGGGAGCTCCACTCCCTCCTATAGCAATGTGGTTTCAAACAGAGGAAGAGCAGGGAACAGGAACAAGCCTCCACACTCCTTGGAGGACAAGACAAGAATTCTTGAAATCCAGAAGGAGGAAGGCAGCAAAACCCATGCAGAGCAAAGGGCCCACGAGGAAGACCGACAAGAGGATAAAGCAAAAGATAGTGGTCAGGGAACAGAAAACAGAACCAAGATGGGGCCCTGCAAACTCAAGACCAACAATAAACCATAGGTTATACTAAATGATCTTGCTCTTCAAGTGCACAGGGATTATATGACAAACTACGTGATCATATGCAAGTTTATGGGAATTTGGCTGACAGAGAAAGCGTTATATACACTTGGATAAAATACAACTGGAAAACAAAAGGGGAGTTAAATATACATCTTGGATCCAAAGGTTTTTTTTACAGTGGTGTTCACGAACATGGAGGACAGAGATAGGATTTTTGAAGGAGGACCATACTTCTATGCGGCAGCTGGTCTCTATATGCGCCCATGGACGATGAAATTTGTGCCAGAGTGAGAAACTTTCACATCGGTACCGGTATGGATTAGACTCTACTCCTTACCCTTAGATTATTGGATGCCAGAGTCTTTAAAAGCAATAGGCAATAAATTAGGTCATTTTTTAAAGATTTCAGAAGCAACCCTACGAGGAAAGTATACCTCCTATGCCCGTATATGTGTGGAAATGGACCTTTCTGGAGCTCTTCCAGATGAGGTCATTCTTGAAGTCTATGATGAGGAATGGGTTTAGGCAGTTGACTATGAGCACATCCCTTTCAGATGTTGCAAATGTCATGAGCATGGACACCTATTCAGAGATTGCCCTCTTAACAAAAGGGAGGAATACCAAAACACCAATAAAGGGAAAGACCATATGGGTTTTACTAAAGTGGGAGGGAAAGGTAAAGGAGGGGAAGGAAGACACAAAAGAACCCTAATGATAACAAACCAAATAGTCACCATAGGTTTGAGATCTTAGAAGAACAAGAAGAAGATAAGGGAAATCAAATGAAAATAGAGAACCAGATGGAAAGAGGGAAAGGAAAAGAGACAAGTATGGAGTTCACACAGGAACAAAATGAACACATAACAGACCCATTGAGTACCATGGAAATAGAAAAAGACCATGAAATGACTCAAAGTGAAAGTGGTACAGAGGACCAAGACTTATAGGAGATCCTTGAAAGGGAGAATCTTGAGTTAGAAAAGTTTCTAGAACAAGGAGGAAGCATGGGTATTAACTCCATACCATAGGAGGAAGTTGACAAGGTTCAGCAAATATTCCTCAGCAAGTCACACCAAACAGCTGTAGGAGTAAAAAGAGGACATGACAATCAGAAAAACAAATGGGTTTCCTCACCAAGATTAACGGCAGGAAAATTAGCGAAAAACCCAGGCAAAAAGAGAGGAAGAAAGAGACAGAAAGAATTTCTACTAGAATGTGTAAAACTCATGATGACTTAGGAAGGATGAAAGACCTGTCTAGTTACTCCTTCAAAACCCCACCTCAATGAGAATCACAACCTGGAACATTAGAGGACTAGGGAGCAGAAGGAAACATAGGAATCTAAGCAATAGGATCAGAGAGGAGAAACCTGACATAGTGTTCATATAGGAAACAAAATGCTCTGCGGAGGCATCCAAACATCACCTTTCTTTGATCATCCAACCTGTGGGTGACAGACAGTGTTATATGATCACCAATGTCTATGCTCCCCAACCAGTGGAGGACAAACTTTGGCTCCTTACTACACTGGAGGATATCAAGAAGAGATGCCCAGCTTTACCTTGGATTCTAGGGGGATATTTTAGCATGATAAAATCTCTCACGGAGAAAAAAGGGGGAACTAGAACACTTGGGCGTGAGTCAGTTGCCTTCCAGAACTTCTTCACCAACATGAAACTGGTGGATATGGACATTAGCAATGGAATTTTCACTTGGAATAACAAAAGGGGGGGCTCTAACCAAGTAGCCTCAAAGTTAGAAAGATTCATTATTCCATAGGAACTTCTACTCATGGGAAGAAGTCTAGCAGTGTTCATCCTAACTTTTGGTGGTTCTAACCATTGGCCCATCCAATTGGAAGCTTCCATAATTAGAAAACCTAGGAACAACCCCTTCAGGTTTGAGAATGTATGGCTCATGCACTCAGATTTCCTTGAAAACATTGAAAGATGGTGAAGAAAAGATTCCCTTTCAAGGCACGAAGATGTTCCTTCTTCATTGCAGGCTCAAGCACATTAAAGGCAGACTCAAAGACTGGAGTAAAAATGAATTTGGTAACATTTTCAAAGCTAAAGTAGAAGTGGAACAAAAACTAAAGGAAATAAACCAAATTCTTATCACAGAAGGCTACACAAGGGAAAGGAAAGAGCTTGCAGATTCACTTCAGCATGAATGGGATAATAGATGTCTACAAGAGGAAATACTCTAGAGACAAAAATCCAGGGTCCAATGGATCAAGGAATGGGAGAGAAACACTAAATTCTTTCACATATCCACTATAGATCACAGAAACAACAATAGAATTGTCAAACTAACTGACAATCATGGAGTTGAAAGAAACACGCATGAGAATATGGAAGAGGTTCTAGTCCAGCATTTCCAGGAAATTGTTGAGGAGACCACTGTAGACAGATCTCAGTTCATGAAAATATTTACACAGTACATTCCTAAATTGGTCTCCAAAGAAGACAATTACAATCTCAACAGACCAGTAACAGAGGAAGAGCTTGAGGAAGTCATCACAGAGATGCACAATGGGAAAGCTCCAGGCCCTGATGGCTTCAATGTGGACTTTTTCAAAGCTTGCTACAGGACTGTAAAGCATGATATTCTGGAGGTGGTGGAAGACTCGCGCAGTTCTAAAACAATCTTGAGGGCACTTAATGAATCTTTCATTACGTTAATCCCTAAACAGGAAAAGGCAACCTCTCTAGATAGATTCAAACCTGTAGCCTTATGCAATGTGGTGTCCAAAATAATATCAAAAGTAACTGCCAACCGACTCAAACCACTCCTCCCTACCCTGGTGTCAGAGGAGCAAACGGGTTATGTGGAAGGAAGACAGATTCTTGATAACATAATTGAAGCTCATGAAGTGGTTCATTCAATTATTACCAATAAGCAGGCAGGGATGATAATTCAGCTGGACATAGTGAAAGCCTATGACAAACTCAGTTGGACTTACATAAGAGAAATTCTTAAAGCTTATGGCTTTGACTACAACTGGATTAGTTGGGTCATGGCTCTAGTTACTACTGCTAGTTGTTCTATTCTTCTCAATGGATCTCCCTCCAGAACCTTCAAGCCTACAAGAGGTCTCATACAAGGTGATCCTCTTTCCCCTTTCCTTTTCATTCTCATGATGGAAGGGTTGGGTAGAGCAATAAGAGCTACCAAGGGGGAAGGCAAAATTCAAGGTTTGAGACTCACTCGAGGGGGAGACACGGTGACACACCAGCAATTTGTGGATGATACTATGCTTCAAGGCACTCCCACAGTCAAGGAAGCCAAAGCATTTAAGCAAATTCTGTATGAATTTGCAATGGAAGCGGGCACTGAGGTAAGTCTTACTAAATCAAAGATCTTCTTTTTCAATACTGACATTTTGATTCAAAGAAATCTTTCCAGAATTTTGGGCTTTCAAAGAGATTCATTTCCCTCGAAGTATCTGGGAGTTCCCCTCACTAACAAACCATTACATAAGGACATTTGGGAGCCTGTTCTAAATAAATTGAAAGACAAAGTCAGTAAATGGACAAACAGAGCCCTAAATCTAGCTGGGAGACTAACTCTCACTAAGGCTATCCTCCAAACCATCCCTATCTATATGCTATCAGCCATTCCGGCACCAACTGGAGTCAGTATTCAAATAAGAAACATTCAAAGAGACTTTCTCTGGGGGAAAGGTGAAGAAAAGAAGAAATGGGCTCTGGTGGCTTGGGAAAAGATTTGCATGCCTAAATCCCATGGTGGCCTGCGTCTCCATGACACAGGTATTCTGAACTGAGTTCTGGGAGCTAAAGTTTGGTGGAGATGGCTAAAGGAAATATGAGCCCCCTGGGAAAAACTGTGGAAACAAAAGTATGCAATGAATTGGTTGGATATGAACCTCATAAGAATGATAGGACAAATAAAAGGTTCACAAGTTTGGAACAAAGCCTGGGTGAATAGGGCCTTAGTTCAAAAACACAGTTTCTGGGAAATCAGAAATGGAAATTTGGCCTCGTTCTGGGAGGACAATTGGCAACAGGAGGGAAATCTCAGCAGAGAGGAATTAGCAAGTATCCAGATGGATACCATCAACAAAGGCTTAAGAAGGGTAAGTGACTATTGGGATCAGTCAAGGAGCAATGAAAAATGGAGAATATGGAAGCTTCCAGTCTACAATGAGATGAACATGTTGAATACTCAAGCTAAGGCCCTCCAAGGTATTCTGGAAAAGAGGCAAATCTTAACCTCAACCTCGGATGATCAATTACGATGGGGGAGGAATAAGGCGGGTCTCTTCACCCTTAAAGAGGCTAAAAGAATCGCTACAGGGCTTAACTCTCCAAGCACTGACAAGACATGGAAAGAACTCTAGGATAACCCTCACTGGATGAAGGTCAAACTGTTTAAATGGCTGGTTCAACAAGGTAAAATTTTGACATGGGATAATCTAAGAAAGAGAGGCTTTGTTGGCCCCTCGGGATGCCACCTGTGTGGACAACAGGAAGAAACCACAAATCATATCCTCAATAGTCTCTCCTTCACTGCCACACTATGGAACTGGGTTGGAGATGTCTTTGAGCAGACAGACAGACAGTTAAATGACATCACTGCTACGTTGAAAAATTGGATGAAAATTTTTTCGGATAATGAGACAATAAACTCAGCCCGGGCTTTGAACCCAGGGTTTTTGATCTGTAATGTATGGAAGGAGTGCAACAACAGGATTTTCAAAGACAAATTGGGCCTGGTGAACAACATCATTAAGCTAATCCTCAAGCAACTCAAGGAGACTATCCACATGTTGGGGAGAGTTTCCTCCGAGAAACCCAGAGGAAACAGAGAAGCTAGCATCCTGGAAAAACTGGAGCTTCAGGTACATCTCCCTTAGAGTCCTGTGTAGATCACCAAGCATAACGCAGAAGGAAAGGCTTTCTGGAAACCCCCCTTCACAAGGTTTTTTAAAATTTAACATAGATGGAGCCTCAAAAGGAAATCCTGGAGATGCAGGGTATGGAGGGGTCATGAGAGATGAGGAGCGCAACATACAGGTAATTTTCCATAGTTATCTAGGGAAGGCAACCAACAACATGGCTGAGCTCATGGAGATGGAGCTATGCTTGGAAATACTACGTAAGCACAACACACATAATGTCATCATAGAGGCAGACTCAGAGTTAGTCATTAATTCAGTCAAGAGGCTAAACGCAGGAGCAGCACCAGAGAAAATTTCAGGTGACTGGTAGCTTCTGCAAGTCTACCAAAGAATCCAATCACACCTAAGAATTCTAAGAAGTCTCAGGTTTATGCATGTTCGCAGGGAAGCCAACAAAGTGGCGGACTGGCTAGCCAATGAGGGAGTTAGAAGAAAGCTTACTGACATGTGTTGCTGGTGGGAGGAGGTAACAGATCACAGAGTGAGAGATGAATGCTCATCTCGGGCCTTCATAGACAAACAACACTATCAGAACAGATAGAGAGACATCATTTCACTTTATGCAAATGAGGAATAAGTTCACTTTAGGAAAATTCTCAGCGGAGGTTCACTTTAGGATTGCTCAGGATTTTAGCAAAGTCTATAATAGCCTGGGCACTATTGGAAGTCGTGACAGAGGAATTCATAAGACAAGAAGCTATCTGCACAAAAGGAAAAGCTCTAGGGAAATGGGCTGTCGAGAAGATTGACAATGGTTGCCAACACAAATCCTGGTGTTTTGCATGCAAAAGGCGACCCTTTAGGGCATGTCTTCCTTGGGAAGTGCATTGGGAACTAGGAGTGTTGAGTACTAGAGTCAAAAATTGCTCGGGATATACCACCTGCATAGGGTGCCCTTTGACCAGGAAGTTGTTTTCCCAGATGGCATGCGATGCCACTCAGCAATCGATGCGTGGCAGAGGAAGAAGAATGAATACCGCCCTCATCGCGTGGTAATCCTCGAGCTTATGAGATGTGCGATATTGATTAGGGTCGTTGGATCAGGATGGGGAAGATCAAAGGCCACAGATGGTCGTGCAGGTTTGTGGGACCAAAATGTCAAAACCTCTTATGGTTTACCACCTTTATTGGGCACCCTCACACCAAAAGATGGTTTTCAGGAAAAGCTAGTGATGCCACTCAGAGAGCAACACGTGGTGGAGATCGAGGAAGGAATGCCGCCCTCATCACGCGGTATTCATCCTGCTTCTAAGCCTACACGATATGAATAGTAGCCGTTGGATTAGAAGGGGAAGATTGACGGCCATAATGGGTCGAGCACTTGAAGGGGTTTTTCGCAGGCCTCTGCTCCACGTGTTTTGTTTGTGGACTGTCTGATTAAAAGGGGATAGCTCATCGGTGGCTACTTGTGTGTGAACTATGTTCTTTTAAAAAAAAATCGAGTTTTAGGGCACATTGTTTATTTCTCCCTCTTCCTGGTGGGGGTTTGCACTTTTGAGTACTTCCTGTAACCTATGTAAATTATTTTCTTTTTTAAGTCAATAGAAAGACCGTCTCTTACTTTAGAAAAAATATAAAAAATTCTAATACATTTACATTTATCTAAATAGTCTTTTGTATATCATAAAGGATATATTTCTTATATACATCTAGACAATATATTTACCATAAATTAATCCTTTAAGGCCTATACTAGTCTATCATACACACTCATACATGTTTCTAATTTCATTTTTTCCATTTTATTGAAGCAAAGATCATTTTTTCATATTTAACACTTTATGAATAAATGTTTATCTTTTGTAGTTAATACTCTACACCATAACAATAATCGTTCACTTTTCTTTTCAAATTCATGTAAACATTCTCAATCAAGTTACAAGACGGTTCATTTAATTCTTCTACATCATTCTTGATATTTCTAGCTACATTGTAGGAAATAACCAACTTTATATTTTTGAATCAATAATCAATTTTTTCTTTACTGTTTTCAAGTTTAAATAAACATATAACCAATTTCTAAAATTATAAGAGTTAGATATACCAATTTGAAACTATTTTTTCTCTAAAATTAAGAATCAAGTACTTGTTTCCTCCCAACCATGACTACCACACCTACAATTCCTTTCTTTCTATTTTTTGGTACGTTTTTCTTAATAGTCTATTCAATTATACTCTCAAAATAATTTTCATAAAAAAACAAGTAAAATCAATAGAGATTCACCCATCTACCACACTTTTGGTGATTAATAACTTCCTCCACCTCACCAAATAATAGCATCTAGTTATTATTAGATGCCACTCACCCATCTACCACACTTCTGGTGATTAATAACTCCCTCCGCCTCACCAAATAATAGGAGGTAGTTATTATTAGATGTCTATGACTTATTGATGGGTAATAACACTTTCATAATAAATTGCAACCTTTTTCACTTTCAACCATTTGTACTCAACAATTAATTTTCTAAATTTCTGTATTCACAAAAATAGAAACTATTATTAATAGTAAATTACTCCTAATTTAAAATTTATAATTTAAAATGTTCAATTTATTTTTCAAACTAAAACCTTAAATATGAAAGACATATACACAATTAATTACATAATTTATCAAATCAAAAGATATCACATCCGCTACTACTTGAATTTGACACCTTCCCGTTGTCAGTTCTATCCCAGTGTCCGTTCTAACTCAACAGTCATGTTTTTCTAGAAATTTTCACGCATCCTCCCTGTAGAAATTTTGACGCATCCTCCCGGCATACCCATTGTCAAAATGTCAACCTAAAAAACATGTAGCACGACTATCCAGGCATTGTCTAGGTGTTAATCAAAATAGTTTCTCGCTGTATGAAAACCTTAACTCAAGATTCACCACTTGGTTAGTCAGGATTCAAAAATAAAAATTATATTCATAAAAATGAATATGTTTCACAAATGTCAACCTAAACAGCATGCATTACGACTATTCAGGCATTGTCTAGGTGTAAATCAAATTAGTTTCTAGCTGTATGAAACCCTAAACTCAAGATTCACCAGTTGGTTAGTCATGATTCAAAAATAAAAATTATAGTCATAAAAATGAATATGTTTCACAAATGTCAACCTAAACAGCATGCATTACGACTATTCAGGCATGGTCTAGGTGTAAATCAAATTAGTTTTCTAGCTGTATGAAACCCTAAACTCAAGATTCACCAGTTCGTTAGTCATGATTCAAAAATAAAAATTATAGTCATAAAAATGGATATGTTTTATTTGAAACCACCTTGCAATTTTCAAATTACCTTTAACCAGTCAAATTGGTTTTACTGAATTTTAACTTGATTCATAACTGTATTCTAAAATATCATGTTTAAAATGTGTACAACATTATACTTGTACTTCTACCTATATAACATTTCAAAGAATAATGTGAAGTAAATCTCGCACATACTTCTTTAAAATAAATACATTAAATATTTTACGATTTCATGTAACTAATTTTTTTAACCATAATAAAATAATTACTTTACCTCTTTGTAACTAAATACTTAACCACCCACATACCAGTAACTAAATTTTAGATCATGATAATAAAAGAAATAAAAAATACAATATATTTAGTTTAAGTTATAAAAAAAATAAAAGTAAAAAAGCTTCGAGCTCTTTTTCTTTCTTCATTCAAGTTTGTACTAATGATGGATCCCGATTGCGATTCGAAACGTTGATAAAAGAAATGGTTAATACTGTGGGTTCTCCAGTTTCTAATTAGAAAAAACGTAAATGTTAAATGGCACAGGAAAGAGACTCTGAAGAAATACACATGATGAGATAATTTAAGGTGACTTTGGAAGTTCAATAAACCGTAGTTACCAAGTTCAAAAAATTCATAATTTCACTGATTCGATACGTACGTTTGGCGCAATAATTCAGTTATTCTAGTTCGAGACGTTGATTCCTGCGTTCAAAGAGTTGCCAAAACCCGAGTTGGAAACAAGAAGTCGATTTCCCCATGAAACGAGCCATAAAGAATTTTTAGGAAAAAAAGCTCCTTTGTACAGAATTCGTGAAATATGTAGATATAGATGGAAAATCAATGTGAATGACATCTATCAAGGTGCTTACGCTCGCTTCCTTGGAATTCCTCTTATTACACCAAGTATAACACAATAGATAATCACATAATCATTGATACCCCTCCATCTATTTCAAGCTTTCGAATCGAGCCTTTTGGTTACCTCATTAGGATGTCAACTTGGCTAACAAATGCATGGCCAAGGCAAAGCCAAGGAAATCAATCAAAGTGAAGTGCATAATAAAAGCGAAAGGGATAAGTATGTAAGGCGTAGATATATGTAATTACGCTTGTCCACATATACCAAGTCCGCCTAGTCCACATAAAGCACCTGCCAAGTAAGGAAAAAGCCTTTCGCCCTCTCAAGCCACTCACCATCAAACACAAAATCACACTTCTGGTTTATTGACCAAAAGTTTTATATTAAAATAGAAGCTATAAGCAACCATATATTGCACGCTATTTTTGTTTTTTTGTAAAAACAATGAATTCCATATTCTAGTCTTGTAGGTCAATCAAAAGTTTTATATTTAAAAAATAAAAAATAATAATTTTTATATTAGAAGTATTTAAAGGAAATATAAGTTATAACCAACCTTATAATGTTTACTAGTTTTTTAATAGCGAATTCAATATAAAAATACGGTAGAGAACGTAAGTTTACACTTGATATGGAAGTGTGACCAAAAAAATAATAAATTATATTCAGTAGAGAATGGTAAGTTTGCAGCAGATATGTGATGACCCCGTAAAACATGTAATTATGAAAGTTACTATGGTAAGAAACTCATGTGAATTATTAATTACTGTGTTAAATGATATTATTTATTTTATGAATGGAAAATATTTTGAAAAATGCTGGCAGTCTCCTAAGGGAGGATTTCTAAAGAAAGAAACAGTTATAAAAACTGAAAAAGGAACTAACCCTTCAGCCAGGAAAAGTCCTGGGAGGGGAAAAATCCCTAGTCAGTGATGACAGAGAGGGAGAGAAATTGAAGAAAGGAAAAAAAGAGAAAGAAAGGGGGTTAAGTCTGGTGAGGACCAGATAACCCTAGCACAACTGTGCATGAGTCTTGTTGAGGGCTGCAGGCCTGCAGGACAGCTCGGGGGGAGAACCCAACATAGCGTTGGATCTCATGGCTGGGTGGATAAGAGCAAACCTTTAAATTGCAGGTGAACTTCTGGAGCTATATCTCTGGTGCCTAATAGACCAGGTATGCGTTATTCATCTGAACTAAACTACTGTATTAGTATGCTTGGTGCTTGTATGGAAAGTATGGCTGCACCTGAGTTTCTGTTATTGACTAGATGGAACAGTATGCATATAATAACTTAACAGTGTTTAAGAGTGCCTAAGATTGGCTATTCAAAGCAAATAGAAATTATCTGTTATATTCTTTGCATAATAATTGTAAAGAAAACGAAGCATGATAACTGTGTACAGATTAATGCTTGATATCTGTAATGATAACTGTATAGAGGACAAGTCGGACATCTGTAAGAAAAATGATGCATGATAGCTGTGCAAGAACAACGCATGACTTATGTAAAAGAATGATGCGAATAGTTGTAATAAGAAAGATGCAGGATAACCGCATGAATATGATACATGTAGTATATAGGAACAATGCTCAATCTGTATTGAAAAGCCGAAGCATAGAAACGATACAAAGAACCGAAAGTTCATAACCATATACAGAGCATGTGAGTGCATAGTATATTTACCAGTTAACCGTGAGAGGGTTTCTGTGCAAAAACTAACAATGTAATGGTTATAGAAAACTGCTAAAACGACATCTAACAGTCATATTCCTAATACTGCCGGAGCATACATTGAACCTGTAAAAGCGGTTCATGGTATGAGTGAAACCCTCGGCCGTTTCAAGGTGAAACCCTCGGCCGTTTCAAGGTGAAACCCTCGGCCGTTCCAATGCGGAACCCTCGGCCTGTACCTAGGGTTTGAGCCGATATGAGTATATAAACAGAAAACAAGTAAATCTAACGCTGTTTAAAAACAAAATACAAAACAACACGTTAATATAACATTATAGAACCGCTGTGGAGACGGCCATTGAACCACTGTTTCCAGCCATACCGTGACAAACTATTACAGGAATTATGGAGACGAAACCCTCGAAAGGAATACGTCTCAGCCTGTCAACAGAGAAACGAAGTATCCGTAGCAAGACAAGCTCGAACCATTTGGAGCAAATTCATATGTATAGCAAAACAAGCTGTAGACACAGAACAACCGAATGGAAAAACATGCATATTATATTTAACAGGTAAACAAAAGAGATAATCATATAATAACGATGGGATAAATAAACCCGAAAGAGTACCACGAAGGTCTGTCCATTAAATATTCAGAGAACCATAGTCTCTCATAAATACAGAGTAAATCATAATGGCACATTCCCAAATAATAGAAGCCTTGATTTATCTCGTTAGGTTCCGGCGAGGGAGGCCGTGAATCCCTGAACATGAATATACAAGTGATATCAAATAATACACAGAGACTGTAAACCAGAGAAGACGCAGGTACCGGCATGGGAAAGCCGACCTCGCATCCTAGCCAGGGTTTAGCCGAAGGTGAGAACCCTGAGTCAACACATTGAAGAATGCCATGAGGAACCCCCTCAGGCCGAGAGAAAACACATGGAAATCTACCAGCTACTTCCGCCTATCGTATTAACTATTTACTGTAACGATTGTGAGGGTCTAGTACCTGGAATGTCTCGACTGTACCATTCCATTCCTGAGTGGTAGGAGTATGAGAAGCACGCCCTGCACATGGGAATTTCATTGGAAGTAAACATGAATGCATTAACCAAAACAATGTAATCCTGATCAAGAACGCACAGTGTTATAAACAATAAATTTACAGCCGAAAGTAATTGATGAAGTGGTAGATACCTGTGTTGGCTTGCCGAGACCTGGCATAGGTTGCAGGGTTAGAACCGCCGATTGGAGCAAGGGTTCGGTCTCTCCTCCAAGTGCAAATGAACCCGCAATGAGCGACTCGGTGGACTTTATGAAACCCGATAAACCCTGAATCGATATCAACCCTTAGATCAGTGTAGAAGATCCTCACCGTTCCTTTGTATGGCAGTTTGGCGCGCGAACCCGGCGGATTCCCCAAGGCTTCACATGGCCTCTGTCCGGCGGTAGACACCTGTCCAGGGTAGGTGAAGCTATTTAGTATTCCGACCACACCTGGCATGGGAGCAGATCGGAAAAGCAAAGCCGGTGGCCTCGTTCCGTTGACCTTAACCGTATGATGAGAATCGCTAAGGGTTCATAATCCATAAGTCTTGTGGTAATCTGAAGTTAAGTGATTGATAATCATATAGGTGTCATCATAGCAGCACGGTTAGTGCTTAAGTAAATGCAAGCATATATAATGTTTATGGTCAGTTTAGGATCAAGTTTATGAAGGTCCACGTAACAATAAGGTTTACCATGAATTTTTTTTTTTTTTATATGGGATATTACTGTGGAGTGTGACAATGTGGTATCAGAGCAGAGGTTTCAAAACTGTGGCCTCTGGAGCAGTAAGATCCAGCTGCATGGAAATTATCATATAGTATATGTATGAGGAAGAATTAAATTCCGCTAATTGGTTTCTGTTTATTAATTAGGAAACAAATACAGAAACAGCAACCGATAACAGCCAACAGTAAAGATGGAGGGAATGCAGGGAGCGGATGGCGTTCCTCGGGAAAATCCAGAGCTGTGGATACAGCTTGGTGCAGAGACACGCAGCACCAATCTGGCGATACTGCAAACTGTTCAAGAACTGAAAGATGAAATGGCACGTCTGCGAGAAGACAACGCGCGATTGACAGTGGAACAGGAAAGAATATTGAAGAGTCTGTCGGAAAGACAAAATCCACCATTAGCCAATCCCAGTGCGGAACAGCAAAGGGCAACTGAAGAACGAAATTATGCACCTGAAATTTCAGAGGAGAAGGAAGATCATTCTGACAATGTAGTAGAACAGCAGACGCCAAAGAGACAGAGAATGGAATTACAGGGAGAATTCCGGAAAATTAAACCTCCACATTTTGATGGAGAGCAGGAGGAAGCGGCAGAGGCTTGGTTAATTAACATTAACAAGTACTTCCAGCTGTATGAGTATGATCAGAATCTGAAGGCGCGGCTGGCCATCTTCCAGCTACAGGGCAAAGCAACCTTGTGGTGGGAAGAAATCAAAATTGTAAAAGGAGTAAGTGAGCAGAACATAACCTGGGAAAAGTTTCAGAAGTACTTCAAGGAGAGATATCTAACTGAGCGTTTCTACGATGAGAAGGCACGGGAGTTCCATGATTTACGACTGGGACAACAGTCCATGGACGAGTTCATTAACCGCTTCACCTCCCTGCTTCGTTATGTACCATATATCAAGGAGGAGAAGGCCAAGTTGCAGAGATTTGTGAGCAGTTTACCAGCCTATATAAGAGAACGTATTGAGTTTGATAATCCCAGGACAATGGATGAGGCGATTCGTAAGGCAAGAATCTGTTATCAGCAAAACAAGCAGAAAGGAGACACTTCAAATAAAAGGTGGAATGAAAGAAAAAGCAACAGAATTGCTGGTAATAGCAAGGGAAGTCGTGGTAATGGCAGCAAGGTTGCTGGTAAAGGACAGATTGGCATAAATGTAGCAAAGAGTACCTTTCGGACTAAGCCAAGTGAGAGCAGAATCAGTGAACCACCTGCCAGGTCAGACCTTGAAGGGATGACCAGACCTCCAGTCCAATGTTGGGGTTGTGGAGGCCAACACTACGTGAAGAATTGCCCTCAGCGTAAAGGAGTGGATCAAATACCTCAGATCCAAGAAGCATCAACTGTTGGAGAGGTGGCGCGCAGCATGCCAAGAATTAACGCAGCTCTGGAGGACCGTCAAGCGGAATACCAGCCGAGCATGGTGGAATTTGAAGGTAAAATTTCCAATCTTTCTATAGCTGTTCTTATTGACCCAGGAGCTACTTTAAGTTATGTTAGCCCAAAAGTAGTAGAACAGTGTAAGCTGTCTTCTCAAAAGTTCAAGAATCCATGGCTGGTACAGCTAGCCACAGGAGCTAAAAGAAGAGTCTTAGCCAAAATTAATAACTGTCCTTTCAGCATAGCTGGACAGCCAATTACAGCAGACCTGAATGTGCTTCCATTGGGGTCCTATGACATCCTGATTGGTATGGATTGGCTGGAAAAGCATTGGTCGTTGGTGAACTGCAAGACCAAAACCATTTATTACAAGGATGACTTGGGACAGCAGCAAGAATTACAGGGAATTAAACACCCTGTACAGATCCGGCCTATCACTGCCTCCCAGCTAGCTAAATGTCTCAGGAAGAAGTGTCAAATTTACGCTATTCAAGTTGGTTATGCAAACCAGAAAGACAAAGTATCTGCATTAGACAGCATTCCGATAGTGCAGGAATTTGTGGATGTCTTTCCTGAAGAGGTACCAGGACTGCCTCCGAAAAGGGACATAGATTTTACTATAGAGTTAATACCAGGGGCAGCCCCGGTGTCACGGGCACCGTACCGGATGAGCGTACCCGAGTTGACAGAATTAAAAATGCAACTGCAAGAGTTGCTGGACAAGAATTATATCCGCCCCAGCGTGTCACCGTGGGGAGCTCCAGTACTATTTGTCAAAAAGAAAGATGGAACCCTCCGTATGTGTATAGACTATCGTCAGCTGAACAAGCTCACGATCAAGAATAAGTACCCCCTGCCTCGGATTGACGAACTCTTCGATCAAGTGAAGGGAGCAAAGGTATTTTCCAAGATCGATTTGCGATCTGGTTATCATCAGATCAGAATTAAAGAAGAAGACATTGCCAAAACCGCTTTCAGAACACGCTACGGGCATTACGAATTTGTGGTGCTACCCTTTGGCTTGACCAATGCACCCGCCACCTTTATGTGTTTAATGAACAGCGTGTTTCACAGGTTTTTGGACAAATTCGTGCTGATATTTATAGATGACATTCTGATATATTCTCGTTCCCATGAGGAACACAAAGAACATCTCCGGATGGTGTTGCAAACTCTCCGGGAACATCAGCTGTATGCCAAATTTAGTAAGTGTGACTTTTTCAAGGAGGAAATCCAATATTTGGGCCATGTGATTACTAAAGAAGGAATAGCAGTAGATCCGGAGAAAATAAAGACGATTATGGAATGGCCCATACCCAAGGATGTAGCCGATATCAGATCCTTTATGGGACTAGCTGGCTATTACCGAAGATTTGTGGAAGGGTTCTCAAGGATAGCCTACCCTATCACTTCATTGTAGAAAAAGGGAAAAGTATTTAAGTGGACAGCGGAATGTCAGCAGAGTTTTGATCAACTGAAGCATTTACTCACCACTGCACCCATCTTTAGTATAGCCTATCCTAATAAGGATTACGTTGTGTGCACTAATGCAAGTAAAGAGGGTGTGGGAGGAGTATTAATGCAGGAACGGAAAGTAATTGCAAATGAGTCGAGAAAATTAAAAGAGCATGAGCAGAAGTACTCTGCTTACGATCTAGAATTAACAGTTGTTATTCATGCGCTAAAAATGTGGCGTCATTACCTCTTGGGGAGGAAATTTCTGTTGTTAACAGATCACCACAGCTTGACTAATTATTTCAGTCAACCTACTTTGAATGCAAGACAAGGTCGTTGGGCAGATTTCCTAAGCGGATTTGATTTCGAGATCAAGCACTTAAAGGGCAAGGAGAATCGGGTGGCTGATGCATTGAGTCGAAAGGTGCAGTGTTTGTGTGAACTTTCAGTCAGCAAGTGGCGAAATTCTCTGTTTGAGCAGATTAAATCAGCAGCAAATCAGGATGCTGAATATCAACAGTTAAAACAGCAGGTACAGCAATCAGATAATGAAAGATTGCAGCAAGGTTATACATTGGACAACGCTGGTATGCTGTACTTTAATAAGAAATTATATGTACCTAATTCAAATGACCTTAGGAACCTGATTTTGGACGAGTTCCATACCAGCCACTATACTGGCCATCCAGGGTACCAAAAGATGGTCACTGCACTAAGGAAGGAATACTTCTGGCCTAGAATGAAGAAGCAAGTGGTTGAGTACTTGGCAAAGTGCTTAGAGTGCCAGCAGATTAAGGCAGAACATCAGCATCCGGCCGGGCTGTTACAACCTTTGCCTATTCCGGAATGGAAATGGGAAACCATTTCCATGGATTTTATAACTGGGTTGCCTCGAACAAGGAAAAACCATGATTCCATCATGGTAGTGGTAGATAAGTTGAGTAAAGCGGCACACTTCATACCCGTGCAGTCCACTTATAAAGCGGTGCAAATTGCTCACCTTTTTATGCAAAATGTGTTCAGATTGCATGGACTACCAAAGGTAATCATTTCAGATCGGGATGTAAAGTTCACATCCACCTTTTGGAGGACGTTGTTCGCTGAGTTGGGAACACAGCTGAACTTTAGCACAGCATATCACCCGCAGACCGATGGTCAAACCGAGCGAGTAAATCAAGTGTTGGAAGATATGTTGAGGGCGTATGTGATGATGAAACCAAACCAATGGGAAGAATATTTGCACCTGGTTGAATTCGCATATAACAATGGATATCATACCTCGACACAATTAAGCCCTTTTGAGGTTCTGTATGGGCGAAAATGCCGCACACCCTCAAGTTGGGGTGGGCCTGAGGATAAGCTGAGTTTGGGTCCGGAAATGCTTAAAGAGATGGAAGACATGGTGAAAAAAGTGCGTGCCAATTTGAAGGCTGCACAGGACCGGCAGAAAAGTTTTGCAGACAGAAAAAGAAGGTTTAAGGAATATCAGGTTGGAGACCACGTGTTTGTGAGGATCCAAACCAGAAGGAGCACATTGCAATGGAGCGGATGCGCCAAGCTGGCTCCTCGGTACTTTGGTCCTTTCCAGATCTTGGCTAGAGTGGGGCCGGTGGCTTACCAACTCGCCTTGCCAAGCCATATTAGAATTCACAACGTGTTCCACGTCTCTGTCCTAAAGAAATATGTATACGATCCTAAACATGTGATCAAATGGCAAGATGTTTGGGTAAGAAATTAAGTCCGATGTTTTGGAACATGCAGATACACTTAATGGAAACTGATTGAAATTATTGATTGTCTGCAGGTCGAACCGGAAGGCGAGGTTCTGGTCGAACCACAGAGCATTCTCGACCGGAGAGAAGTGCGGCTGCGGAAACGGGTTATTACCCAAATTAAAGTGTTGTGGCAGCACTATGGGCCTGAGGAGGCTACATGGGAAGACGAGGAAATTATGAGGAAGGTTTACCCGGACTTATTTAATGGGAATAGACATCGGGACGATGTCCAATCCCAGGGGGGGAAGATGTGATGACCCCGTAAAACATGTAATTATGAAAGTTACTATGGTAAGAAACTCATGTGAATTATTAATTACTGTGTTAAATGATATTATTTATTTTATGAATGGAAAATATTTTGAAAAATGCTGGCAGTCTCCTAAGGGAGGATTTCTAAAGAAAGAAACAGTTATAAAAACTGAAAAAGGAACCAACCCTTCAGCCAGGAAAAGTCCTGGGAGGGGAAAAATCCCTAGTCAGTGATGACAGAGAGGGAGAGAAATTGAAGAAAGGAAAAAAAGAGAAAGAAAGGGGGTTAAGTTTGGTGAGGACCAGATAACCCTAGCACAACTATGCATGAGTCTTGTTGAGGGCTGCAGACCTGCAGGACAGCTCGGGGGGAGAACCCAACATAGCGTTGAATCTCATGGCTGGGTGGATAAGAGCAAACCTTTAAATTGCAGGTGAACTTCTGGAGCTATATCTCTAGTGCCTAATAGACCAGGTATGCGTTATTCATCTGAACTAAACTACTGTATTAGTATGCTTGGTGCTTGTATGGAAAGTATGGCTGCACCTGAGTTTCTGTTATTGACTAGATGGAACAGTATGCATATAATACCTTAACAGTGTTTAAGAGTGCCTAAGATTGGCTATTCAAAGCAAATAGAAATTATCTGTTATATTCTTTGCATAATAATTGTAAAGAAAACGAAGCATGATAACTATGTACAGATTAATGCTTGATATCTGTAATGATAACTGTATAGAGGACAAGTCAGACATCTGTAAGAAAAATGATGCATGATAGTTGTGCAAGAACAACGCATGATTTATGTAAAAGAATGATGCGAATAGCTGTAATAAGAAAGATGCAGGATAACCGCATGAATATGATACATGTAGTATATAGGAACAATGCTCAATCTGTATTGAAAAGCCGAAGCATAGAAACGATACAAAGAACCGAAAGTTCATAACCATATACAGAGCATGTGAGTGCGTAGTATATTTACCAGTTAACCGTGAGAGGGTTTCTGTGCAAAACTAACAATGTAATGGTTATAGAAAACTGCTAAAACGACATCTAACAGTCATATTCCTAATACTGCCGGAGCATACATTGAACCTGTAAAAGCGGTTCATGGTATGAGTGAAACCCTCGGCCGTTTCAAGGTGAAAACCTCGGCCGTTTCAAGGTGAAACCCTCGGCCGTTCCAATGCGGAACCCTCGGCCTGTACCTAGGGTTTGAGCCGATATGAGTATATAAAAAGAAAACAAGTAAATCTAACGCTGTTTAAAAACAAAATACAAAACAACACGTTAATATAACATTATAGAACCGTTGTGGAGACGGCCATTGAACCACTGTTTCTAGCCATACCGTGACAAACTATTACAGGAATTATGGAGACGAAACCCTCGAAAGGAATACGTCTCAGCCTGTCAACAGAGAAACGAAGTATCCGTAGCAAGACAAGCTCGAACCATTTGGAGCAAATTCATATGTATAGCAAAACAAGCTGTAGACACAGAAAAACCGAATGGAAAAACATGAATATTATATTTAACAGGTAAACAAAAGAGATAATCATATAATAACGATGGGATAAATAAACCCGAAAGAGTACCACGAAGGTCTGTCCATTAAATATTCAGAGAACCACAGTCTCTCATAAATACAAAGTAAATCATAATGGCACATTCCCAAATAATAGAAGCCTTGATTTATCTCGTTAGGTTCCGGCGAGGGAGGTTGTGAATCCCTGAACATGAATATACAAGTGATATCAAATAATACTCAGAGACTGTAAACCAGAGAAGACGCAGGTACCGGCATGGGAAAGCCGACCTCGCATCCTAGCCAGGGTTTAGCCGAAGGTGAGAACCCTGAGTCAACACATTGAAGAATGCCATGAGGAACCCCCTCAGGCCGAGAGAAAATACATGGAAATCTACCATCACTTCCGCCTATCATATTAACTATTTACTCTAACGATTGTGAGGGTCTAGTACCTGGAATGTCTCGACTGTACCATTCCATTCCTGAGTGGTAGGAGTATGAGAAGCACGCCCTGCAAATGGGAATTTCATTGGAAGTAAACATGAATGCATTAACCAAAACAATGTAATCCTGATCAAGAACGCACAGTGTTATAAACAATAAATTTACAGCCGAAAGTAATTGATGAAGTGGTAGATACCTGTGTTGGCTTGCCGAGACCTGGCATAGGTTGCAGGGTTAGAACCGTCGATTGGAGCAAGGATTCGGTCTCTCCTCCAAGTGCAAATGAACCCGCAATGAGCGACTCGGTGGACTTTATGAAACCCGATAAACCCTGAATCGATATCAACCCTTAGATTAGTGTAGAAGATCCTCACCGCTCCTTTGTATGGCAGTTTGGCGCGCGAACCCGGCGGATTCCCCAAGGCTTCACATGGCCTCTGTCCGGCGGTAGACACCTGTCCAGGGTAGGTGAAGCTATTTAGTATTCCGACCACACCTGGCATGGGAGCAGATCGGAAAAGCAAAGCCGGTGGCCTCGTTCCGTTGACCTTAACCGTATGATGAGAATCGCTAAGGGTTCATAATCCATAAGTCTTGTGGTAATCTGAAGTTAAGTGATTGATAATCATATAGGTGTCATCATAGCAGCACGGTTAGTGCTTAAGTAAATGCAAGCATATATAATGTTTATGGTCAGTTTAGGATCAAGTTTATGAAGGACCACGTAACAATAAGGTTTACCATGAATTTTTTTTTTTTTTTTTTATGGGATATTACTGTGGAGTGTGACAAGATACGAAGGTATAACAAAGAATAATAAATTCTATTGATAAGATATGTGTTCTCAGATTTTTCGAGTATTGAATTTTATACAAATTTTCGAATCGAATTACTTTGTAGCTATGAAATAAACAAGTGAGTGATATGTGACATGTAATGACTCGTTCAAAATTCGAAAATGATAATCGAGAGATTTCAAACGACGTCTGTTGATAACATAGAGAGAGTACACAATGATGTTTGGCCACCACACCTAAAGTTTGGTGGTCTAACAAACTCGGTTATTTATTTTTATTTTTTTAAGAGTTTTAACACACTCAATTATTTTTTTAAGAGTTTTAAAAGAAGATGTGGAGAGTCATTAAGAGTTTTAAGAGAAGATGTGGAGAGTCATTAGGGAAAAATTCCATTTTAGCCCAGTGTTCAAATTTAACCTGTGATGAGGATGATTTTGCTATTATCTCTATGATTTATCCCTCAAATTCTCTCGGAATTTCTACCTAACTGTTCAAGGAGCCTGCATGATCTATTGGATTTTTCCACTATATATAAATGTGTGTTTGTGTATATACACCCTCTAGGATTAATGCCTTCGGTGGATGAGCTTTCGTTCACTACTAATGTAGGATTGAGCTATGCAAAAGAGTTCCATTCCTTTTCTGATTGTACCCACCAAAATAGTATTACTAGAAAAGGCATCAGCTTGGATTCACTCGTAAGGTATCCAGTCAATTAAACCATTCACCAGGGTTACACTCCATTTGTGGCTTGACCCATCCAAACAACTTGACTGAGAAAGGATGAAGTTGGTGCAAATCCACCGGGTGATTTTGGTGGAACATTTACGCCTCACACGTAGCATCTAAGCCAAAGGTAATCTATGTTATGTGGTACGACTCCCAAATTTATGTGTGTTTTGATAGTTGGTGAGAGCTAGTATTGCAACAAGAATGTTGCAACTCCTAGGCTACCAACTTTACTTTTATCAACTCGGTAGTTCGTAACAAACTTGGAAGTGTCGGTGCTATATGCACAAGTACTAGTTCTCACTGCATGTTGTCACTTGGTCAACCAGGGCGAGATCACTAGGAGCTCAAGCCAGCTTCCATAGATTTCAGAAGAAGCTCTATGTAAGATGAAAGGAAAGAAAAGTTACTCTACAGATGTTATTCTAACAACAGAAAAGAGAAAGACTAGAATGTAAAGCAAAACCTAGTAAACCCTAATTAACAAGCTAATTCTACTTTTGCTAAAAACACTATGAAAACCATGAAATAAATGCCATTACCTACTCGAGGAGGTAAAAAACATCTAACCATGCTATTTCTGGAAGTAAATAAGCAAAAAACATATTTTTGGATTTTTATGTGTTTTTAGGTGAATTTAACATGTATCTAATTTATTGTGTGTGAGTGTGGCAGCGAACATGTGGTATTACAGGGCGTTTTTGGAGCTTGGGAGGATGTAGAATGGTGTGGATGAGCCCTAGAAGGTCTTAGGTGGCACTTTGGAGGCTTTTCCTTGATCCGGATTTAAACAGGAACGCAATAGATTACAGAGATAACCATAAATATAGAGATGCAATAACCATAAACACATAGATGCAGCGGAAATAATGCTTCATTTCATTAATGGAAAATACTGAAATATGCTTACAACCAGAAATGGGAAGAAATCAGCTAGGGCGATGGTAGCTTATCTCTGAGAAGAGATGTGGCGGCTACATGCCTCTGAACTGTTCCCAACTGTATTACAATGAGGCTCGAAGGCCTATTTATTGTTGAGAAACAATGAAAAACCCTTCACATCCCGAAACCTAACCCTAGAAGATGAAACGCCAAAATGTGGGCCCCGTTTGGGTAAATTGGTACATCAATTTCCTAGGGTCGTAACTTTGGCATACGATCTCCGTTTGACGCGCACGATAGCTCGTTAGAAAGATCTATCCGAGTACTACCACTTTGGGAGGCAACATTAGCCCATGGACTCATGTTGCCCCATATTCCCAAAAAAACGTCGTTTAGGGCCTCAAAACGGCTCCGGAAGTTCAGGACCCGAAAAACTGCTAAAAATAGTAAATTGTGCTGCAAATTAGGAAACTGAAAAGACTGAAAGAGACAGTTGTGGGGGTCCAAATGGGTTGGTGGGTGGCCACCAACATCCACCTGGATCATTCCTCCCTCCTTAGGAAGCAATGGTCCCCATTGCGTTGAGTTCCTCCATCTGCTGAACTTGTCCTGCAATCTCTGATGTGTCCAGTGATGGTGGGAAGCATGGTCGATGATGGTCCACATTGAATATTTGGTGCAGGCGAAGGAATGGAGGAATGATGTGCTCCAAAGCATTGTTCCCCATCGCCTTGGTACTGCTGTAAGGACCATGTCGGAGTGGTCTGAGCTTCTGATGGGTTCTGGTAAGACGTTCTTTCTGTCGATGCAACCAGACTTTGTTGCCCACCTGAAACTTGTGTGGTACCCATGTGGGTGAGGAGAAGTTGTTCCTGTGTTTTGTCATGACCGTATCCTTTTGCTGCTGCTGCTGCGTGGAGGAACCCTTTACAGGGGTCATGGAGGTAGCAACAATCTTCCCCTTATTTTGGGAGTGAACCAGACAGATGAATTTCCTGGTCTGTGATATGAGCTTGCTGCCTTTTTTGGTAGTGATCAAAGATGTGGCGGTAGGTGGGGCTACCTCCGGTATCCTGTATAATGAATCATTCAAAGAAATAATGACAGCACGAGGCCTTGACTCATACACAGCATGTCGCCTCCACAAGTATGGTTGGCCTAATAATACATTGCAAACATCCAGAGGTGTAACATCACACAATACCTCGTCTGTGAAGGGTTTGATGCTGTAGGGAAGGCGGCACTGCTGGCGAACTTTCAGATCTCGTCCTTCGTGAAGCCACCCGATACTGTATGGCTGTGGGTGAGGTGTAGTCGGTAGGCCCAACCGCTTCACGACCTCTGCTGAAACCAGGTTCTTTTGGCTACCACTGTCGACAATGAATCGCAGCGGTGAACCCTTCACCCACATCTGTGAGTGGAAAAGACGCTCCCCCTCCTCTAGATCTTCGGGCTCATTTTTCTTGATCTTGGCAGTGGCAACAGTGGCGCTGGGATCCGCATCAATGATCTGCTTCCCTTTTCCATTCCCCTTGTCGGGTTCTGGCTCAGGGTCAGAACATGCATCTGATTCGGAAGCCTTCAATTCGGCCACCAGTGACTGCTTGGTCCGACACTCACTTGTGTTATGAGTGGGACTCTTGTGGAACTCACACCACTTTCCTGTGTCCTTCTTCGGCTTCGCGGTGTTGTTCTTTTCTTGCGGCTTCGATGGGTTGTCTTGGGTCACCCCGCCTTGGCTTTGTCCTTTGGGCTTCGGATTTGCAGATCCAAAGTCTCGCTTCTTCTGTTTGAACTTTTGCTCGATTTTGACAGCATATCGGTACGCCGTGCCGAGCGAGGAGATGTTCAAGAACACCATCTCTTCCTGGATGTATCTATGCAGGCAGCCGCGGTATTTGAGTACCAGATGCAGCTCAGAATCTTTGATACCCAACTGTGTGCGAAGGGTATGAAAAATGTTTGTGAACTCCTGCACATCTTGGTCTCGTCCCTGCCGCAGTGTGGTCCATTTGATGTATTTGTCCTCATAGCTTCCGACAGGGTAGTACTGCTCCTTGATGGCATCCCGGAAGTCATTCCAAGTGGGTGCGGCTGAAAATAGTGAGCCTGTACTTTCATCCTTCTGCTCGCAATAGGTTTCCCACCAGTCCTTGACATGGGGGGCTGCTTTGAGAAGAGCGAAAACAATCTTTTCCCGACTTGAAAATTCGTGAACAGAAAAATACCCATCTAGCAGATTTAACCATTTATCTACGGCATCTGCGTCTATTTTACCCTCGAATATGGGGATTTCAAAATTCACTTGTACCTTAAACGGTGTGGCATTTCCAGAGTCGCTGTTGGAAGCCGATGCGTCGCCTTTGGGTAGCCGCTGAAGGATCTGCGCAAAGCTATCCATCATCGCGTTCCTTTGACGCTCGAGCGCTTCTTCGAGCAAGATTTTGATAGGATCTCCTGCCCCCTCGTCTTTCTTCTCATCCGCCATGGGAGGCTGTCGGGATTTGCGAGGTTGGTCTTGTAAAGGTTCGACCAGTTCAAGCCCTAACTCCTTATATCCCGACCTCGTTGGGGACATGCAAAGAAAAACAGAGAAAAAGCAGACCGCTCTGATACCACTGATCCGGATTTAAACAGGAACGCAATAGATTACAGAGATAACCATAAATATAGAGATGCAATAACCATAAACACATAGATGCAGCGGAAATAATGCTTCATTTCATTAATGGAAAATACTGAAATATGCTTACAACCAGAAATGGGAAGAAATCAGCTAGGGCGATGGTAGCTTATCTCTGAGAAGAGATGTGGCGGCTACATGCCTCTGAACTGTTCCCAACTGTATTACAATGAGGCTCGAAGGCCTATTTATTGTTGAGAAACAATGAAAAACCCTTCACATCCCGAAACCTAACCCTAGAAGATGAAACGCCAAAATGTGGGCCCCGTTTGGGTAAATTGGTACATCAATTTCCCGGGGTCGTAACTTTGGCATACGATCTCCGTTTGACGCGCACAATAGCTCGTTAGAAAGATCTATCCGAGTACTACCACTTTGGGAGGCAACATTAGCCCATGGACTCATGTTGCCCCATATTCCCAAAAAAACGTCGTTTAGGGCCTCAAAACGGCTCCGGAAGTTCAGGACCCGAAAAACTGCTAAAAATAGTAAATTGTGCTGCAAATTAGGAAACTGAAAAGACTGAAAGAGACAGTTGTGGGGGTCCAAATGGGTTGGTGGGTGGCCACCAACATCCACCTGGATCATTCCTATACTTGGACTTCAAAAGAAAGCCTACAAGAGAACACAGGAAAACTACAGGAGGAAAACAGGGAAACTACAGGAGGCCTGCAAGACGAGGCCAAGAGCAATTTTCATTGTTTTGAGGGTGTGAGAGTGGGTGGAAAAGGTGGATAAAGGTTGGAATGAGGTGTTAGGGCGCCTAAGGTCTATCATGAATCACCAAGAGAGAGAACGATGATTGGGTGTGCTCAAGGAGAGAGGAAGAAGTTCTATGAAAAATGAAGGAAACTAGGGTAGAATTGAGGTGAGGTTTGGGAGACCTATAGGGCATGGATCAAATGGAAGGTGTGATTGCTGGTACGCTGGCCTACTTCTGGAAGAGATCTGCTACATATAAACTAACATTCAACCAAGAAAATCCAGCAATCAATGAAATGAGTGCATCTTAAGAAAAACAGAGTTTTGCATTAAAATGGCCTAAACTAGGATGTATAGAAGGGAATGCTGGTAAATGTTATAAGAAATGAAAGCATGCAAAAGGACTATTGCAAATCAGGAAGTGAACATGATAAAGAAGATCTAAGGCAAAGAAAAATTGAATTATCAACCTACTAGAGAGCTGCAAACACTAGAAGACCTAGGAATGAGGAAAATTTGTGTTTTTGGGGTAGCAAGAGAGTCTTTGCCTCAAATCATGGTCTTAGAAGGAGGAAGAGAGGCCAAGGCATTGTTTCTAGCCTTTTGAATCTTCTCTAATCATTACTTAACATTCTACAAAAAGCACAAATGGAAACAGGCTACTAAATCATTAAATGCAACTTATTCTTAAACATAAGAGAAATACATCTAGCAGCAAACTAATCTACAAATAGAAGTAAAGAATACCAATACAAGTAAAGAGAAGTTTGGCTACTTGGATTGGGCCCTAACCCAAGAGCTTCAACCCTCTAGGTAACTCAGTGCTAGCTCAAAAAGGATTCCATCTTCATTATCAAAAAATAGCAAGATTACATAAAATTGTCACAAAATAGTAAGCTTGAAATTTGAGCAGAGTTTATAGAAGAAAAAAAGTCGACCCTAGTGAGGCCCTAGGCCTCTCTACTTATACATTTGAAGCTACCAATGACTTCATTAAAATCAGGCAGGCTTGGCTCCCAAAACTCGAGATAACTATCAATCATCTTCCACTTGCTCGGCTGCCTTCTAGTGCATGATTCGGCTTCTTGTACTTCGAGCTGAATGAAGGGGAATTCGAAGTGAGGAACAATAAATGAGGGGGATTCCCTCCTAATAGTCTTCTCCACTGTCTCCTTCGAGTTATTGTTGTAGTTGACCTATAGATCCTTGACTTTGACCTCGAAATCCATCAATAATCTGCATTAAATACATGTTAGGCCAAATGGCATAATAACTAACTCAACTCACCCTATAAGCACAAATATAATCAGAAAATCATACAATAAGATAAGAGAGTGGTTGATATGACTAGGTTAGGAGGTAAAATGAGCCCATATAATTACCCATTTATGAGGCTCATTAATAATTGTTTCTCCAAGTATTTCTTCAAATTGTTCATTAGATTTAGACATCGAGGTAAAATTCCACATTTCCCTAATACACACACACATATATAATATTTTATATTCGGATGTTTAAGGTTTAGATCTTTCTCCCCAAAATTATTAACAATCGATGAGTTTTCTAATGGATGGTAGTGAGTGAGGTCTTTCTTCTATGATAAGAGCATAACCCTTGGAAACCTAATTGGACTTTAGTCTGATTTGGCAGTTTCTACTAGAGTTATTGATGGTTGAGAACATCCATCCTCGGAGACACCTAGAAGACATAAATGCAATTCACGGTCTAAGTCATGGTGCGGTTTGTGTTGAAGCTTCGTTGGTTATGATCAAAATAATATGCCTCCTTCATTTGGCCAATTCCTTGAAGTTGAGAGCAGGATAGATTCTTCAAACAGATGAGAGAAAATGTGCCTCAGTATGATGCATGATGAATTTGCTGCAGGACAAAAAAAATTTGATTCCAATCCTCTCTTTGCAGATGGTCAAATCCTTCCTCCCCCTCTTGCAGACCAAATACCCTCTATCAGTAGAGATCAGATTGATATTCATCCATCATGGGCACAGGGTGAATGGTTCACCAGTGATACTAATTCAAGAGGAAGTTTTGTCAAAGCTCACCATCATAGAAACCATTCTTTCAGATTACAGGTGCCCACATTCTTTTCTAGCATTTGTGGTTGGACTAGTATAGAGGACAAGAAAGTATGCCTCCAAATATTCTTTTCAACAAGGATAATGTAGGTGTCTGAACTTTCTGATTTTTTTATGTGTGCAAATCATAGTATGACGACCAAGATAAGTTGGAAAAATTATTTGTTTCTCAAAATATGCAGAGTGAGTATCATTGGGTGATCTAAATTTTCATCAAATTAAGCATTAGAAGAGTGTAGAGTGGTGTGTAGATTCGTTGTTACCAGATAAGCTCCAGAGTATCAATAGGCTAGTTGTTCATCAATATAGTGTAATAAATAATTCCAGATACTTTCAGAATTTCTTTAACAGATATATTCACACTTATAGCATCTTAAAGAGGAATGAAATGAGTGCTAGCTCTGTAGTTGTCTATAAGAATCTAGTTTCAATTAACAAGTTTTAGTGTTACCTTGCTTTTATTTAGAGAAGAATTGCCAATACTAGCCTTATTGGTGTATTTTGTATTGATAATTTTCTTGATATAAACTTTAAAGAGTGGAGATGGTAACATCAATGAACAATAGTGAGACTAACCAAATTCATGGAATTTGACATTGGGAGAAGAGTCAAATTAAGATTGTTTTGAATTTTATCATATATGTCCTTGTTGCTCCATTCGTGTTGGACTTGGATCCCATTTACTGGAAATTTTCCTAAACAAAAACACAGGCATAGGCCAACACAGGAAACAAATGAAACACCTAAATCACAATGAAACACAAATATCAAGAAGTTGGAAAGCCTCAAAGCAATGTGTGCAAATAAATATTGACAAAAATAACAAACCCTTGCTCATGTTTTCAAAGCCCCCAACTCAAGATTTGGTGGCCTGTTGTTTGTTGCGAGTCCCTAGACCCCAATCAAGCAACTCTTTGCTTGTATCATCCTTGTATACAATGACTTCAATGAAGAATAAGCAATCCTTTTTAGGTCCTAGTGAACTTTTAATGGCCTCTACAACCTATTCTTCCATCCTAACCTGCACATAAAGTAGTAGTACTATTAAATGGCACACAACAAATTAATAAGAATCAACGAAAGGAGCCAACAAATTAAGATCATGTTTTAAATATTTTAGCAAAACATGATTGATTGGGAATCCTACATTTTCTAAAGCTTGCAGGAAACCATGCAGAGCAGACAAGAAGAGAAAACTTCCATGGTAAGAAGGAAGAAACAAAACAACAGATAAATATCATGTTTGAAATAATTAGCCTGAAGTCTATATTTTCATAGGCTCTGCCATGATATGAAATCTAAAAATCATGTAGGACTTGTGGGAATAAAAAATACCCATGATAAAAATCAACAAAAGAAACCAACAGATTCAGATCATTCTAACTTTCCAAAGGCACAAGTTATTTTCTTGTTTCAATAGTCCCTAAGTTGGTTGAGCAACACAAACTACTAGTGAAAGTTAGAGCTACAAAGGTTCAAAGGTTCCTAACAAGAAAAGCATTTGTCCCTTAGCTAATAGACTGGTTTGTAACATCATTGACATATCCATAAAAGAAACAAGAATCCCTTGTAAAATTGTTGGCCATGGTATGAATATAGAGAAAAAAATACCTTCTCAGTCCAACATTTCCCTTCACCATTATGAATGGCCTTTACTATACCGGTGTAGTTCCAATTCTTTATGACATTGTATGGTCCATCATGAATTTCGACCTCTATAGTGTATCCTCCATTATTAATAAAAAGTGATAGTATTATGCCCATTTCGAATCATAGTAGACACTTCCTGGACTGTGACTTTTTCAAATAAGGAAGAATAAATTTAGATAAAAAATCACTAATTTTTGGATAAAATAGAGAGTTCAAAGGAAATTAATATTTCAAAGCTTAGACACTAGTACTCGTTCATTTTTACTAATTAAAACAATATTTCATAATTTGAAATAAAAATCCTTGCATCTTCACCTGGAAGCTTCCATCACCAATGCATGCAATTACATGTTTGTTTGGTGTTGCTTGAGCATATCCGAGTGTTGCTCCTACAAACCCGGTGATTGATCCATACTACATTTGAAACTCATACCTACCAAAAACACGTTCAGCACAGGGAACTAACAATTTGGAAATATACAAAAACAAAGCACCATCAGAGTAGGTCGCTCATCCATGAACAATCATCTCCATTTCATACTGGATTTTCAATTAGTGTTATTTTTTCATTCATTAACAATAACATATATTAGTACTAAATACAAAATTTTCCTAAGTATATCTAAGAAACTAATGTACATGAGCATATAAAACTATGTTCCTAACCATATTTGTTTAAACACATCCTAAACATAACCTTTCCTTACGTGATTCATATTTTGCTCAAAAGAATAAATTGTAATTTTTCTTCATAGACAAAACCTTGCAACCATAAATGACAAAAATCATTCAGAAAAAATAATACTCGACAACCAATAGGTTTCCATCTCTTGGCAACAAGCAAATTACTAAATTACGAAGTGTCCTTTACAGAGAAATTACATCTGACTTACCCACACTTTTCTGGCAATTTAAGCTTCTGGCAATTGAACCAAGAGTCACCAGTTTCAGCAATTACAACAATTTCATTTGTGAGCATGCCCTGCAACCAACCATTTTATACCAGTGAATATCATCAATAATCTCACTGCAAATGTGCCTTCTAAGAAGAATTCCAACTAAAAGACAAATGTCTGACTGATTTTACTTCAGAATTAGGTTAGATTCTTTGAGGCCTTACCTAAATGCATTTGAATAGCACATTGACCCTTAAGGGCTCATTTGGTGCACTTTACCCTCAGGAACAAAAATGTTCCAATAATCTTCCAAACATGTTTGGTTGTGCTTCAACTTCTTTCCAAACGCTTCTAAGAAATCTTTCTTCAGTAGACACCCATCAGTAGGCCTGTTTCCTAGAGTCACCCTGTTAGATTGCACCATTATAACTTTCTCCTTTTTCAATAGCATTGAATGACCCATTGCGCTATTTCCATTGAGAACCAATCATGCAAATAAACATGCATATCTTGACTCAACTATTTCAGCACAGAATGAAGTACTTATTGCACCCCAGTAAGTCCCTATGAAATGAGGATGAGTCTCTGGAACCTGCCCCTTAGCAGAGGGCATTACAGCCACGGGATAACCCGATGCATCTGCTAATTCCACAAATGCATTTTTTCCTTAACAACTCTCATCTTTGGCCCACCTACTAACACTGGCTTCACTATTGCATTTAGGAATTATATTGTCATCTCCATTGCAACTTCCCATCTTTTAAGATTATTTAGCCTACAATTGATGTAGTCCAAAGGAAACCATGTCAAACAAAATTAGCCCATAACTAATGTAGTCCAAAGGAATCCATGTCAAACAAGATTAGGATTAATTAAAGATTTGGAAATCTTGTGTCAACTTGGGGAAAAAAATTAGCAAAATAAGATTAGCTTCAAAGAACACCACACATTGATGAAATTCCAAGAATTTGTTACCTGGGTGTTAGAGAATATGGAACAGGTTACTGACTAAAAGCAAGGTGTTGAACAACAATAATATTACAGCTGATGTTGATATACACATGCTTACTCTCCATAAGCGCTATGGAAATTGCATAGTCAATGAGCTCCTGGGCATCATCCAAATGATTTACTATAACGTGCACGATTTTCAAATTCTAAAACAATAAAACAACCAATATGATGCTCATTCTTAATGAAAAACATATGCAAAAGTGGTAGGAGTACCCTATCTCCCGCGCACACATTTAACTCATCCCCTGGACCGAGGGCCAATCTGAGGGGTCATTTTCCAATGAACATCTAATTCTCCACCCATTCGGCGCCCGACTAGTCATCCCAAAAGCACTTCATCTATTTGTCATTTCACCCAGTGAAAAGTGATCTCCCTTCCTTGTCAACAACCAAATCTTCTCCAGAGGGATAAGCCCAGACCCTATTTTTTTAACATTGTTCAGCCACAAGTTGGAAGCATAAATGAGAATCATAGGTGTACTATAAGGAGGTGATATGGATGCCCTGATGTTGTACTTGGCTGATTGTAGGACAACTCATCCTCTAAGGGCATGGTCGTGGGTATGTGGAACTTCCTTCACTATGGCAGGAGTGGAGACCAACACTGTAGTTTTCATTCCAAGAGAAAGAGACACATGATTGGTTCATATTTCATAGCGAGGTGGAAGAGATATTTGTAGGGGTTAATGAGTTAGTGTTAGAAAAATATATATTACGGAGCAATCGAACACATAAAATATTGCAGAAATATAAACACAGAAAACACATAAAACAAGAGAGACACAGATATACGTGGTTCACCCAGTTTGGGCTACGTCCACCCTGAACAACCAGTCCTTCCTTTCTATTATCCAGCAAAATGAAAAGACACAACCTACAATAGATTTGTTGTAATATCCTCTGTTTTCTCTCACAGCCTCACCTCTTTGTTCTCGCTCAGAGAATACACATCTATTACACAACCTCAAATACAATGCCCTCATACAAAGAGAGGGGTTTCCTTCTAGGGAAAAAACCCTAAACTAAACATAAGTTCTACTGTCAGATCATCCGCCTAATGAACGGCCCAGATTGACTATAAATTGCTATACTTTTACAAGGCAATTTTACATCTATTTTTAGCTTCGGGGGTACTACCCTCGAGCCCCTGCTGGGGGACCGCTGGCCCCCCAACCCCCAGCCGGGGTGGATTGGCCCTCCCGGACCCCCGCGGGGGGAACAAGTGCCCCCCGCACCCCCCTGCGTGGAGCAGTGTACAAACTTCCTGAGGTATACATCCGGCTGAAGCAAAGACCTCTGAACAATCATGCTCCACACACAACAATCTCCCACTTGGAGAATGATTGTAGCAACTCCACCGCTGCTTCATTTGCTAGACAATGACTCCTCTTTGGACTTGGCTATTTCTCATCTTCATCGTCATCCTTGAAGACCAAATGAAACTGAGCATGTTCTCAGTTTCTCCCTGGTTACAACTTTTGTTAGCATATCTGCAGGATTCTGGCTAGTGTGTATCTTTTCCAGCTTCAATTCTCCATCTTCCAATACTGATCGTATGAAATGGTACTTGAGTTGTATGTGTTTAGTCCTGGAATGAAATGTTGAGTTCTTTGCAAGATGAATGGCACTTTGGCTATCACTGTATAACGTGCCCATATCATGCTCCTTACCTAATTCACCATAAACCTTTGTAACCAAATCATTTCATTACTAGCCTCTGTAGCAGCAACATACTCTGCTTTTGTTGTTGAAAGTGCAACAACACTTTGGATTTTTGAAACCCAACTGACAGTTGTTCCACCAACAGTAAATACAAATCCTGTAGTGCTCCTCCTATTATCTTTGTCTCCTGCCATATCTGCGTCAACGTATCCCTGTAGGGAAATGTTTGAACCACCAAAGCATAATGCTTGATTTGTGGTACCTTTCAAATATCTGGGAATCCATTTCACTGCCATCCAATGTTCCTTTCCTGGATTGTTCATGTACCTGCTTACAACTCTCACTGGATGTGCAATATCAAGCCTTGTGCAGGCCATTGCATACATTAAGCTTCCAACTGTTGATGCATATGGAACTTTAGACATATAATCCATGTATTCTTAGCTCTTTGGGCACATTTCCTTACTATGTTTGAAATGGCTAGCAAAATGTGTACTAATTGGTTTTGCATTGTGCATATTAGATCTTTTCAACACCTTTTGTATGTAATCATTTTGAGACAATGTTAATTTATGATTTTTCTTGTCTCTAGTTATTCTTATACCAAGGATTTGTTTTGCAGCTCCCAAATCCTTCATTGCAAATGAATTTGCCAATTTCCTTTTGCGCACATTTATTTCCTGCGTGTTAGACCCTGCAACAATCATGTCATCTACATACAATAACAATATAATATAGCTGCCATCATTTTGTTTTTTCAGATAAACACAATGATCAGAGTGAAATCTAGTATAACCTTGTTCAGACATAAACTTGTCAAATTTTAGATACCAATGCCTCGGAGCATGTTTTAAGCCATACAAGCTCTTCTTCAACCTGCACACTAGTTTCACCTTCCCTTTCACTTCATATCCTTGTGGCTGTCGCATATATATCTCTTCCTCCAAATCCCCATGGAGAAAGGTTGTCTTTACATCTAACTGCTCAAGATGCAAATCTTCAGTTGCTACTAGACTTAAAATAGTTTTGATTGAAGTCATTATAACAACAGGAGAAAATATTTCATCAAAATCAATACCTTTATTTTGTGCAAACCCTTCACCACAAATCTAGCTTTGTACCTCTGTTTTCCTCCATCTTCTTCCTTCAGCCTGTAAACCCATTTATTCTTCAATGTAGTTTTTCGTGTAGGCAGCCTGACTAAGTCCCAATTTGGTTATGCATTAAGGAGTCCATCTCTTCTTGCATGGCTACCTCCCACTTCTTCCTGCTTTCAACCTGCATTGCTTCATCATAACAATCGGGTTCACCGGAATCAGTCAACAACAAATAATATAATGAAGGACAATATCGTTCAAGGGGTCTACTTATCCTGGTAGATCTTCTAACACCACTTTCAGGTGTTTGGGGTGCCTGTTGCTGTTGTGGTTGTTGTTGTTGTGGTTGTTGATTATTATTATTTTCAGGGACCTTCACTTTTTCAGTGATTTCATCAAGAACTACGTATTCCTTGTTTTCCTTTTCCTATTTCTTTTCCTGCAACTGATTCTTATACAAGACCTTTTCATTAAATATGACATCTCTGCTCCTAATGATTTTGTGATTTTCATAATCGTATAAGCGATAACCAAAATCATTAACACCATATCCAATAAAGGTACATTTCTTTGACTTTGCCTCAAGCTTTGTTCTATTTTCTTTATCAATATGGACAAAGGTCTCACAACCAAAAGGCTTTAGAAAGGAGTAGTTTACCTTTTTTCCTGTCCATGCTTCCTCTGGAACACCACCATCCAAGGAACTTGAAGGCCCTCTATTTATTAGATAAACAGCAGTATCTACAGCATCTGCCCAAAACTGTAAAGGCAATCCTACATGCAATCACATGCACCTTGCACGCTCCATGATTGTTTTGTTCATCCTTTCTGACGCACCATTTTCTTGTGGTGTTCTTGGAACTATCTTCTCTCTGTGAATTCCATGCTCAGAATAGTACCTATCAAACTCTTTGTTGCAATATTCACCTCCATTGTCTGATCTAAGACACTTCAATTTCTTTCCTGTCTCAATCTCAACCAAAGCTTTCCATTTCTTGAAAGTATCAAATACATCAGATTTATTCTTAATACAATAAATCCAAGATTTTCTAGTTGCATCATCAATAAAAGTAACATAATAACGATAGCCACCAAGAGATGATACCTGAGTAGGTCCCCATACATCTGTATGCATAAGCTCTAATTTTTTGCTCTTCTTTTCTTTCCCAACTCTGAGAAATCTGACTCTCTTTTGTTTTCCATAAACGAAATTCTCACAGAAGTCCAAATCAACGTTCTTCAAACCCGGCAACAAATTCCTTCAGTGAAGAATCTTCATCCCCTTTTCACTCATGTGTCCGAGCCTATGATGCCATAATGCTGCATCTGCTCCTTTGGAAGTTAAAGCATTAATAGAGTTAGAAATACCATGGCATAAATACAATGTATCAACCTTTTCGCCTTTTGCTATTACCAGGGCTCTTTTAGTGACCTTCCAAGCTTTATCTGTTAAAGTTGTCACACAACCTTCACCGCCTAACTGCCCTATTGAAATGAGATTTTTCTTTAGATCTGGAACATGCCTTACCTCCTTTCGTAGCCATTGGTTTCCTATCTGCTGTTTTACAAGAACCTTACCCATTCCAACAATTTTACAGGGTTTATCATCACCTAAACAGACTTGTCCAAAATCCCCTTCAACATAGTCATGAAAGTATTTCTTATCAGGTGTGGCATGGAATGAGGCCCCTGAATCTACCACCCAGGAATCAGTAATATTTTCGAAAGAAAGAATCAAAGCATCTTGTAACACCTCACTTGTCACATTTGCTTCATGACTGTTTTCTTGTTGTGTATCTCCTTCTTTTCCCTTCCAAGATCTACAGTCTTTCTTTAGGTGTCCTTTATTTCCACATTTCCAGCACACTATCCCTGATCTGGACTTGGATCTGCCTTTCCTTGATTTACTGCGATATCCTGAGCTCTTCCCTCTTTCCATCTTTCTTCCCCTAGACTCTGCATTCAAATCATTACCCGATGTCTCACCGGAGCTTTTCCATCGCATTTCCTTGCTAAGGATAGCACCGACAACATCATCAAACTTTAACGTACTAGATCTAGAAACAGAGTTACTAATGGCCATTACCAAACCATTCCAACTTTCTCGCAATGAGCACAAGAATAACAGAGCCCTAACTTCATCATCAAAGTTTACCCCTACAGAACATAACTGACTTGTAACAGTATTAAAATCATTTAAATGGTCTACAACAGATCCACCTTCTGACATCTTCATATTAAATAACCATTTCATAAGAAATACCTTGTTTGAGGCTGAGGGTTTTTCATATAGTTTCTCCAATGCCTTATTCAAACCCTCTGTTGTTGTTTCCTTTGAAATGTTGAAGGCGACCGACACTGCGAGGCACAACCATAATGTTCTAAGTGCCTTTCTATCGAGAAGGTTCCATTCTTCATCCGTCATACTTGTTGGCATCTTTGTTTTTCCGCCCAATGGTAGGTATAGATCTTTTTGATACAGATAATCTTCCATCTGCATCTTCCACAGCGAGAAATTTTGGCCATTAAATTTCTCGACCCTAAATTTACCATCTTCCGCCATTGCTCCCACTCGAACGAGGAACCCTTCTTTCCTACGAGTTTATCAGCCAAATAGACCTTCGGCTTTGATAATAGTTGTTAGAAAATTATATATTACGGAGCAATGGAACACATAAAATCTTGCAGAAATATAAACACAGAAAATGCATAAAACAAGAGAGACACAGATATACGTGGTTCACCCAGTTTGGGCTACGTCCACCCCGAATAGCCAGTCCATCCTTTCTATTATCCAGCAGAATGAAAAGACACAACCTACAGCAGATCCGTTGTAATATGCTCTGTTTTCTCTCACAGTTTCACCTCTCTATTTCTCACTCAGAGAATACACATCTATTACACAACCTCAAATAAAATGCCCTCATACAAAGGGAGGGGTTTCCTTCTAGGGCAAAAAGCCCTAAACTAAACATAAGTTCTACCATCAGATCATCCGCCTAATGAACGGCCCAGATTGACTAGAAATTACTATACTTTTACAAGGCAATTTTACATCTGTTTTTAGCTTCAGGGGCACTACCCCTAAGCCCCCGCCAGGGGACCGCTAGACCCCTGACCCCCCAACCAGGGGGGATCGGCCCCCACGGACCCCCGCGGGGAGGACAAGTCCCCCCTGCACCCCTTGCGTGGAGGGGTGTACAAGCTTCCTGGGGTATACATCCAGCTGAAACAAAGACCTCTGAACAATCATGCTCCACACACAATGGTTAGTTAGTTAGTTCATGTCCTTTCTTGAGAATTCTCCCCCATTACATGCCCTAACTATTGTTTTTTATCTTAACTATTAAGTATTAATACAACGACATAAGAAATTTCAATTATCTAATATTCGATCTGATTGTGCAGACTGACACACTATGTTTAGTTTAACTTATGAAAAATTAGAAAATGAAAATAAAAAACTTAAATGTTAAATGTCATGCTCGACATGTTTGACGTAGTTGTAAGAAAAAATAAGTAAGTGATGTGCGAGCTATATAGACTAGTGAAAATTTTGAAAGAGATACATTATAAACTTCTTTGTTGAAAATGCTTCTGTTCAAGAGATATCATAAAACTTTATAACATAGAGAGATTACACAATGAGATAATTCGCCACCCTTGGTGACAATGACATATATGGGACAAGTGCTACAAGGCATAATAGTCCTTGCTACAAAAGTGGATATCATGGTTTTAGAAAAAATACAAATTGATATTATGGAGTGGAAAAATTAATTTCCTACTAAGGGATAAGGAGCTGAACAAATTTTTGGTGGGTAAAACCATTACTAATTTTTCACATTTACACTTTTACTCCTATATGTTAAAGCGTTGAAGAAAACATAAATAATCGTAGGTAGTAGGTATAGGTTTTTGTTCCAATTCTTTTTTATGCAAATACTTGCTTAAATTATGGTGCATAGTAACTAATGGTAAATAGGTTATTTACCTTAGTATGAACCATTTTCAAAAAAATTAATTTTAGGTGGTTTTCCTATAAAGCTTAATAATGAAAAATCATTGCACAAATGTTTAAAAATCATTGCAGTAGAAGGATGACATCAATCAGGGATGACCATGAGGGCTTGGAGATAAGAATATAGATATAGATATTAGAAAGTGTAATATGGCTAGCGTAGTCTTAGGAGGAGAAAATTAGGATCATCCAACCATCTCCATGTTGACAGAAGACATAACCACTACAATCCCTTTTGTTTTGCATAATTCAATAAGTAGGTCATGAGACAAAAAATTATATCCTTATGGGTAGTAAAACATGAAAAAATATATTTAGGGTAAAATTTTGCCCTTGCTCTATTGTAGTGTTTTCAAAATGTCCATACAAAAATGAATAGTAGTCGTGGTTTTTAATAATTTATGTTTTATTTTGATTAAGGAATATTTTTGTAGATCATGCCTTTTTAACTAGATGGTTATTGTCCTTAAATCCAATTGCCCCATTTATTTTAGGAATATATATCTCCCAAGGATGCTTAGATTGACTTCATGGTTGTGTAATGCTAGCTTTCATACAAAATAAACTACTTTCATGTTTTAGTATTATTCACCTTGGTAGTTCTCTATTTTAAAAGAAAAAATTGTTTCAATTAGGCATTTCACCTTCGTCTTGTATTATTATGTAAAAAGCATATTGCATTTACTTTGAACCAACTCTGAGATGGGTGAAGTGTAATAAAAATGTATATGAAACCAGCTTAATAGCCATACTCATTTGTACTCGAATCTACACTACGCAAATAGAAATATTCAAATTTTAACTCGCACCACGTAAACATAAGGATTCAAACCCATTGTAATCATATTGTAACAATATTTACTCTTGTAAAAGCTCAAGTATCCATCACATCAATTAATTTGGAATGGAATATATTGAGATGGAGAAAATTCATGTAAATAGCCATGCCTTCAAATCATTTGGAACTTAAAATATATATTTGTGTTGAATGTTTTTTTAAGAGTCAAGAAAATTATTTTTAAAACTATCAAAGATGTGATACATTGTAATAGATGAACAAGTGTGGGTACCAAATGTAATGAATGAAAAAATGTGTAGGAATTCAGGCAAGACAACATTGCTCTTTTCATAGACATTAGAACCCAAGAAAATGAAAAGCAATTGCCTTCTAATAAAAGTTACCTTCATATTGTTTATAGGAGCATGTTATGATATATGCATAGAAGGTAATATCAAACCCTAAATTCTACTATCATCTACTAGGCTAGCTAAAACATATATTCAATAACCTAACTGACTATCAAAATTCTTATTTAGGGCAAGATAGAATTATAATTTCTATAGTTGTTGCAATATTCTAGATCTCGAAGACTGCAATTCATAAAGTACCCAAATGTTTTGTTTTGTCAGTTCTTGCTAAAAATATCAAATAAATTACAAAACCAAAACAACCTTAAACCATATATGGAGCAATAAAATATGTGAGTACTTGTTTGTGATACAGAGAAAGATTGACAAATTAAAACAACACAAGAAACACTATAAAACCCTATGTACATATATTTCATGATGAATGAAAGAACCCAAGAGGTTTGTAAGACTTTTTCCAAAAGAAACTCTAAAACCCATGATGGCATATTCATATTATACTTATTATTGATGTAAAATTCTATGTTTTGCATTGACAGTGACATGTAACACGGAATCAGAAAGACAAAAAGAAAACCAAAATCTGCAGACAAAGAGTTAGGGAAACCATTTAGATTCTAACTTAAGACTTCAAAATTAGGGTCCAATCAAATATTTGAAAAATAAATTTTTCAATAATATTGAAAAGTAGATATTTGTTTTTCAAAATTACCTTGGTGAAATCCTAAACTAATACTAATCAACTGGATCTTGCTTTAGCAAAGACTAATAATATAGAAAAAATAAAAATAAAAATCCACAAACGCAAAGACTAATAATGTAGCAAAAATATAAATGAAAGTCACTTTGTGGGCCTGGAAATGATATGGGCATGGAATTTAAAGGTCGGCGATGAGATAATTTGGCAATATTTGAAGCGGCCTCTAGGTTGGAATTTCAAAACGATGTGGACAGTGTTAAAGAAATATGTAGGCGTAGTCGTATTCGATGAAAGGATCATCCATCGACGGGAAATTTACCCCAGCCTGCCGGGCATTTCTAGTCAACTGTTCAAGGAACCTTTGATGCCGGGATTCTTCCCGGCATATATATACCCCAGAATTTAGAGGAGAGGAAGGAAGGAGGGAAGAAAGAATGAATGAATGAATAAATGATAGAGGAATGTTTTAAGCGATACTGGGCTGCGAGGAAATGGAGAATGTTGAGCGTTGTTGGGGGAGCATTTGTGGCGGGCATTGTGTTGGACGGATCCTCCTCTTTCCTTCGATTCGTTCGTGATTGGAGTTGGTTGCCTTTCTTTTCCATGTAACATCTTCCCATATGATAAGCTGCCGTTCCCATCAACGTCATCCTCTCATGCTCATAACTTATAATTATTTTCATTGAAATTATGATGCGTTGGCTTCGTTCGTGGGAGACCAGGTATCCACCTAGGCAGTTTAAAGGAAATGGAATGGTCTCATCTCAATGAATAAAGTTTTGTCAAGATTTTTGAAGACTCATAACTTATAATTATTTTCATTGAAATTATGATGCGTTGGCTTCGTTCGTGGGAGACCAGGTATCCACCTAGGCAGTTTAAAGGAAATGGAATGGTCTCATCTCAATGAATAAAGTTTTGTCAAGATTTTCTCCATTCTTCAATGCTATATCAATGATACAGGGTGCTTTCAGAATTAATATAAATTAATATAAAATCATTCATTTCAAACCAACTACATTTCCAAAAATCTTTTGACATGCTTGTTAAACTAAGTTTCCGTTGGGAGGTTATTTGATTTGGAGTAAATTTTTGCTCTTTATCTTATTTTATATTTACATACTTTTTTTCATTATTATTAGTCCTTGCTGGCAATGGCTACGACTATAGTAATCGAATTGTGGCCTTTTAACATTAATTTAAGCTGGTTACAATTACAAATGAGCAAAGTTTTTAGAAATGAGCAAAGTTTTCACAAGTACACTGCATATTTGATAGTGTATTTTTTTCGCTACCTTATTTGGCCTCTTCCCGAGGCGGGGAGGCAAAACCATAGGCTATTTTTATATCTTTGCTTCGCATTTTCTTGGCATTCTGAAATTGGTAAATTAATGCTGGTATTAATCGAAAGCATTAAATGGTAACTCATAAACAATGGGGTATTAGATAATGTGACTGTAGCAGGCAGCTACATTTTATTTGCATGCATGCGTTACAGGTGCATGTGTGCATGTGTGCATGTGTTATAGGTGGATGTAGGTGTATGTGTCTGTGCCTCTTCCTGAAACTGTCCTAAAACTGTTTGAACCACGAGGTTGTTGCCTTTGCTACGGTTGCGCCAGTGGTTGTCTAGATGAGGAGCTGATGCTTCCTTTGCTGCGGTTGTGTCGGTGGAGCGTGTGGATATGGGTTCTTTGGCAGAAATATGAATGGAGGTGATGTAGCTGCTGTCGCTCAGTTATAGAGAAATGGAACCGGATGCGGTGCCTGCTACAAGGTAACCATCATCATCAAAACTATTTCACAACTGGCTACTACAAATTCTACTATAATTATCCACCTTCATCACCTAATTTTCAATCTTAAGTTTATGGATGAATTCCAATTTTAGTGTGACAAATTCATATTGATGAAAATTATATGTAAGATGTACGAATAAAGATCTGTGCAGAAGCAAAGGAGTGAAAATTGTTGTGACAGATTATGGGCAAGGTGACCGCACTTATTTCATCATGAGCCTTCATGGGTATTCGAAGCTTGGCCACCCAGACAAAGTTAGCCAACTCATATCGTTGGACATCTAGTATAAATGGTACATAGAATTGGAATTAGTAGATTAATAACGTATATAAACTCACACAGACACACAGTTGAATATTTCAACCAATTTGATGACTTGATTTTAGGATACCTTGCCAATATGAGGGCTACAATCTCATGTTTAAGATCGATAGCAGTCGCAACTTTGACACTCAAAGGACAACAAAGTGCAGAGTGTACCTGCCTACCTAGAAACGAACGCTGAGAGGATGAGGAGCTGATGTTTCCTTTGCTGCGGTTGACCTGGTGGTTGTCTACAAACAGGTATTATGTATTAGCAAGTTACATCAGGTATTATGTATTAGCAAGTTACATCTGAGGTATTTATGGAGTAATAACAACTTACCCCTTTTCATATATGCCCCAGGATGTAGACTTGGAGCAAGAGAAACAGTCGGTAGTCGGTGGGCGGCTCTTCTGGAATGAACGTTGAGAGGATGAACTCGGAACAAGCATACTCCAGAAGGCACATACTCCAAAAGGCACAAAGACGAGAAATTCAGGGTGGTAAGAAGTAGACTCTGTCTGATACCTTCCCTCGATCTATCTTCAGGATGAGCTAACTTGAAATTTTGGCACTTTTTGAAATTTTGGCCACCTACCGCACTGTCTCTGATCCGTATGTCACCACGAAACAATAAAAGATTGGTCATATTAGTATTTTCTCGGTAACTTCTAGGTAAAACTGCAAAACAACCCAACAGTCAACACAAAGTATGCAATCTTAGCATTCTCTGCTGAAACAATATACTTAATGCTGTTATTATTTTGCAATCATCGTTGTGTACGAGGGATGATATATGTATCTAGTAATGTGACTGCAGGTGGAGCGTGTGGGTATGGGTTCTTTGGCAGAAATCTGAATGGAGGCGATGTAGTTGCTATCGCTCAGTTATACAGAAATGGAACCGAATGCGGTGCCTGCTGTAAGGTAACCATCATCATCAAAACTATTTCACAACTCGCTACTACAAATTCTACTATAATTATCCACCTTCATCACCTGATTTTTCAATCTTAAGTCTATGTATGAATTTCAATTTTAGTGTGACAAATTCATATTGATGAAAATTATATGTAAGATGTACCAATAAAGATCTGTGCAGAAGCGAAGGAGTGAGAAGTGTTGTCACAGATTATGGGCAAGGCGACCAAACTGATTTCATCATGAGCCTTCATGGGTATTCGAAGCCTGGTTGACCCACTTACTCTGTCGTTGTGATTTCTGATAGCATGAAAATCCCCGCAATCATCAATGGGTTTCCCCTCACCACAGAGGCCTGAGATACAATGTCATTCCAGAGTGATTCCCTCTGAACAGAGCTATTCTCCCCATACACAATCGAGACCCAACAACTCCAATTATAAGCAATGGATCTCACCTGACAATGCATGATTTGGTCGCTTTGATTTAGAACGGTTACATCAACATCCTTTCTTTCTTCTCCTTCAAAAACCACGTCCTTCTCGATATTCAGCAAGGGTCGCCGCCCTCCCCTTCTGGAACCCTCTGTTGCAGCTCTTGCTCTCTTCTAGGTTGAGGACGTAGGGAAAAAGGCTTTCAAGAAGGGATTCGCAATTAACGCAAAAGAAGAGGGATTCGTCACTAAACAAACAAAGGATTCGTGCTTGCTAGCATTTGATCTTAATTCAACTCTTATGCCTCCGGATCCTATCCGACTTACCGGAATGCGGACTCAAGGGATTCGAGCGCAATAACACGTAATTGCAGTTACTCTGGCCTAATGGGAAATGCATGCACTACTACTGACACGTGAATTGCATGCAAACTCCTACTAACAAGTGCTTTTCTTAAGGTTGAGTTTAAATATATTATTCGATCTGTTTGGGTTCCACTTGGTTTTTTTTTAACTTTATTAACACACTCCTCGACATACATGAAATCTTTGATACTTTACATATATTTGCCACTATGCAAAGTCTTGTAGAGTATATTAAAAAAGAATGTCAATAAAGAACGGGTTGTGTTTATACTTCCTATTTACTGCCTTTTTGATATGCCTTTACTCTGAGCCAGAAAACAATATTGATTCTTATTACTTACGAGTATCCACAGCCATCACCCATCCAAGATGAACGAAAGAGAGATAACATCATTTTTGATTTATTGTGATGCATCACAGAGCCAAGCCAGCCCAACACGTGCTTTATTACGTTTCATTACGTTTATAAAACTACGCATCTGGACAACACACCTGCCCAGGGAGGGTCCCTTACCGACAGACCAGATACCTGCCTACTGGTGGGGAAAGTGCGTGTTCACCGATCTGTCAAGCCTAGGCACTTATTCTACTGGCTGGACTTTAGACCTGCCATGTCTGATTGGCTGCTGGCTTATAATGGATGGTTGCCTGGGCTGGGCTGCCTTGTTTATTATAAGTGTATGGCTGGCCGGTTTACAATGGTTGGTGGATTGCCTCGCTGTCTGGCTGATGAGGAATGTAGATCTGCTGGCTGGCTGAAAACAATTGTTGACCCTCAGAGTTTCTATTTTTGCACTATAGTATTGGAGTAATAAGCGGTTTGGGGGCACTTTTGCTAGCGGATGCCGACCAAAAAGAACTAGTTTCATTAATGTACTACTGTCCACAAATGACAATGCAATGCACTGTTCGATTAAGAATTTCGATGTTCATTGAACATTTGAAGAATGAAAAATGCACATTTGAACCATGAAGCATGATTCAGATTATCGATTTTTAGAAATAAATTGAGGGAACAGAGCTCGAAAATTTAGTCATTTTGCTAAAGTTTGTGAAGATTTGATTTTCTTGTGTTGTGCTTTGTAACAGGTACTTGCCTCTCCCACATGGAGTGCTGGAGATCGTTGCAGCAATGGCGTTTTTTGCAGAGTATTTGCCATGTTGGTCTTGAAGGCCGCAACCAGGTGGCATTACATTTACATTGCAGGGTATTTGGTTTTATCAGGTTGCATTTACTTTGTATGGCCCTATGTTGGTTGCAGCCTTGTTCTGTTTCTAGTTTTTTGTTGACTTTGCAGGGGAAGTGCTAATCTGGCTTTCGCTGATTGCCTTTGTCGTTTATTATATGGCTGAGTTGTCCGATACTTAGGGCTCTCCCAGCAAAAGGCAGGGACTAGCTGCAATGCAGCCTCCCTTATTTAAATATATTGATGTGAGTGATGTGTGGCCTGTAATGAGTCGTGCAAAATTCGAAAATGATTTCAAACGACTTCTGTTTATAACATAGAGAGAGCAAACGATGATGTTTGGCCACCGCACCTGAAGTTTGGCAGTCTAACAAACTCGGTTATCTTCTTTTTCTTAAGAGTTTTGAGAAAAAAACAGTTTAAGAAACTCAGTTATCTTTTTTAAGAGTTTTGACAAAAGATGTGGAGAGTCTTTAAGGAAAGATTCCATTTTAGTCAACTGTTCAAATTTAACCTCTGATGACGATGATTCCGCTATTATCTCTCTATGATTTGTCCCTCAAATTCCTCGGGCATTTCTACCTAAGGAGCCTGCACGATCTATTAGATTCTTCCACTATATATAAACGTGTGTGTATATACACCCTCCAGGCATAATGTCTGTTTCGGATTGCACGATCGAAGTGAGATTGCAGGTTTAATTTGTGAGAGAGAAATCGTGGGAGCATGGCCACCCCCAACAGTCTCTTCAGTTCTAATGGAACTGAAGCAATTAATATTGTAATTGTAGGAGGCGGCGTTGCAGGGTTAGCCACTGCCATTTCCCTCGACAGGTGAGTCTCGTCTCATGATCTCATTTTTCAGCTATCTTGGTTACTGAGAAATAATAATACTACAAGCACTATACGTTGACCCAACATTAACATTAGTATTATGGGGATGGGGATGTGAATGTGAATGGATGCTGCATGCAGGATCGGCCTCAAGAGCCAAGTGCTGGAGCTCGCTGATTCTCTTCGAACTACTGGTGCCGCTTTAACTGTATGGGCCAATGGTTGGAAAGCGCTTGACTCTCTTGGTGTAGCAGATACCCTTCGTGCAAATTATAGTCAGCACGAGCAGTAAGTAAATATTATTGCCAAATTTATTGAAGAAAATAATGGAGCTTCACTTTGCTATTCGTTGACATGGTGATGCAGGATACGGGATTGGTCAGTGTCTTCTGACGTCCAGACAGACGTTCAACTCAAAAAAGAACTCACAGGGTAATCGATTTATAATTTTACTCATAATTCGAAACATGCATGTCAGTAGAGAATTCATATAATTATATTCATTTTCAATTAAATTTGTGATGATCATCGAGTTCAGGAGATCAAGTAAGGAATTTCGGTGCATAGAAAGACAAGTTGCTTCTGGAAACACTAGCTACAGCATTGCCTGAGGGAAGTATCAGATTCAACTCTAAACTTGTTTCCATCCATAAAAAGGCCGGCTCTCCTTTCACTACTCTAGAGCTGGCAGATGGAACATCCATCACAGCCAAGGTATCAACAATTAATTCATGATATACTCACCATTTTAATTTTTGTGATGATGATTTCTAAAATATCTCTTGAAACTGATGTGATGTGATGCGATGTGTACTTTATGAGGATCAGATCGTAATAGGTTGTGATGGCGTGAATTCGGTCGTTGCACAGTGGATTGGTTTAGAAGCGGCGAAGAACACAGGACGCATTGCGTTCAGAGGGATGGGAGAGTGTCCCCAGGTTTACCATGCAGTAGAGGAAAGGATGCTACAAGTAATGGGTGCAGGGGTGAGGGCAGGAATGATTCCTTGCGCAGGCAAACGAGTGTTTTGGTTTATAACCAGGAAATCACAACCACAAGGTAATTGAATATGATTTTTCCCACGTTTTCTTTACTTGTATTTCCATGATGGTTATAAGTGGTGAGATGAGATGATGAGATTCAATTTACAGATGCCCAGCTATCTCATGATTTGGAGGGCCTGAGACGGTCGGCGTTAGAGACGGTAAGGTGTTTTCCAGAACCCATTGAAGAGCTAGTACAGTCCAGTTCCGCTGACACGTTGACTATATCGGATCTAAGGTTCAGATGGGAATGGCCGTGGAAATGGAGCAGTAAGGCAAAGGGCAAGGGGAGCGTCACGGTTGTTGGAGACGCGTTCCACCCAATGACACCTGATCTGGGTCAAGGCGCTTGCTCCGCAGTGGACGACGCTGTCATTTTGGCCAGATGCATCTCACTCGCTAATGTAAAATTGGAGGACATAAACCTAAAATGGGGAGAAGAGGAAGAAAGAAAGGTAGAGAAATGCTTTCAGCTATACTTGGCTGCGAGGAAATAGAGAGTGTTGAGCGTGGTTGGATCAGCATTTGTGATGGGCAATGTGCTGGATGGATACTCTTCTTTCCTGCGATTCCTTCGTGATTGGATTTGGTTGCCTTTCTTTTCCATGTCACATCTTCCCTACTTCGCATCCATCTCTGACTCTGGTACTCTGCCTATCGATAAACTGCCGTTCCCATCATCCGCATCAGCTCATGCTCATGAATTATAATTGGTTAAGATGAAACAACTATTTTCCATTGAAATTACGGTGCGCTGTTGGCTTCGCTGGTCGTAGACTTCGTTCGTGGGAGACTTACGATGTGTCCACCTAGGCAGTTTAATGGAAATGGAATGAATAAATCTACTCTACGTTTGTTGAAGACCGCTCTTCAATATTATATTAATGCTACTTAGTGCTATGGGAAACAAAAGAAATTATTGCAAAATCGTGCAGTTCACGTCACCTCACTTTCCAAATATCTTTTGACATGCTCCTTCAACTAAATTCTCCTTGGCATTGAATCTTTTAAGCTTATAATACTATATGTATATATTTTCTTCCTAATTTAAATATATTATTATTGTTCGAAGGTTCTATATGTATATATTTTCTTCATAATTTAAATATATTGTTATGGGTGGAAAGTTCTTTTTCCTATAAATTTAGAAAATGAAAAACTCTCTATTAGTTTGTAATGCGAATAGAAATGAACATATTTTTATGTTAACGAGTTATTTGTGAAATTTTAGTTGCCATCCTCAACACACATAACCACTTATATTCCAAACGAATTCTTGATGTTTACTTATTTTTCCATCGTAAACATTTATTTTCCAATTAGTTATAGTAAAATATAGACCATCTAAAACATATGTTGAATATTCTTAAAAATAAAATTTATTTAAATTTCTGGTCATAAGAAGAAGAAATGAAGGGTTTTAAAAATGTATATGGTTTAAATAAAATCCTAACTTCAAGTCAATTTCCAATAACTTACCTAAATCACTCACAATTAGGGATCAATTATAAGTTTTTTTCTCTCAAAGTTGTGGCATGGCCACCTCACATATTCTTTACGGAGGATATTTATGGCCTAATAATGATGCATATTTCGCTTAAGATTCGTAAACAAACATTCTTCTGGATTACCAAATTCGTCTCCATGTCTTGGTCACAAATAGTTAAAATTGTGAAGCTTCCACGATTTCCAATTAAGGATTTTCCTAATAATAAATAATATACAAGAATTAGGAAACTTTTCATTTAGAATAAGAACACTACCATTCTCCGCCACATTTCATGCAATATCCTCAAAGAAAAAGAGAGTTTTGGTAGCTAGTCTTAAACAACACTTTCCCAACAATCCCACCAACAAGAAAGTATTTTTCCTCCATGTTTGAGTTCGCCAACGTCAACTATCAACACAATCATCCTAAACTACTACATAACAGCATACCTTTCATTCCATATCATTTTTCTTGCACTTTTTGGTATATTCGTAATGCTGAGGAAATCCGAAAATTGAATTTTTTAGCAATTACTTTGATGTGAGAGATGCCTTATTCTCCATCTCCTATCCCTTTGTTGATAATCTAACCCAACTTATTCCACCTACTTTATATTTAATAAATACCCAAATATTGATTAGAACCTATAAGACAAATTATATAAATAATGAAAAAAACTTCCATCATATTTTAGGCTTGTCCCAATAGATAATTATGGAAGACGAACCTCTTCTTGAGCTTGTCAAGTTGTACAATAAGTGTGGAGTCTTCACTCGATGAGCTTGTGACACAAAACATCCATTCATGGGATGTTAAAAAAACATCTCTAATTTCACTAAATATAAATAAATATCTCCCAAATACTTATTTTCAACCCTCCTAAACCATCTTTCCAATTAAAAAAAATGCCTATTTTAACTAGATACTGATTTTTATACTACATAATAGCTATAAACCCCTCTCTACCTCACATTCCCATCTTAGGAATTATGATTATACTAACAGGGGTGATGAATTATTATAATGATCAATTTAACCAATTTCACAATTTATCATAACTGAAAATAGAAGAGTGCATAAGACAATCATCACCTCAACACATGAGAGCAATAAATGTAGATGGAAACCCTTGCATGAGAAAACCAAAAATATTTTTATCTTCTTCTTCAATAGTTGATTATAATAATTTTCTAGTGCCAACTAGAAGGAAACTTCGACCCGTTGAAATACGCAAGCACCAACTTGCTACAATCTTCAACCTAATGGAGACTCCCACCTCCTTAGTCAATTTGTAGGTACCAAGCTGCTAGAGGCACCAACCCCAAAAATAATTTATAGACACTAATCCCCAAAAAACTTTGCAAGAACCAAACCCCAAAAGCATAATGGACCTTCCTTTCATATCATTTTCAAACTAGATCCACAAGTGTACAAACGCATACTTTCACCTTTCTTGATCTTTGCAAATTCTTCTCTATTCATGAACACACTAATATATTTATTATTTTTATTCAGATCAAAAACACATCCTTGCAATACAAGTTAGTCATAATCACAATTAACACTTCATCAACAAAGAATTCATTACTTATACTTTAACTGGACAACATACTTCATTATTGAATTAATTAGAGCAGAATACACCAAGGATAACGCCCTTTACAAGCTTATCTTTATTCACAACAAAAAACAAGCTTCATGTTACTACTCAGCGTATTCACTTTTTATCTCAAAATACAATGCCCTATCACTTTTTATCTCAAAATACAACGCCCTATCTCAAGATCAAACCTTTCATTATACTCAAGATCAAACCTTTCATTATACTCTTTCACACAATGGCCTTTTAGCTCAATCCTAGACAAAAAAGTTTCCTCAACGAATTCGGTTATCTAACTTGGAGTTATAAATCTGAAAGAAAGTAAACTTCATGGGCCATTCTTCTTTTATTTCATTTTAATCTCACTTCAACCATGTGCAAGAGATAAAACTTTGTTCCTATGTAGAGATGATGAATTTAGGTCTGACCCCAATGTAATAATAAATTCAACACATATATCTCTAACTAAAAGATAATATGAAACTTCGATTATGCAAAATAAAATGGATTCGGCCTTGCAATTTCCGAGAACAACAAAAGGAATAGTAAAAGTAAAATAAAACCATAACTTTGGTTCTCGACTTTGTTACATATCTATGTTGTTCGAATTCACATAAATTCAGGGATTTTTGTTGCACACACTCAAAACATGATACATATCTCTATGCTATGTCATTCCAACTCACACCACTTCATGCATCATTGATACAATCCATCGACGAGTTCTCGCATTAGATATTTTGTTTTTCCCAAGAAAACACATACCAAAAACACACATTGCGTTTCCTAGAAACACACTTCAAAGGTTGCATGAACACTATTCAACAGTCATTGATGGCTTAATTCAATCGATCCATAGAAAACTAAACTCACATCATACTAATAAAAGGAAGAATTAGCTCCAAATGAGAGCTAAACCTTATGCTCTTTCTACAATAACCATCCAATTGATCTAAGCCTTGCACACATTAAATATATATGCCTTGCATCAATTCAAAATATATGAACGTTAATTATTCTATGAGAATACACACACCATCACACCGATTAGAACTTTGCACAATGCACTCAATCCCACAATTAAAATATCTACACATTTTCACCTAATCGACACAACTAAATTACATGCATATATAGTTCAAACTAGATTAGGGTCGAACCAAAAGTCATGGGAATTTATCATGGTTATTTACCATGGTAAAAGTAATAACTTGTTTGATCAAAGTTTATAGCTCCATGACACACATATATGTTTGTGGATACTATATTCTCCTCACATTTTATCAGTATAAGGCACATAAGCAAGAGCTTAAAGCTTCAAATCTCCATCATATTGATTACTCTTAGTATTAAAACAAGAATGTTGCAACTCCCAAGGGTCGTGAATTTAACTATCATCCTAGGGTAAATACAAACTTAAGAGGGGTTGACCCTACACGTGTAACATGTATTATCTTCCTCTTTTGTTGTTCATATGCAAGTGAAAGAAACTAAGGAGAAATTAAATTACACAGAAACCATTTTTTTGTCTATGATACAGGAAATATTCAAAATTGCATGAAATGAAGAATATTAAGCAAACCTATACTATTTGTAGAATAAGGAAGAAAACCAATTCAATCATACTGAAATAAAAGAAGATATATTCTACTATACATTGGGAACAAACTTGCATCTAAAACAAAGGATTAAAAGATCAAACTCTAATTGATACAAAAGCACAATTTTCCTATAGAAACTACGTGAAAGGATATATGAGGTCTCTTTTGTTTATGAGTCTCATCCTTAATAATTAGGAAGATTTTAACATGTTAAGGAAGGGTAAACATGCTTTGGATGCAAATATAGACGATTTTTTGATGCAAAACAGAGGTAGCTACAGGAGTCCCTATTTTTCTATAAGAGACAGTCCAATGAGAAGAAAAATGCACTTCAGATGTAGTTTGAAGAGAGGAGGAGGTAGGGGTAGGCTAAAGCATGGTAAAAAACTACTATCCATGTTCTTATGCCTCGAATGAACAATTTTATTTAGTAAAAGAGAAATTATATGGTTTCTTGTAGCCTAGTAGAATGGAAATTTGTGCAATTGACAACATACTAAAATGCATGAACAATAAATAAAGAATACTAACTAATGCAAGCTAATGCATGGAAAAGAATGTGAACTGCATAGAATAACCATTACTAATATGTACTAAAACATGATGCATGTAAAGACTTGTAAGAAATCTAGTTCATTAACCCCATAGAAAATAATGTTTAGAAACTAGATTACAAAAATGACTAACTGAACTAATGCATCAAAAATAAGAGTACAAAGAGGGGTCTTGAGCACCCCAGGTGGGACCTTACCCGAGGGAGCTCAGATCCCTAAAAAGAGCATCCTAGGAACCAAAAATTCCTTTCATTGACAAAAAAATGTGCTTATTGATGGAAAGTTGCAGAACTGAAATTCTTAGCCTAATGCCTCCACTTGACTACAACTAACTTTATACTTCAAAAACTAGACTCTTAGTGTGATACTCAACCCATTTATTGAAACAAGATAGTTGAGGGGAAGCCTCCTTGATTAGAGGGCTTATTTCCCTCCAAAATCCCTAGAAAGTAGGATCTTGCTCCTTAAGTAGCCTCACAACTATAGGGAGGAGTATTGATTACTCAATATAGTCATGCCTGGTCATCTTGCAATAGGGGAAAGGTCCCATAATTTTCTCTTGACTAGACTCCCTCATGATCTGTACCAAATATCCTTAATATCAACATAATAAAAACATTAGGTGCATAAAGTATGATAAATGTCTCTAACCTTCAAAATAGCTTATTACATATAATAAAAGCATGTTTAAGTATAGAAGGAGAGGTTTAATGTGCCTAGGAAAGGTGAGATGGGCCTTGTGTTCAAACTAATTGGGAGGCCTATCATACCCACCTAGCAAAATTGTTTACCATCCTCTGAACAATCTATTCATCTTATTTTTATGGTTTTCTTCATTTATCCCCATGATTTCCTACCTAATGTCCCATGCAGTGTCAAAGATGGTTTTTGCTTGCTAGATAAAAACATGCACATACCTCAATTTCTTGTCATTCCTTTGACTCTTCCTCTATTCTTTGATATTCTTGAAGTCCCATTAGAAAATTAAGTTTAAATATGAGCCCTATCCACTGTATTTCAGGTTTCAAGATGATTCAGCTATAAAAGGATTTTCTTTCCAGTGCAACCTTTAATATGTAATGGAGTGATATTCCCCTAGTTTCATGTTGTAGGATATCATCTTCCATCTCCTTTAGCATGCGTGTGAACTTTCTTCTCCTAAGAGTCTCAAGGTATCCTCAAAGTGGAGGATGGATTCCTCCTGAATTTGATGCTAAACTGCTACACCCTAAGGATCTACTGTTAGAAGTCCAAGATTGGAAATGAGGACATGTGGGGAACGATGTTCTAGCCTAATCTAGATTGGGTATTTGATGTCCATGTTTAATGATCTCTTTACTTCTTCTACTATTATTTCTTCATTCCTTAGCCATGATGTTAAGGCCATCAATTATGCATCATCTAAAAAGAGATTTGGGTCCCACATTTTCATGTTACAAAGCAAAAAAATTGTTACTATAAAATTTTGCAATCTTGGCATTGTCGCCTATGTTCCTTTGAAGGAAAAAGTTAATAAATTCACAAACATTCTACAAAGGGAGAGAACCTATTTTTTCCACCATTATAATTTAGAATTGGCACAAATGATCTTTTAAAAATAGGGAATAGGTCTTTGAGGGGTCCCCACATTTCACAACTTCTAATGAAATATGGGCCATGGTGCTCAAATTGGTTTCTAAGATGTAACTATGATTTATTTTTCCTATAGCGACCTCTGTGTTTCGTGAAATTAGGACCTTATCTTTTCATTTTCCTTTTCCGGGTGGGCTCTTCTACTGAATTAATCAAATCTAAGGAGGGCCATCTCTCCTATCATATTTTTCATCTCTTCTTCCATTCGGCCAACATCAATGACTCCCTTAGGTTCCTCAATATGTTTCCATTTATTGGTTCTAGCCTTTTATTCCTCAAGCTAAAAGAATAAGACTTGTGCTAAGTGAATAAGGAGTACTTTCCCTGTCTCAATCCAAGAGAAGTAGGAAGAGGATCCTTTTGGAAATTCAAGTGGTTTTGTTGTATGTTCTGGTAGCTTGGTTGTTTGCTCCTTTAGTTTTGCAGGTTGAGTGCTTGGTTCTTTTGGTTTTAATTACAACTCCTCCCCCTTATGAGATATCATTCATATCTACCCTTCTTATTTTTAAGGCTCTTCTTTCTTGGAGCTGAGGGATTCTTCAATGGTTATTTGAGATGGAGATAGAGGCTCAGGTTTTCCAATACACCATATTCTATTACTCTTTCTTCTTCTAAAATAGATAGGAGGTTCTCTTAGTTTACTTGCGTTAGGTTTTGTTCGAGTTCTTAGGGATGCTAAAGTAGCAACAACCCCCTCCACTAGATTTTCTTCCCCTTGAGCTGTAGTGCCTTCTTCTACCTCGTTTTTCCTCCTTTTAGTTTAATTTTTTTGTAGCTCAATGCCATTTTAGGGTTTACTAGATCTATTCATAGATCACAAGGTATGTGAATATGATTTCCATAATGACATGATGATCCACTTTTCTTACTTCTATGACGATTAGAGTAGTATTTATGATGAGCAATATGCTGGATTGAAACTGTTATTTCCTTCGATTTCTTCATCATTTGATTTGGTTTCCTTTCTTTTTCATGTCACATCTTCCCTACTTTTCATCCCTCTCTCACTGTGGGACTCTTCCATCCGATCACTCTAACAAACTACCGTTCAAATCAACCTAATCAACTCATCCTCATGAATTACAATTGGTTCAAGGAAACAACTATTTTTCATTGAAATTATGATGTCTTGGCATCGTTTATGGGATATAGGGTATCCACTTATGCACTTTAAGGGAAATGGAATAAATAAGTTTACACAAGATTTGTTCAAAATCGTTCTTCAATATTATATTAATACTACATGGTGTTTTATTGAAGTGTAATGAGAGAATGAGGGTTTTCTGCTCTGCAACCTAGGGTTTTCTGCTTGCCCCTACAACGGCGCAGTCTGAACCCTCCTTTCTTCTATTCTCCGTCAGCCTTCCTCCTTTCGACAACAGCTGCTGGCATAGACCGCACTGTAATGGCTGACCCTCAGGAGGGGGCTCCAAAGCCTTCCCCCTTAGCCAAGAGAGATAATCAAGCGAAGGAACCGACAAATCCTTCTGGTCCAGAACAAGTAAACATGGATACAAGAGATTTCCCAATGCAAGATGTGACAAACGCTCCCACTGATCAGTTAGACAGGCGTAGTGAAGTACAAGAAGGAAAGATTGGGCAACAGGAAATTCCCAAGGTTACATCAACGACATGAAAACCCATAGCAGCTGAACGACCCAAGAGAGAACATCCAAGCCAAAGAATCAATGGTTAAATCCAGTACATGAATGACCATGCACTCATTAGAAAATTTATTGGATATTGGCCGACTGAAAAAGCATTGCAAGGATGGATCTTTGCCAAAGGGAAACCCAAGGGACATGTCATCCTTCAGCTAGGAACAAAAGGGTTTTTCACTGTGATTTTCATTTGCATCGAAGACTGGAATAGGGTTATGGATGAAGGTCCCTACTTCTTAAACTCCGCTGGTCTGTATTTAAGGGAGTGGGTAGAGGGATTTAACCCTGACAAGGAGGATTTCAGCTAGGCACCGGTTTGGATCCAGATGTACTCACTCCCGTTGGAATACTGGTACAAAGAATCGCTGAGATACACTGGCAAGGGGCTAGGGGAGTTTATAAAAATTGCTGAGGAAACGAAGCTGCGCAAATACACCTCCTATGCCCGTATTTGTGTCTTCATGTGCCTGGACAAAGCCCTTCTGGACTTGGTAAGTCTCTACCATGATGAATTTTAATGGATCCAACCCTTAGATTTCGAACATGTACCCTTTCGCTGTCGCAAGTGTCATGCCCATGGGCATCTTTTTAGGGACTGCCCTCTAAATGCTAAACCCTAAACCTCTGACCCCTCAGACAAGTCAGCTCATGATGGATTTACCAAGGTTGCAAATCGAAAAAGATCACATAAAAAACCCTCCTCCAGGAAAAGGCCCATGCAGGACACTGCCTTCACTCCCTCCACAAGCAATAGCTTTGAGGTTCTTGCTAAAACTTCAGAAGACCCACCTCATAGCATATTTCCAATCCCACTGCTAATCATCACGACCTCTCCCCCCCCTCTGTCTAGCTCTTCTCCTACTCCCCAACCCCTAAGTGACAACATCGAGATTCCTGAGGTGGCTCGAAAGGACCCTGACTGGAAACCTAATGGAATGGATGTTGACGATATCCATAGCTAGACCCTACACTTAGCAATCACCTCGGCAGAAAGCAGTCAGACGCAACATATCGAAGAAGAACCAGAAAGCATTGATTTGGGAGGACTTGACATCTTTGAGCTTGAACAAGCATGCAGAAGGAAAGGCTACGACACGATTCAAGAGCATCAGCTCAATACCCTGGAAGTCATCATCTTTAGGGCTTACCAGCAACAACAACTAGGCATACAACCGGGTAGTCAATGGGATGGCAACTTCTTTCCTAAATACTCCAAAAAACGTGCAAGAAAGGTAGATCTTCAAAGAACTATTGCAATAGGGAAAATCGTAGTAGACTCAGGCATATACGCTAAGTTGACAAAGTACTACAAGCCTACCACTAATAGTGAATCATGAAGCTCACTTCATGGAATCTAAGAGGGCTCAATAGCCCCGACAAACTCAGAATGATAAAAAACATGATAAAGCAGGACCAGCCCCATATCTTCTTTATGCAGGAAATGAAATGTAATAGTAACACACTTGGAAACATCCTCTCTAGAGCATGGCCAGGTTGTCACTCGGTTGCAGTGGATGCTTCGGGTGCCTCCAGGTGACTAGCAATTGCTTAGAAAACACAAGCTATAATGCTCTCAGAATTTCATGCCTCCCATCACATTATATAGGCTACTTTTCATATAATTGGCACCAACATTCATGGCCATCTCTCCAATGTCTACATCCCACAGGAATCAGGCAACAAAATTGCTCTTTTAGACACAATAGAAGCGCTCAACTTCAATAGACTCCATCCTCTTTGGATCATTGGAGGAGACTTCAACATGACCACCAAGCTGGAGGAAAAGTAGGGATGTCGAGCCAAGCTAGAACAGGAAAATGGCCACTTTAAAGATTTTACCAAAAACAATATGCTAATTGATCTGCAATTTTGTAATGGAATGCACACCTGGAGCAATCACAGGGTTGGGCAACATCAAATTGCTTCCAAACTAGACAGATTCCTCATTTTAGATAATCCAGTGCATCTTGGGGGCGACATTTTGGCATCAATTCTTCCATTTTCAGGCTCAGATAATTGGCCCATCTCTCTCCAATGGAAAAGACCAGGTAACTCTACCAGGCATCCTTTCCGCTTCGAAGCTTTTTGGCTCACCCATCCCGCCTTCAATGACCTCATCAGATCCACCTGGACCAACTTCCCTTCACTAGAGGGATAAAAAATGTTTTAGTTTCAACAGAAACTCAAATTCCTGAAATCCCAAATCAAGCGTTGGAATCAAGAGACTTTTGGCAACATCTTGTAGGCTTAGGAACATCTAAACAAAGAAATGAGAGAACTCCAGTAACAGATAATCGCAGAGGGCTACAAGGAAGAGGCTTTCGAACAGGAAAAGCACCTTCACAATCAATTGGAGCAGAGAAGAAAGCAGGAAGAAATTCTCTGGAAGAAAAAATCTAGAATTAGATGGTTGAAAGAAGGAGAAAGGAACACTAAATTCTTCCACAGAACTACAATATAGAGAAGAATGCACAACACCATCTCTTTCATACAGAAGCGAGGGGGGGAAAGAGTGGAAAGCCATGCAAAGATTGAACAAGAGTTTATCAATAACTTCTAGGAGGTCCATCAAGAACCCCAAATTGATAGATGACCTGCTGTAGAAAAGATCACTCAAAATGTGCCGAAAATTATCACAGAAGAACACAACCAACTTCTTCTTCGACCAGTAATGCCTCAGGAGGTGGATTTGGCTATGAAATAGCTCAAGGATGGAAAAGCTCCTGGTCCAGATGGCATCACTACTACCTTCTTCCACTCTTTCTGGGATCTTATCAAAGAGGAGGTGTGGCTAGTGGTCGAGGAATCGCGCACTCTTCATTGTCTTTTGCGCTCTTTGAACTCAACTTTCATCGCCCTCATCCCAAAAGAAGAGAATACCATTACTTTGGACAAATTCCGCCCAATCGCACTATGCAATGTTATTTACAAGGTAATATCCAAAGTCATTGCTAACAGGTTGAAGCCGCTTTTTCCCTTGCTCATATTGCCTGAACAATCTGGATATGTAGAAGGAAGAAAAATATTGGATGGCATTATCCTCACTCATGAAATCATACACTCCCTCAAGCACTCCAAACAGGAAGGTATGATTCTCAAGATTGACCTCTCTAAAGCTTTTGATAAGTTAAGATGCACCTATATTCAAAAAATGCTAACAGCCTTTGTTTTTCCCCAATGTGGGTTCGATGGATTCTGAGTTTAATTTCCACAACATTTTTCTCTATCCTCATAAATGGCATACCCTCTCGACCTTTCAGCCCCTCTAGAGGCATCAGACAAGGAGATCCACTTTCCCCATTCCTTTTTGTTCTAATGGAGGAAGGTCTGGGTCGCCATATCAAACATTCCCTCCTCTCCCAGCATCTCAAGGGTCTATCCATACACAACTCTCCAGCCATCACTCATCAATAGTTCGTGGATGACAACATGTTGTTTGGGTACCCTTGTGTTCAAGAAGCCTCCCTTTTTAAATCCCTTCTGAATGATTTCTCTGATGCTTCAGGGATGAGCATAAACAAGGCCAAATCGTAGATCTTCTTTTTTCACACCCCGCCTATTACTCAGCATTCTATTACCCGCATTCTACGCTTCTCCATAGCCTCCTTACCTTCCAAATACCTTGGAGCTCCCTTAATAGATTCTGCCATCAAGCACGCCTCTTGGGGTATGCTCCTTGAGAAACTTGAATCTCGTCTCACTTTATGGAATCAAAGAACTCTAAACATAGCTAGTAGATTAGTGCTAATCAAAGTTGTGCTACAGGTTATGCCTCTCTACCTTTTCTCAATATTGGCAGCGCATAAATGGGTACTTAAGAAAATAAAAGCTCTACAACACAATTTTCTTTGGGGTGCAACTGGCACAAATCGCTAATGGGCCTTGGCAAAATGGACGACAACATGCAAGCCCAAAGAAAAAGGGGGTATAGGCTTGAGAGATCCTCATCACAGCAATGATATAATGGATGCAAAAATATGGTGGCAATGGCTCTCTGCTCCCAATAAGCCATGGGAAGCCATCTAGACAACTAAATATGCCAATCACAGACCAACGGAGGAGCTAATCAGATTCACTCCAACTGAAAAGGGATCACTAATATGGAATGCTGCCAGACAACACTTCTTGCTGATCCAACAATAGAGCTTTTGGGAAATAAGGAATGGCAGCACTGCTCGGTTCTGGACGGATGCCTGGAACCAACTACCAAAGCTCAACGACATTTATAGACCGCCGCTTTACCAAGAGTGGGAGGAGCAACAAAAGGAATCCGTCTAGCAATAATGGATTCCGGAGACAGAATAGGGGTACAAAAAATGGAACCAGATCGACAGGCTGACCAAGAATGTAGATAACCAGACTAAGGAGGTCATGGAGAGTGAGCTCCAGAATCGACGCATTAGATCATCTGAAGGCAGGGATATTTTAAGATGGGGATATACCCAAAAGGTACCTTCACCACCAAAGAGGATTATAAAATTATATGCAATGATCCAATGCCCCTGGATCTTATCTGGGGCAAAATCTGGTCAGCGGGTACTTGGCCCAAAGTCTCCCTATTCCTCTGGCTTGTTGGGCACCAGAAAATCCTCACTTGGGACAATCTTAGGAAAAGAAACTTTCACGGGTCCTCTATATGTCCCAATTGTAATTCTCAGGAGGAATCGCTCCAACACCTCTTGGACTCTTGCACTCTTTCCAATCAATTATGGGAGAAGGCTGGCTTCCGTTGTCAAAAAAGATGCAGAGTGTCCGATGATATAATCAACTCTATTCGCCGTTGGCACTAGAACCCTTATAAAAGCGAATTAATCAACCAATTATGGAGATTGATTCCCTTCCTTCTCCTTTGGACAATATGGAAAGAACAAAACAAGCACATATTCAAAGATCAAAGCACTCCTGTAGAAATCATTTGGGGTAACTTTTGTCTCAATCTTAAAGAGACCTTGGCGCTTCAAACTTGGCACGTGGAAGATTTTCCCACTCTTGCAAATGAGAAAGCCATCTGGGAAAATTGGAACATACAACTCCCAAAAGGTACTCACAATCACAGACCTTCAGAAGGCAACAACATTAGAAATCACTTATGGAACCCCCCTCCAAAGCAAACTTTCAAACTCAACTTTGATGGAGCTTCAAAGGGCAATCCCGGCAAAGCAGGATTTGGTGGCATATTTAGAGATCATGAGGGTTCGCCTCTCCTAATCTACTTTGGAAACATTGGCTGGGACATGAACAACTCGGCTGAACTGGAGGGTCTCTGGCAATGATTACTCCTTTCCCAGCGTCATGGCTTCCAACCTTTGGAGATCGAAGGTGATTCCCTAATCCTCATCAACCTAGCCAATCAACTCCTCAGTGGGGCACATGCGCATAAAATTGCCAACATTTGGAGACTTGAAGCCAGATTGGATGCAATAGAACAATCACTTCACACCAATCGTGCCATCATATTCAATCACGTTAAACGGGAAGGAAACAAGGTCGCTGATCTACTTGTCAATTTGGGGGTGGAAACTGGGCACACTCTTCTCACTGGAGCTCTAGACATAATTCAGAATCATGATCAAAATCAGGAGTGCAAAATACTAGTCCAAAGGGATGCAGCTCTCCTGAATGCGAGTATATAGACGGGCGTTAAATATGATGGGATAGGGGTGGGGCGAGATGGGGCGACACCTGCCTACCTAGGAGAAACTAGATATTTGGCTTCTGATCAATGGATCTCTGCATTTGAGAAGAACAGGGTTCATTGGCATTGTTTTAAGTAGTTTCGGATATCATGCCTTAGCACGCTCCAGCATACCTCAAACTTCAGCTCTCTTCAATGCAATAATAATGGCAGATTGCAGATCGATAACCTGCAACATGCGATTGCAATCAGATCGCATCGCAATTTTGCCGGATTGTAGAATGGGGAGACCTAAGGGCAAGGCCTTAACTAATAGCGATATGCGATTGCGATCAGATCGCATCGCTATTTCGCATTGGCGGAAACCAAGGGGTGGAGCCTCCACACTTTCTCATGTGTGATGCGATGATGTGGCCCCAATGGTGGATCACATAATGGGGAGATCTAAGGGCAATACCTTTACTTATAGCGATATGCGATCAGATAAGATCACATCACAATATCACATCGGCGGAAACCAAGGGGTAGAGCCTCCACACTTTCACATCTGTGATGTGATGACGCGAACTTGACAGCGGATCGCAGAATGGGGAGACCTAAAGGAAATGCCTTTACTTTTAGTGATATGCGATTGCGATCAGATCGCATCGCAATATCGCATCGGCGGAAACCAAGGGTCGGAGCCTCCACACTTTCACAAGTGTGATGCGATGACGCAGACCCGACGACGGATTGCAGAATGGGCAGATCAAAGGGCAAAGCCTTTACTTCTAGCGATATGTGATTGCCTGATGATAGTACGAGGCCGGCTGTGGCCGCCCAGATGTTCATTATCTGTTTTTTTTGTTTTTTGCTAGTGTTGCTAGGTATATGGCTTCCTATATGGACTAATCGTCAAGGAACCATCTTACTGTTTTTTTTATGGGGTTTGGACTTGAGAAGTGATACCATTTTTGAACTTTGCTCTCACTGGACTGGTTTCCCCAATGTTGGGGCAGTCTAGATTTTGTTGATACTCTAGGCTATGTTGTTCGAAGCCTTGTCCTCTTTGTATATTTCTGTACATATTAATAGATTACTTTTACTTAAAAAAAAAAAAACTACATGGTGTTTTTGAAAATAGAAATAAATTATTGTAAAATCATTCAGATCACATTAACTTATTTCCAAAAATCTTTTGACATACTCTTTAAACTAAATTTTCGTTGGGATTGAATTTTTTAAGATTATTTTACTATTTGTATATAGCTCTTTGATACTATAAATATGTTATGGTTTGAAGTTTGTTATTTTTTTAAGGAAATTAAAGACTTAAAAAAATTATTAAAATAATAAATATTAATTATTAAAACTGTACACTTTCTATGTAATGGAAGGTAAATTGTTTTTTATAATAAAAAATATGAATTCAATAATAAAATTTTGAAATTCCCATTATTGTTAAAATCTTTAAACTTTCTTCTTAATTTTTATGGCTTTAATAAAATAAAAAAAAAAAAACATTTTGTAATCAGATAAATATAACATATATTCCATATTTATAATTATAATATTAACATTTCATATAAAACTACACTGTACAATAATAAATGGAAAATCCATTCCATATGTATAATTATAATGTTAACCTTTTATACAAAACTACAATACAACTATCATAAATATAATATGGATATAATAATAATAATTCATAAATGAAATCATATCAATTATTCCCTAAAAGAATGATGTGTGAAGTGTTTTTCCCTGACATCATCTCATTCCTATGTATATCCAACCATCTTACTTCTGATTTTTTAAAAGTATTATGCCAAGTATTTTTACATTAACTCATTTGTAATCTCATATATATATATATAACACAGTCTTACATCCATATTATTTAAGTATAAAGAGACTTTATTTTTAAATATATTTGAGATGTTTTGAATTAGAATAGATTTAAGTTAATTCTAATATAATAAACAATTTTTTTTTAAGTAAATACTCACCTTCCACCAAATAGGAATTGGTTGTACATATTCTACAATATACAATTACACATATATTAAAGATAAATATTATATAAAATTCTTGTTACAAGAATTATTAATTCTATGGAAAATAAATTGAAGATTCTTGAGTGTTAGCTTCGTTATGAATGAAAAATTAGTTTCCAACTAGTTCAAATTTTCAAAGGCAAGATGATGTATGCTTATGGCTTTATAAAACCATTAGATTTGGTAATTTTCCCACTACACTCCCATAGGAGTTTTTTAGTGGAAACATTTGTGTGATTCAAAAAATTCGTGAAGAAAATTTTTGGATCTCAGTGGAGCTGGTATGACAGGGCTGATAGAAGACTAGACAATGGAAATGAGGTATGGAAGGTCCTATTTCTATAATGGAAAGACCTTAAAATGTAATGGGTAATGGAAGTAAATGTTGACATCTAATCATCAGGATTAGGTGAATGTAATTAATGTAAATAAATAATAAGAAATATGAACAGTTATCGGGAGATGAATTGAACAGTCTCTCCCTCATGTATAAAATAAAGACCAACCTGAAGGAATAATATACGAATTGATTTAGTGGATTTACTACCTGGCCTGACATTGTATTAGAGCCAGCTCCCGAAATTAGTTGTAACTCCTTGTATCAGTTTTCTTTGCCATAATTATTTCCTGTGCCCTCTGCGCTCTCTGAGCTATTCATAATTGTCCCCTCTGTGCTCCCTGGGCTATTTGCCATAATCATTGTTGCCACGGTTTTTCTGTATGGGTGTAACGTTTCCTTTACCCATTTTCGTCTCTCGGTTTTCCAGAAGAGGAGTGTTGAATCTCTACATCTTTGTGCGTTGAAACTCCTGGTAGGTTTCTCTATGCATTGAGTTTTGAAGGTGGTGCACTAGAATATGTTGAATGCTGGTCCGTTGGTCCTTGCTGCATTTGCGATTTTAAGATTTGAAGGTTGAAGGATAATGCTGGTTCGAATGTACGCTGGTTGTGAACGCCAACTTATGAAAGTTGTAGAAAACTGTTGAGAATTTCGCGATGTTGAAGCCCAAGAAATGCATTGAAGCATGAAGTCTATATGTGCACAGTCTCCATGCACAATTCCTGGTGTGAGCGTTGCGTTTTTTGAAGTCTGTGCTGAGTAGATTAAAGGTTGATGTTGGGATACGCGTTGATGTCTGACATTGCCTCCCTTCACTGCACGTGTTATCATGCACAATAATCCCACCACTACATAAAACAGAACATTACTCCATCCAGATGCCATATGCTGATAGAAATGGTACTTGTGCCTTTTTGAATCTGTGAGGAGTTCCTCTGTTTGGCATTCATCATCCCGCATACATTATTCATATGGTTGCTTACCTATACTGCCATCACCATACCCTGCATACTTTAACGCTACCCAATTACATTAAAGTTGTCCAGGTTGAATTGGATATTCCTCTTATAACTTTTCTCAAGGCACTTTATCCTACTTACTCCAATTATCTTGAGTCATTGCAAGCAAATGGAAATCTCAAAGATATTACCTTTGACTCTCTTGTGAAAAAATTTGCTAAAAGAGAGAAATCTTTTGGAAAGAAGACAGCCCCTGAATCTTCTGAAGAGGTTGTGTGCCTTGCTCATAAAGAAAAGAATCATGCTCAAGATTCTTCCAGAGGAAGAGCTGGTTGAAGAGGAAGAGGAAGATATTTCAGAGGCAGGGGGGGCAGACAATCTCAAGGAGAAAAGGTAGATTTGCACTGGATACGCTACAAAAGAAATGTATCAGATGATGCTTCTACATGCAAAATACCTTCGGACAAAATTGAGTAGCAAAGAAATCAACCCAAAGGTAAAACTGATGAAACAGAAAAAGGTAATGCACTTGAATCTGCTCATTATGTGGTGGCACAATGTAATATTGGAGTAAATGAAGATTTATTTAATGCTTCACTTGCTTCTTGGAAAAATGATTGGTTGCTTGATTCAGGAGCAACTTGCCACATGACTCATAGAAAAGATTTTTTTGAAGAATTTACTGAAAATGTTGATGGAGCAGTATACTTTGCAGACCAATCAAAAATCAAGCCATCAGGGCTTGGCATAATCAGGCTTAAATTGCTTGGTCTTCCAAAATTTCTTCTACATCATGTTCTATATCTCCCACAGCTGAAAAGAAACTTGTTGTCCTTGGTCCACATCCGCCAGCAAGGTCACTCCATTCATATGTTTGATGGCAAGCTTGAGGTGAGAAAAGCATCTAACCACTCACTTGTCATGAGGGGAATAGAAGCAGAAAGACATCTCAAGCTGAAAGGTACTTTTGCTCATGCAAAACATTTCTCATACAATTCTCATTATGAAGAAGGTACACTTCCATCAACTTTATTATGGCATGCTAGATTTGGACATTTGAACTATGACAACCTCTGCTTGTTGAAGAAAAATGTTGTTGCTGGTTTGCCTACAATTCCTAGGAAATTTAAGCAATGTGATGCTTTCATTCTAGGAAATCATAGCAAACAGTCTTTTCATGATTCACATTCAAGAGCACATAGAAATCTTGAACTCATTCATTAAGATTTATGTGGTCCAATGCCTGTTCCTTTTGCAAATGGAAATAAATATATGATGAAATTTATTGATTAATACACCAAAATGTGTTGGGTTTATTTATTGAAGAACAAATATGATGCTTTTCAAACATTCAAGAACTTCCATAAATGGATTGAAGATGATGCACAATCTCATATTGTGTCTATTCGCACTGATAATGGAAAAGAATACACATCAAATGAATTTTAAAACTATCTTCGCCAACATGGGATCAAACATCAAACAACTGTGCCTTATAATCCCCAACAGAATGGTGTAGCTGAAAGAATGAATAGGACAATCTTAAATATGGTATGCTCCATGCTCTTCTTCAAAAATGTAAAAATAATGTTTTAGGCTGATGATGTTCTATGTGTTGCATATATAAAGAATAGATGTCCATCTAATGCTATTAGAAACAAGACTCCATATGAAATATGGTATGGGCACATTCCTTCAGTAAAGCATCTTAGGGTCTTTGGTTCCACGTTATGCCTTGATACCAAAGGTACATATAAATAAACTTGGTGCAAGAAGTCATAAGTGTATCTTCCTGGGGTATTCAAACACCTCCAAAGCATGCTGTCTCTATGATGAAGTCAATAAAAAGTTTGTTGTATCTAGAGATGTAATTTTTCTTGAATCATCCAAAACTGACAATGTTGTTGAGCGGCAACTTGATCACTTGGATAGATTCGCAAATGCAAAATCATTTCAAGAATTTGATAATCAGATTCCACATCTTGAAGGGGGGGTTCCTATACTAGATCAACATGTGGAATCTTCTTATGAAGAACCCTCTCCCTCGCATGAAACTCCAACAATGGGTGATGCTTTAAGTGATGTGATTGATAGAATTGGGAGACTCAATCTTGATTCAGTCCCAACTCAATAAACGGAGCAGCCTGGACCATCTGAGGAAGGTCCTCCAAAGTGGCTGATAAAGACACTTGAAAGTGTTCATCCTGATGAGGTTGGAAAGAAAGGAACTAGATATTCAAACTGGTGAAATGGAGGTGATGTAGATGACTCTAATTCACTTATTGATATGGATGTTTCTTATGATTGTGAATTGAATTTGTCTATAGATTTTGAACCAACCTCCTTCAAAGAAGTTGCTTCTCATGATGAATGGAAAGAAGCAACGAAAAAGGAGTATGATGCAGTCATAAAGAATGGCACTTGGAAGCTGGTTGATCCTCGATTAGGAACTAAACCAATTGGCTGCAAGTGGGTCTACAAGAACAAGTATAAATTTGATGGCTCACTTGACAAGCACAAAGCTAGACTTGTGGAAAAAGGTTTTGCACAGAAGGAAGGGGTGGATTATGAGGAGACTTTCTCCCCCACAGCAAAATGGGCTACCATCAATACACTCTTTGCCCTAGCAACTCAAAACAGTTGGAAAGTCCATCAAATGGATGTAAAAACTACTTTCTCGAATGGAGATCTAAAAGAGAATGTTTTTATGTCCCAACCTAAAGGATTTTCTGTGAAAGGACATGAACATAAAGTATGCAAACTTGTGAAGTCCTTGTATGGCCTCAAACAAGCACTGCGAGCTTGGTATGAAAAACTAACTGTGCATCTTCTGAAACTCAATTTCAAACATTATGATCTTGATGATGCAACTTTATTTGTCATGAAAGTTGGAAAAATAGTTTTATATCTTGTGGTATATGTAGATGATCTTTTGATGACAAGGAAAAATGAAAGCTACATTGCATCCATAAAGAAGGAATTGGGGAAAAGTTTTGAAATGACTGATTTGGGCTATGTTTATTACTATCTTGGTATTGTAGTAGCTCATCTTCCAAAGTCCATATTTCTTTCTCAAAAGAAGTACATTGGAGATCTGTTGAACAGATTTGGCATGAAAGAATGCAATCCTCTTACTACTCTATTGGAAAAAAACTTAAAGCTCACATCTATTGAACGAAAAGAATTTGAGGATGCAACAAAGTATAGACAGCTTGTAGGAAGTATCAACTACCTAACTAATACTAGACCAGACATTTCGTTTGATGTTGGAATCCTCTCCAAGTTTATGCAAAAACCTTGTGAGGGACATTGGTCTGCTGCAAAAAGAGTTCTAAGGTACTTGAAGGGAACTCAAGACTTTGGAATCAAGTATACATAGGTGGGCGACTTTAGCATGATTAGATACTCTGATTCAGACTTCAATGGAGACAAAGAAATTGGGGTATCTACTTCAGGATATGCTATGAGTCTTGGATCAGGAGTTGTCTCTTGGAGATCATGCAAACAATCAATTCCAACAAATTCCACAATAGAAGCAGAATACGTGGCAGTAGCTGAAGCAACAAAATAAATTGTGTGGCTCAAGAAAATTCTTGAAGTTTTGTAGGTAAAACAAGTACAATCAACTCCACTCATGATTGAAAATACCTCTGCAATAAATTTGGCCAAGAACCCAAAGTTCAATGATCGAATGAAGCACATCAATGCTAAATAGCATCTGATTCAACATCATGTTGAGGCCAAAACAGTCCATCTCTGTCATTGATCCGCTAATGAGAAAATTGCAGACATCTTCACCAAAGTGCTTGGAAGACAAAATCTTGAACGATTCAGAATGATGCTTGGACTCACCAACATCCGTTTAGATTAAGGTGGGGAATGTTGACACCTAATCATCAGGATTGGGTGAATGTAATTAATGTAAATAAATGATAAGAAATATGAACAGTCATCAGGAGATGAAGTGAACAGTCTCTCCCTCATGTATATAATAAATACCAACCTGAAGGAATAATATACGAATTGATTTGGTGGAGTTACTGCCTAGCCTGACAGTAAATAAGAAATACAAGTTTCTCCAACTAAATATGTGATAGGTATTCAAAAACATTATACTTAATAGGAAAGATAAAATTTAAAAAATATAAAACAAATTGGAAAAAGGTTGATATGATATCACATGTTAGGCCTTTGAAAAGCTTCAAGGTTTAGAGGTTAAATAGGGGAGGACATATTGTGATTTTTCCCACCAAAGAAAAAGTCTATGTGTGTGAAGAGAAGAAAAGAAATGGTAAAAATCATCCTCATAGATTATATAACTATGAATAAAACTCTTTTATCACAGGAGAAAGTGGTGGTTAGAAGGTTATGGGACACAATCTCTAAAAAAATTGACTGATTTCATTAACCAAATTTGGGAGAGACTATTATAATATTCATTGGAATTCTATATGATAATTAAGTGTTGACCTGCCATTTCATTTTTTACCTTTAAAAATATGTTGAAAAAATAAAACAAATGTGGGTGGTTTTGGGATCTCATAATTGTTTTGAGTAAAGGGTGGTTTCCATGTTTTGATGCAAGGGAAGTTAATATCACAACCAAGACAAGTTAATTTCATAGGAATATAGTTTCCAAAATTATTTAACACTATTGGTGAAAATATTGTAGGGTTTCTAAGGCTAGATAAAATATCCCTAATCATCAATGCATAGACTCCTTGCCATGAATGAAGTTTGGGAATAGGTTCCAAATTTAGTGGATGAATTAGATGATTTTTAAATTGTAGGAGTTACAATGTTTGAATTATTAAGTTATAGTGCCAATGTCATTGTTCAATAATAAATATAACAAACCATATACGAATTGTTGGTGATAAGACAAAATAATTTCTTACAACAATGTCGATATCTTATGGTTTTATTTCAATCGATATGAAAATTCCAACGCTTGATTAATTCCTTGAAATATATTTACAAAAAATACTCAATTAGTTTGTAAAGAGAAAAATAATGAATACTTTTTTATGTTCATGAGGTATTAGTGAAATTAGATTTTTTTTAATTAGTTGATAATCATGAAAAAATTAGAATCTATTCATATTTAATTGCACAACCAAGTAAATGTGTGATAATGTCACAACTATGTGACAAAAAAAATGAGAGTAACTATGTATGTAACATAAAAACAAACCGGAACAAATGGTATTTGTTTTCGGTGGGGGAACAATGGTGATCGAGGAGGGTTTGAAATCTTTCTCTGAAACAACCGATTGCAGTGTTGAGATTGAAGGACACGTTTTAGTGGCTCGACATCCTGTTCGGAAACCTTTGGAATTCGGCCGATGGATCGCAAGATCTGCCGGTCTTGTCAGTAAAATGAGCCTGCACGAAAACGGTGAGTAGAGGTTGACACATGCAACAGTTCTCAGGGTTGGACGGGCCATCTACTATGGCGTCGAAGACAGAAACAAGCTAGAGCAGGTCGAGATTGTGTGAGACATCCCTCTCTCTCAACAAGAGACATCTAGTGGCAAGAAGTAGTGTTGGAGACCCGGGAAAGCCTTCGAAAGTCTGCCTGCCTCTGCGAGCTACAGGTTTCATCCCATTATTAGAGCAGTAGCACAGGCTGTAGGATATGTTGTGGGAACCTCTACAAACGATCTAGCTCTCAACGGATGCAGCAATGGAAACAACGATGAAGTTTTCAAGAAAGCGATGGTGAGGGTTTCTGCAACCACCATATTTGTGTCAGTTCAGACAAATGGTCAAGGGATCTATGGTGTTAATAGCACTGGAGTCGGCAACCTATATGATCTAGAGGTAAGGAATAGCAAGCCCTTCTTATTATTTAAACACAATCCTGAGTCTGGCCCCGCTGTTCATGCATGGGCATTGTTCGGATCTGGGTCAACCTATCATGCCAAGGAAGGTGAAAAAACCCTCAGATAGGCAAACGATCTAATAAATCTGGTACACAGAGTACTAATCTGCCCACCGAAAGTTCAGATCTGGGGGAAACTAAGCACCGAAATAACACCCTGTCCTGATCCAAAAGCCCAAAACGTAGAAGAGCGTTTGAAAGGAAACTTGAATAGTGAAGATCTAGCGGTATGGAATAGGACATCCTGGACAACAGATCAAGGCCTTCCACAGTCGAACACATACCCTACAGTGACGAATCTTACACAGATCTTCATCAAAACACCGACAGGAAGGCATTATTGTCGAAGGCTCTGGAAGGGCAACAGGATCCAAGATCTGAGGCTCCAAGTACAGAGACTCATTGGCATACCAATGCATTGGAAAAACCTGATCTTCATGGGATATAGATTATAGGACAATCATACCCTCCAGGATTACAAGATAACAACGGACTCGACCATCATTATTAATCTCCGTCTACAGGGTGGATGTCCTGAAACCAGCTCAAAGAACACAGGCACTTTCAAGGACTCAGTTAAGGGTAAAGGGAAAATACAGTCCAATCCTACAATTGCCTCTGAACTCCCTGGGCCATACATCGTAGAACAAAAACCTGAGAACCCTGCTCTTACCATTGCAATACCTGAGGTAAATACTATATACTTAGCTCTATGTTCCCACGCAGTCATCTGCAGATTTAATGGTTTTTGGCCTAGATTTGACATTCTGCACCAATGGATACACACCACATGGACAACAAACTATGAAATTTACTTATGCCCCAAAGGATTTTTTATAGTAAGATTCAGTTCTGAACAAGAAAAGGAACACATCCTCAACCAATGGCCATGGTTCTGAGGCAGTGTTGGGCTCTTCATCACTCCATGGTTTCTAGATTTCGATGCCAACACAATGGTGGTATCAAATATGCCAGTATGGGTTAGGCTGCATAATGTCCCTATACACTTCTTGCACCATAAGGTTCTAATTGCTATAGGAAACACCTTGGGAAAATTTATAAAAACCGATGGAGACAGAATCATAAAGGGAATCTTTACTTTCACCAGAATTTGTGTCAAAGTAGATCTCAGCGAGGGACTACCAGAAAGTATAACACTGAACTTCAACAACACACAGTGGATACAACCCTTGGATTACGAAAACACAATGTTCTGATGCTGCAAATGTTTACAAACATGCCACTTGCACAGTGCATGTCCACAGGCAAGAAGCACCCACAAATGGAACAAGCAGCAATAGAGGAAGACTAAAGGATGGCAACATACAGAGCCATTAGTAACGAAAGTAGATATAGCAGAGGCTATAGAATACATTTCAGAAGAGGATGAACAAATAATTCAGGACAACACACTAAAAGAAGAGGAAGACCCCAGTAAATCTTTGCAGCAACAAAGCTCCCAGCTAACAGGAAAGGAAACATCCAGTAATAAGAGAACTCACGGGTCAGAAGGATCCAAGTCAGACAAGGACTCTCCCACAACTATAACAGAAAATTAGCTATCCAGGTCATCCCCATTTTGGTATCAAAGCCATATCTCATTCCTTAGCAAGATATCCCAGACGAAATACATTCTATAGACAGAATCTGAAGAAAGCCAGGAAGCCTTCGAAAAGCATCTTTGTTTTACATTGTGCTGAGTAGATAAAAGCCCCTTCAGTTATTTTCTGGAATATTTTGTATCAGTCTACTATGGCCAACTTCTTGAGATCCTTTTCTACCATTGATAAAAGATCAATATCTGAAGTAGGAAATAGATCACTTGATTCAGAAGTGACTGAACATGAGAAAGTCAAGGACCCTAAAAATTGGAATCCGCCTGCATTGAATAAAAAAGAAATCTATTCAGTCCCCGTCTTGTTTAAACTGTCAAAGAAATACTATTTCAAAGAAGTTGAGTTAAAAGTCAGAATCAAAGGTCCGTCTGTGCAAATAGTAGGATTAAATTTATTTTCAGAAGATGAAATCAAAAAGTTTAGAAAGTATGCTGTTGAAGGGAGATTTTTCTATTTACATTTTGGAGCAATTAGAATTGGTTTAGCTCCATTGTTCAGACATGGGTTGAACACTCCTTGTATAGAAGAACTATTTGACACAAGGCATAATACATATGATCATGCCCGGATAGGAACCATAATGGGTAATTTGTCATCAGGATGCCAGCATGGAACTATCTACCCTGATTATGCTATCAGTTTAACAGATGTTCATCTTAAGGACTGTTGGAAAGCCTTGATAGGAGTACAAGGACTATCCATGGTAGATGATAGTGAATTTCTGTCTGTAATAGTTCAAACATCTTTCCGGTTAACCAACACGGTGCATCTGAAATTGAAACAGCCGGTGTTAAAGGATTGTGTCATAGTAGGGGTAGGAAATGCACAAATTGAAGGTGTGCATTATGATAAAGAATCATTACCCAGTGACTGGTATGTTCAATACAAATCTTTGGCCGTAGACAATGCAAATAGTATGATTAAGAGGATGTCTATCGCAGATGGTTGTGTTAAGATAATTCCAAATCCCAACCAGCCTAGAATTCTGAGGCCAATAATCTTGCCAGAAAAGCATGTATTGCCAGTTGAAGAACCAATCCATCAGAGTGGAAGAAGGTCTTTTTATATACAAATTTCCATACTTGAAGAAGTTTCCACTAGTACACCTCGGTCTGACAATCAGTTGTATATACCTGAGGAAAAGCCATTCTTTGCAGTAAATAAGATGTTTAGGACTCATGTAAATACTTATCCACCTATTGAAGAATTTCAGTTTGCTAATAAAAGATATGTAAAAGGAGGAAAATGGCCACCCAAGACAAAGTTCTGTGTTTCCTCATCCCAAGGTAGGCAGCCAACTACAAGAGCAGATTGTGCTCCATTACTGGAACATAACTCTCAGAACCCAAACGATATGGATCAAGTTTATCAAGTAGGAAACTATTTGACTACTTGGTGTTCACATGCAGAGGATGTTCTAGATGATCTAGGACAACAAGCCGATTTGATTAATGCAAATCTTAAGTTGCTATATGATGAGCAACAGACAGAAAAAAGAGAAAGGGAGGAGAGGAGAAAAAGAAGGCCAAGCAAATTCCTAAATTTCATGTAGATATGTCTGCACCCAATTTTTTGGATTTAGAAGAAGAAGAAGAACCAGATAGAAGAGAAACAGTTGCTTCTAGTGTAGGTGAAGGGACTTCTAGAGACACTGGGAAATTAACCAGTGAGACAAAATCAACAAAATCATTTAAAGTTGATAAACCTTTCGAGTCCAAAAAGGAAGTCATGACATTAGAGCAAGCTACATCTAGATTCCCATCCTTTATCTTACCGTCTATAAAAAATCAGAACAAAGCTCATGTTCTGAAAGAAGTCAGTAAATATCCTAGAATCGAAGAAGATCTATTTGTAGCAAATACTAGTGGCTATGTATTAGATCTTGATAATTCTTCAAATCCAGGAGAATCTATCAGAATCTGGATAGGAGCATTGTACCAGATGCAGGTCACCACAAAGTTGGATAATATATCCATTATGATTCTAGCTGAAAAAAGAATGACTGGAATTGTTTATGACTGGTGGATGGGACCATCAGATGAAGAGAGAAGAGCAGTCATGGAAGCTGGACTGTCCACACTGGAAATATTGTTGAAAACACAATTTGTGCCAGAACCAGTAGATGAGAAAAAGAAAATTATAACAGATCTTAGCCGCATGGAACTAAAAGATCTAAAATATTTAGATCAGTTTAGTAAAGATTATATGGCTAAGGTATTCAAAGCTAGTCTCACCAATGACCTTGCTCAAAAAATTTCTTTTCTGTCCAAACTACCAGGCAATTTGGGAGATCTTATAATGAAAGATCTAGAAATGCAATTGAAAAGTCTAGATCAAATTTATTGGGTTGATCTTCTGTTTAGAGTTTCAGAAAAAGTCAAATATTTATGTTGGCAGAAGAAAGCACATGACATCACTCCAAGCTCGGATGTCTGCAGAGTCATGCTACCATGGACGCCTTTCAAAAGAAAGAAAACAAAAAGGTATGGTAGATTCAAGCCCAAAAGAATATCAAACCCAAAGAAGCCTTTCAAAAGATTTAAGTTTTTGAAAAAAAGAACATAGCCACGAAACAACAACTGTTGTTTCATCTGCAAAAAGGAAGGACACTTTGCAAGAAAGTGCCCACAGAAGTCATCTAGCAAACTTAAAGCATGTGTAGATATTCAAGAATTCCAAGATGACTGGTTAGTTGTAGAGTCAGATGATGAAATTTCAGATGTATATATTCTTACTGAAGTTTCAGATGTTGAGAAAATAATGTACAGAAAATGAATGTATTTCTATCTTGTACAGATAGTGAATTTTCTAGTCAACAACATTATAGTGATGAAGAAAGTTATTCAGACACTGAATTAACAAGTGAGACAGAAGATGATTCAGATGACGACACTGAAAATGCAATATTAGTCACAACAGACAAAGGTAAGTGCTCAGTATCACCTTTGCCTCAATTTAATTTGTTCTATCCATAAGAAAAAATAACAACAACTTCAACCAGTTTGCCACAGCCAGAGGTTAGCCAAAAAGAACAAAAAACATTGTTGAAAAAGATTGTCAAAACTGATAGTCTTATTTATATTCCAGTTCAAGTGCAAGTAAAAAATGAATGGATCTCAGTAGATGCATTTGTTGATACTAGAGGCTCTAACAATTTAGCAAGACCATCTTTTTTCAAACCTCTGTGGAAACCTTTAAAAAACATACTGATTTCAGAAACCATTGGAGGATCTGTCAGCCTCACACATTACGTCGACAATGTTTCTTTAAAAGTTGGGGGCAGTATTATAAAAATTTCAGCAATTCAGCATTACGATCCTCAGCAAGCCTAATGTTGGGAATGCCATTTATAAACTCTGTGCTACCTGTTACAATCAGCTAGGGTAAGCTGATTATTAATCTGAAAAAGAAAGCAATCTCTATACCTAGATTGTCTCTTGCAAATTCAGAAGCTAGGTATGAGAATAGTAGAAAGAGATTAGAAACTAGAAGGTCATCAAAAGATTCAGATGATTGTCAAGAAGTTTTGCAAATCTATGAGGCCAGAGCAGAAAAAAAGTCAAAAAAACTGGCATGTATTAATCCCAGCTGGTCGATAGAATAGCAGGATATCCATCAAAGACTTCTAAAGAGTTGCTCAGACAACCCACAACAATTTTTGGAAACCGAGAGTCCGATGCAAGAGATTGTCACCTTACATGACAATGGAGTAAAAGGTAAGTTGATTCCATGTACACCAGCTGATGAGCAAGAAATAAAGAATCAGATTCAGGAACTACTAAAAATGTAGCTTATTGAGCCAAGTGAATCTCATTATGCTTGTTCTGCATTTCTAGTAAGAAATCATTCTGAGATTGTAAGAGGAAAACCGAGGATGGTTATAAATTATAAACCCCTTAATGCCATAACTCAAAATTTTAATTATCCATTGCCAAGGCCAGAAACAATTATGCAAAAGATTCAGCATAGTAAGGTGTTCAAAAAATTTGATATGAAGTTAGGATATTATCAAATCCAGATCCAGCTAGAACAACGACACAAAACCGCATTCATCTGTCCAGCAGGTTTCTTTCAGTGGAAAGTTGTTCCGTTTGGCCTAAAAAATGCCCCAGCATTTTTCCAAAGGATAATGGACTATATTTTTGCAAAATATGATTTTATTGTCACATACATAGATGATATATTAATTCATAGCCCAGATGTACATACGCATTTAGAGCATTTAGAAATTTTTCCTAAGGAGGTCAAACAACATGGGATTGTTCTGTCAGAAAGAAAAATTTCCTTGTTTCAGGATAGTATTGATTTCTTGGGGATTAATGTTGCTAATGGTGCTATTCAGATGCAACCCCATGCGTTAACCAAATTAACACAATTTCCTGATGAATTGAAGGACACAAAGACAATTCAAAGATTTTTGGGGGTGGTAAATTATCTTCACAAATATATTCCAAATTTGTCAGAGAAAACAGCCCCTATCAGAAGACACATCAATCAAGGATGGTCTCAGGAAGCAACTGACGCAATAAAAAGTGGAGGATGGCAGAAGGTGGAAAGAAAGAAAGGGAGAAAATTATAACTATTTCATTCATTATTTTTTAATGGTTTCTATGAAAATCGGAACAACTCTTTCGCATATGCTCTTTAGCATCTACAAAATGTAATTTTGTCTTATGAATAAAATTACGTTTTTTTTTCCACCGGTTCAAAAAAAAAAAACCCAAGATAAATCTATCTTATTTGATCTTATTTTTTGATAAAGATGGATCAAATTTCTTAAGGTGGATTTTTTTCTAAATTTTTTAATAGAAAGAAATTAATACATCATATAGAATTAGGTGATATTATTATACATCGTCCCTGTTGGGTTATGTTATATTCTTTCCATGACTAGCCCATGTAGTTAACTAGGGGTTAGAGAGGGGGCGGAGCCCCCCCTTCGTTGCGCCGATTGTGTAGCAAGGGGGTCACAGGGGGTTTGAGGGGTGCAGGTAATCCCCCTCTATGGTGTTGGGAGGACCTACCTATGGTTTTGTGCATTATTTTCACACATGGTTTTGGACGCGATGGTTTTTGGTCCATTTTATTGGATGCTTTGGCATGTATAAATATGTATTCTAACATTGAAAGGAACATAATGAAACATCAAGCTAGTAGTCTTGGTTTTGGGATCCAGTGGAAAATATCTGTGTATATGTGTTTTATGTGTTATGCTCTTGCATTGTTTATTTTCTGTGTTTTAGAATTCGTATGCAGGTAATTTTTGCATGGGGTTAAAACCTACATTTGGTATCAAAGTTGTTTTGGCTTCAAGGGGACGCCTTTGTTACTGAGGGGTTTCGCTCGGGCATGTGGTAGACCCTGTTCAATGGGATATCTGTGAGATCGATTCTGGTGGTGAAAGAATATGGTGAGTAGTGGAAAGATAGAGATCGAGAAATTTAATGATCAATGTTTTGAGTTGTGGAAACTCAATATGGAGGATTTATTGGTGGATAAAGATAGATCCGGGTATTAAACCAATGGGAGTGTCCGATGAAGAATGACAGAAGTTAGATCGGAAGGCAAAGAGCACAATACGATTGTGTGTCTCAGATTCAGTATTGCTGAATGTATTAGGGGAAGCTATGGCTAAGGTTTTGTGGGACAAGTTAGGGACTTTGTACCAATCTAAGTCTCTGGTGAATAAACTATTCCTGTGGAAAAAGCTATATAACCTGAGGATGAAATACAGAGACTTGGTGACAGAGCATCTGAACACATTTAATACTGTAGTAAGTCAGTTATTATTTGTTGATATCAAAATTTTAGATGAAGATAAGTGCATTAGTTTGTTGTGTTCTCTACCCGATTCGTGGGATATTCCGGTTATTGCAATAGGTAGTAATGCAACTGCCCTGAAGTTTGATTAGATAGTCTCATCCTTGCTGATGGAGGAGATGACACAGAAAAATATGGAGAGCGAGAATGGTGATGCCTTGTCTATATGAGGACGGTCCCAAAATAGAAATAAAAATAAGTCATCGAGTGGGAGATGTAAATCTAGAGGGAGATCTAAATCTCCAAGAAAACCTGTAAAGGTAGTGTGCTAAAAATGTAGAAAGGAAGGGCACTACAAAAGGGACTGTAAACCTAAAGCTCCTGACAAAGGAAATGGATATGATCATGCTCCTTCTGCAGAGGCGAAAACCACCTTAGATGAAGGTGGGGATGTGTACTTGGCTTCTTCAAGTACACTTGTAGATCATGAGGCATGGTTAGGTGCATCCTTTCACTTCACACCCCATAGAGAGTGGTTCTGCGAGTATGAGAAATATAATGGTGGTGATGTCTTCTTGGGGGATGTCAGGAAGGCTAGAATCATTGGTCGCGGAAAATTAAAGTTGAAGTTGCAAGGTGGAAGGGTTAGAACACTTCCGGGTGTTCTGCATATTCCTGCATTAGCCAGAAATCTGGTTTTCGTAAGCAAGCTAGATGATGCAGGTGTAAAAACAGTTTTCGCGAAGCATACCTGCAAGATGGTTCGGGGGGCATTAGTATTGATGCGCGGAGTTTGGATTGAAACTCTGTACAAGCTACAAGGTAGCACTGTTGTTGATGGGTGCAACAGTTCCGTGGTTCTTGAAAGTGGAGCAAAAAATATAGTGGTCTCTGGAGAGAAGACCATGTTGTGGCATCAAAGGCTTGAACATATTGGAGAGAAGGGCCTTCGAATATTTCAGGGTAAATGTATGGTAGAAGGTATGAGTAATAGCTCTCTAGATTATGATTTCTGTGAAAATTGTGTATATGGGAAGCAGAATCGGGTGAGTTTCCCCTCTGGTGGTAAGAGGGTGAAATAGATATTAGAGCTTGTGCACAACAATGTGTTTGGACCTGTGAAGGTTCCATCACTGGGTAAGTCTGTATACTATGTATCATTTATATATGACTTCTCAAGGAATACATGGATATATTTCCTTAAGAAGAAATCTAAAGCCTTTAACAGGTTTAAAGAATTTAAGGCTCTGGTGGAAAACCAGACAGAGAAGAAGATAAAGGTGCTGAGGACAGATAATGGTGGAGAGTTTTCCAGTAAGGAATTTGAAGAATTCTATAAGAAGTGTGGTATAGCATGACAGAAGACTACTCCATATACACCTCAGTAAAATGGAGTTGCAGAAAGAATGAACAAGATGTTGATGGAAAGGGCAAGAAGCATGCTCAGTGGTGTCGGGTTAGGACAAGAATTTTGGGCAGAGGTGGTGGAGATTGCATGTTACCTAGTCAATAGATCACCTTCATTAGCGTTGGAGGATAAGACTCCACAAGAGGTATGCACTGGTAAGAAACCCTCTCTTTCACATCTAAGGGTATTTGGATGTGATTCATATGTACATGTTCCAAAGGAGAAACGAACCAAGTTGGATAGTAAATCTGAAAAGTGCATCTTTATTAGGTATAAGGATGGTTTAAAGGGTTATAAGCTTTGGAACCCAGTAACAAGGAAGGTTGTGTATAGCCGAGATGTGGTGTTCAGAGAGGTAAAAGATGCTATTAAACATGAATTCCAACCAAAGGAACCTGAGAAGATAGAGTTTTAGCTGAAGGAGGAAGAAACAAACTCTACAATAGAGGAGGAATTAGAAGATGAAAAGCCACAAACTCCGGGTGTGAGAAAGTTAGTTCGAGAAAGAAGGCAGTCAGAAAGGTATAGTCCATCTGCTTTCTATTCAAATTTTGCTTTATCTATTATTGATGATGATCCCAGAACTGTGAAGGAAGCAGTAGAATCAGAGGATGGCAATCTCCAAAAAGAGGCCATGGTTGATGAAATGGCATCCTTGCCCAAAAATGAGGCATGGGATCTGGTGGAGTTTCTGGCTGCAAAGAAACCCATTGGCAGAAAATGGGTGTTCAAGAAGAAGACAAATGCAGAAGGAAAGGTGGAGAAATACAAAGCTCGGTTGGTAGCAAAAGGTTATTCCCAAGTGTCGGGAATTGATTTTGGTGATATTTTTTCTCCTGTTGCCAAGGTAGCTTCTATTAGATTACTTCTATATGTTGCTATTGCTTTTGATTTTGAGATAGAACAGATGGATGCGAAGACAACATTTCTTCACGGGTATTTGGAAGAGGAAATCTACATGAAGCAGCCTAAAGGCTTTGCGGTGAAGGGTAAGAAAGAACTAGTATGCAAGTTAAGGAAGTCTCTGTATGGGTTAAAACAATCGCCAAGGATGTGGTATAATAAATTTGATATATTTATACAAGGAATTGGCTTCACCTGAAGCAAAGAAGATAACTGTGTGTATTTTAAATTAATTGGTTACCATGTTATTTATTTGGTTTTGTATGTGGATGATATGTTGCTGGTTGGAAATGATAAAGAAATTATCCAGGATTTGAAGACCCAATTTTACTCCAAATTCGTCATGAAAGATCTTGGTGCTGCAAATGACATTTTGGGCATGGAAATTAAAAGAGATCAGACATAGAGGAAGCTCTGGTTAAACCAGAGGAAGTATCTGGTTAAACCAGAGGAAGTATGTCGAGACAATATTTCAGAGATTTAATATGCAAGATAGAAAATCAGTGAAGGTTCCTATTCCTGTAGGTGTGAGTTTATCTACTGAACAATGTCCCAAGAGACAAGAATCGGAAGAGGACATGTCCCATGTTACATATGCAAGTGCAGTCGGTAGCCTGATGTATGCGATGGTCTGTACTAGACCAGGTAATGCACATGCAGTGGGAGTATTGACTAGGTTTATGTCAAAATCAGGGAAGGAGCACTGGACAGCGGTGAAGTGGGTTTTTAGGTATTTGCGTGGCACTAGTGATTATGTTTTGTGCTAACAAGGAAGACCAGTATTGGACAAAGTGTTGGATATTCTTGGCTTTGTTGATGTAGACTAAGCTGGAGATCAGGATCAAAGAAGATCTACAAATATCTAGAAGTGGGTATGTATTTAACCTATTTGGAGGTGTAGTCAGTTGGCTGAGTAAGAAACAATCTGTAGTGGCACTATCAACTATAGAGGTAGAATACATGGCAGCCACTCATGCAAGAAAGGAAGCAGTTTGGTTGCAAAGATTGTGTTCAAGTATGGGGTTAGTACAGGGAGCTATAAGGATAGACTGTGATAGCCAAAGTGCAATTTTCTTGGCAAAGGACCCTGCATATCATGCAAAGAAAAACCACATTGATGTTCGGTATCACTTTGTGAGGGATGTGATAGAAGACAGAAAGGTGTTGTTGGTAAAGGTGGACACTTTGAAGAATACTGCAAATGCATTGACAAAATACGTGAGCTCTGAGAAGTTCTCTTGGTGTAGAGAAACAATGGGCATTTCAGGGCTTATCAATTTACACTTCATAAAAAATGTAATTTACATGAAGACATTTATTTGAAACCACTTCGATTTGTAAAAAACCATTTTTACATAGTTATTGAAGTAATTAACTTTGTAGTTTTAGTTCAATACCTCAACCCACATAGCCACTTGTACATGAAACAAATTCTTATTGTTTCCTTATTTTAACTTAATTCCATTGTAAAATTTTATCTTCCAATTAGTTATATACAATATAGGCCATTCAAAACATAGATTGAATATTCTTAACAACAATAATTATTTAAATTTATTTTTGTAAAAAGAATCATTTACCTTATAAAGAATAAATGAAGGATTTGAAGTATGTATATGGTTCAATTGAAATCCTAACTTCAAATCAAGTTCCAATAAGTTACCTACATGACTAATAATTAAGGATTACTTATGAGGTTTTTTTTCTCCAATGGTAAAAGGTGTGGCATGACCACCTTAGATATTCCTATGGAGAATATTCATTGGTCAATAATGATGCATATTCCTCTTGAGATCCACATAGAAACATTCCTCTAGCTTACCAAATTCCTTTGCATGTCCTAACAACACATAAAAATTGTGAAGCTTTGAGGATTTCCAATTAAGGATCTTTCCAATAGTAAGTAATACACATGAACTAGGAAATTTTGCATTATCTTAAGAATTGTACCAACCCCCCTTCTCCCAACATTTCATCAATTCTCCTCAAATAAAAAGTGAGATTTGTCAGGTAGTCTTAAAAAACACATTCCCAACAATCCCAGAAAAGGAGCTAATTTTCCTCCACATTTGAGTGGACCAAATTCAACTCTCAATGGGCCATCCTCAAAGAAAACATTCCCAACAACCCCACCAACAAAAGGTTAATTTTCCTGCATTTTTGAGTTCACCAACTTCAACTATTAACTCAGTCATCCTAAACCACTACATAAGAGCATACCTTTCATTCCATGTCATTTTTCTTGTAGTTTTTGGTATATTCATAATGCTGAGGAAATCTGAAAACTGAATTTGTTAGAAATTACTTTGATTGAGAGATGCCTCGTTCTCCATATCCTATCCCTTTGCTGATAATCTAAGCTAGCTTATTCCATCTACTTTATATTTAATAAATATCTAAATATTGATCAGAGCCTATATGAAAAACTATATATAATAATGAAAAAAAAATTCTATCATATTTTAGGCTTGTCCCAATAGATAATTATGGAATCCTACCCTCTTCTTGAGCTTTTGAAGTTGTACAATAAACGTGGAGTCTTCACTCTATGAACTTGTGACACATCACATCCATTCATGGGATGTTAAAAAACATTTCTATTTTCAACAAATATAAATAAATATCTCCCAAATACTTCTTTTCAACCGTCCTAAACCATATTTCCAATTAAAAAAAATGCCTATTTTAACTAGATATTGATTTTTATACTACATAATAGATATAAAACCCTCTCTACCTCACATTCCCATGTTAGGAATTATGGTTATACTAACAGGGGTGATGAATTAGTATAATGGTCAATTTAACCAATTTCACAATTTATCATAACTAAAAATAGAAGAGTGCATAAGATAATCATCACAAAAACACATGATAACAATAAATGTGCATGGAAACCCTTGCACAAGAAAACCAAAAATATTTTTATCTTCTTCTTCAATATTTGATTATCATAATTTTCTAGTGCTAGCTAGAAAGAAACTTCGACCCGTTGAAATATGCGAGCACCAACTTGCTACAAGCTTCAACCTGATGGAGGCTGCCACCTACTTAGTCAATCTGTAGGTACCAAATTGCTAGAGGCACCAACCCCCTAACATTTTTTGCAAGAACCAAGCCTCGAAAGAAAAATGGAACTTCCTTTCATATTATTTTCAAACTAGATCCACAAGTCTACAAAAACATACTTTCGCCTTTCTTGATCTTTGAAAATTCTTCTCTGTTCGTGAACACACTAATATTTTTATTATTTTTATTCATATCAAAAACACATCCTTGCAATAGAAGCTAGTCATCATCATAATTAAAACTTCATCAACAAATATTTCACTACTCATAATTTAACTGGACAACATACTTCATGATTGAATTAATTATAATAGACTACACCATAGATAACGCCCTTTACAAGCTTAGCTTTATTGACAAAAACAAACAAGCTTCATGTCACTACTCATCTTATTCACTTTTTATCTCAAAATACAATGCCCTATCTCAAGATCAAACCTTTCATTATACTCTTTCACACAATGGCCTTTTAGGTCAATCCTAGACAATAAAGTTTCCTCAACAAATTCGATTATGTCACTTCGAATTATAAATAAGAAAGCAAGAAAAATTCATGGGCTATTCTTCTTTTATTTCATTTTAATCTCACTTCAACCATGTGCAATAGATAAAACTTTGTTCCTATGTAGAGATGATGAATTTAGATGTGATCCCAATGTAATAATAAATTCAACACATATATCTCAACTAAAAAGTAATATGAAACTTCCACTATGCAAAATAAAATGGATTTGGCCTTGCAATTTCCCAGAACAACAAAAGGAATAGTAAAAGTAAAATAAAACCATAACTTTGGTTCTCGACTTTGTTACATATCTATGTTGTTTAACTTCACATAAATTCAGTTCTTTGTCTTGCACACGCTCAACACATGATACATATCTTTGTGTTATGTCATTCTAACTCACACCACTTCATACTTCATTGACACACTCCATCGACAAGTTCTCACATTAGATATTTTGTTCCACCCAAGAAAACACATACCCACAACACACATTGTGTTTCCTAGAAACACACTTCAAAGATTACATGAACTATATTCAATAATCATCGATGGTTTAATTCAATCTATCCATAGAAAAATAAACTCACATGATACTAATAAAAGGAAGAAGTAGATCCAAATGAGAACTAAACCTTATGCTCTTTCTAGAGTAACCATCCAATTGATCTATGCATTTCACACATTAGATATATATGCCTTGCATCAATTCAAAATATATGCACCTTAATTGTTCTATGAGAATAAACACACCATCACACCGATTTGAACTTTTCGCAATGCACTCCATCGCACAATTAAGATATCTACACATTTTTACCTAATCAAAACAATTAAACGGCATGCATATATAGTTCAAACTAGTAGATATTAGAATGTGAAATATGTGCTTATACATGGAAAGTTGAAGAAATGGAAATCTTAAGCTAATGCTTCTAGTTGACTACAACTAGCTTTGTACTTCAAAAACTATATTCCTAATGCAATACTCAACTCATTATTTAAACAATATAGCTATGGCAAAGCATCCTTGAATAGAGGGCTTCTTTCCCTCCAAAAACACTAGAAAGTAGGATCTTGCTCCTTGATTGACCTCACAACTACAAGGAGTAATGATTGCTTAAGGTGGTCACATTTGGTCATCCTACACTAGGGGAAAGGTCCCATAATTTTCTCTTGACTAGAATCCCTCGTGATCTGTACCAAATATCCTCAATATCTACATAATAACCACATTAGGTGCATAAAGTATGATAAACATCTCTAACCTTCAAAAGAGCTTATTACATATAACATATACATTTTTGAGTACATAAGGAGATATTTAATGTGCATAGGAAAGGTGAGATGAGATTTATATTATACCTAATTGGGAGGCCTATCCTATCCCTCTACTGAAATTTTTTCTAATCATCTAACTAACATATTCATCTTATTTTTCTATTTTTCTTCTCTTATCCCTCTGATGATTTACGTAATGTTCCATGTAGTGTTGAAGATGGTTTTCCTTACTTGATAAAAACATGCACAAGCCTCAATTTCCTACCATTCCTTTATTCTTCCTCCATTCTTTGATATTCTTGAAGTCCCATTAGAAAATAAGGTCTAAACATGATCCCTATCTGCTAGATTTCAAGTTTCTAAATCATTCACTTATAAAAGGATTTTCTTGCTAGTGCAACTTGTAATATGTCAAGGGAGTGATGTTCCATGATTTTCATGTTGTAGGGCAGTTTATGCCATCTCCTTTAGTATGTGTGGGAAATTTCTTCTCCTAAGAGTCTCAAGGTATCCTCAAAATGGAGGATGGTTTCCTCCTACCTTTGATTCTAAATTGCTACCCCCTAAGGATCATCTGCTAGAAGTGTGTGGTCGGTGATGAGGAAATGTGGGAAAGGATGTTCTGGTCTGATCAAGAGTGGTTATTCCATATTCATGTGGATCAAGGCATGGAGTTGGGTTACACTTTTTTGGTGAAATCAAGGTGCATTTTGCTAAAAAACAGATGCTCAATCGATCAATTTTAAGTACTTAATCGAGTTGTTGAGGCACTTGAAAATTTTTTGATCGAGTATTTAAGCAAATTCTCGATTGAGTTATTTTCTAACCTAATTTAATGTCTCAATCGAGATTTATAGATCAATTGAGCCCTTGAGACGTATGATTCACCACTAATACCATTAATAAAAGTTGGTAAGGACGCTGGAAGGTTAGCTTTTTAATGGCTCGATCGAGCTGCTGTTTAACAACATATGCTACTCAATTCACGGTTACTTTAAAGCTTAATTGAGCAATTTGAATTTTCAATTTAAGCACTCGATCGAGAAATTAAAGAAATTGATCGATCTCTTGAAGTCCTAAAAATTACCATTTCAGCAGCTCTGTTTCATATTTCTCAGCAACGCCATTTTGTACCCTATCAGATTTGGGGTAGAAATTGTCCTTAAGTGTTAGAGTTGATCACATTGGATTCCTGAAAGAATACTCTATCCAATGGCATACGAATTTGACACTTTTGAATTAATATGATATTTTTCATCTAATTTCTTTTTAACATACCACTTGAAATTTTTTTGGACAATTTCAAAGGGGCTGAATAAAAAATCAATAACATAAAATATACACAATGAAAAAATTCCAAAAAAATACCACTATCTTCATTTACGAGTCCTCTTCAAAAGGATACTCTTTTTTATTTCAATTTATTTAAACAGTTGAAAAAAAGATTACGTGGACATGTGTCTCCAAAATGCAATTGAAATATTACTTTGCCAACTTTGAAAAATGATAAAAAATATAATTTTGCATAAAACAATATTTTCTTAATATGAAAAACTTATTTCTCTTTGTGTAGATTTAATGGAAAATTGAGAGATTATATGACACTAAATTTTTTTGCAAAAAATATCATTAAAAAAAAACATAATTCTCCACATATATTCTTTTTACTCTAAATCAAAATTCATAATTCTTAAATGAATTTTGAGGGGTGTAGTTCAATAAAATAGGAAACGATAGAAATTTCGTCACCAAATTTGCCCCGAAAGTGTAATCCATCTTCATGCTTTCACCCATTTCTAATGTTCTCTTTACTTCTTCTACCCTTATTTCTTTATTCCTTATCCATGATGCTAAGGCCATCAGTTTTGCATCATTTGAGTAGAGATTTGTGTCCCACATTTTCATGTTAGGAAGCACCAAGTTGTGAATGTAAAATTTTGCAATCTTAGCCTTGTTCTCTATGCTACTCTTAAGGAAAAAGTCAATAAAATCTCTAACATTATGTAATTGGAGGGAGTTCATTTTTAAGTCAATAAGATATCTAACATTATGTAATTGGAGGGAGTTCATTTTTTCCACCGTTATAATTTATAATTGGCACCATTGATCTTTTAAAAACATGGAATAATAATTTTAGGGGTGCCTACATTTCACAACATCTAAAGAAATATGGGCCATGGTGCCCAAATTTGTTTCTAAAGTGTAACCAGGGTTTCCTTTGCCTATAGAAACCTCTGTGTTTCTTGTAATTGGTCCCTTATCTTTTTATTTTCCTTTTCCAAGTAGTCTCTTCTGTTGGCTTCATAAAATCTAAGGAGGGCCATCTCCTCTCTCATATTTTTCATCTCTTCTTCCATTTTTCCAACATAACGACTCCCTCAAGTTCTGTAATATGTTCCCATTTGTGGGTTCTATCATTTTCTTCCTCAATCTCAAAGAATAATACTAGCACTAAGTGAATATGGATCAATTTCCCTTCGTCAATCAAATAGTAGTAGGAAGAGGATCCTATTGGAACTTCCCGTGGCTCTATTGTATGTTCCTATAGCTTAGTTGCTTGGTTGTTTTCTTGTAGTTTTGTAGGCTAAGTACTTGGTTCTATTGGTTTTAGTTACAAATCCTCTCCCTTATGAGATTTTATTAATTTCTACCCTTTTTATTTTTAAGGAACTTCTTTCTTGGGGCTCAAAGACTGATTTTATTCATTTCTACCCTTTTTCTTTTTAAGGAACTTCTTTCTTGGGGCTGAAAGATTCTTTGATTGTTATTAGAGTGAGAAATAAAGAATTAAGTTTTCCAATACATCATATTCTATTACTCTTTCTTCTTCTAAAATAGATAGGAGTTTCTCTTGGTTTACCTACTTTAGGTTTTGTTTGAGTTGTTAACACTGCTAAAGTAGCAAAAACCCCATCCTCTAGATTTTATTCCCCTTGAGTTGTATTGGTTTCTACTATCTCCTTTTTCATGTTTTTAGTTTTCTTTCTTTATTACTCAATTTCTTTTTAGGCTCTACTAGCTCTATTCATAAATCACAAGGTATATGAATATGATTTCCACAATTACATGATCATCCACTTTTCTTTACTTGTATGATTTTTGGAGCAACATTTATAATGAAGAATGTGCTGGATGGAAACTCTTCTTTCCTTAGACACCTTCGTGATTGGATTTGGTTTCCTTTCTTTTCCATGCCACATATTCCCTACATCGCATCCCTCTTTGACTGTGTGACTCTTCCATGTAATCATACTGACAAACTTTCATTTGTACAAATCTCACTGTCTCATCCTCATGAATTACAATGGGTTTTAGGAAACAACTATTTTTCTTTGACATTATGATGTGCTGGCTTCGTTCATTGAAGAAAAGTTATCCACTTAGGTAGTTTAAAGAAAATATAATGAATAAGTTTACTCAAGATTTGTTCAAGACTACTGTTCAATATTATATTAATGCTACATGCTACTTTTGGAAATAAAAATATATTATTGTAAAATCATCCCATTCACATCAACTCAATTTCCAAAAATCTTTTGACATGCTCTTTAAAGTAAATTTTCCATGGGATTGAATTTTTTAAGATTATTTTACTATTTGTATATATCTTTTCCTAGTTTAAAAATGTTATGGTTTGAAGTTTGCTATCTTTTTTCATAAATATTAATCATTAAGGAGTTAAATCCATTTTTTTAAATAAGAATTCAATAATAAATAGAATTCCAGCCATTTTAAAATATTTAAACTTTCTTTTCTCTATTTTATGGTATTAATAAAATTAAAAACATTTCGTAATCTATTATTAAATAAATGTAACATCCATTCCATATTTATAATTTCAGTGTTAACCTTTCATACAAAACTACAATACAATCATAATAAATACAATTTCGTAAATGAAATCATATCAATTATTACGGAAAAGAATGATATGCCAAGTGTTTTTACGTTACATTATTTGTGATCTCTTATATATATATATAAAACATCATTTTAATTCTAAATTTTGTAAGTATTATCCCAAGTATTTTTTACTTTACATAATTTATGATATTTTATATATATGACACATAATCTTACTTCAATAACATAATTTATGATATTTTATATATATGACACATAATCTTACTTCAATATTATTTAAATATAAATATATTTTATCTTTAAATATATTTCAGATATTTTGAGTGAGAGTAGATGTAAGTTAACTCTAATCTAATAAACACAATTTAAGTAAATTGTTACCTTCCACCCAATAAGAATTGACATTATATTTTTTTAGAAAATATAGTTATATATATATATATATATTAAAGATAACTATTAAATATTCTTGGTACAAGAATTATTAACTCTATGGAAAATAAAATGAAGGTTTTTGAGTGTTAGCTTAGTTGTGAATGGAAAACTTGTTTCCAATTAGGTTCAATTTCTCAAAAGCCAGACAACCTATGTTTATGAATTTAGAAAACCATTAGACTAAGTAAGTTTCACCACTCCACTCCCATATAGGCTTTACTGGACAAGTTTGCATGATTAAAAAACTTGGTAAAGAAAAGTTTTTGGATCTAAATGAAATTGGTATCAGAGGGGTGGTAGAGGACTAGGAAATGGAAAGGTGGCATGGAAGGTCCCATTTCTAGAAAGGAAAGACCCTAAAATGTAATGTATAATGGAAATAAATCCAAGATAGGAGTTTCTCCAGCCAAGGGTGTGATAGGTCTTCAAAAACAATATAATATAAAGGTAATTAGGTAAGAGAAACTTTCAAAAATTGAAAACAAATTGCAAAAGGATTGATAGGATATCACATGTTAAGGCTTTGACAAGCTCCAAGGTTTATAGGATAAAGAGGGGAAGACAAGTTGTGATTTTTTCCACTGAAGAAAAAGACTATGTGTGTTAAGAGAAGAAAAGATAGGGTAAAACTTATTCTCATAGAATATATAACTATGAATCAAAATCTCTTCTCACAAGAGAAAGTGGTGGTTAGAAGGTTATGGGATGCAATCTATAAAAAAATTGAGTGAATTGATTAGCCAAATTTGGGAGAGACTATTAGAATATTCATTGGAATTATATATGCTAGTTGAGTATTGAATTTCCGTTTCATTTTGTACTCTAAAAATCATGTTGAAAATAAAATAAAAGTGATGGTGGTTTTGGGATCTCATAATTTTTTTGAGTAAAGGGTGGTTTTCATGTTTTTATGCAAGGGTAATTAATATTGAACAACCAATAAAAGTTAATTTCATAGGAATTGTAGAAATTTTGAATAATTTAACACATATTCAACAAAGATTATCTTGATCATGTACTATTGTGGAATACATACACAATACATAAGCTCCTCTACGTTGATCATCAATATAGCAGCATCAATAACAATAAAACATCAAGAGCATTCACACATTAACACAGTATGTAACCCGGGGAAAGCATCTCTCTAAAAACCCCAACTATCTGTATATTAATGATTGATACCATGTAACATTACAAAGTACAATGCTTATCAAAAGAAATCCAGTACCAACTCCACCTGTTACACACAATACAGCTAAGATCTGATCTCCAAATCTATTCCACTGCTTGCCTGCCTCCATTGCTCAATACCTGCTCAAGAATTAATGAGAATGGTTTACCAAACTCATATTTCACCTCCAAAGAATCACTCACACTGTGTTAGACGTGAGTAGAGGCTATAATACTGGGAAAATACATGAGCAAACTCATTGGCATACTCAATCCCTTGATTGTGCAAATCCTCATGCACAACTATAGTCACAACTGATCGCAATCTGATTCTCTAACACCTATCCCTGTTGAACTAAACATGCACTGACATGCAACTGAGTTAATTGATTTATTCTATAGTTGTATTATGAGTTAATAACTAGTTTAACAAGTCATCATTAGTCTATTTGTAGTTAGACTAACTACAACTAGTTTAACCAAGTCAAACTGAACACAACTCCATCAACTCCACAATCAACTCCACCAAACTCAACTGATTGAGTTCTAACTGAAGTCATGCATGCAACAACTCCAATGACTCATAAGAAAAGCGTACTTCCTTCTGACAGCTGCACGGGCCACATCTGTAGCTCAAACTGAAGTGCTCCAAGAGAATAAGATCAAGTTTATAGTCCAAATATTATTATGAGACAATAATATTCGACTTTTCTATTTTGGACAGCCAGTCTAAAAATAGAATTTGATCACTCCTACTATGATCACTCCTGTTGTGGTCACTCTACTGTGATCACTCCTACTGTGGTCACTCCTGCTATGATCATCCCTGCTGTGGTCCAAAAATAGAACTTGCGCCATAATTTGCTTGCGGGCCCACTTAGTGAAGGCGACTCTTTTCACTAAGCTCCATCATCTTGTTGCAATCTCAACACTCCCTCTCGACAAGATATGGATTATCATCAACCCCTATCCTGCCTCGGTGGTACTCGAATTTGCTCCTGGTGGGAGCCTTCGTCAGAATATCAGCATCCTGATCCTCCTTTGGAATGTATGAAAGCAACATGATCCTTCATTGCAGACAATCTCTGATATGATGGTACGTGATGTCCTTGCTGCCATATACTCGGACTCTTGAGCTCCCTGCCCAATTTTCATCCTCTTGTCTGTACCAAGATCCATATCCCTATGTGCCTCTCAAGTAGCGCGATACATGCTTTCTCACCTTCCAGAAGAGCTTAGTAGGCTTAACCATAGCTTGTGAAAGCTGGTTAATTGCATACCATATATCAGGTCGTGTATTCACCAAATACATCAGCGACCCCACCAACTTTCGATAAACAGTGGCATCCACTTCTTCTCCCGAAGTGGCATCTTCCTTCCTCCAACCTCCAGGAAGAGGAGTATCAACAAGCTTACATCCATGCATGTTGAACTTCTCCAGTATCTCCCGAGCATACATGCCCTAAGAAACAAACAGTCCACCACTGCGCTGCCATATTTCCAATCCTAGGAAATAGTGAAGGAGGCCCAAATCCTTCATCTCAAACTCTGTAGCAATGTCCTTCTTGCATGAAAATATCAACAACTCATCACCTGTTAGAATCAAATCATCAACATACAGTACAATGATAAGCAACTTACCCTCCACCACAATCTGGTATAGGTTAGGATCCGCCTCGCTCTTGGAGAATCCAAGTCCTGTGAAATAGCTGTCTATCCATGTGTACCAAGCACGTGGTGCTTGCTTCAACCCATAGATCGCTCTCTTGAGCCTGCACACATGCGACTCGCTGTTGAAGACCTCAAAGCCTTTGGGCTGCTCAATGTACACCTCCTCCTCAATGACTCCGTTGGGGAACGTAGTCTTCACATCCATTTGATGAATGTGCCATCCCATCTGCGCTAAGAGAGCAAGAATCGTTCGTATGGAAGAATACCTTGCGACAGGTGCAAAGGTCTCCTCATAATCAATCCCCTCTATCTGTGAAAAGCCTCGGGCAACAAATCTTGCCTTGTACTTCTCTACACTCCCGTCAACTGCCTGCTTAACTTTGTAGATGCATCTCGAATCCACCACTGATTTCCTTTCCGGTCTAGGAACAATCTCCCATGCACTGCTTCTGACAATAGAATCATACTCTTCCACCATGGCGTCTACCCATGTGGGATCCTCCACAGCTTCCTCGAAAGAGGATGGCTCAGTCACAACACACTTGCTCATAAGAGCCATGTATCCATTGTACTAATCAGGTGACTGTCTCTGCCTGCATTGGGCTGTAGGTGGTCCTACAACTTTCTCTGCATCTTGAGCCAGTCGCTCAGCTTCTGTCAAGCGCTTTTGCCCTCTTATGGTTGGCGCTGCATGAGTGGTCTCTTCCACTCCATGAACCTCGTCCTGTGGCTGATCCACATCTTGAAGCTCATCCTTAGGAACTAATAGCTCCTCATCTGCATGCAAGTGTAGCTCCCTCTCAAGCGAACACTTCATGGCTTTCTCTTCCTGAAATTTTATATCTCGTCGCACGACAGTTTTACCACTGTCTGGCAACAACACACAATAGTTGTGGGGCGTATCAGTGTACCCCACAAATATCCCAAACTCTACGGTTGGCTCCAAATTCTTCCTGGCATCCTTCGTCACATGCATGTAAATATTAGCACCAAAAATCCTCAAATGAGAAAGATCAGGCTTCTTACCAAAATAAGCCTCCTCGGGTGTACTCATGCCATGTATCCTATGAGGACAACGGTTCTGCACATAAACTACTGTATTGCATGCTTCCACCCACAAGTGAAGGGGTAGGCCCTGATCATGCAACATTGCTCGTGTAGCACCCACAATCATTCTGTTCTTCCACTCAGCTACCCCGTTCTGTTGTGGTTTATGGGGAGCTATGAGCTCTCTACGAATCCCTTTTGCCTTGCAGAAATCCTTGAACTCATCCGAGATGTATTCACCACCATTATCGCTCCTAAGAGCCTTCACCTTCTTCCCTGACTCCTTCTCGACCAGTGCTTTGAATTCACAGAACTTTGAATATGTCTCGCTCTTCTTCTGCATGAAGAAGATCCAGCACTTACGAGAGAAATCATCAACAAAAATCACATAATACCTATATTTTGCTGTCGAAGCAACTGAGAAAGGTCCACACACGTCGATGTGAATTCTCTCAAGGATTGGCGTGGTGCGACTATCCTTCTCGTGAAAGGTGGCTTTCACAAACTTCCCCAAAGTACACCCCTTGCACTGATCTGACTGCACAAGTGTGCCTTTAGGAAGCCCTGTAGTGATCTGCTGCAGTATCTTCAAGGCTCCATGGTGAAGGTGACCCAATCTGCTGTGCCACAACTCGCCATCATGTCGGCTCACCAATCCTTCTACCTTGCGTGCCATTGCTGCGCATCCATCTACATGCAACTGATAAAGGTTCCTCACTCGAACCCCTATCTTCTGGGTCTCACCAGTTGTCTTGCTGCGTAGGAAAGCCTTTCCCTCGCTGAAAACAACATCATACCCCTTGTCTTCTAACATCGCCACTGAGATAAGATTCTTCTTCAATCCTAGAACATGCATGACTTCCTTCAATACGAAGGGTTTACCAGACTCCCTCTCAAAGGACATGGTACCAATACCGGTCGCACTGTATCTACCATCATCGCCCATCTCGATGTGCACTCCAAGATCTTTGTCCTCCAGATCAGAGAACAAATATCTATCTCCCGTCATTTGAAAAGACGCACCACTGTCCAAGAACCACACCGATCCCATCACACTTGAAACCAAGCATGTGATCAATGAAAAATCAAGCTCAAACTGTGAGGCTATAGCCTCTCCTGCTGACGATCCAGCAGCCTGCTTGTTCTTCTTCTTCTGCGGACAATTAGTGGCATAGTGTTCGTGCTGGTGACAGTGAAAACACTTCACCTTGGACATGTCCTGCTTCTTGCCTTTTGCACAAGAATGAGAAGCTTTCTTGTTCTTCCCCTTCTTTCCTTTGGCAGCCAAAGCGCAATTCTCTTCATCAGATACCTTTGATGAAGATCCATTCTCATCTTTATTGTTTTTATGTTTATCCTTGGGTGCCAGGTCGCTCTTGCTTTTGAATAACATTTGCAATCCGTTGAAAGACATTTCAACAACACTCCTACAAATTCGATTTCCACCAACTCAAACTCAACCGCTTCCAATCTAAAATTCATGAGAACACAATATTTCTCGTACATAGATTGACTATATGGGCATTCACTGGATATCTCACCTTCCAAAGGAAGGATGAATCCATAGGCTACCAGGCCCGATTACAGACTCTGCCTGAAGAAATAGAATGTAAACACTTCCTGAATAGTAGATCTGATGATCAACAGCTCTGATACCATGTAGAAATTTTGAATAATTTAACACATATTCAACAGAGATTATCCTGATCATGTACTATTGCGGAATACATACACAATACATAAGCTCCTCTACGTTGATCATCAATATAGCAGCATCAATAACAATAAAACATCAAGAGCATTCACACATTAACACAGTATGTAACCTGGGGAAAGCATCTCGCTAAAAACCACAACTATCTATATATTAATGATTGAGACCATGTCACATTACAAAGTACAATGCTTATCACAAGCAATCCAGTACCAGCTCCACCTGTTAAACACAATACAGCTAAGATCTGATCTCCAAATCTATTCCACTGCTTGCCTGCCTCCACTGCTCAATACCTGCTCAAGAATTAATGAGAATGGTTTACCGAACTCATATTTCACCTCCAAAGAATCACTCACACTGTGTTAGACGTGAGCAGAGGCTATAATACTGGGCAAATACATGAGCAAACTCATTGGCATACTCAATCCCTTGATTGTGCAAATCCTCATGCACAACTATAGTCACAACTGATAGCAATATGATTCTCTAACACCTGTCCCTGTTGAACTAAACATGCACTGACATGCAACTGAGTTAACTGATGTATTCTATAGTTGTATTATGAGTTAATAATTAGTTTAACAACTCATCATTTGTCTATTTGCAGTTAGACTAACTACAACTAGTTTAAACAAGTCAAACTGAACACAACTCCATCAACTCCACAATCAACTCCACCAAACTCAACTGATTGAGTTCTAACTGAAGTCATGCATGCAACAACTCCAATGACTCATAAGAAAAGCGTACTTCCTTCTGACAACTGCATGGGCCACATCTGTAGCTCAAACTGAAGTGCTCCAAGAGAATAAGATCAAGTTTATAGTCCAAATATTATTGTGAGACAATAATATTTGACTTCTCTATTTTGGACAGCCAGTCTAAAAATAGAATTTGATCACTCCTGCTGTGATCACTCCTGCTGTGGTCACTCCTACTGTGATCACTCCTGCTGTGTTCACTCCTACTGTGATCATCCCTACTGTGGTCCAAAAATAGAACTTGCGCCATAATTTTCCTGCGGGCCCACTTAGTGAAGGCGACTCTTTTCACTAAGCTCCATCATCTTGTTGCAATCCCAACAGGAATATGGTTTTAGAAAGTATTGAACACTATTGGTGATGATATTGTAGGGTTTCTAAGGTTAGATAAATTATTCTCAATCATCAATGGATATAGCCCTTGCCATGAATGGAGTTTCGGGAATAGGTTCCAAATTTAGTGGAGGAACTAGTTGATTTGTAAATTATAGGATTCACAATGCTTGGCTTATTAAGTTCTAGTTCCAAGATCATTGTTCAATAATAGATATAACAAACCATATACGTATTCCACAGAAAATCACTTTTTCCAACAATGTCAATATATTATGGCTTTATTTCAATAGATATGAAAATTCCAATGCTTAATTAATTCCTTGAAATAGATTTAAAAAAAATACTCAATTAGTTTGTGAAGAGAACAATAACGAATATTTTTTTATGTTCATGAGTTGTTAGTGATGTTTTCTTTTTAATTGGTTGACAATGAAGAAAAATATAGACTCTATTCATATTTGATTGCACAACCAAGAAAAATGGTGATATTATCACAACTATGTGACAATGAAAAAATGAATAAATATGTATGTACATAAAAAAAAAAACGAGGGTAAATCCATCTTATTTTTGGATAGAAAAAAATCCAATTTCTTAAGTGGATTTATTATTTATTTATTGTTTAATAAAAAGAAATTTATATATGACATAGAATTAAGTAAAATTATTATACATCATCCTTTATCAATTTACACTTCATAAGAAAAATAATTTACATGAACACATTTATTTGAAACCTCCTCGCTTTGTAAAAGACTTTTTTGCATAGTTATTGAAGTAATTAACTTTGTAATTTTTGTTCACATCCTCAACACACATATCCACTTGTACATGAAACAAATTAGTGTTTATTTCTTATTTTAACTTAATTTTTTTGTGCAAATTTATCTTCCAATTATTTATATAAAATATAGACCATTGAAAACATAGAATTAATATTCGTAATAAGAATAATTATTTAAATTTATTTTCAAAGAAGAATTATTTACCTTATAAAGAAGAAATGAAGCCTTTTAAGTAGGTATATGGCTCAACTAAAATCCTAACTTCAAATAAAGATCCAATAAGTTACCTACATCGCTCATAATTAAGGATGACTCATAAGGTTTTTTTTCTCTTATGGTAAAAGGTGTGGCATGGAAACCTCATGTATTCCTTATGGAAAATATTCATGGGTCAAGAATGATGCATATTCCACTTTAGATCCACATAAAATCATTCTTCTAGCTTACCAAACTCTTATGCATGTGTTGACCACAAATAAAAGTTATGAAGTTTTGAGGATTTCCAATTAAGGATCTTGCCAATAGTAAATAATACGCATGAGTTAGGAAATTTTTCATTACATTAAGAACACTACCATTCCGCCCCACATTTCGTGCAATATCCTCAAAGGAAAACAGAGCTTTCACAACTAGCCTTAGACAACACATTCTTAATAATCCCACAAAAGAAAAGTTATTTTTCCTCCACATTTGAGTGCACCAACTTCAAATCTCAATGGGGCCATCCTCAACTACTATGTAAAAGAATTCGCCCCATTCCATATCATTTTTCTTGCACTTTTTGGGTATATTCACAATGCAAAGGAAATCCAAAAACTTAATCTATTAGTAATTACTTTGATGTGAGTGATGCATCCTCCTCCATCTCCTATCCCTTCTTCTAATAACTTGATCCAACATAGTCCCTCTAATTTGAATTTGAAAAACATGCAAAAGATGATTATAATCTATTATGAACTTTTTTATAGATATCATGTAGTGTCCCTCGTCCCCAACCAGGAAACACTACACAACAATTCTACAAAACCCATTTAATAGCACTAGAAATATTTGCGAAAGAGTAACTGTTTATTTCATCCAAACCTTTAACAAGGACCTCATAATTAAGTTAAGTATGACATGTCACACTATTTCCATGAAAATTTATATATTATCCATTGAAATAATTGCATTGGACACAATGTAAGCATAAAATCATTTCGTTGAACACATTGTACAAATAATAATCAAGTACGATATTTCAACACTTATCTAAAGAAAACAAATGACTCGCTATGGGCTCTCCATGCTCCTCCCAATCATAGACCTAGTGTTTCATAAGCTTAACCTTAAGTCAACACTAAGTTGAGACATCAATTCTAATAGAAAGAATCCACAATAACAACACAAACCCCAGGCCAAAAAACCAACCATAGCAGCTTCAGTCTCCAATCACAAACTAATGTCCCCTCGACCGACACCCAAGTAGCAAAAACTGAAACCCTCAATAGTTCCTACCTTATAGGGAAACTTACAACTCACTAAAATAGTCGTTATCTGTAACTCTAGGATCCACGCTGATGTCTAGTGTACAAGTTTTTAAAAACCAAACCGAATAATCCCTACAACTGGTCTGAGAGGCCCATCCAAAACTACTAAGCTATCTCCAATAGAGTTCTTCACCAAAAATTGATGGAACCAATCCATAACCAGGCCCAACAAACCCTTTGAGCTGCCAATATCTTGAAGCTACTTTGGAGCTCACATAAACTGAATGCATCCCTAGGCACGGTTAACTTAATAACTGCACCCTAGTTAGTTCTAGAATCCACCCTAGGACTCACTGACCATCACTTCTCAGAATCAACTTTCTTGAATCGGTTACAGAATAATCAATCCAATCCCCCTCCATAATTCAAAAAAATATGTCATCCCTTTTTAAATGCATGGCCCTAATTGGGCATGTGGTAGTCACTAAAGCCACATGGGTCCTAGGGGACACTTTTCACCAATACAAACCAAATTGTTTCATTTTTTCCTTGGAGTTTCATCCCCCATAATATTTCCATGAATTGGGCTTTGTAGCCAGCTTTATTTTATTAGTTATAAAAATATGTAAAATTAATAATATTTAAACTTTGGGTCCCCTAGCCACTTAGCTAAAAGCAGCATAAAAGCATCTGGGCCACCAGCCCCCCAAAAAATCTAATGTCAATACATGGGCACATAGAGCACATAATAAAACATCCGACTCACCAGCCTACTATTCAAAATACTTGGCTCACTGGCCCAAAGTTAGAAGTACATATATTTACATGATCAAATAGGTATGGGTATTACATTACTTCCCCCTTATTTTATGCACTATCCTCAATGCATTGTATATACAAATATACATATATATACAATATGTCAATAAAAAAGGTGAGGGTATTCTAGACTCATGGTTTCTTCTTTATCCTTGGTTACATCCTTAGGACCAAGCATGGTCCATTACACCTTTGCCATGCATATGGCTCCATTCCGAAACATTTTGACCCTCTTGGCATTTATTCACACGAAGAAACCTCGAATTCTTCCTCAAGTTCTGCTTGAATCATTTTCCAATAAATAACATAATTAGTGTTAGCGACATGTTTCTTAAGAAATGAAATATAAAATAAATCATGAACATGCGGAGATGAAAGCAATGAAATCCTATATGCAATGGGGCCAATCATCTCCAACATATTAAATGGCCCACAATATGTAGCTACCAACTTGGCACAATTGGCCAATTTTATTTATTTCTTCTTTGATTTTAATTTCAGAAATACATGCTTCTTGACTTTAAATTCCCTACTTGTCCTATTCCCGTATGCATAACTTTTCTTCCTGTCATGGGCAACTTTCAAATTCTATTTGATTTTAATTGTTTTCTCCTCCATGTCCTTGAGAAATTTGGACCCACCATAATTCTGTCCACTAGGTTACTCCAACTCACAAGAGTATTACATTTTATGCCATATAAAGATTCAAATGGGCTCATTTTTAATGATGCATGGTACCCATTATTATATGAAAATTCTACCAAATTAAGGTAGTCCTCCCATTTGGATGGTTTATCCAGTGCATACATCCATAATGTATCTTCAGTTATTTGATTTAGCCACTCATTTTGTCCATCAGATTCAAGACAATATTTTGTACTAAATTTTAAACTCGTACCCAACCCTTTAAATAAACCAATCTAAAATTTGGATGTGAATTTTGGATCTCTATATGAAATTATTTCCTTAGGCATGTTGTGAAGCATGAAAATTTCCCACATATAAATATTTATAATATTTTCTACCTTATGCACTGATTTCACTCAAATAAAATGAGAAGATTTTGTAAGGTTATCCATTACCACAATTATAGAATCATTTCCCATCATAGCTCTGGCTAGCTTAGTAATAAAATTAACTAACACCACCTCCCACTTCCACTAAGGAGTGGGGATTCGTTGAAGTAAAGAAAATCGGTGTTTATGCTCAACATTCACACATTGGAATTCCATACATCTGACTATATAATTAACCATTTCCTTTTTAATCCAAGCTAATAAAAATGATTCTTAACTGCTGCAAAGTTTTTTGGTATCCAAGGTTACCCTATGAATCTCTTGTAAAATCATATCTTTCACATATAACACATTTGGCAGATAAATTATTATTTTGTATAATAAAATATCTTCTACACCCATATCGTAATCTTGATAGTTTTGTTGTGTAGAAACATGATGTAAATTATTGTTGTTTCACATATATTGTTCAAATTTTCCAACTTGTACAATCCAGCCCACCAATTCTGCTTCATAACTACTAATTATCATGGCATGCATAACATGCACTCTCTAGTTGATTGCGTCAACCACTCAATTTTCTTTTACCTTAATGTATTTAATTTCAAAGTCATATTCCACTACTAATTCCAACCATCTCAGTTGTCATGAATTCAATCTTTTTTGTTCAAATAAGTGACGCAACCCACAATGATCGATTTACAATTATAATTTTTGTCCCATAATATAGTGCCTATACATTCTAAGTGTGTGGGAAATAGTCGTATGTTCCAAATCATGATTATCATAATTTTTCTCATGCTCCTTTAACTTTTGGGATTCGTAACAAATTACGTATCCATTTTTGCATGAGCACACTACCCAACCCCTCTTTGCACGGATCTGTGCATACCAGAAAATATGCATTTGAATCAACAATTTTTAATACCAGAGATCTAGCTAATAAAGCATTTAGATATTGAAAATATGCTTCACATTTATATGTGAACTAAACTTTTATACCCTTTTGTTGCAAAGATGTAATGGGGTGTGCTATTTTGGAGAATCCTTTGATGAATCTCTTATAATACCTAGCTAGGCCCATAAAAGAGAAGACTTCTATAACATCCTTTGGTATTGGCCATTCATTAATAGCCTTACTTTTCTTTGGATCTATAGATATTCCCTCTTCTAAAATGATGTGACCCAAATAATGGATTTGTCTCTGGTAAAAGAGCATTTTCTCATCTCGACATATAACTAATTCTCCCTAAGTACATGTAGTATTAATATCAAATGTCGTTAGTGATCTTCTTCAAATTAAGTGTATAGAATAATATTATCCAGAAAGATAATAATAAATTTGTTCAGATAATCCCTAAAGACTCAATTAATTAGACACATAAAAAATCTTGGGCCATTGAATAAACCAAAAGGCACCATTACAAACTCATAATTCCCACAATGAGTTTTGAATGTTTTTTTACTAATCTCCCCATCCTTTATCTGTAAGTGGTGTTATATGAATCTTAAAACAATTTTAGAGAATACATTTTCCCCATGAAGCTAATCGTAGAGATCATCAATTCTCAGAAATGAATATTTATTTCTGATAGGGACCGTGTTCAATTTCCAGAAAATAACACACAATTGTAGAGTTCCATCTTTCTTCTTAATCAATGCACCCCATGGTGACACACTTGGGTGTATATAACCTTTTCTTCAAGAAACTCCTCTACTTGCATATGCAATTATTTAATTTATAGAGTACTCATTCTATATGGTGTCTTAAACACTGGAATTTCTCCTCACACTAAATCAGTAGAAAAATCAATATCCCACTTTGGAAGTATTCCTGGTATTTTTGCAAATACATTAAAAAATTCCTATAACAGTAGGTAATTTTCTAAGCTAACTTGTTTTTCCCCATTCGTTCCCTCCACATGAACCACAATAATCTATCATCCCTTCTTATAACTAATTTTCTACTACATAACCGATATCTCTCTGATAGATATTGGCCTCAGAATCCCTTGGACCTGTCATTTTTTTCCATCATCATCCATGCAAATAAATGTTTTGTTGTGGCAGTCATGGATTGTATCTTGATTCATTGGACCCAATCCATGCCCATCAAACATTAATATGTACTGACTGAAATTACATTCAGGTGCACTCTGGTCTTCATCCCATTCATCTCAATTGAGAACTATTTAACTAATCTTGTAACTTTTCTCTTCATACCTATATCTAGCTATGCCAACCAAGGTTTGGAATGCCTACATTTCCTAAAATTAAAAATTTCAACGAAACTCACACTAATATTATTGTGGCTAGATCGAGAATCAATTAAAATAGTAATGAACTAATTGTTAATATTAGCTTCAAACTCTATCAAATGTGACAGATTTTCTAGTTGTTGGTTATCCAAAGTTGCATTAATTGTTGGGATGCACCTGCCCACATATTCCATAGTAGTTTTTTCCTGCACGTTGTGTACAACCCTCATCTATTATTCTCTAAGAGGATAGTCATTATACCTGTGATCTCCTTAGAAACCCCAACATTGTATTTTTGGAATTTGAGTATTTTTGTTAGAAAATTTCCCCCTTCTAGCTAGTTAGGGGCTAGTGTAGCCTATTGGCCTACTTGAGGATAGTTCTTAAATGGCAAGGGTTTGGAACCATTTTTCCTCTATTCTGTAAAATTCCTCTTCTTTTTGCCTATATTTGTCTACAGAACTAATCTTTATTACTTTATTCATACAATTGTTTTGCCTTCCCCATAGCTTCCTCAAGAGTTATTAACTCATCATACATCAATTTATCATCATAAAAAGAGGGTAATCCACTAATATAACTCTGTATTTTAACCTTTTAATCCTTAATCAATTTAACATACCATATTAGTTTGGTGAATTTCAAACCATACTCTTCCATGGTCATATGCCCTAGATACAACTCAAAACATTCCTACATTTTTCAATCATAATAACGTTCATATAGATACTCCTTCTGGAAATAATCTTTGACTTCCATGTAAGTAGTTCATCTTTCATTTAAATGATAAATTTCCTTAAGCTACTCCCACCAAATATTCTCCTTACCCTTCAAGTGATATATGGAAATTTTAGCCTATAAATTCAAAGAATAGTTGAAAAATCGTAGATACTTCCTCATCTCCTGCAACCAAGTCTCTACTTCTTCCCCTTTTGTGTTTTCTCCTTTAAAGGTGGGATGCGTACTTTTCCTCACCTCGCCTTACACACTCTCCCTGTCAACTCTTATTCTGACATTTTTCTGTGGTGACATTATAGGGATATAATCATATTATTTTGTAGAATAAGCCCTTTTACCTGCTCTCCTAGCTGATTGATAGTGCTAATAAGCAACATTGTTGGAGTGCCTTGAAATTCCAACAAATCTCTCCTTAAACCTTGCACTGTGGTCATAAGCTAACCTAAAATAATTTTTCTAGTCCAATTCCTTCTAAATATTATCCAATCTCTTAAAAATTTATTATTTATCAGTTTATGTTCCCTCACTAGCTTCTCATTATTAGCTTTATTGTTGAGCACTTCCATCTTAAGACTTTTCATTGTTTCCCTAAGATCCAATTTTTCATGCCTGCTTTCTCCGTGAATAATAGATTCAATATTATCATTACCTATACTGATATTTCCATCCCTAACCTCATCTTCTTCACTATATGGAATTTGAGCATCCTTAAGACTCCTATCTGCCATTATGAAATTTTCACAGAATTTCACCTATTTATTTCTCTGTAAATTCTCTCTTGTTTCCTTTCTAAATTATGAATTTTTAAATTACCAAACTATTCTCCTCATCAATATGTTTCTATTTATTATCCAATTATGTAATTATAATGCTCGAGCTGAAAGATATACCATGTAGAAGTTTGCAGCTTGTTAAGGTATTTTTACTAGTAGAAATAGTTGTAACTTTCCTTTGAAATCTCCCATAAATTCAAACATCATTTCAAAATTCTATTTTAACAATTAAATTTCTCTCAAAATTATCTTTCCAATGACTAGTCATACGCCCAGATGCGTTACGGGCTACAAACTATGAGCCCATGAAGTTCTGATATTTTTTCTTCAACTTATCTATGCATGGAAATCCAATTCTTCCACTAACTATTTTCCTGATGGTACCTATATTTTATGTAGTTATTTCACCTCCCATTATTCTTCTACTCTACCATTTAGGCTTTTCCCAATTTTTCATTGGAGGAAAACTAGATTTTCCTTGATGTGGCCAACATGCCAATACCCTACAGATCAAAACCACATAAACATTATTTAGAAATATATCGATATTTGCACATTTATATTTTTACTACGCCTTCTTTAAGAATATATATATATATATATATATATATATATATATATATATATATATATATATATATATATATATATATATATATATATATATATATATGTATGTATATATGTATGTATATATGTATATATGTATATAGATATATATATATATGTATATATATATATATATCTATATATATATATATGTATATATGTATATATCTATATAGATATATATATATATATATATATATATATATATATATATATATATATATATATATATATATATATATATATATATATATATATATGTATATATATATATGTATCAATGTATTAATACATGGGTCCCAAATGTTAACACACCCACGGGGTTACAAAAATAACCCACGTTGCTTCGTGGGAATAACATCCAATGAAGAAGATCACATCGCCGAATAATCAAAATCAAAACACTAAGTGGGTGGTACCCATGACATCAACTGAAGGAATGAGGGGGTCTGCCATCATGGCTGCACTCCTAGTTTTGAGTCTCATGTCGAATGGTGGATATTGATGTGTCATAATCAATGGAATGCAGGGCTGGGGGTCCTCATTTATGTATAGAAGAGAGGGAGTGGGTCAGTTTTGGTGGTTCCACCTAACCCCAACAAGGTTTTGTGGAACCTTTAATGAAAAGGTTTGGCCCCACCTTTGCGGCCCCACTCTAGGGTTTGGTAATACGACCCTTGTGGGCTCATAGCACTAGCATGGTGCGCTTGGCCATCACTAACTGACACAGGGTTACCCCTTCTTTACCCACGTTATGGATATAAATGCATCCACTCAATAGTCACATGTATTTAACTCCCTAAGGAGTCCAATCTTTAAACATCAATGGTTAAGGCCCCTTTATTAGTTCCTTTATATTGGAACAAAATCACCCCACTTTAAACCCTCTATTGAAACGTTATACCCACATAGCCTAACCCTTAGGCAAAATCCTTCCTATCGGGACTTTCAAACCCTCATAATCCTTATATAACCCATATATAAAAATGTTGAGTTACGAAATGGGTATGTATTTACTATTAATTTCATCATCTCTTTCCTATTTCTTATAATTTTCATATCTTAATGCGCTAATATATTGATGGATTATGATAAGAAAAGGACGAACTACTGGCAGTTAAGATTTAGCCATAGTAACTAACTTTTACTCTTCTTTATGCAGAAAAACGATGAAAGAAACAGTTGTTGTTCCCTAACGATGGAAAAACATAAACCAAAAAATGAAGGATGGAACGCGTCGATTGCGGACAGGGCTAAGGGCAAATCAAGAGGATCAACGAAAAATAGGAAAGGTATTTGAAGATAGCAATCAGCTGTGAATCCCTCAAGATCAGGAGATCCTGATGGATCACATTTATCTTTTACCCCTTTCTGATTATAAAAGAAAACAATTGTAGGAAGAAGGGGGATCGATCTCTATTATTTCAAATTGTAATTTTAATTTACAAACTCATGCTGTTGGAGAACGCAACCATATTGTAATGCTATTTAAGTTCCATGATTAATATATAACTAAAGTTGTCGTTCATTCGTATTCTCTGAAGTAGCTCAGTAGTGTTTGCTAGTGGCTAAGGGCTCGGCCTCTAGTGGATTAAACTGCTTCCTTCTGTTATATATTTTCATTTCTCACAAGTTTGATTGGTTTGATAATTTTCCTGTTTTCCATGAGTCAATCTTATTCATTAATGACCGTTTTCTGGTATTAAAGTAGCACATTTCTTTTACATATTTTACAACACTGTTATTTGATTCGATTTACACTTATTCCAGATTCAATTAATTAGATAGTGAATCGTATTGATTTAATCAACTGTAAGCATTTGGTTATTGCAATCAAACTCTCATATTGATATCATTTCCATTTGGATTGCTTTATAGAGATTGAGTATGATTTAGATTGAATCAACTAAGAAGAGATGAGTTATTACTACTGTGTTCTTGGCTGATGCTATTGTTACTTGAATTGTTTATGTGAGATTTGATTATGATTTCATCAAAGGTTTGAGTCCTGGATCTTAGATGTCATATTTCCTTTAATGATTGCTATTTGAGTTTATTTGATGTATCCATTTATTCTTGTATCAAAGGTGTATACCTCCTTTTAAGAAACATTACTCTCTAATTTTATAGCATGCACATATTGTGTACACTCTTGGAATAAAAGGACTTTCCCGGGTTGATGATTAATGTGGCATAATTAGGAGTTTTAGAAGACACCTATTATTAGCCAACATTTTGGCACCGTTGCCCAAGAGAGTGTCACCATTTTACAAAGAGTGATGTAAATCTCATAATTGTTGTTGGGAAAGAATTGGGTATTGAAAACAGAAGGTAAGGACCTACGTAATGATCAAGTAAAGTGCTTTCTCCTTCGCCCGCTTTTCAACATAATTATAGAAAAGTGAAGTAGGTGTTTGATGTTTGTCTATTGAGGGAAAACTGGGTATTAAAAATGGAAGGTAAGAGCCTGTGTATGGAGCAATTAAAATTCCTGATCCCTCGCCCACTTTCCAGCAGAATTGCTAGGAACTTAAGGTACAAATAAGAATTTGAATTTTTGCATGAATGACTAAGAAGAAAAGACCAAAAAAAAATACAATTCCACATCCTAAACCTGAAAAATCTAAGGGACCGGTGACCCTTGGACGATCAACTTTTATCGACGACATCTTAAGAAAAGCTGAATCTCAGCCATTAGTAGGTCCCTGAACCATTGCTTCCAGACAACCTACTATCTCCCTTCGGGCCACAGGCTCACCATCTATAGCCTACATTGAGGTCCACAATAAAACTAAAGGGATTGAGTAGAGTTTTCAAGACATTGAAAATTCACGACCAATTCCATCACAATAAGGGAATTCTTGCAAGATTCGTGAAGGAGGATAAGAAACAGAGGAAACAGGGGAACCTAGATCCCCTCAGGTAGTAAATGAACAAAAGACACCTAATGTCCCTGATCAAACGAGTGTTGTTAGGATCATTCCTACCTCTTCTAGACAACCCAGGGATAACTCTCTAGCTCCAGAAATCCCAGAAGGGCACTGGCATATCTTTGATCAAATGGCCAATAATCCATAAGTGCCCCAGACCTCTACATTACAGTATCCTATTGTTGACATAGCTGTCAACGCACCCATGAAAGCTATCCCTCTACAAAATATTCCCACCTTTCATGGACTCACGTCAGAAGATCCGGATGCGTTTCTGTTTGAATTTGATGTCCTATGTCAGGGTTATGATTACACCACCGACCCCGAGAAACTGAAGTTGTTTCCCTCCACGTTAAAGGGAGTAGCCCTGCATTGGTTTATGGGACTAGGTGGGGGCACCATAAATGATTGGGACTAAATGAAAACTGCTTTCCTTAAAAAATATCACAATTATTGTAGATCTAGGGAACTAAAAGATGAGATATTCCAAATGGTAGTAAGACCTAGTGAAACTTTGGAAGAGTATGTGGAGCATTTCCAATATAACCTCCAAATGTCTCCCTACGCAAATCTGCCTTTGCTTTATAATGTGATAAAAGCCACACCGATTAAGGGGTTGAAAAACCAATGGATAGAGACATTACATATTGTGGGTAAAGGTTATATCTGTCAAGAAGAATATTCTAACATTATTAATTTGTGTATCAGGTGCTCAAGGTGTAGTACAAGACTAAAACTAGCTAAACGTGATATGGTCACTAGGGACAACAAAATCTCTGGTGGATGTATTACTCATACTGAAATCAGCAACCTACTGGAACATTTCAAAATAGATATCCTAGGAACTTTGCCAACACAATTAGACATCATGCAAGCCAAGCAGAAGCAGAATAGAACCTGGCAATTTTTTGCCCTCGATGCAGGAAGAAACATAGTCATAAAGAATGTCCACTGGATAAGGTACAGATCTATGCCATATGCACCAAAGAACATGCCACAGAAAATTGCCCATTGCTCCCAGGATTAAAAGCAGTCTTCAAAGAGGCAGAGGAAGAAACGGAACTAGTCTACCTGTTAAGTCAACATCGCCAATGGCAATCATGACAAAGAGGTATGCATATCGACACATCTTCATTCTTTCAACCCTCACAATATAATTATCAACAATACATAGAGACTACATGGCAGAACCAGCCACCTTTTACTAATTGGTCGCCACAAGAATTTTCTATGCCACCTTGGTCCTATCAATCAACTCCAAACAATCATTGGCCAAATTCGTCTTACTGTCCACCATTCTGGCAGAACAATCCATATCCATCTCAATGGCCACCCTCCACTTCACAAAACCAAAACTGGCAATGAAACTGGCAAAGACATAAAAACCATCCACGAGGAACAATCCCCCTGCCTCAACCTACGCTACCAGCACCTTACACGTTGCAACAAAATCCTCAAACCAACTTATGACCACAACTCCCAGCCCAGCCCAGCCCAGCCCGAATCCCAACAATAGACCAGTCTGGTTGGTACAAATTATTGAAGGGCTGGATCTAGAAATTGAGTTGAGAGAGTTTAATGAACTCAAGTTGAGGTCTGGACGAATAATTGGGTCAGAGGAGGATAAAAATATACAAATAGAAGAACCACTACCTGTAGAACAAACACCTCAAACGGAGAATACAGTTAAACAGAAAAGCCACAATCAAACTATTACCTCTTCTCCACCATTCCCAGAAAGATTGATTATACCTCACCCAATCGAATATCTCGATTTCAATCTCCTAAGAGAATTAAAAAATCTTTGTGTAAAAATACCCTTCCTCCAGGCTTTTCAATCTATGTAAAAACCTTTAAGGAATTGTGTACCAAAAAGCCTACGAGGAAAATAAAAGCAACACCAACTATCAACGTAGTCAGAACTTTGTCTGATTTATTATCAGGCAGAGAAACACCGATGAAATATGAGGACCCAGGAAACCCTATAGTCACAGTAAAAATAAATGGATGTTCCTTCCCCAACACATTAGTCAATCTAGGAGCAGTCATTAATATTCTCACAATAACAACCCGTCAAAGACTTGGCGTCACAGCATTAGATCCAACTACGACTTTGCTGGAAGTTGCTGGCTGATTAGTTGTCAAACGAGAAGGGACATTACAGGATGTAATGGTGTCTGTAGATTCATGAGAATACCCAGTAGATTTCTTGATTATTAATCCTAGAAACTGGCTAGATGGACATCCTCTAATACTAGGAAGACCTTGGCCAGTGACCGTAGATGCTTATATGAGTTGTCAAATAGGCAGTGTGACTATAGCAAGAGGAAGCAATGTGAAGAATCTAGCTTGATATCCTCCAGCTCAGCCAAGCCTAACTATAATAAAAACTAGGAAACAACTTGTAACATATTTAACTAAAAATATTTGATCACCACTAACTGTAGCAGATGCTCTTGAATTTAAGAATCAAACAGAAGACAACATTATTAACACTTACATTAACCACCCAAGTGTTGTATCTAATCTCAAATGTCACATGATTGAAGCAACCCTGGATAACGAAATTGAAGAATATCCTTTAAAAGATATCAATGACCAAACAATACCAACAACAATTGTTTATAATAGCAAACCCTTTGAAATTGAGCGAGGGGAATGTCCTAAACATTAACAAAAACCTGATTGATGACCAACAACAGAGCCTTATTCAACTCCTTAGAAAATATAAATAGGCTTTAGCTTGGGACTACCCATATATGAAAGGGATTGACCCCCAATTATGCATGCACCACATCTATACTGAGAAAGATGTGAGACCCATTTGACAACCTCAATGAAGATTAAACCCTCACCTAAAGGATGTTGTTAAAGACGAACTGCAGAAACTGTTAGATGTAAATTTCATCTATCCTATATCTGATGAAAAATGGGTTTCTCCATTAATTGTGGTTCCTAAAAAGAATGGGAAGTGTCATATATGTGTCGACTACAAAGAGCTTAATAAAGCAATGCAAAAAGATCATTTTCCCCTCCCGTTTATCGACCAGGTTCTAGACACATTGGCAGGTAAAAAATTCTTCTCTTAAATGGCTTCAGTGGCTACAACCAAATCCAAATTTCCCCTGAGGACCAAGATAAGACTACCTTCACCTTCCACTAGGGACGTTTTCTTATAGGGTATTACCTTCCAGACTATGCAATGCACCTGCCACATTCCAGAGAGCCATACTCAACATTTTTGCAAACTTGATAAATGAGGGACTCGAGGTGTACATGGACAATTTTACACCCTATGGAGATGACTTCGAGCCGGCATTACAGACGCTAGAGAAAGTCCTGCAAAGATGCATTGCTACCAGGCTCTGCTTAAGCCACGAGAAATTCCACATGATGATGACCGATGGCCTCATCCTGGGTCATTACATCTCCGCAGCTAGAATTCAGGTAGATCCAACAAAAATTTAGATAATCCTCTTAATGCCTACCCTGTGCACTCAAACTAAGGTATGTAGTTTTTTGGGATCTTCTTGATATTATCGAAGATTTATAAAAAAATTTCTCCCAAATTGCTACACCATTATATGCTTTAACATGAAATATCGATTTTACATGGACTGACAAATGTGACATTGCCTTTGAAGAGTTAAAACAGCTAGTATCAACAGCCCCAATATTACAGGGCCCGAACAGGGATTTACCATTTCAGATTTCATCTGATGCATCAGATACGACCATTGGAGCAGTTCTCGGCCAAGAGGAAGATAAGAAACCTTATGCGATATACTACATTGGCAAAAATTTAACTCCTACTGAGTTGAATTACACTGTGACTGAGAAAGAGTTTCTAGCTGTAATCTATGCTATTAACAAATTCAGACACTATATAACAGGATAACCCGTGGTTTTGTATACTGATCATTCTGCTATCAAATATTTAGATATTAAACCTATTACAAATGGAAGAGTGACACGATGGTTAATCCTTTTGCAAGAATTTTACATAACAATCAAGGATCAACCAGGGAAGGAAAATATGGTGGCAAACTTCGTCTCATGTGTGCCAAAAACAGATGACACAGTGGTAGTAGAAGACTAGTATCCCGATGAGCACCTATTTGTTGTAACTGTGAAAACACCATGGTACGCAGATGTCATGAATTACCTAGTAGTGGGAAAATTACCCAAGCACTTGATGCCTAGAGAAAGAAAATTAATAGTGCAATGCAGCACTCGATTCTCCTGGATCGAAGGATACATCTTTCACACAGGAGCAGATATGCACATCCGTAGGTGTGTCGGGGAAGACAAAATCTATGACATCCTAAAAGCCTGCCATGATGGACTTTGCGGTGGACACTTTGCAGATCGCAGGACTGGACATAAAGTCTTACAGATGGGGTATTATTGGCCCACCATTTTAAGGACGCCAAGAAATTTTTCCAGGAATGCGATAGCTACCAAAGAATGGGCCACCCTGGCCAGTTTGACGAGATGCCCCTGCATCCAAAGTTAGTCATCGAACCTTTTGAACGCTAGGCGTTAGATTTCATTGGCCCAATAAACCCATCGTCTAATCAAAGCACATATATACTGGTTGCAACAAAATATGTGACTAAATGGGTGGATGCAGAAGCATTACCAAGGGCAACAAAAGACATTCCTGGAGAAATAATTACGGATGGAGGGCCACAATTTATAGGCCATAAGATTGCTACTACATTAAAAAATCATCACATCTTACACAAAATCACATCTCCATACCACCCGCAGGCAAACGGCCAGGTAGAAAGTACCGACAAAGTAATCGAGGCCATACTAACAAAGACAGTCGCCTCACACAGATGTGACTGGGCTACCCAATTGCCAGACGCCCTGTGGGCATATCGCACGACTTGGAGGAATACCACAGGATACTCCCCATATCAAAAAAAGTTTGGAAAAGAACCTATCTTCCCAATCGAATTTGAAATTCAGACATTGAGGATAGCCCAAGAAGTAGGCCTGGATCTAAATGAAGCATAGGTTAAGAGACTACATCAAATTAATGAATTGGATGAAATCTGGCTATCAGCTCTTTAGCATAATAAAGTAATACAACAACAAAGAGAAAAATGGCATGATGCCTTAGTCAAGAAAAAGATATTCCATGAAGGTGATTGGGCAGTTCTGTATGATTCTAGGTTCCAGGATTTCCCGGGAAAACTCTAGACTAGATGGTTAGGTCTCTATGAGATAAAAGAGGTGCATGATAATGACACCCTTACATTAGCCACCATTGATGGGTTTGGCTACTCTTTTAAAGCAAATGGACATCGAGTATGCCTCTACCACAAATCACTTACAAGCGAATCCTTTTGCCAATAGATACATGAAGATTCTACGATACAAATTCTTGCTGAAGAAGGCAACTCTTTGACAGAACCAGTCCAGCGAAGAATTTATTTTTTGAAACATGTAGATAAACTTTCTTTTCTATTTTCTTTCTATTTGATTGGATTTTCCTAGAACAATAGATTGTTTATTAGTTTTTTTCCCTATTTTCTTTTGTTGTTCCCTATAGGGAACAGTTGTTGTTCCCTCTAGGGAACAACACTTTTTCGTGTGTATTTTCCTTTGTTGTTCCCTACAGGGAATAGCTGTTGTTCCCTCTAGGGAACATCACTTTTTCATGTGCATTTTCCTTTGTTGTTCCCTAAAGGGAACAACTATTATTCCCTCTAGGGAACAACACTTTTTCGTGAATATTTTTCTTTGTTGTTCCCTACAGGGAACAGCTTTTGTTCCCTATAGGGAACAACACTTTTGTGTGTATATTTTCCTTTGTTGTTCCCTATAGGGAACAACACGTTTCGTGAGCATTTTCCTTTGTTGTTCCCTACAGGGAAGAACTGTTGTTCCTTACAGGGAAAAACACTTCTCATGTTTATTTTTCTTTGCTATTCCTTACAAGGAATAGATGTTGTTCCATTTAAGGAACAACACTCTTTGCGTGCATTTTTCTTTGCTATTCCCTACAGGGAACAACTGTTGTTCCCTATAGGGAACAAAAATTTTCGTGTGTATTCTCTTGTTGTTCCCTATAGGGAACACCATATTTTTGCGTTTGTTTTCTTTGTTGTTCCCTATAGGGAACAACATTTTTTTGTGTGTATTTTGCTTTGCTGTTCCCTATAAGGAACAACACTTTTTTTGCGTATTTTTCTTTGTTGTTCCCTATAAGGAACAAAACTTTTTGTGTGGATTTTTCTTTTGCTATTCCCTTCAGGGAACAACACCTTGTGAGTATTTTTGAAAACACACTTTTTCTCTTCCTTGCATAATCATCCCTAGACCATCCGAGTTCACTCTTTATGATCCTCTTTATGGCACAAAACTGCAAATACATATTTAAGGACAACAGGTATGGAGTTTACCAGAACAGGCAAATGTCTTGAATATTATCAACTTTAACAAGATTTCTTTGTATTGATTGAAAAAGAAAGGACACAATTATCTATATCGCTTCACTGTCCTCATTTCCACTATAAATCAAACTCATTGATTATATGTACCATGCTGGTTCTCCCCTGTCCTGTATAACTCTCTCTGATTATTACCAATAAGATTATGGGCATATTTTTATGTATTGATATGTTCAAAATTCTTCTGCCATCCCTAATCTTAAGGAGTGCCGAGACACTCTATATATAAATGGGAAGTGTTAAAAAAAAATTAATGAATATATATATATATATATATATATATATATATATATATATATATATATATATATATATATATATATATATATTCACTAACAATTGTATGATTTTTTTTTTCCACAGATGGAGGATAGGGGGTCTCATCATGAGCCATCCTACCATGATCATAAGGAAGGAGTGAAGTGTCATTCCCACTATGGCCACCACACCAGGGATATGATCTAATGGATGTATCAAGAAATAAAGTCCTTGGAACAGGAGGTCTCATTACGAGCCGGCCTGACCAATTTTTGCTACTTCTGAGTGAATGGCAATGTGTTCATCTGGTTACCATGCCAACACATTAGTCTCTATTGTGCATATCATAATGCACTTCCCCAATTATACATAGAGGACCATGGTTCCAAAGGGTTAGAAAGGAACTTTGTCGAGGCTATAGATGACTACAGGAAACAAAAGCTCTGCTGATGGTATTGAAGTTTTGTTTTACATAAATAATTATTATAATTCCCTCTTCTTATGTTTTCATTTTTCTACGGAGAGACTATGCTCCTAGTTTACCGTGAACCTTTATGCGTGGGCTAATCTTTTTAATCAATCACAACAATTAAGTGTAATAAAGGCGATAAAGCATTTTTTCCTGCGTATGCTGTTCTTTTTCTTTATCGCATCACCTCACGACATCTTATCACTTATTGATAATTCTCATTACACACCTTGTTTTCATCACTCCAATATCCTTTATTATCCTTTCATTAGTATGTGTACCTTGCTACTTTCAATACCCAATCAATCACCCTTGTACTTCACCGCCAGTGCGCTATCCTTTCATTCATTTGGTTTTAGGCAACCTATTATTTCGAAGGGGGGCGAGGACCTCCAGTATACTTACGCATGCGTTGTCATCTTTTCATTTGATTTTTCAGAACAATATGACATCCCATGATCATAGAGCATATGGCATTATAACAGTCCTTGATAATGGTATTTATGCTTATAAAGTCTCACTTGATAGAGCCATTACACCCATTTGTTGTTCCATCAATCGGCTCTGTTCGTTGTTGTGCTATCTCCACTACACTAATCATTTGCAGAATTCAAGCATCATGGGAGGAAGAACAGTGCACCGAGAACCTTTAACATTGTTCGTCTCTTATGAAGCCAGGGAAATTTTAGCTCGTGTAGGATGGATAGCATATTTGATGAGATTTCAACCCCCCAGTGACGAAATTTCCATTGAATTTTTACAGAATCTACAGAATGGACAATCCGTGATAAGAGGCAGGAAAATCACTGTATTAGAGGCTATGATAATAGAAGTGTCTGGGTTACTGGTAGAAGGACCAGTATGGGCTAGCAAGCGATTGAAGCTACATGACACTATCGAGGCTTTTAGGGACGAAGGACAGGAGCTAATCAATAAGGTCAAAGGCGTTCGGCCATCTTCTCTTGGAGAGCCATGGGGAGAATTAGCACGAATCGTCCAGAACTATATTACCTGCGATGGGTGTAAAGAGGTGGTAAGGCCACGACAACTCAAAATTTTAGCAGTTCTAAAATGAAAATGCTCTATTAATTTACCTGCATTGTTGAATTCATTATTGGATGAAACTTCCGAGACGCTGAGACAGTCTAAACACATAGAAACATTAGTTAGTCACCATTGTCTGATAAGGTTAATAGTTAGCTATAACCTTGCCCAGCAACAATCAACCTGGGATGATCTAATATTAGCCCTCGAAGGAGGTATAGCCCTGCCAGCACCTAACCCTATTCCAAAAAGAAAGAGGAATACCCTTTCAGGGAGCATACCTCACAAGTGCAGATGATCCACAAGGTTGAGGTCAAAATAGGGAGCGTCTGAAAATCCTCAAGGCAGCGCTAGTCAACCCATAGAATTATCCAGCCCAGTAAGTGAACAATACTTGTAGCTAGAGTTAGAAGGACAAGATAACCCTGAATCAGAACCTGAGGAAGGAATACAGAATTCTAGAGATGAACAAAGAAACAAATCGGGACTTCCCTCAACACCAATGATGAGTTGCCAAGGCGATTTATTGCAGAATTTCGAGATGGCCCAGGTCCTGACCAACATGAATGTCTACATGCAGCTTGAGGGACTGCTCAATCTTAACTTAGGAGAAACCCAATCTCCTGGAAATTCTGGCCATACCTGAATTCTATCTCCCTCAAAAGATGAAAGCTGCGAAGTGAAAACAGATGCAAAGGCCATTCAGGAAGCAGAGAACCAATCTAGTGACATTCTCCCAGTGGAAAACAATCAGTTAAGCCTAAGCACAGAAAGCATAGGCTAGGAAGAAGAAGTAGAGACAGAGATAATTCAGGAAGCTGATAATCAATCTGGAGACACGATCTTATAAGAATAGATCCAGGATGAGAAACTAGGCTCTTTAGAAGCAGAAGCTATTAACGAGAGTGTCAGTGAAACAATTACTCCTATGAAAAGGTATAGATCCAAATTGAAGAAGCTAAGAAAAGAACAACATAACCTTCACAAAATGGCTAAAAGTCTCTGAAGAAAAATAAAAGAAATGACAGCGGGAAAGGTTCCGGATAACACCCCGAAGATAGTAAATGCGGTCGTACAAACATAGTTATATGAAGGTAAGGCTACAAGGACTCAAACTGAGTCCATACCTACTCAACCAGTCATCACTCAAGAGGAACAACATGCAATTTTAGTAGACATAGCTACTCAAACAGAGGATGTACCCTCTTATAGCATGGGTACTTAGATGGAGGTTTGGACCTCCCATAATAAAGAAATTCAGACAGAAACATCCTTTCTCATAGCATAAGCACTCAGACAAGCATACAAGCCAAAGATGTCATCACACACAATGACCCCATTATAGTGAATCTTCAGGAAGAATTAGCACAAGCTTGGTTCGCGTTAGAACGACTTGAATGAGAAACCGTTTCCTAGTAGAAATATCAAGAGCTGCAGAGATAGCTTCGGGAAATGAATGCAACAAAGGGTGAGACTTTCGACAAATGCACAAAGGTAGAAGAGAAAATAGAGAGAATGAAGCTCAAACTAGATAGGGTCATAGGTCTAATAGACACCATCTGCTCACTATATACATATGTCTTGGCATGCAGGTCTCTCGCCACCAATTATGCCTTGTTTTTGTTAGAACAATACCCGTTGTTGAAATTTAAAGCCGTGAGAGCTAGAAAACCAATTGATTAAGAAAAGTTGAAGATTCTATAAATTGTTGCAAACAACATGGTGTAAAGGTTCAAAGGCTTCTTTGTGAATTTTACCTGCACAATTTTGTATTAGAGAACGAGGTGGAAAAGAAACCTAACCCTTTTGTGGAATATGTTCAATTCCATGCCTTTATCTCGTTTGTAGATAACCAACTTAAATGGTTTAAAGCTCATAACACATTCCAAAGAAAAGAACATGGATTGGATCTTTGGGTAAGAAGTGAACCCAAGCACTCTTTGCAAATACTTGCCAACCATAAGAGTTTGATGACAAGGGAAGGGCTGATCAAAATTTTAGGGCCTATTCATAAGGAGATCGTATAGAATGGAGTATCATATTTTCACTCCATTCAAGAAATCTCTCTGGTTGCATCCAAGCTCAAGTGGATGGTCTCTACTAGTAGTGTGCAGAATAGGGAGCCATTTAATTACATAAATTTTAAAGTAGCTGCAGCCCATTTTGTCACCTATAGCAACCTTATTTTGAGAAGGACCATATTGGTTAGGATGTTAGTTTCATAGCCCTATCATTTGGTATCCTCCTGAAGGTTATCGAGCTATCTATGAATTGCCTGAAGGAAAGGAAGGGTCCGCCTTTGCACTCGTGGCTCAACATCATGGTTTTAGACCAATTTTTTATGCTCCTTCTCCAGTCTACTCTTTAACTGCACTACATCAGAATTACTTACTTTTCATGAGGACATGAAACAGGGTAAGCAGAGGAGTAAGTTGAGTTACGAAATGGGTATGTATTTACTATTAATTTCATCACCTTTTTCCGCGTTTCTTATCTTTTTCATATCTTAATGTGCTAATATATTGATGGATTATGATAAGAAATGGATGAACTACTTGCAGTTAAGATTTAGCCATAATAACTAAATTTTACTCTTATTTATGTAGAAAAATGATGGAAGGAACAGTTGTTGTTCCCTAACGATGGAACAACATAAACCAACAAGCAAAGGATGGATCGCGTCAGTTGCAGACAAGGCTGAGGGAAAATCAGGAGGATCAACACGAAATAGGAAAGGTGTCTGAAGATAGAAATCAGTTGTGAATCCCTTAGGATTGGGAGATCCTGAGGGATCACATTTATCTTTTACCCATTTTTTATTATAAAAGAAAACGATTGTAGGAAGAAGGGGGATTGATCTCTGTTATTTCAAATTGTAATTTTAATTTATAGACTCGTGCTGTTGGAGAACACAACCATATTGTAATGCTATTTAAGTTCCATGATTAATATATAACTGAAGTTATTGTTCATTCGTATTCTCTGAAGTAGCTCAGTAGTGTTTGCTAGTGGCTAAGGGCTCGACCTCTGGTGGATTAAACTGCTTCCTTGTGTTATATATTTCTGATTCTCGCAAGTTTGATTGGTTTGATAATTTTCCTATTTTCTGTGAGTTAATCTTATTTGCTAATGAATGTTTTTTAGTAATAAAGTATCACATTTCCTTTACATATTTTACAGCACTGTCATTTGATTCGATTTATGCTTATTCTAGATTCAATTACTTAGATAGTGAATTGTATTGATTTAATCAACAGTAAGCATTTGGTTATTGTTATCGAAGTCTCAGATTGATATCATTTCCATTTGGATTGCTTTATAGAGATTGAGTATGATTTAGATTGAATCAGCTAAGAAGTGATGAGTTATTGCTACTGTGTTCTCGGCTGATGCTATTGTTACTTGAATTGTTTATGTGAGATTTGATTATGATTTCAGTAGAGGATTGAGTCCTGGATCTTAGATGTCATATTTCCTTTAATGATTACAATTTGAGTTTATTAAATGTATCTGTTTACTCTTGTATCAAAGGTCTATACTTCCTTTTAAGAAACATTACTCTCTGGATTTATAACATGCACATCTTGTGTACACTCTTGGAATAAAAGGACTTGCCTGGGTTGATGATTAATGTGGGATAATTAGGAGTTTTTGAAGACACCTGTTATCAGCCAACAATAAACCTTCCCTTTTATTATGTGGTTACACGTATATTTAACCCACAAAGGCTTTATCAGCGTTATTTCCCTTATAACTCATTTACAAAGGAAAAATACGCACAAAACATACCTTTCTGCCTTTCGTACAATCTCTACACATTTATCAAGAAATGCCTTTATAGCAATCGGGGATTGCAGTTACCACAGTAACACTGCATACATGCTCTATCACCCTCCGACTCTGATATGCGAACATCAGAATGCTTAAATCCCACTTTACCATTAGAGGACTTGCCCACAGCACTTTTCCAAATACAAAGGAAAAGCATTAAAAGTCCACCCAAACCATATAAACCGGACTTCAAACTTTATAAGCCCACGTTTATGTTTTCATCGGGTCCGTCCTTCCATATCAAACTTCCGCTACATTGTTCATCCTCCGATCAAATCTTAACCATCCATTGCATCCCCTTGATCCAACGGTTGATATTACTCCCGATCAAAGACATTAATCTTTGATCCTTCGTCGTCCATTTACTCATGCCAGATCTAATGGCTCACAAAGATATCGGTCGGGTAACGTGCACAAGGATTAACCACCTGATAAGTGGTTTCCTCTCTCCTCCTCACTGCCACATATCGATCACTTAATGGAATCAGTGCTCGTCCTTCAATACTGCTTACGGTTTTGGAGGCCGCCCAAAATCTTTTTTATTGTTTAAAAACCACTGACGCGATATTCCTCCATCTCCTTTGCAATTGAATCCTGGTCGTTGATTTCAAGATCCGACGAATACTGTGTATCATTCCCTCACTCCGTATTTGTCTCTTGACTTGGTTTTTACACTGTTTCTTACTGTTTCTTGTGGGGTCCGGCTTTCTTCAAAGCTCTGGTCTCTCGGTGTTTTTAACCATGCAATCCCTCCTAAGATTGAATTTGATCACTGTAATGGAATCAATACTCCATTATGGTCCTCCTCTTCGTGTACTTCTCTGTGTGTTTGATCTGAAAATGGGGCTCTTAGGGCTTCTTGTCTAACTTACAAGAACCTCTCCCACTTCCAAAACTTTAAATTTTCCCAAGTTTTATTGAGGAACCAATGCGGAATTAAGAAATGCTTGAAAATATGGATGTATGCTTGTATTTTTTTCAACCGATTACTTGCTTTAATCTCTGTTGTTGTGTTGTAAATTAGTGTGCCGACACTGATGTATAAATACATATGACAGTAAATAATACGACAGAGATAATGCAGCAATAAAACACACACAAAAACGACAATTTATTTAGGAGTTCACCCACACTTCTTGGGCTATGCCTCCATGAGCTCTAGTCAACCCAACTAGGCTCTCTGGGATTATGGTATAAGTCTTTTTACAAGATTTTTGGCTCAACTCCTATTGTTCTACACATAAAAAATGGGTTCAAACACCATTTTATCCCCTGGATCTTGAAGCTTTGGCTCTTGTCTCTGGCTCTTAGCTCTTGGTTCTGGCTCTTGGCTCTATTTCTGGCCCTCTGGCTCTTGGTTCTAGCTCTTGCCTCTGACTTTGGCTCTTTGGCTCTGGCCCTCAGCTCTTGGCTTTGGCTTCTTTCTACCTTCTATCAGGTTATAGCACTCTCTGGTCTTTTCACTTGAACTCCAAGTGACTCCCTTGGCTGTGTACGCTTCTTCTTCTGCTTTTTGCGCTCTCTTTTTGCTACTGCCTTTTTGCGCTGCTCTATTTGGCTTCTGCTTCAGCAGTAAACCCTCAATAATCAACAACAGCCACCAAAAATCACTTATTAGTCCCTCTGTATTTGAAATCCATGGCTTTGAAGCCAAAAAAACGTTGTTGATTCATTTCCCTCTCGGAATCTTCGTCTTCCCGTTTGGCTCCACTCGAATCCCTTCTTTGAGAATTAGTAATCATTGCTAAATGCCCTCGGGGATGGATGCCACCTATTCCTCAATGGAAGGGAACTATCGGCACTTGAAATCCATAGAAAAAATCGTTCTTTGTTTACATAGAGAACGCTGTAAAAACACAGAAAAATCCACAGAAAACATTGTTCCAGACTTCAAATTTTCATAACTACACTTTATAACATTATTGGGTCCCACCTGTGAGTCGCCATCGCATGTCGAAACGGCCTACCCCTTTTTATTTTTAGAATTGCATTAAAACGCTGCAAGTCTTGCTTATATCGTGATTTCTCTTTGTATTGAAAATACATAAAAACATTGAAAATCCTACTTACTGGACTTGAGATCATATGTAACAGCATTAATAAGCCCCTTCGGGTCCGTAATATTGCATCAGGCACTTCGCTTCATATTTCTTTTACTAAAATATGCAAAATATATATAAAATGGTTGTTTGATGGATCTCAACTTTTATGAGATATCACCCATATCTCCATCGAGTCCCGCTATCACATCACACAGATATATATATATATATATATATATATATATATATATATATATATATCGGCCTCATCCCATTGTTATGTGCCAACATGATACTGCAACGCAACAAGTCACAATCGCAGATCGCACAAGCCCGAGTTCCATTCAACGTTCAATGGAATGTTGCGATGTGATATCGTGGCGATCGCATATCGCAAAAGCTTGAGGCCTAATGGTCTAGTCCACTCCGCTAGCTTTTCTCTGATGCGATAAAGCGGAGATCGCAATCGCATGTCGCTTGCGCTTCAGGCTTGTTGTTTTCCCTATATATAATTGTGGTGATATATATATATATATATATATATATATATATATATATATATATATAGATATATATAGATATATATATATATAGATATATATATATATATATATATATATATATATATAGATATATATATGTATGTATGTATGTATATAGATACAAGCCCCTATTCCACATCGTCGATTGGTCCACTGTCTTATTAAGGTTTTCTTGTAAAAGCGTTTATCTCTATGATCCTCCACCTTTGTCCTTATGTTTATCCAAACTCGGATTTACATGCATTTGTGCCATTTAGCACCCCTTTTTCTTTTCCTTTGTGGAGAATATTTTTAGACTTAGAAGTCTATGCTAGATCCATTTTGGATCACACGTTCCCACTAAAAGAACTTTTGGTCTCCAAAAGACTGATACACTGATTTGAACAGTACATGAGAGTGACCCACCCTGTTCTTTCACCCTCCCTACACTTCCCTTTGCATAGTGCCTCTAAACCAAAGTTTCTGACCACTTCCCTTCTTGGAAGGACTAGTCTTCTTGGGAAGAACAATCTTCCTCCTTGCCTTTCTACAGAACTGGTCATAGAAGGTGGTTTGAACTTCTTTTCCTTGATCATTGATCCAAGGTGGCCCAAACAAATTTGAAGTACATCTGCTCCACAAAACTTTCATTTGTACCTGTTTGAAAGGCTGCCAACAACAATAGGCATGCAGACAAAAAATGGATGGAATATCTCCTACTTCAACAAAAGAAATAGATTTCACATCTTGTGAACACCTCCATGTCTTACATCTTCATACAAATTATGGAGTAAATAAAAAGCCCACAAAACATGCCTTTAAACAAATGACCCTTCAAGTCAAGCATGTAGAAAAACACCATCAAGACTCTTTTTCAAAAGATGAAACACTTCATCATTATCTCCATTTGGAGACCAGGTTAACTTCTCCCAAGTCAACATGGCATCACATGCATGTCAAAGAAATCAACCCTGCAAGTTAATTACACATACATGTTCAAAAACAAGGAAATCATCAACATCCCTGCGTTCATGCATCTCAAGCTCATGCATGCATTTCATCCTTCAACTTTCACTTAAGCGCACTGTACCTCTGAAGTTGTAATGAAATATAATGTAGATGCATCAATAGACATGCAATCTTAATCAGATAAGAAATCTAACTGTTTCTTACCAATCCCTTTCAAAGGTACTACCTTTGCCTGCACATCAACATCATTAGGTGAATCCTTCTGAGACACATCACTCATGGAATCTTCTTTTCCCTTTCTGCCATCTTCTCTTTCCACTTTCTTTAGCTTTGGTGGAAGCATTGCTGGATTCAAAGTCCAACATTTTGCAGCAAGATGTCCTTGCTTATGGCAGTAAGTGCACTGCATGTGCATCCTCTTGATAGCATGATTTGCCTTGTCTAATGGACCTTTGGTTGCTTGCTTCTTTTCCTTCAAAAGTTTCCTGTATGTGGTGATTCTCTTCCAAAATCTAGAAACATGATGGTTATCCAAACCACAGAAGGAACATGCAACTCTTTCCTCATACTTATGTGGAAATTTACCATGCTTTTAAAAATCAAAAGGAATGTGTTTAGAACCATATTTATACCAGCCTCTTTCGCCTTTATTTCCTTCATGAGGAGGTGAATTGAGTGAAGAAGTAGCTCCCTTTGGAACACCATCAATCTCTTCAAGGCTATCAGAGTCTCCCCAACTCTCTGGTTCAAGTATGTGCCTTTGAGAGCCTGCATCCTGCAAATGATGTTTCAAGCCGTTGCATTCCTCTTGAATACAACCTTCACACTTCTGAGGTAGAGGACATGAAATGGCACTACTTCTTGGGACTGTTTCAATGGAATTCATGGTAGATTTGGAATTCTCTCCATAATACTGTCCATAGCCAAGACCCAAATACTTAGGCCTTTCCTCAACCATTATTGGTTCAAAAATACCTTGTGCATGCTTTCCCAAGCCCTTTCCTTCATAGCCCATCTTGGACATTAGCTTGGAACCTATGCCTCTAGTATGTCTTTCAAAAGAACCAATACAAGCATTCTCAGAAGAATTTGAAGACAAACTGGAATGGGTTACCTCTTCTTAAAGCTGATACTTGACTAAGGCTTCTTCAGAAACAAAGAGCTGTGTCTCCAACTCATGCATCCTTTTCAAGTTCATATTTGCAATATGAAGTTGCCTCTCCATTTCCTACAATTTGTCAGTAAGCAGCTGCTTCTTTCCCTTCATGGAATTCAAGTGCTCTCTAAGCATGCTGCTATTATTTCCATCCTCATACATTTCTCTCACCATATCCATCATGGTGGACGACTCTTGCTTCATGTCTTCATCAAAGAATCTTGTGAAGAACACAAAATTTTGGGACTCACTTGTAGAAGTTGTCATTATGTGAATGAACAAAAAAAAAACTTTAACAAGATAAATAAAGAGCTTATTCAACAAACTTTTGCAACAAACCTCTTGTGCTCCAAATATTTCCTTGCGGTCCTTGGGATAGAAGAATGCCTTTAGCCCTTCTTTTTATTTGTCCTCCCTGGAATGAGCTATCAATAGATTTCCCTTCACCTCTGCAAACTCAGCAAATAGTCAGTCTGCAAACAAGCATATAATCAACCAGGCAACCAATCCTTGACTACCCAAACACCTTTCAGACAAGCAACCTCTGCTCTATCAATCAATAATTCTCATATAACCTTATTAAAGATGTGGTTAATCAATCTTAAGATCGGATACCACCTGATCTGAAAATGGGGCTCTTAGGGCTTCTTGTCTAACTTACAAGAATCTCTCCCACTTCCAAAACTTTAAATTTTCCCAAGTCTTATTGAGGAACCAATGCGGAATTAAGAAATTCTTGAAAATATGGGTGTATGCTTGTATTTGTTTTCAACTGATTATTGGATTTAATCTCTGTTGTTGTGCTATAAATTAGTGTGCCAACAATGATGTATAAATAAATATGACATTAAATAATATAGCAGAGATAATGCAACAATAAAACACACAGAGAAACGACAATTTAATTAGGAGTTCACCCACACTTCTTGGGCTACGTCTCCATGACCTCTAGTCAACCTAACTAGGCTCTCTGGGATTATGTTATAAGTATTTTTACAAGCTCTTTGGCTAAGATCTTGTTGTTCTACACATAAACAGTGGGTTCAGACACCATTTTATCCCCTGGCTCTTGAAGCTTTGGCTCTTGGCTTTGGCTCTTGGCTCTAGCTCTTGGCTCTTGGTTCTGGATCTTGGCTCTGACTCTGGCCCTTTGGTTCTTGGTTCTGGCTCTTGTCTCTAGCTCTATCTCTTTGGCTCTTGCCCTCAGCTCTTAGCTCTTCGCTCTAGCTTCTTTCTACCTTCTATCAGGTTACAACTCTCTTTGGGATTTTCTCTTGAACTCCAAGTGACTCCCTTGGCTGCGTATGCTTCTACTTCTGCTTTCTGCGCTCTCTTTCTACTACTGACTTTTTGCGCTGCTCTCTTTGGCTTCTGCTTTAGCAGCAAACCCTCAATAATCAACAACAACCACCAACAACCCCTCTATCTTTGACATCCATGGCTTTGAAGCCAAAACGACGTTGTTGATTCATTTCCCTCTCGGGCTCTTCATCTTCCCATTTTGGTACACTCGAATCCCTTGTTTGAGCATTAGCAATCATTTCTAAATGCCCTCGAGGATGGATGCCACCTATTCCTCAATGAAAGGGAACTATTGGTGCTTGAAATCCTTCGAAACAATCATTCTCTGTTTACATAGAGAATGCTGTAAAAACATGGAAAAATCCACGAAAAACAATGGTTTGGACTTCAAATTTTGATAACTGCGCTTTATAACATTATCGGGTCCTGCCTGTGAGTTGCCATTGCATGTCGCAAGGGCTTGCCGCTTTGTATTTTTAGAATTGCATTAAAACGCTGCAAATCTCGCTTATATCGTGATTTCCCTTTGTATTGAAAATACATAAAAACGTTGAAAACCCCACTTACCAGACTTGAGATCATATGTAACAACATTAATAAGCCCTTTCGGGTCCGCAATATCACATCAAGCACTTCCCTTCATATTTCGTTTACTAAATGAAATATGCAAAATATATATAAAATGGTCCTTTGACAGATCTCAACTTTTATGAGATATCGCCCATATCTCCAACGGGTCCCGCTATCGCATCGGGCAGATATATATATAGATATATATATATATATATATATATATATATATATATATATAGATATATGTATGTATGTATGTATGTATGTATGTATGTATGTATGTATGTATGTATATATGTATGTATGTATGTATGTATATAAGTCCCGCCCAATTGTTATGTGCCGACGGGATACTGCGATGCGACAAGTCGCAATCGCAGATCGCACAAGCCAGAGGTCCATTCAACATTCAATGGAACGTTGGAATGCGATATCACGGTGATCGCATATCGCAATTTCTTGAGGCCTAAAGGTCTAGTCCACTCCACTCGCTTTTCTTCGATGCGACAAAACAAAGATCACAATCGCATGTCACTTGCACTTCAGGCTTTCTACCCACCATTTATATTATTGCGATGCATATCTATATATATATATATATATATATATATATATATATATATATATATACAAGCCCTTGTTCCGCACTATCGATTGGTCCACTACCTTATTAAGGTTTGCTTGTAAAAGCGTTTATCTCTATGATCCTCCACCTTTGTCCTTATGTTTATCCAAACTCGTATTTACATGCATTTGCGCCATTTAGCACCCCCTTTTCTTTTTTCCTTTGTGGATAATATTTTTAGACTTAGAAGTCTATGCTAGATCCATTTTGAATCACGCCTTCCCACTAAAAGAACTTTTTGTCTCCAAAAGACCCATACACTGATCTGAATAGTACATGAGAGTGACTCACCCTCTTCTTTCATCCTCCCTACACTTGCATTTGCATAGTGCCTCTGAACCAAAGTTTCTAACCACTTCCCTTCTTGGATGGGCTGGTCTTCTTCGGAAGAACTATCTTCCTCCTTGCCTTTCTGCAGAACTTCTGCTGAACTGGTCATAGAAGGTGGTTTGAACTCCTTTTCCTTGATCATTGATCCAAGGTGGCTCAAAAAATGTGAAGTACATCTGATCCACAAAACTTTCATTTGTACCTATTTGAATGGCTGCCAACAACAACTGTTAACAACAACAAGCATATAGACAACAACTAGATGGACTAACTCCTGCTTCAACAAAAGAAACAAATTTCACATCTTGTGAACACCTCCATGACTTAAATCTACATACAAATGATGGACTAAATAACAAGCCCACAAAACATGCCTTTAAACAAATGACCCTTCAAGCCAAGCATGTAGAAAAAGACCATCAAGACTCTTTTTCAAAAGATGAAACACTTCATCATTATCTGCATTTGGAGACCAAGTTAACTTCTCCCAAGTCAACATGGCATCACTTGCATGTCAAAGCAATCAACCCTGCAAGTTATTACACATACATGTTCAAAAGCAAGGAAATCATCAACATCCCTGTGTTCATGCATCTCAAGCTCATGCATGCATTTCATCCTTCAACTTTCACTTAATCACACTGGACTTTCGAAGCTGCAATGAAATATAATGTAGATGCATTAATAGACATGCAATCTTAATTGGATAATAAATCTAACTCTTTCTTACCAATCCCTTTCAAAGGTACTAACTTTGCGTGTGCATCAACATCATCAGGTGAATCATTCTGAGACACATCACTCATGGAATCTTCCTTTCCCTTTCTGCCATCTTCTCTTTCCACTTTCTTCAGCTTTGGTTGAAGCATTGATGGATTCAAAGTCCAACATTTTGCAGCAAGATGTCCTTGCTTATGACAGTAAGTGAACTGCCTGTGCATCCTCTTGATAGCATGATTTGCCTTGTCCAATGGACCTTCAGTTGCTTGCTTCTTTTCCTTCAAAAGTTTCCTGTATGTGGCCATTATCTTCCAACATCTAGAAACATGATGGTTATCCAAACCACAAAAGGAACATGCAACTCTTTCCTCATAGTTATGTAGAAATTTACCATGCTTTGTCGAATCAAAAGGAATGTGTTTTGAGCCACATTTATACCTCCCTCTTTCGCGTTTATTGCCTTCATGAGGAGGTGAATTGAGTGAAGAAGTAGCTCCCTTTGGAAAACCATCAATCTCTTCAAGGCTATCATAGTCTCCCCGAACTCTCTGGTTCAAGTTTGTGCTTCTGAACACCTACATCCTACAAATGATGTTTCAAGCCATTGCATTCATCTTGAATACAAACTTCATGTTATAGACATTTTTGTGCCTTACAGCATGAAGCATGAAATGTCGATAATCTAAGGGATCCAAAGTCCCTAAACATGTTGTTCCTACCCCTAGAGGAACAAGGTCAGCAAACCACAACACTAAATATCAGTTCTCCACCTGAAAACACTCAAAAACAAGCTAATTCTGGATCATGTCAACTGCTCCACTGAGCATCTGCACTGAATGTCAACTGCTCCACTCTGTACCTGCGCTGAATGTCAAATATAATGAAGGCTACCTGCGCTGGGCGAGATTGGCCAAGTGGCACAGTCATTCTGCAAGGTGTCAAATGCCCAGGAAGCTTCCAAAATGACACTTGGATCAGGGAATTCGCCTTGTGATGAGTAAGAGGATCTAGATCTCCAAGTGGAAGCAAGAAACTCCAAGTGGACTCAAGAACTGAAGTATAACTGAAGTGGGAGAGAACACTAGTCAGCTTCATGCCAAACTCAAGCTGACTCATCCTTTCTCCAAAACTCCTATATATAGAGCTCTCTCATGAGGTCTAGGGAGGCTGGAATCTTGTGAATGTAAGGAAGTGCTGTTGGTTTGAGTATAGAACTATTGGGTGATTTTCTTGAAGGAGGTGACGAGGAGATTTCTTTCTGCTGGGAGGTGTTGCTGGATTGGGCCTCTTATGGTTGTAACACTCTCAGAACTTTACTTCTTCCATTAATAAAGCATTTGAGGTTCTTCTATATGCATTTGTCTTTGTGGCGTATTGATGCTTGTATATTTGATTTATTCTAATCCTTGAATCAGTTATGGATGTATGCTTCTTGTAGTCTCCCTTTCTTGTGCTTTTGCAGGATCTTTGTGTAGCTGGGCCAGTGAAAGAGCAAGGAGCTGGGAGCAAGTAGCAAGGAGAGAAGATTGGATCAAACATTAGCGGAAGACAACGGTTAGTGGATCTCTTTCTCCCCTCTCTTACATCTCATAAATAAGTAATCTTGAATAGCTTTGCATTCGGTTGTTGCTGAGGTACTATCACCCTTAGAGTGGGATAGGGTCATTCCGTATTGAATACTTTTCCCAACAACAAATTGGCGACTCCCCTGGGGATCGTATCTTGTTGGTTGTTTGTGTTTTTGCTATTCATTTCATAAACAAAGGGAGTACCGAATCGAACTGCATTTGGATCTTTCAAATGCAAAGTAGAGGGCAGCTACTCTAGCTCAGTTTCTGGGCAAGTTTATGATTTGAAGAGCTGATCCACAAGGACTCTAATAAGCTCTTAGTGATAGCTTTTCATCCTCCTTGTCATCCCTTAGTGTGTCCTTGACTGATAGCTTCTGATTTGGCCAAAAACTGTGAATTTTCGAGCAATCTGTGACCCGGAAACCAAGAGAAACGAAAGTTTCGTGCTTCAGTGCAACTGCTGTGAAGGTTGTCTGCATTTCAGCGCAGTTCCCGAAGGGGCTACCTGCACTGAAGGTCAAACAGACAGTGTCCCACCTGCGCTGGACCAGTCTTGCCTTGTGCTACTAGGGTTTCCTGCTGTTTCTTGCCCTGTTTTCACCCTTGTTTTTGCTGCCTGTTACCAGTCAATGTGCCTATCTGAAACCAACTTTCCTTGCCACTATTCCGCCTCGGTTGTATAAAGAAACTGTGTTTGTTCTTTGTGTATTTCTTCTATCATTTACAGTTTCCCATAACGAAAGTGAACTAGTCTTGTTGTGGCCTCTTAGATCTAGACCTGTGATAAAGTGTCGTTTTGATCTTAAGAGTTAGTTTGTTTGTTGTTCATAGCTGGTTGAGCTTTTTCTTTCGTTATATGGTTTGAATTTATATATTTCTAGTGTCGAAACAAGTAAATCTTAAGGTGTCTTTCGATTTTGGACAAGCTTGTTTGCTTTCACTTGAAATTAAATTCGAAATTATACAACAGCTTTCTTTTTGTGTCGCACAAACATTAAGAAAGAGAAAAGAAATACCTGCATTTTTGCATTTTGCATATAAGTTTGTGTGTTGATTTAGGGAAAAAGTGCATTAGCGAGTGCTCTTTGATCTGTGTGAAAAGATTTTGTCTCTCTTTTCCCTCAGTAGTTAAGATTTTCATAAGTCGAAAAGATTGAAAAAGCATGCTTCTCATCTTAGACTGCATTTAGGAATTTGTACCAAAACATCTCGTGGTGAACCTTGAAAGGAAAACTTTAAAAAGATCAACTTAAAATATATTGAATGAACCTAACAATGCTTTGAAACATAACGCAAACACATAGAGGTCTAAGCTAGAGACGTGTTCCGGCGTCGTTAAACGTGATATCTTAGCGTTGAGTGGTTGGGTGATTCCTCCACGGTGAAGTGATAAGTATCAATACGGACTTGTGCTCCCACGTACCGTCGCGTATATATTGGGAGACCCCTATAGGAACAAAGCCTTTATCCAATAGGAAACCGTGTCGGCCGCCCTACTGATCGCAATGCAGTGAACACAGCATTCATGAAGATCGACCACTCGTACCGTAAAACGTATTCTGTGGTTTTGCGAAAGGTTTGGCACACCCTCTGCCTAGATCTCCAGAGCAGTTTCTTTTGGCCTTTTTCAAACTCTATAACTGAAAAAGTCCAACCGAGCATTTGTCACTTCGGGCTCGTTAATACATCGAAGGAGACTAGAGTCATCTTTAGCTTTTTCTCGACTCTTAAAAAGTGAAAAAGCAAGTTGTGTCTAAAAGCGTCTAATAAAATTCATTCAATTCGGAAACACCAATTTCCCCTTTTAATATTTTAGTTGATCGAGTAATCCGCAATCGTGGAAGAAAGTCAATTGAAACCCCGTCGTTCGCGGAGGCTTACGAGTCAACCGTCTTTGTCTCCGGAATCGAAAACAGTACGGGTGAAGCGAACTCGTTTAACCGGTTCAAAATCTCCTTTGAAAGTTAGAACAAGTGTTCCAACTGCATCTGAGGTTCCGGTTACTCCTAACATTTCTGGAAACCCTGCCTCTATAGAAGAAGTTCCACAGCCGCAGAAGGACAGTAATACTGATCCTAGTCTGGGGGCAAGTACTTGTGTAACTGAACCAGTTCCATCTGTAACCGGTCTAGAGAGTTTTGTTCCCCAAACAACTGTCGCTGTCGAAACAACCACTTCTTCGGCACCAGAAATATTTTACGGACCTGACGGTCTTCCTCTTCCACCGGGTTTGATTGCGATAGAGGAAATTGCAGAGGATCCGCAAGCAACTACTCCAACTCATTTTGGAGTCGGGGTCACTCTATTTCCTTCATTAGAGGTTAATCCACCACCAGTGGAAGTTCCTGTAGAATCGCTAGGCAATCTATTGGATAGACTTAAAATGTCTGAACAACCGTCATCGTCTAGGACTGTGTCAAATGACACAGCGACAGCAGAAGCCCCTGCCGTCACTCCAACGATGTTTGCCGGCATACCAGCTGTCCCAACTAGCTCTTAACAGCTAGAAGGAGTCCACCGAGGGACTATTTCGGCAGTCTGGTCTGTTCCAGTTTGTTCATCCGGAGTAATACCCAGCAACTCTTATGTTGAAACTCGACAAATTGATCCTCATGGAGGTCACTTTGGGCCATCCAGTCCTCATGGACTAACAATCCCTCTGAGTTCCGGATTGCTACCATATGGGGGGCAGTATGCCCTTTCATTACCTCCTCCGGGAGGATATCCATATGGCAGTTCTCAACAGTATTCATGTTATACTGGAATTGCATCAAGTAGTTGGGTACCTATGCTACCTCAACAACCAAGGGTTGTATATTCTATACAACAGTGTGTACCTGTGACGAACATCCCAACCACACCGGCTATTGTAACAGTGTCACAAGTTCAAGCGATACCTGTTGCATGTCAACCTCAGATTTCTCAGGTTGTAATGCAACAGTCACTTGATCATGAGTCACAACCACAATCACCAACTGGTGGGGCGACAAAAGTACAAACGGGTACCATTACCCCACACCTCGGTCCAACGGTTAGCATAGCACAACAAAACATGGCATCACAACCATGGCTTGTGCAATACCAACAACCGCAGTTCCAGCAAGTGTACCAAGGTTCTGAGCAACAGATCTTTGCGAATAGTGGACAACCGTATATCCAAAACGGTCAAAACCAACCACTTTAGAGTGGTCAAGTCCACCAACCGTATCAGTCATACCAACATCAATTACATTATGCTGGTATGCAAAGGCCCACTGCTCAAGCGATTCCATCGTACCCTGGTTACGCTTCGCCTAACCTGAATCAACAGTTACCATTCGTGGCAACTTTAGAGTTACCCGATTTACACCGTTTAACCAATGATCCGATTGCTTATGCCCCTTGGTGGCCAGCAATTCCTCATAAACTTCCATCTGACATTCCTAAATTCAATGGAAATCCAGGTGAAGACCCATCGAATCACGTGATGACTTTTCATCTGTGGTGTTCGTCAAACACCCTTAACGACGATTCGATAAGGCTTTGCCTTTTCCAGAGGACATTGACAGGTCCAGTGGCTAAATGGTATATTGAATTGCCAAGAGCCTCTTTCGACAATTTTAGTTCCCTAGCCACGACCTTCTTAACCCATTTTCAATTACCGATAAGGTATGAAACGGGAACAAAAATATTAACCAACTTCAAATAGACAACTGCTACCCATATATCTGATCATATACATGAGTGGCGTCGTCGTCGTAGGATGGTGAAAACATATGTTCCCGATCAGCTATTAGCTAAATGGTTTATAAAGTCGTTACTTCCGGCTATTACGGAAGATGTGGCCAAGGGGGGAGTCGTAACAGAGGAGCAAGTCATTGCTCGTGCGCAGTATTTGGACTTAGTTTATACTCAGTCCTGCACGCTCTATGACAAAATACCTGACGCCCCTAGACTGGAATTTTCAATTCCTCCCCCTCCTAAATCAAATAGTGACTCTCATGCCGGTGATGGCGTGATTGGCACAGCAAACGCGAAATCGATAAAGGCTTCGTCAAAGAAAGCCCGTAAGAATTCAGATCAAAATGCAAAAGAAGAAATTATTGCTTCGGAAGTAAATGTCGTATCCGAAGATAAAGGCAAAGAAACCAATCAACCAGGAAGCAAGAAAAAGCAAAACAAAGGGAAGAAGAAGAAACAGGGTGAGTCATCCCCTGGAAAAAATTCTTCAAACCCTCCTGGAAAAGGGAAACCAAACAGCCCATGTATGATATGTGACGAAGATCACTGGACAAGGGATTATCCTTACAAAGCTGAGCTTAAAAGGTTCTTTAAAAGTTCCCAAACCTCAGCTGTGTTGACTGATCCGTTTCCCAACCCAGGTCAAAATCTGGTTGATAGTGGAAATGCTTCCCCGTCGCAAGTACTTATGTTGTCGGTTTCGAAACAGCAGAATGATGCTTTGATTTCGACAAGGAACAAAGATTACGGGAATCCTCAGCTGTCAAACGAAAAAGGTAAAGATCAACCAAGTAGTTCGACAACAACTTCAACAGAAGTTGTAACGCCCACCATCCCTGAATTAACAATAAAACCGTCGAAGGGTGTAGTACACAAGTCGACATTTAATCCTCGTGCCAGAGCGGCGCAACATTATAACATAGTGAAGATTTGGCCCAATCGCCATCCGCTATGTCGACTCTTGAAGTGCTACAAAATTGTCCAACCCAAAGGCAGGCGTTGTTATCGGCAATTGGTGGGGTTGATCCTAAGGATTCCAATCTTGTATCCTTTGATCACAAGGGATATGATCCTTAGTTACCAGCTCAGCTAGCTTTCCTTATTCAAGTGAAAGCACTCAACAAAACTGTTCACAGAACAATAATTGATGAGGGAGCCTCGACATGTATTATGTCAATGAGTTGCTGGAAAACTTTAGGATCTCCAACCTTGTCGCGATCTTCGACAACATTAAAGGCTTTCGACGGAAGGACTTATACCCCTTACGGTATCCTTAATAACTTGAAAGTTGAACTAGGAGGAAAGACGGTAGAAATTGATGTAGAAGTCATTGATGGAAATCTTGACTATAACATCCTACTAGGTAGACCATGGATTTATGCCATGGCAGCTGTCGTGTCAACTTACTTTAGGAAGATCGCATTCCCGTTTGAAGGAGGGATTACGATCGTCGACCAACAGAATTTCCTCCCTAATGGTTCGCAAGTTACAGGAAGCATTCCCATGATCCATGATAGCAACCATTCAATTCAAGATATCGGAGTAGGATTATTGAAAAACCCCACATTGATGGGAACTTTCGCGCTACCACCTCCTATTTATACAGGAAATGTACCGTTTGTAGCAACCTCCAACATGATATCTTCCACGAAGGTCAACATGGATCATTCAATGGTTTTGCCCCCAAGCCCTTTAGAAATATTGTAGCAATCAATGTTTTAAGCATGGGAGGCGAGCCCAAATCAACGCTCGTCAAGCGTTTGGGTAGATAGGTCTAGAGAATATGGAACCCCATTAGATCCTTGGTCGAGAGTACATGGGACTGACGAAGGAATCTTACAATCAATGATGATCGAGGGGGCACCATGGAATGATCACCACCATCGTTCCCTTCTTCCGGAATATGAAGAAGATACTCAAAGTGACCTTTATCACCCTTCAGTATTTGAATTCCTAACGAATACTGTAAACACGGTGGATTCCGAGCAGTTTTAACGCGGAATTCATGCTTGTTAAAAAATAAACATAAGCATTGAGCAGTGTTTTGGCGCATTCAAGCTCTTTAAAAAATGAACCCAGTCCCGGTAAATAACCATTGTGACCGTAAATTTATTAGCCATAAAAAGCCTTGGTCGTGTTTGCACCCGCCACCTCCATTCCATTTGGCCAATCGTTCACCTCCATATGATTGTTTACCTATTTTGAGGAACAACTGCGAAGAGTGATTTCACCTAGCCATCCTTGTGACACTGCCGTGATTGGAAAATTCCAACCTGTACCTGGAATCTGCTGCTATCCTTGTTTATCACTCGCTCCTCAAAAGACGAGTCTTCTTTGAGCTCTTTTCATCTGACTCGTAAAATATGAAAAGTTTGCCGAGTTTTGGCCTTCCAGCTCGTTAAAATGACCGGAAGAGCTATCCCTCCTCTAGATTTTAATCTTTTTGGACCTGAGGGATTATTGCACAAAAAGGTCGAGCGCTTGTTTTATTCAGCTCGTTAAAGTTATCGAAAACTCATCCCTTCTGTATTGTTTTATACTTTTTCGGACTTAAGGGATTAGATGACGAAAAAGGAATTTTGGAGTTAACTTTCTGTACCTTTTCAGACTCTCTAAAATTGAAAAGGACCGAGTTTTCCTTGTCGTTAGACTCGTTAAAATGATTAAATAGCGACAAACTTGTCTTTAGACGAGAACGAGTTTCCCTATCGCTAGGCTCGTTAAAACATAGCGATGGGCTTGCTCGAAGGGTAGGTTATAGAACAAGCATATGTTATCCTCCTCAAGCTTGACAAAAATAAAGAGGTACTGGTCAGAAATGACTGGGGAAAAATTGGGAGAACCTCAAAGCTTTAATGGTAGCAAGTCGCTCTTGAACATGACACTTTTCCTCCGTATCACATCGGGTTGGGTTGTTTCATTCACTGGTCTCATCACCATGGTCTTCGCCAAACCATCCACATTTGGGGTAATGCTACCGATCCATCGCATCAGTGTCGTTATATGTTCAAGAGATGTTGTTCAGAAAGAGTCAACCGTGTCCCATCCACTACCATACATTATCCTTCATCCACCCATGATCGCCACCCTGAATCATATTTCACAGATTGTTTTCACCTCCACTAAAATCATTAGCTCCGTTCCGTGTCACTGATGTGGGATTCATTAAGGCCCTCCTTTGATGGATCGCTTCTTGTCGACTTCAGCTCATTATCCAAGAAGTTGATCTGGGAACACCCCCCTCAGTACTTTGAAGCTTGCATGCCTCAATGGCAAGTTTCTCACTTCCGGCGACAGGTATACATCAATGACCTTCGACCGAAAGATTCTGCGTGGTGTTCGACGCCAAGTCCTTTATTCACACCACGTGGATTGTACTGTCGTACCTTGAGGGTCATTATCATTATCGGTGATTCCTCTCACGCTTGTTAACGGTTTACATCATTGACCGGTAATCAAGCGATGTCTTTCCATGTTCGACTTCAGTGCAATTCTCACATGGATCGAGTTGTACTTAGAGTGAAGATCGAACGAGTTTGAAGACCCCGGATCTAGTTTCATCCATCCGGGCTGCGATATATATTCAGGAAATATAAAGACATTTGACATGTACATCATTGCAGCAGATGATCATCCTACTCAAAGGATGATAATTTCAGCAGAGAATTATCAGTCTACCATCAGACGATCGTCTGTTCTATGTACCAAAATGAATTTATAAAGTTGAGCATGGGAATTCCCGCCTCAGCTAGATCATGAAAGCAGAATGAAAAATAATGTATTGTATTGTATTTTATTACAGGTCACCTCTCTGCGATTGAATGAACTTCGGATCCTCCTGATAAAGCATTTCACCTGATAAACGACCTCATACTTTAGGGGGCAACTGTTATAGACATTTTTGTGCCTTACAGCATGAAGCATGAAATGTCGATAATCTAAGGGATCCAAAGTCCCTAAACATGTTGTTCCTACCCCTAGAGGAACAAGGTCAGCAAACCACAACACTAAATATCAGTTCTCCACCTGAAAACATTCAAAAACAAGCTAATTCTGGATCATGTCAACTGCTCCACTGAGCATCTGCGCTGAATGTCAACTGCTCCACTCTGTACCTGCGCTGAATGTCAAATCTAATGAAGGCTACCTGCGCTGGGCGAGATTGGCCAAGTGGCACAATCATTCTGCAAGGTGTCAAATGCCCAGGAAGCTTCCAAAATGACACTTGGATCAGGGAATTCGCCTTGTGATGAGTAAGAGGATCTAGATCTCCAAGTGGAAGCAAGAAACTCCAAGTGGACTCAAGAACTGAAGTATAACTGAAGTGGGAGAGGACACTAGTCAGCTTCATGCCAAACTCAAGCTGACTCATCCTTTCTCCAAAACTCCTATATATAGAGCTCTCTCATGAGGTCTAGGGAGGCTGGAATCTTGTGAATGTAAGGAAGTGCTGTTGGTTTGAGTATAGAACTATTGGGTGATTTTCTTGAAGGAGGTGAAGAGGATATTTCTTTCTGCTAGGAGGTGTTGCTGGATTGGGCCTCTTATGGTTGTAACACTCTCAGAGCTTTACTTCTTCCATTAATAAAGCATTTGAGGTTCTTCTATATGCATTTGTCTTTGTGGCGTATTGATGCTTGTATATTTGATTTATTCTAATCCTTGAATCAGTTATGGGTGTATGCTTCTTGTAGTCTCCCTTTCTTGTGCTTTTGCAGGATCTTTGTGTAGCTGGGCCAGTGAAAGAGCAAGGAGCTGGGAGCAAGCAGCAAGGAGAGAATATTGGATCAAACATTAGCGGAAGACAACGGTTAGTGGATCTCTTTCTCCCCTCTCTTACATCTCATAAAGAAGTAGTCTTGAATAGCTTTGCATTCGGTTGTTGCTGAGGTACTATCACCCTTAGAGTGGGATAGGGTCATTCCGTATTGAATACTTTTCCCAACAACACTTCACACTTCTGAGGTAGAGGACATGAAATGACACTCCTTCTTGGGACTGTTTCAATGGCATTCATGGCAGCTTTGGAATTTTGTCCATAAGACTGTCCATAGCCAAGACCCAAATACTTAGGCCTTTTCTCAACCATTATTGGTTCAACAATACCTTGTGCACGCTTTCCCAAGCCCTTTCCTTCATAGCCCATCTTGGACATTAGCTTGGAACCTATACCTCTAGTATGTCTTTCAAAAGAACCAATACAAGCATTCTTAAAAGAATCTGAAGACAAACTGGAATGCTTTACCTCTTCTTCAAGCTCATACTTGACTAAGGCTTCTTGGGCAACAAAGATTTGTGTCTCCAACTCATGCATCCTTTTCAGGTTCATATTTGCAATATGAAGTTGCCTCTCCATTTCCTGCAATTTGTCAGTAAGCAAATGCTTCTCTTCCTTCATGGAATTCACTTGCTCTCTAAGCATGTTACTCTTCTTTCCATCCTCATACATTTCTCTCACCATATCCATCATGGTGGACAATTCTTGCTTCATGTCTTCATCAAAGAATATTTTGAAGAATGCAGAATTTGAGGACCCACTTGTAGAAGTTGTCATTATATAAATGAAGAAACAAAAACTTCAACAAGATAAATAAAGATCTTATTCAACAACCTTTTTGAAAAAACCTCTTGTGCTCCAAAGATTGCCTTGAGGTCCTTGGGATAGAAGAATTCATTTAGCCCTTCTTCCTATTTGTCCTTCCTAGACTGAGCTATCAATAGCTTTCCCTTCACTTCTGCAAACTCAGTAAATATTCAGTCTGAAAACAATCATATAATCAACCAGACAACCAATCCTTGACTGCCCAAACACCTTTCAGACAAGCAATCTATGCTCTGTCAATCAATCATTCAGATATAACCTTCTTAAAGTTTTAGTTAATCAATCCTAAGCTCTGATATCACCTTATCTAAAAATGGGGCTCTTAGGGCTTCTTGTCTAACTTACAAGAACCTCTCCCACTTCCAAAACTTTAAATTTTCCCAAGTCTTATTGAGGAACCAATGTGGAATTAAGAAATGCTTGAAAATATGGGTGTATGCTTGTATTTTTTTTCAACTGATTACTTGATTTAATCTCTGTTGTTGTGCTGTAAATTAGTGTGTCGACACTGATGTATAAATACATATGACAGTAAATAATACAACAGAGGCAATGCAACAATAAAACACACATAGAAATGACAATTTAATTAGGAGTTCACCCACACTTCTTGGGCTACGTCTCCATGAGCTCTAGTCAACCCAACTATGCTCTCTGGTATTATGGTATGTGTCTTTTTACAAGCTCTTTGGCTTAACTCTTGTTGTTCTACACATAAACAGTGGGTTCAGACACCATTTTATCCCCTGGCTCTTGAAGCTTTGGCTCTTGGCTCTGGCTCTTGGCTATAGCTCTTGGCTCTTGGTTCTGGCTCTTGGCTTTGACTCTGGCCCTTTGGCTCTTGGTTCTGGCTCTTGATTCTGACTCTGGCTCTTTGTCTCTAGCCCTTGGCTCTTGGCTCTTGGCTTTGGCTTCTTTCCGCCTTCTATTTGGTTACAACTCTCTCTGGGATTTTCACTCCAAGTGACTCCCTTGGCTCCGTACGCTTCTACTTCTGCTTTTTGTGCTCTCTTTCTACTACTACCTTTTTGTGCTATTCTGTTTGGCTTCTGCTTTAGAAACAAACCCTCAATAATAAAAAATAGCGACCAACAATGACTCAGCAGGCCCTTTCTCTTTGACATCCATGGATTTGAAGCCAAAACGTCATTGTTGATTCATTTCCCTCTCGGGCTCTTCGTCTTCCCGTTTTGGTCTACTCAAACCCCTTCTTTGAGCATTAGCAATCATTGCTAAATGCCCTCGGGGATGGATGCCACCTATTCCTCAATGGAAGGGAACTATTTGCGCTTGAAATCCTTAGAAACATTTGTTCTCTGTTTACACAGAGAATGTTGTAAAAATAGGAAAAATTCTGTAGAAAAAATTGTTCTGGACTTCAAATTTTCATAATTGCGCTTTATAACATTATCAGGTCTTGCCTGTGAGTCTCCATCACATGTCGCAAGGGCCTGCCCCTTTGTATTTTTAGAATTGCATTAAAACGATGTAAGTCCCGCTTATATCGCGATTTCCCTTTGTATTGAAAATACATAAAAAAAAACGTTGAAAATCGTGCTTACCGGACTTGAGATCATATGTAACAGCATTAATAAGCCATTTTGGGTCCAAAATATTGCATCAGGCACGTCCTTTAATATTTCGTTTACTAAACGAAATATGCAAAATATATATAAAATGGTTGTTTGACGAATCTCAACTTTTATGAGATATTGCTCATATCTCCATCGGGTCCTGCTATTGCATCGCGTAGATATATATATATATATATATAGATAGTGACCCTACCCCACTATTATGTGCCAACTCGATACTGAGATGCGACAAGTCGGAATCACAGATTGCACAAGCCTGAGGTCCATTCAACGTTCAATGGAATGTTGCAATGCAATATCGCGGCAATCACATATTGTATTCACTTGAGGCCTAAAGGTCCAGTCCACTCCACTGTCTTTTCTCCAATGCGATAAAGTAGAGATCACAATCGCATGTCGCTCACGCTTCAGGCTTGATGTCCGCCCTTTATATTATTGCAATGCGATATATATATATATATATATATATATATATATATATATATATATATATATATATATATATATATATATATATATATATATATATACAAGCCCTTGTTCCACACCGTTGATTGGTCTGCTACCTTATTAAGGTTTGCTTGTAAAAGCGTTTATCTCTATGATCCTCCACCTTTGTCCTTATGTTTATTTGAACTCGGATTTACATGCATTTGCGCCATTTAGCACCCCTTTTTTTCTTTGTGGAGAAGAGTTTTAGACTTAAAAGTCTATGCTAGATCCATTTTGGATCAGTGTTTGGCTCGACCATGCTTGCATACATATGCCTTTATAACTCTTTGATTTACTTTAATTTATCAATAAAATATCGACACACAGTTATACAACTTGGAATTGAACCTCTTCTTATATATATATATCTATATATATATATATATATCTATATCTATATATATATATATATATATATATATATATATATATTAACAAATAATTACATGACAAGACTCACTCTCTCTATTCGGCCTCATCTTCTAATTAATGGCCTATGTTCATTATCTGCCTGTAGGCTTACAAACACTCCAATCTGCTATCTAATTACCTATTCAACCTCCAACCTCTCTATTTCTAACCCCTGTCTTTGTCTTTTAGGCTTACATTTATACAAAGGATTCTAAAAACAATTTCTGGTTTAAATCCATAGATTCCTCAACCAAATTCCTAAAATCTCTTTCAATTCCACAAAATCTTGAGCTGACTCCTAATCTAGGATTTCCAATCAATTCTCAATCCTCTCATCACTCAACTATCCTAAATCTCTCATGTTCTCCTACATTCGAGAATATTTACAATAAAGCCTCACAATATTCAATTAATTCCCATTCTCATTAAAATCACTCAAAACATTAAATAATTACATTAATTCAATGCTCTTAGGAAACCAACTTCCTTTAAACACAAGACCCCCCTATTTCTACTAGAATACAATGATAATGTTGAGTTGGATTCTCCTGCATTAGACTCCCCATGTAAGAAAATTTATGACCAGCTAGTCATAAGTTTGGATAATTGTTTCCTCCTAGATCCCAGACTTTGTTTTGTAAGTTGTCTTTGCTTATCAATTGCTCTACTATTGTTGTTGTCTGTTGTTGTTCTCTAGGTCTCCATATCTTATGTTGTAATGCTCCACTTTCTCTGCTTTCATAGTCTACTACTATCTTCCTCTTGTTGTCAGCCCTCTTCTTTCTTGTTGTTATCTTCTTTTGAGACAATTTCACCATTAACCTTTTTATTAGTTCAATCTCTCTGTCTAGTATGTCCTCTATTTGCTAACTTTATTCAACTCTTGATTGTTGAGCTCTCATTCTTGCTGCCACCCTTACATCCTTACCCTCTTGTTCACTATTATCTTACACCTTTTGAACTGCTCCTATATTGTCTTTCAAAACAATTTCCTGCTTCTGTTTACTGCACCTGTCAACTTCTTCTTGATTATTATTTATGACAACTTCTTTGCCATCCTTCTTCAATAATTTATCCTGAACACTTATCCTCTGCTCTTCTAACTTCCTCCTTTGAAAGTCTAACTCTCTATATAACTCAATGATTTTACTTGGAGTGAACTTTGGAAATTTCACACAATCTCCCATTTCTTCTTTTGCTATTGATCCATTATCACATGGTCCTTCTTCCCTTGGTAAATCTTTCTTAACATCCTTCAGTAGATTTCCTTCCTCTTTTTCTTTCATTTGGCTATCCACCTGTGCCAAATATATTCCAATTCCTGCAACAAATCTTCAATTATAAGACAATGATTATAATAAAAAATATAAGGTCTTCCTACCTCTTCTTCCTTTTGCAACACTTTATTATGTTGCTCTAATCTCTCTTCTTCTGTCAGCATATCAGTATGCTAATTCAAACTCAAAGAACTCTTGAGTCTGTCAGCTAGTCTCTCCTTCTCATCATCTGTTTCAATGATGTCTTTCAGCACTTTTCCACTTCAGTGAACTGATTCTTTTCCAGTCTCTTTGTCATATTATACTTTAAAACTTTCATCTTCTGGAAGGTATTCTTTCATGTTTTTGAAAACTTTAAAAGACTTCATATCTTCTTCCAAACCTGCAATCATACACAAATCATTAGTTTTAAAAATACAAGTCCTTTTGGTCTCACTTGATGCTTCAGTCATCAAGTCTTCTCGCTGCTTTGAATCATTCATGTGATCCAACTCCTTTGGCTCTTCATCACTTTCAAAAAGTAATGGTCCACTTTCTGGTTTACATATCAAAACTTCAACATCTTCTTTAGCGTCTCCCTTTTGTTGTACCTCAACTCTTTCGAGCTTCTCTATAACATGTTCAAGTTCCATTAGCTCCTTTATTAACTGCATATTCACCTGCTGGTTCCTCTTCCCTTGTAGCCTCTGCCACTTCACTTTCTTTCTCATGACATAACCATATTTCTGGTCCATCCCATTTCTTTGCAACATGTCCATTAACACTTCAAGCTGAACTGCTATCTCAGCCTTCTCCCTCTCATATGCTTCTTTACTTAACTGTCTCTGTATGCCATTTTCCTTGGCATCTCCTTCCTTCTGTCCTTGGCTGTGGTTTCTTTCAGAACCTCTGTTATGACTGTCACTAGTCATCATCCTCTCCATCTCTATGAGTTCCTCACTCACTTCACTATGAGCTGCACTAAAGCCTCTTCAACAACAAGTCCTCCCTACTACTACTTACCTCACCAAGCTCTCCTCACTCAGTCTTTTGGCAAACAATTGGTTCTCTATCTCTGGAACCTCCTTTTGAGCAACACCATTGCTCCTTCTAGGCTTCACTCATCTACACCTTTTCAAGAACATAACTGTCCTCTTGTATCTCAACCAGCATGAAATACTTAGTTCTAACCACCTTTTGCTTTCACTCAGAAACTCTTACCAACTTCTTTTGTCTCTTAGCAGTTCTACCCACATCCGTTGTGGAATTGCCTTTGGGAGTTACAACAATACTTCTGCACCAATGCAAAAAATACAATTTTCCAATCTTCAAATCCAATTAAAGTAAAACTATATCATCTTACCTTCAAGATCTCTGTCTGATCTTGTCTTCGCATTCACCTACACTTTTGAATGGACTGTTCTTTCCACCGGCTTTCAGTTGTATCTTCAGACTCTGCTACTTCAAAAACTTACAAACATCCATCTTACAATTTAACTACTATAATCCTTCTCTAAATATCATTCATTTAATATCTGCTAATCATTAGGAAAATTTGCATACCTTCACCTACCTTCAGGATCTCACCATTTCTGTAAAACCTATTTCAGTAGATCTCCATGCTTCCAATGCACAATTCCTCAATATTCAACCACTATCAATCAGATTTAGAATATGATTCTTTCTTCTAGTCTTCTGACTTTATCTTGACAAAGCTTAACTATCAGCAACAATTTCTCCGGTGCTGAGGTTTTCTTCCACTCAGACATCCTTAAGAATTCCTTCCATTACTGCTTCTTAAGGCTTGATCTCCTTTTGATGAGATACTTCATTAGCTGCAACCATCAATCTTCATTCCATTTCTTTATCCAACAAAACTAAAATTAGAGTTAAATAAAACAATACCTGTATGATTTCATAACCAGTCTCCATTCACCCTTCATATTCAAGTGAATCTCCGTTCTCTAAACATCATTGTAGATTCTTTATATTCCTGTAATATCTTCTCAATTCTGTCTTACCTGCCTCTAAGAACTTAATTGTTCTTCTCATTCTCCCAGTTGTACTCGGGTTGCTTCGCTGTCAGATTAGAATCTAATCTCCCTTGCCTACATACACATCTTTCCAAATACCTCTATTGTAAATTCCTTCAAAGAAACATTCATATGTAATTTCTTTGTTCACCTTATACAAAATGGTTCATTTATAATTCTTCTTTGATACCAAATGATGCAGGGTTACCCCTGCTTTACCCACAATATGCATATAAATGCATCCACTCAATAGTCCTAGGTATTTAACTCCCTAAGGAGTCCAATATTTAAACATTAATCGTTAAGGCCCCTTTATTAGTTCCTTTATATTGAAACACAATCACCCCGCTTTAAACCATCTATCAGAACTTTATACCCACATAGCCTAACCCTTAGGCAAAATCCTTCCCTATTGGGACTTTTAAACCCTCATAATCCTCATATAACCCGTATATATAAAATTTACCTTTTATTATTTTGTTACACGTATATTTAACCCACAAAGGCTTCATCAGTGCTATTTCCCTTATAACTCATTTACAAAGGAAAATTACGCACAAAACATACCTTTCCTCCTTTCGTATGATCTTTACACATTTATCGAGAAATGCCTTTATCGCAATCGGGGATCGCAGTTACCACAGTCACACCGCATACATGCTCTATCACCATCTGACTCTGATATGTGACCATTGGAACACTTAAATCCCACTTTTGCATTAAAATAATTGCCCACGACACTTTTCCAAATACAAAGGAAAATCATTAAAAGTTTGCCCGAACCATATAAAATAGACTTCAAAATTTATAAGCCTACGTCTATGTTTTCATCGGGTCCACCCTTCCATATCAAACTTCCGCTACGCTATTCCTCATACGATTTCCGATCGTCGATGCCTCTGATCAAATCTTGACCATCCATTGCATCCCCCCAATCCAATGGTTGATATTACTCCTGATCAACGAAATTAATCGTTGATCCTCCACTGTACATTTACTCACACTAGATTTAACGGCTCACAAAGATATTAGCCGACCAATGTGCACGAGGATTAACCGCTCGATAAGTGGTTTCCTCTCTCCTCCTCTCTACCACGTGTTGATCGCTTAATGGAATCAGCGTTCGTCCTTCAATGCCACTTACGATTTTGGAGGCCACCCAAAATCTGATTTTACTATGTAAAAATCGTCGACGCGATATTCCTCCATCTCCTCTACGATTGAATCCTGGCCGTTGATCTTCAAGATCCAAAGGCTGCTGTGTATCATTCCTTCACTTCGTATTTTTCTCTTTACTTGGTTTTTACACTGTTTCTTAGTGTTTCCTATGGGTTCCGGCTTTCTTCAAAGCTCTGGTCTCTCGGTGTTTTTAACGCGCAATCCCTCCTAAGCTTGAATTTCATCATTGTAATGGATTCAATACTCCATTATGGTCCTCCTCTTCGTGTATTTCTCTATGTGTTTGCCTCGACCGCGCCTACATACATATGCCTATGTAACTCTCTGATTTACTTTAATTTATCAGTCAAATCTCGACACACAGTTATACAACTTGGAATTGAACCTCTGCGCACATATATATATATATCTATATATATATATATATACATATATATGTATATATATATATATATGTATATGTATATATATATATATATATATGTATATATATATATATATGTATATATATATATATGTATATATATATATGTATATATATATGTATATATATATATATATATATGTATATATATATATACATAGATATATATATATATACATAGATATATATATATACATATATATATATATATACATATATATATATATATATATACATATATATATATATATATATATATATATATATATATATATATATATATATATATATATATATATATATATATATATATTAACAAACAATTACATGACGAGACTCACTGTCTCTATTCGGCCTGATCTTCTAATTATGGCCTCTGTTCATTATCTACCCGTAGGCTTACAAACACTCCAATCTGCTATCTAATTACCTATTCAACCTCCAACCTCTCTATTTCTAACCATTGTCTTTGCGTTTTATGCTTACATTTATAAAAAGGATTCTAAAACCAATTTCTAGTTTAGATCCATAGATTCCTCAACCAAATTCCAAAAATCTCTTTCAATTCCACAAAATCATGAACTGACTCCCAATCTAGGATTTACAGTCAATTCTAAATCCTCTCATCACTCAACTATCCTAAATCTCTCATGTTCTCCTACATTCAAGAACATTTACAATAAATCCTCACAATATTCAATTAATTCCTATTCTCATTAAAATCAATCAAAACATTAAATAATTACATTAATTCAATGCTTTTAGGAAACCAACTTCCCTTAAACACAAGACCCCCCTATTTCTACTAGAACACAATGATAATGTTGAGCTAGATTCTCCTGCATCACTACCCCACTACGGTTTTCCTGCCCCAACCTCTACCACATTATGCCTCACTACATATGTTTATGAAAACAAATATATAAGCATATATATTTCCTCATATTATACATTATTCAAGTGAAAACATAATCATATATATATATAAATGCATATATGTATATATGTGTGTGTGTATGTGTGTGTGCGTGCCCATACACCTTCTGATAGGGCTATAACGTAAATGCATATGAAAACATATATAAAGTTTGTAAATCTATATATACATTAAGTCATATGAATATGTTATTCAACAAGGGGGGTTTGAACACGATTTTTTATTTTGAAATAACAATATATATCTAAACTTTATAGTTGGTTTTTAAACCTTAGGTTATTTATATCCTAGGTATGCATACTGAATTTTGAAATAAATTTTAAACCGAATTTTACCCTCAGGTCTTAATACCTTCAAATCACTAATAATTTCATAGAAAGGGTCTCGTAAACGTAATATATGTATATAATTACATTGAATATGTAAATAAAATCAATTAATCAAAATTATTAAAATAAACCCTTCTTCTCCATGGGTACGTTACATTGCACTAGAACCATAGCCCTCTGAGGCTAAATTAAACCTTTTCCCCCCAAATTGGCTAGAAAAATGAATCAAATTACCCATCACCAAGCCTCTCTAGGAACTTTAATCTAATTTTCAGGAAAATTATAGCATTCAAATTCTCATAACTTTTATTGAAAACTTGGTAGGAAACCTATACTTAAATGTTCCTTGAAATTTGTTCAATAAAGCCCACGACCCATCAAATTTTAACCAACAAATACTTTAATTTTGGTATATAATTTCGATAGGAGCCCCACTACTACCTTATGTCCAAGTTAAAAAAAAAACCAAATATTCCCCACAGCTAGTCCCAAAGCCCCATCTAGAACTCACCAGCTATTTCCAGCCAAGTTCCCCACCAAAATTCCATGGCACAAAGTCTTTACCAGGGCCAACAAACTCTCAGTTCCACTTGGCACTAGGCCCCCAAAGATGCTTTGGAGCTCACATAAACTGGATGCATCCCTTGGCACACTTAACTTAATAGCTACAACTTGGTATGTTCTAGAGTCCACCCTATGACTCATTGACCATTAGTTCTTAGAACTAATTTTTTTAATATATTACTAAACAATAAATAAAATCCCTCTCCATGATTCAAATAAAGCCATCATCCATTTTAAATGCATGGACCCAACTAGCCATGTGGCACTCACTAAAACCACATGGGCCCTACGACAAACTTTTCACTAAAACAAACCCAATGGTTTCCTTTTTTCCTTGGATTGTCATTCCCCTTACTCTTTTCATGGAGTGGGATCCATATCACCCATTATTTTATTAATTATAAAAATATATACAATTTACAATATTTACACTATGACTAAACTAACCACTTATCCAAAACCAACATAAAATCATTTGGGTCACTAGCCCCAAAAAATTATCTAAGGTCAATGCATGGGCATGTTGGCCACATATTAAAACATTCGACTGACCACCCTAATAGTAAAAATACTTGGCTCACCATCCTAAGGTCACAAGTACATATATTGACATGATCAAACAGGTAGGGGTATTATAGATCATTACAAAATATTCCTTCATATTTTAGGTTTGTCACAATACTTGATTATGGAAGCATACCATTTTATTGATCTTGTCCAATTGTACAATAAGCATGGAGTCTTTACTCTACGAATTTGTTCCATAGCACATACATTCATGGGATGCTAAAAAAATATCCCTAACTTCACTAAATTTAAGTAAATATCTCCCAAATACTTGCTTTCAACCCTCCTCTTAAAACATCTTTCCAATAGAAAAGAAAAATACATTTTTAACTAGGTAACCCTTTTTATACTCCATAATAACTATAAACCCCATATCAACCTCACATCCTTTCTAGATACCTATAATATTTTAACTTTATTTTTCACAATTCTAAATTTTTCTTTATGAATGAGCTGGATAAGGTACCGATGAGCAATGTGAAGTCCCCTTGGTTTTAAGTGCTATGAGGGCCTAAGTATGCAACTATTCCTATCTCTAATGGAAAATATATTTTTTAATCATCATTGTTAAGATATTTTTTAGAATGTTTGATATACCCTAACTGTGAGGGCCAAATGATCATGGTATAAGCTTAAATGAAAATGATGATAATGGTCAATACTTTGAAATGAATAAAAGGGGTTGTTGTGAATATTTATTGAACCAACTAAACGATCACATATATAATTCAATGAAGGTGGGGAGAGAAAAAGAAGATCAAAGCACCAATTCAAAAGTGCAGATGAGAAAATGGAATATGAATAAGGCCAAATGGAGTAGCTCATGGTTTGTGGTCATGAAAACTTGAGCAAACTTTGACTAAACCATAACATAGGTCAGATTGGGTAATAGTGATTCGAGTGGGGTGCAAAACAACCCGATTCTAGTGTAACAAATGGGGAAAAGGGTATATTTTGTATCGTGTGGGTTTTGGCTATGTATTCTTACAACTCAAGTATTTTTCTCAAATATATTTTATATTTTATATTTATTAATGACACATTAGGTTGCAGGGCCATTTCCATAAATTATTATGCATGTATATGATGATGTTAATGCTAATTTAATGTCTTTCATATGATTCTCATGTTTTGTTAATGGAAGAAGATTAACTGAAATAGAATTGACAATATTAATACTAATTTATATTGATTAATTATGCACTTAGTACAATATATATATTGACATGGGTAATATATTGTTAGGTGTAGTCTAATTGGATTAACATTGTACTACATTAAACAATTTTGAAACACATTATTGCCACGCACTCCAAGGAACAAAGTGTTCCCACCATGGTGGCACGCTATTGTAGGAGGCATTGGGGTTGTGAGAAATGGTATTAGAGTTACCTCTAAACGTGCAAGTGGAAGTTGAATAGTTTAATAGTGCAACGGAGATGGATATGTATGTTGTGTTTTTGTGGTTATTTCTCACTTGAGGATTATGTTAAGAGGATATGTGTCTTGGGCAATGAACAAGAAAACCCAAGGCACAAGTTGTTCTTTGTAAACATGGAAACCAACAATAAGTTAGTACTTGCACTTGTTGACAAGGGTGCGTCACAAATTTTCTCGAGGGAAATTTTGGTAGAGCAACTTTGACTTAAAGTAATCATATGAAAGACAATAATAAAAGGAATCAACTCCAAGGCTAAATAAATAAATGGATTGGTAGTAGATGTTCCAATTTAGATTGATGTTTTCAAGGGACTTTTGGATTTCATAGTGATTCCAATGGATGATTTTGAGGTGATATTAGCATAGTATTCCTTGAGAGGTATTCAAGTGGTTTTTATACCATGGAATGATCGGTTCATTATTTTGGATGACAAAAAGATGAGGGTTGTGTGTATAATTACATGAAAGAAACAAAAGGAGAGTTTGAAACTTGTTTCTTCATCGAGCATGACAAAATGAGCATGAAAGCTAGGTGCCCTTATATACATAACAATGATCAAGGAAGTAAGAGATGGTGGAGTAGGGACACTTATTCTACCAAAATGTTTTGTGTTATAGAATACATATGTAGATAGGATGCCTGATGAGTTATTGAAAGTGCTCCTGCAAAGCATAGTAATGGATCGATGCATTTAGCTTGATCCTAGTGCTCCATTAGTAGAACAAGCTCCCTAAAGGTTTTTAATACTAGATTGGATGAATTAAGGTATCAATTGACAGATCTAGTTGATGTAAGGTTCATTCATCCTTCTTGATCTCCTTATGGTGGTCATGTTATGTTTAAGAAGAAGAAGGATACAAATTATTTGAGGATTTGTATTAGCTACCAAGATTTGAACAAGTAGAGAATGAATAACCAATACCCCTTCAACTAGCAGTAGATTGCTTGGAAAATTTGGCTAACACCAAAGTGTTCATGAAGTTTGATTTGAGACAAGTTTACTATTAGGTATGCATAACAATGGGTGATGAAGTGATTATAACCATGGCAAAGAGTTATCGAACTTATGAATTCCTAGATATTATTTTTGGTTAGTGAAATGCTGCTACTACATTTTTTATCTTGATTAATGAGAAATTGCGTTCATCCTTGCATAAGTTTGGCATGCTATACTTCAATGATATCATAGTAATTCACATTATAATTGACGTGTTTCAAACCAACAAGTGTGGTTCATCGTCCGGACAAGTTGAAGAATTAGATCATGGTTGCAGGATATATAAATAGAGCAGATCATCCAATGGCTATAATTGACTAGGAACGACTACATTTGACCAAAAAACAACTGCATTAGACTGGGTAACAGGACAGGATCAAGAGAATGGGAAAGGGACAAAAAAATAGTTAATTAAATTAATTAGTTAGTTTTATTATATTTATTTATTATTCTTAATATTCAAAAACTAGAGAAAGATTTATATTATTATTATTATAAGAAATAATAAATGTTTAATAACTAGAATACCTAATTAGCTGGTACATTCTATGACCTAATTCTAGTTCCAATAAATTTAAATATATTAAATATGTATCATGAATAAAGGTAAATAAATAATCATTACACGAAAGGGCTATTGTGACTAAGGTTCATCATTTCGAATGGGCACGCTTGCAGGTTTCGAAGTTGAAGTTAGATCTAGCGTTCCTCAAAAGATGTAGAGATTCCTTCATCATGATGGTTTTTTCCTAGATTAATCATCACCTCAATACTCCTCTAAACCATCGTGTTTTTCTAGAGGCCAGTTTAGCATTGCTGATATCTGACATTGGTAGAGTTAGGAAAGTTCTGGACTTGCTTTTTCAGAAGCTTCTCGCTTTACATTTGGAACTTTTGAGCTCTATTTCAGCCTCCCTTTATACAAGCGTTGATGGTTGTTCAACCCTTAAATCTCTGTGAATGGTAGATATTTGGAGGCAAAAATAGGCTTCGAAGTTTCTTAAGTTGTCCCAAAAGTCTTCTATGCTAAATGATCCTACTTTCTCTATGGGTAATCGATCCCACAACTGACTTTGAATTAATCAACGCTCTGCTCTTGGATCTTGGGTTTCTAATTATTCTGGTGTGGGATGCTCCACTGCATCTCCTGCTGTGATAGTTGGCTCGATTAAAGAGACCGGCTCCCCCCTTATTTCTTGCTGTCCTATCTTTGTCGTTTTGGAATCTAGCATGGAGCCTATTCTACTGTCCAGCGCTCCAATATCTCCTTCCGTCGCCAGCTCCATCCCTTAGTTGACGGGCTCATCCGTATACCAGGTGCAGCCCTCCCTACCTAATCACACCCCTGCCGAAGATCAGTCCTTTGTCAATTCGGATATCGGGCTTGGTTCCCTTCCCCGTGGAGCCATCGTTGCTGGTCCAGTTCATTCTCACCCGCTGTTCCAATCCATCTCTTCCGAAGATCATTTGCGTTCTTCCAGCCATGGGCTCTTCTCTTCAACTTTAGGTGACCTTAATCCTCTCACTGAATCTGGTACTCCAACCTTGCTTGAGAACTCTGACGGTTTCCATTCCTCAGTCTATATCCCAGGCAAGCTTTCGGTTCCTCTTCCTAATCTACATCCTTATTCTCTTTCATCGGATTCCAGTAATGAGCATGTTAACAATATGGAATTAGATAGGTTTAGTTTAGGTTATTTTAATAATAATAATAATAATAATAATAATAATCAAGTTGTTATTAATAATAATAATAAGAATAATAATAATTTTTTATATAATATGATAATAGGAGATAATGGTGATAGCAATTTTACGAATAATAATAGTATTAGTAAAGGAAAGTATATCACAACAAAGAACTTTAATAATAATATTAATAATAATAATAAGCATTCACCTAATAATAGGGCTTTCAATATCTCTAAATTTTCCTTTCCCCCTTCTGTCTTTAGTCTTCTTGGAAAAGGTTTAAATTTTTCCCTTGCTCCTAGAAAGATCCCTATGGAAGACATTATGTGTGATGTTGAATTTGGGATTAGAGACTTGCCTGATAATATTAAGGACACCATTAGGCAAGATTGTGTTGTGGTCCTAAGGAAGGCAAAGCCCCCTAGGAGTAATATTAGCAAGGATGAATCTGATGCCCTCAAATCCTTAAACCAAAATAAGGATATCATGGTTCTCAAAGCTGATAAAGGAGGAGCGCCTGTCATCCTTAATAGGGAGGATTATCACCAGAATCTATTGGATCATCTATGTAATAGTGGCAGCTATAAAAATCTTATCAAAAATCCCTTGAAAAAGGTTTCCAGAACTGTCGCTCTTACTATCAAGTCTAGTGACACTATGGGCTCTTTTTGCCATAAACTTATTGAGAGTAACCCCATCACTCTGAAGATCTATGGGCTTCCAAATATCCACAAGGAGGGGGCTCCCCTTAGGCCCATTATCAATACTATTGGTGATCCAACCTATCTCCTAGCAAAATACATTGTCGCAAAGATCAGACCCCTGGTTGGTCTCATTGAGTCTTTCGTCAAAGATTCTTCATCATTCATTGAGGAGCTTAAAGGCATAAATTTTGACCCTAGGGACATTCTTTTGAGTTTCGATGTGGTATCCCTCTACACTTGCATCTTTATAAAGGAGGCCACTGAGGTCATCAACAACCTCAATAACCATAACACAACCCGATTAGGTGAGATCTATCTCACTTCTACCTTTTTCATCTTCAAAGGTGAATTCTATGAGTAGACCTATGGGGTTGCCATGGGCTCCCCCCATCCCTGGGAATTGATAATATTTTTATGGAAGACTTTGAATCCAAGGCTTTGACATCGACCCGTCTCCTTCCCAAGCTTTGGAAAAGATTTTTGGATGACACTAGTGTCATCTGGTCTCATGGCCAAGAAGAGTTGGATCTCTTCTTCCAGCATCTTAACAATCAATCCTCCTCCATAAAGTTCACTATGGAGCAAGAAATTGATGGGTGCTTGCCTTTTCTTGATGCTCTCATCTCAAAGAATGATGAAGGTTCTTTCTCCCACCAGGTGCTTCTGAAGAAAACTCATAGTGAGTAGTGTCTGCATGCCAGCTCCCATCATTTCCTTGCTTAAAAGTTGGGTGTTCTCAACACGCTAGCTACTTGTGCCTTGAGAATTTCTGATAAAAAGAAAATTGATAAATAAAATGCCCATCTCCTTAACGTTTTTTTTAATAATGGTTATAGTAGGCACCAAGGTCAGAAAGCTTTCCTCAAAGCCAACAAATATCTCATGGTTAAAAAAGACCCTAAAGATTGAGTCTCAGGGGTTCATCTCCCTTTCATCCAAGGGACTACGGATAAGATTCCGAGGATTGTAAGGAAGCATAATGTTCCCTCAGCCTTTAGACCCCTTAACATAGTCCGTAGCTCCCTTAGATTGGTAAAAGACCTTGTCGACCCTAAGGACATGAAAGGTGTCTACGTTATTCTGTGTTCTTGTGGGACCCGCTATGTTGGTGAGACTTGGTGAGACTAGTCACTCTATTAACCAGAGGATTCATGAGCACTCAGCTGACATAAAACATGGGAGGACCCGGTCTTCTGCCATGGAAGAACACATGGAAAAGACTAAACATCACATACGTATTGAGGAGGCCAGTGTTATTGCCAGGATTGCGCTTTTTCATCACCGAATGTTTAGGGAGGCCTTAGAAATAAAAAAAAAAGGCCAAATAATATAAATAGGGATGATGGTTGAGAAACTATTAGCTGTTGGATCCTTGCTCTTTATTCCTAGCCTCCCCCTCCCCTTCCCCCTTTATTTTTCTCTATATTGTGGTTTTCCCTAATCCCTATCCCCCTCTTCCTCCCGTTTGTTTTCAATTTTATTCCTTTTCTTCTCCTTGATTTTTATTCATTATTTTATTCTATTTTATTTTATCCTAACGAAAAATTAAGAATTGGATGTTTTTAATAGGTTCTAAGAGATAAATTTATGATTATGATTATGATTATTATTATATATTTTTTCTTAGCCTTAATTATTTACCAAAATATTTAAATTGTTGGCATTATGATACATATGTTGTACTTGATGGCAACCCACTCATCTCAGATAATAAATTATGGTGTAGAGAAAAGTTCATGCACTTATATGCAGAGAAAAGTTTATTTCATGTAGAGAAAAGTTCACGCACTTATATGCAGAGAAACGTTTATTTCATGTAGAGAAAAGTTCACGCACTTTCATGCAAGGAAAAGCGCGTATATGTTGGAGAACTTACCTTTGGTCCATGGTAGTTAGTCCTTAGTATTTGAACCTATGAGGAAAAGTGTGTATATGTTGGAGAACTTACCTTTGGTCCATGGTAGTTAGTCCTTGGTATTTGAACCTATGAGGAAAAGCACGTATATGTTGGAGAACTTACCTTTGGTCCATGGTAGTTAGTCCTTGGTATTTGAACCTATGGTTTTGGACCATGGTACTTCGTCAAAAGTGTTGATCTCACGTACTTTCATGGTCGGTTCATGGTATTAGTCCAACAGTTTTTTGATCCTATGGTTTTGGCCCATGGTATTGTGAAAGGCCTAAGCCTATATAAAGCAAAGGAGATCACTTGGCTAATTCATTCTTGCAAATCGAATATCTTAAGATCTGAAATATTGGGTTATTGTTTTAAAAGTTTGATCTATGAAAGGGAAGTTGAAAGCGAATCTGTGAAGGGTGATCTCTCGAGCGCTACAGCTGCGGAAGTGCGGAGGCGCCACAGAAGGCGCAGTGCGGAGGCGCCACAGAAGGCGCAGTGCGGAGACGCCACAGAGGCGTCACAGAAGGCGCAGTGCGGAGGCGCCACAGAAGGCGCAGTGCGGAGACGCCACAGAGGCGCCATAGAAGGCACAGTGCGGAGACACCACAGAGGTGCCACAGAAGGCGCAGTGCGGAGGCGCCACAGAAGGCGCAGTGCGGAGGCGCCACAGAAGGCGCAGTGCGGAGACGCCACAGAGGCGCCACAGAAGGCGTAGTACGGAGACGCCACAGAGGCGCCACAGAAGGCGCAGTGCGGAGGCGCCACAGAAGGCGCAGTGCGGAGATGCCACAGAGGTGCCACAAAAGGCGCAGTACGGAGGCACCACAGAAGGCGCAGTGCGGAGGCGCCACAGAAGGCACAGTGCGGAGACGCCACAGAGGCGCCATAGAAGGCGCAGTCCGGAGGCGCCACAGAAGGCGCAGTGCGGAGGCGCCACAGAAGGCACAGTGCAGAGGCGCAACAGAAGACACAATGCGGAGGCGCCATAGAAGGCGCAGGTGCGGTGGTCGCGGCGCCACAGAAGGCGCAGTTTGAAAATTTATGAAAAGTGGTCCTTGAAAGAAAAGAAGTAGGGAGTTGTAGCTCCCTTCTAGAAGAGACTGGAAAATGAGAGAGAGTTGTAGCTCTCTGCAGGTCGCAGCCTGCGTACTGGTAAAGGACTGCACCAGTACAAAACCATTGTAAAAGGAGCTTCTAATTTGAAAGAAGATAGAGACATATTGCAGCAGGTGGTTTTCACCCACATTGGGTTTCCACCTTACATCTTGTGTTCTTTGGTGTGACTATCTGTTTTCTTTGTTCATGCTCATTATTTTATGGTACTAACATGCAAAAATAATTCAAAGAATAAATAAGGAAGATTTATTAAAAGAACTTGATAATACTGATTCACCCCCCCTCTCAGTATTATTTCCAACAATTGGTATCAGAGCAGGTCCTTTGGAGAAGCTTGATCGCTTGAAGGAATATCATTCATCATGAGCAACTACGAGAGGGAAGCATCAATCAGGCCACCAATTTTTGATGGGACAAACTTCAATTATTGGAAGGTAAGAGTTACTGCCTATCTTCAATCTCTTGGTACAGAAGTTTGGGATATCATAGATACAGGCTACACTTTTCCTTCAGCTACTCCTACAGATGCTGCCGAAAAGAAGAAATATGAAACAAATGCTAAAGCAGTCAATACTTTACTGGGATGCTTATCGCAAACAGAATTTGTAAAGGTTATGCAATATAAATCCGCAAAAGAAATATGGGACAAGATTGTCTTGAGCTACGAAGGAGATGAACAGGTAAAACGTGCTAAACTTCAAACTCTCAGGATTCAGTATGAGAATCTCAGGATGTATAATGATGAAAGTGTGGCTAACTATTTTCTTCGGGTAGATGAGATTGTTAATTGCATGAAAAACTTGGGTGAAGAAATAAAAGAGGCTATTGTGGTTGAAAAAGTTCTAAGATCATTGTCCCCCAAATTTGAATCTAAAGTGTCTGCAATAGAAGAAAAGGAAAATCTACGAATTCTTACCATGTCTCAGCTACACGAAATTCTAACTGCTTATGAAATGAGAAAGGGAGGTCCATCAGACAGAAGAGAAGCTGCTTTCAAGGCTCCAGGCAAAGGAGATTATTATGAAACAAGTCACGTGCCAAAAGAAGAAGAAGAGAATCAAATTTTGTCAGAAATCTTCAAAGGGGTTCTGGAAGGTTCAGAGGTAAGTTACCTTTTAAATGCTTTGCTTGTGGAAGAGTAGGTCATTATGCTGCAAAATGCCCTTATAAGGATAAAGGAAAGGAACCTGCTAGATGGAACAAGAAACAAAGTGCAAATAAGAAAAGCTACTACACTCATGAAGACAGTGATGGTCTATCAAATAGTGATGAAGATGAACGAGGTAATGACTATAAACTGTTAATGGCATTTGAAGATGATGATTATATGGATGCTATAGATGTGGATAACCTTTATGAAGAAATTACTAAACTCAAGAGATGTATAGAAGAAAAGAATATGATCATTGATACTCTACAATTTCAAATTGATGAAAAGGAAAAACGTCTTGAAAAATTAGAAGGTGAAATTGTTGGTCTTAGAAAAGAGATTGAGAAAACAAAAGCTATTAATCTTAAGTTTGTCAAAGGATCTGAAACTTTGGATGCTTGAGAAGTTTCTCCATTATAGCCCAGACCTATCCACTAAACAAGACAGGTCTGGGCTATAATGGAGAAACTTCTCAAGCATCCACCTCAAAAAGTTATCTTGATGCAGCAAGAAGCAATGAACAAAAGCACAATGGAGACCATCAGGTAAAGCAGGGACGAATTGCAAATAGAGACTATCAAGGGCAATCCGCCTTAAGGGTAAACAAAAGCTACAACCAGCCACAGGTAAAATCTTCTCAATTTGGTTCAAGAATGGATGACATTAGAAATTACAATCATTTGGCTGGTAGATTTGATAACCGCAGAAGTTACTTCAATGGACAATGTTTCTCTTGCCATAACTTTGGTCACAAAGCAGCTCAATGTGTTGCATATAGAACAATCATGAGTAGAGAAGCTCAAAAACAAAGAAGTATCACCGGGATTACAAAAAGGACCTATAACAACTTTTTAGCTCTTGAAAATGAAGTTGAATGTTCTATTTGCAATAACTTTGGTCATAAAGATTATGAATGCAGGAGCAGGTTTCAGCAGACAAAGGAACAAGCCTCAAGCACCAAAACATGGAGAATCAAGGAACCACAAACAGAAAGATGTGGGATAGCATTTTATGCAGAAGGACAAGAAAATCTATGGTACATTGACAGTTGATGTTCGAAGCATATGACAGGTGATAAAGACAAACTTGAGTCATATTCTGCTCTAGAAAAAGGAAAGAAAGTTTCTTTTGGAAATGATACTCCTGCAACTATAAAAGGGAAAGGCATTGCTGAGTTGAAAGAAAAGGTCAAGGCTGGAAATGTTTTGTATGTCGATGGATTGAAGCATAATCTTCTAAGTGTCAGCCAGATGTGTGATCAAAGAACCGAGGTGATATTTAGATCAAATGGATGTCTTGTTCGTGATCTTGATACAGGTAAAACAGTGATCAAAGGTAAAAGAACTCCAATTAATCTATACATATTTGAAGAAGGACAACAACAATGCTATCTGAGCAAGGATGATGAGCACTGGTTATGGCATTGGAGGTTGGGGCATCTAAGCTTTTCACAAATAAGGAAAGCATGAAAATATCAGGCAGTTCGTGATCTTCCAGATATCAAAATTCCAGACAATACCATATGCAAATCATGTCAGTTTGGAAAGCAAACCAGAACTAACTTTCCAGAGAAGGAAGGATCAGCTAGCATGCCTCTTGAGCTAGTACATACAGATACAAGTGGTCCATTCAGAAAAAGAACACCTCGAGGAGAAGAATACTTGATATTATTCATTGACGATTTCTCCAGGTTTGTCTGGTTAGGACTTAGGAAGAAAAAAGATGAAGCATTCGAAAAATTCAAATCCTTCGAAGCCTTGGTTGAAAATGATTCAGGACACAAAATTAAGTGCCTCAGATCCGACAGAGGTGGGGAGTTTACCTCAAATGAATTTTTCGATTTCTGTGAAGAACATGGGATAAGAAGAGAATTCTCTATAGCTAGAACTCCTCAGCAAAATGGAGTTGTGGAAAGAATGAACAGAACAGTCCAACAAATGGCTCGTGCTATGCTTGATGAGTCAGGAACTCCCGCAACCTTCTTGGGTGAAGCTGCACATGCTGCGGTTGTTATTCTCAACAAAACAAATGTCCGGGTGAATGACACTCAAACCCCTCATGAGCTCTGGTGTGGTGAGACTCCTTCGGTAAAGCATTTCAAAATCTTTGGGAGCAAATGTTATATTAAGAATACTGATGAGCAACTTGGAAAACTTGAACCTAGAGCAGATGAAGGCATTCTTCTTGGTTATTCTCCACATAGCAAAGCATACAAGTGCTACAATAAAAGACTTGGCAGAATTGTTGACAGCATTGATGTAGTGGTTGATGAGAAGGGATACATTCCTAAGCAAGTACATCATGAAGACATCGAAGAAGATGAAGGCTACCCTCAAGGACAGAATGATGAAGAAGAAGAACCTCAAGAAGAACCAGAGGAGCAGATAAGGATAGAAGAGAAGAGTCCATCCAGATATGTTAAGAAGAATCATCCAGAATCTCAGATTTTGGGACAGAAAGAAGCAGGTGTACAAACAAGAAGAACAATTACAGAAGCTTCAAGCTATTTGGCATTACTCTCTTCCACTGAACCACAAAATGTGAAAGAGGCATGCAAAGATGAATGTTGGGTGAAAGAAATGGATGAAGAACTTGAGCAGATCGAAAATAACAACACTTGGGAGCTGGTTCCTAGACCAAAGGATAAGAATGTTATAGGAACAAAATGGGTCTTCAAAAATAAATTGAATGAAAATGGAGAAGTAATTAGAAACAAAGCCAGACTTGTTTGTAAAGGGTATGCGCAGCAAGAAGGAATAGATTTTGAAGAAACTTTTGCTCCTGTTGCAAGACTTGAGGCCATCCGAATGTTCCTTGCTCTCTCAAGCTTTCAAAAGTTCAAAGTATTTCAAATGGACGTGAAATCAGCCTTTCTGAATGGAGACTTGGAAGAAGAAGTATACATTGAGCAGCCAGATGGTTTCATTCTTGGAAATGATCCAAATCTTGTATGCAGATTGAAAAAGGCTCTCTATGGCCTTAAACAAGCTCCAAGGGCTTGGTACTATCGTTTGGACAAATATCTTCATCAACAAGGTTTTTCAAAAGGATCAGCATACAACAATCTTTATATAAAAGTTGAAAATGACAAACTGCTGATACTTGTTGTGTATGTAGATGAAATTATCTTTGGCAGCAATGAAGAAGCTATGAGTCAAAGCTTTGCCTTGGTGATGCAAAAAGAATTCGAAATGTCCTTGTTGGGAGAACTGACATATTTTCTTGGTTTGCAAATCCAACAAAATGAAGGAGGGATCTTCTTGTCTCAAACCAAGTATCTCAAGTAGATTTTGAAGAAATATGGTATGGAAGAAGCAAAACCAGTATGTACACCCATGGTCACAGGATGTAACCTCAGTTCAAATGATGAATCAGCAGCAGTGCATCAACCAACTTACAGATCTATGATTGGAAGTCTACTTTATTTGACAGGTACCCGACCAGACATCATGCATGCAGTGGGAATAGTTGGAAGATTTCAAGCAAATCCAAAGGAAACTCATCTTCAGGCAGTAAAGAGAATCTTCAAATATCTTCAAGGGACTCAAAACTATGGCTTATGGTATCCTAGAGATACAAATCTCACACTTCATGCTTATACAGATGCAGATTGGGCCGGAAGCGTGGATGACAGGAAAAGCACAAGTGGTGGTGCATTCTTTATGGGTTCCAGATTAGTATCTTGGTTCAGCAAGAAATAGAGTTCGATTGCCTTGTCTACAGCTAAAGCAGAATATGTTGCTGCTGCATCTTGCTACACTCAACTCCTTTGGATGATGCAGACCTTGCAGGATTTTCAAATCACTTGTACACCACCCATCTCCATCTTATGTGATAATACAAGTGCAATCAACATTTCAAAGAACCCAGTCATGCATTCAAAAACCAAGCACATACCAATTAAGTATCACTTTCTCCGGGAACAAGTTCTTGAACAAAAGGTCAAGTTGGAGTATGTTCCTTCTAAGGAACAGGTTGCTGATATACTCACCAAACCATTGCCTAGGGAGACCTTTGAATACCTCAGGCAAAAGCTGGGGGTTGTTGATGCATCATCTTGTTATTGAATCTCTTCTGATTTTTGGTTGTACGCAAGGTTCATTTGAAGTATATGCGTACATGTGCTGGGTTGCGGATTGGTCAAAGATCGAATGGCACAGGTTCAGGGGGAGCATATCATGCATTGTTGGCATTATGGAGGAAGTACAGAATGAGATCATGGATGCTGGTCTGAATATTGCTGCAATACGTCTCTATCTTTTTCATGGTCATGGATTATGGTTCTTCTTTGCAGATCTGGTTTATAGTCAGGGGGAGCATGTTCTTAGGGGGAGCATAACCCTATGCCCTTGATGTCAAAGGGGGAGAGTGATTGGTTGTTCTTGCCATCAAGTCCAAAGGGGGAGATTGTTGGCATTATGATACATATGTTGTACTTGATGGCAACCCACTCATCTCAGATAATAAATTATAGTGTAGAGAAACGTTCACACACTTATATGCAGAGAAAAGTTTATTTCATGTAGAGAAAAGTTCACGCACTTTCATGCAAGGAAAAGCGCGTATATGTTGGAGAACTTACCTTTGGTCCATGGTAGTTAGTCCTTGGTATTTGAACCTATGAGGAAAAGCGCGTATATGTTGGAGAACTTACCTTTGGTCCATGGTAGTTAGTCCTTGGTATTTGAACCTATGGTTTTGGACCATGGTACTTCGTCAAAAGTGTTGATCTCACGTACTTTCATGGTTGGTTCATGGTATTAGTCCAACAGTTTTTTGATCCTATGGTTTTGGCCCGTGGTATTGTGAAAGGCCTAAGCCTATATAAAGCAAAGGAGATCACTTGGCTAATTCATTCTTGCAAATCGAATATCTTAAGATCTGAAATATTGGGTTATTGTTTTAAAAGTTTGATCTATGAAAGGGAAGTTGAAGGCGAATCTGTGAAGGGTGATCTCTCGAGCGCTGCAGTTGCAGAAGTGCGGAGGCACCACAGAAGGCGCAGTGCGGAGGCGCCACAGAAGGCGCAGTGCGGAGACGCCACAGAGGCGTCACAAAAGGCGCAGTGCGGAGGCGCCACAGAAGGCGCAGTGCGGAGACGCCACAGAGGCGCCACAGAAGGCGCAGTACGGAGACACCACAGAGGTGCCACAGAAGGCGCAGTGCGGAGGCGCCACAGAAGGCGCAGTGCGAAGATGCCACAGAGGCGCCACAGAAGGCGCAGTACGGAGACGCCACAGAGGCGCCACAGAAGGCGCAGTGTGGAGGCGCCACAGAAGGCGCAGTGCGGAGACGCCACAGAGGCACCACAAAAGGCGCAGTGCAGAGGCGCCACAGAAGGCGCAGTGCGGAGGTGCCACAGAAGGCGCAGTGCGGAGACGCCACAGAGGCGCCACAGAAGGCGCAGTGCGGAGGCGCCACAGAAGGCGCAGTGCGGAGGCGCCACAGAAGGTGCAGTGCAGAGGCGCAACAGAAGACGCAGTGCGGAGGCGCCACAGAAGGCGCAGGTGCGGTGGTCGCGGCGCCACAGAAGGCGCAGTTTGAAAATTTATGAAAAGTGGTCCTTGAAAGAAAAGAAGTAGGGGGTTGTAGCTCCCTTCCAGAAGAGACTGGAAAACGAGAGAGAGTTGCAGCTCTCTGCAGGTTGCAGCCTGCGTACCGTTAAAGGACTGCACCAGTACAAAACCATTGTAAAAGGAGTTTCTAATTTGAAAGAAGATAGAGACATATTGCAGCAGGTGGTTTTCACCCACATTGGGTTTCCACCTTACATCTTGTGTTCTTTGGTGTGACTATCTGTTTTCTTTGTTCATGCTCATTATTTTATGGTACTGACATGCAAAAATAATTCAAAGAATAAATAAGGAAGATTTATTAAAAGAACTTGATAATACTGATTCACCCACCCTCTCAGTATTATTTCCAACATAAATAAATTAAAATATTTCATACCTAATCATAGATAAAATAATTCTAATAAAATAAACCAACCATTTCGGATATAACCTTGGTTAAACATATAAGAATAAAATAAATATAATTATTAATAGAAAATGAAAAGAATTATAATTTTCCATAATTTGTCATTGACCTTTATTCATGATACATATTTAATATAGTTAAATTTATTGGAACTAGAATTAGGTCATAGGACTGACAAGCGAATTAAGTTTTCTAGTTATTAAACATTTATTGTTTCTTATAATAATAATAATAATAATAATATAAATCTTTATTTACCTTTATTCATGATACATATTTAATATATCTAAATTTATTGCAACTAGAATTAGGTCATAGAACTCACCAGCTAATTAGGTTTTCTAGTGATTAAACATTTATTATTTCTTATAATAATAATAATAATAATAATAATAATAATAATAATAATAATATAAATCTTTATCTAGTTTTTGAAGATTAAGAATAATAAATAAATATAATAAAACTAACTAATTAATTTAATTAACTATTTTTGTGTCCCTTTCCTGTTCTCTTGATCATGTCCTGTTACCTAGTCTAATGTAGCCATTTTTTGGTTAAACATGGTCGTTCCTAGTCAATTATAGCCGTTGGATGATCTGCTCTCTTTATATATCCTGCAGCCATGATTTGATTCTTCAACTTGTCCTAATGATGAACCACACTTGTTGGTTCGAAATGCGTCAATTATAATGTGATTTTTGCCGAAAAATCTTCTAAATAAATCAATATGGATCACAGAAGCCTAAACTCATCAATATCATAATACTCAATAATAATTTTGAAGATCATAAGGGACATTTGACAAAATCCTTTGAGAAATTGATTCAACAACAATTGTACTTAAATAAGATCATGTGTATGTTCATCCAAAAGGAGATACCAGTTTTGGGTGATTAGGTTGGTGATCTAGGAGGATCTAGAAAAGTCTAAAATTCAACGTCTCCAAAATTTTATTGGAATAGTTCCATGTCAAAGAACGTGACAATAATATTCTAAGGCAACTTGAATCATGTCGAACAAATTCCATATGAAGAATTTATGGCATTTTGAATATTTTGACCAACAAGCAAAGAGTCAAGCTTACCAGGACATGTGCAAATATTTGGACATGACACGTGGTAGTAAAAATTAGGTGTTGTGGCAGTATGAAAGTGTAACATGTGGGATAATGTGGTGGCACATGGTCTCAACATATTATAGACACATCGTGCCATGGAAATTAAGTGGAATTGAGTGGTAGGGTAGGTGGAACTATCAGCAAAACACGCTCCCATCAAGGGGTTCCATAGTAAATCTTAGAATGACAAAAATTTGATTCATTGATACAGTTGGATGAATGAGGATTGAACCCATACCTCGAAAATGGGAGGCTAATCAATTCACCAATGAGGCATGGTTTTATTTTTGAAATGTAACAATGTATTCTAAATTTAAATTTTAGTTATAACCAAATGAAAAATGGGTGGAGGAAGTATGCGGGTTTGAGCCTGTAACCTCCCCGTCAACGAACAATCCACTGATAGTAACAACAATCCACATGATTGACCACTAAAAATATATGAGTGGTGTTAGAGTCCTATAATAATATCATTCATAATTTTGAATTGACTATGGTTAATTATTGTAATATTGTACATACCTCTGCTTTTTGCAAATGTTTTCCATATTAAAATTAAAAAATGTGAAGAGGGCATGTCCTACAAGAAATATCAAAGGACAAAAAGAATAAGAAAAGATCAAAAAAATGAAAAAAATATGAACACCAAACCAAAATAGATCATGAAAGTGTGCAAGTCCAAGTGCCACTACTCTTTACTTTACTGTCTAAAATAATGGCTGTGTGTAGCTTTTCATACATGCCACAACCCATGATAGTCAAAATGTTTAATCTTGACTACTTCATGCTTTAAATTTCCTGTTTATAGTTAGAGAATAAAGATCTGGCCAAAATGTTTAATCTTGGTAGATCAGTAGATAGGTAGAGAAATAAAATGTGCTCATAAGCTTAATTTGAGCCGTTGGAAGATATAAGGTTAGAAGTAGATAGTTTACTTTTCAAAAGAAAGAGGAAAGGAAAGGGTCTATTAGCTTAAATTCACACAACAAAGTGAAGAAAAAATGTTAGGGTAAGTAAAAGAAAGGATGTAGAAGGTACAAAATTGGTTGAAGCATAAGAACATCTATCATGTTTAATCATGTGTTTCAGTGTGCAGGAGCAGTTATGAAAGTAAAAGGAGGATTATAAGCCAATTTGGTTAACTTCCCCTTCCTTTCATTTCACCCCCAACTAAATACTTACTAATTTCCACTTTTACCCCTTCATTTCTTATGAAGACACCTTTTCCCTTCATTTTCACCCTTGCCCCTTGGTTTCACACATTCCCCAGAAAATTACCCTCCAAATTCATTCCCCTACCAAAAAGCCCTTTTTCCCTAGTGTGAAACCCCTTTTCCCCTTTAAAAAAATCACTTTCCCCTTGATTAATTTCCCTAAATTTCCTTAAAAACCCCAGAGAAAACCCATAAAACCCTTTATCCTAAGTTTTGTACCCTCCCTGCATTATTAATTAATTCTGAAATATCATTTTCTCGACAAAAAGTTGGCCCCACTTCACAAACCTGCCCATTACAGTTTAACCCGCCTTTGTCATTAATTAATTACAAATCAATTGTAATTAACCCCTAGGCCCCACTACTTTCTACCCCAATTTCCTGTCGTACAACTTCACCAAGCGACAACCGTCATATTTGTCAACCCCAGATCTGAAAGTGCACATCCATATCATGTCCATTCACGTCCTGAAGTTTACCTACCCAAGAGCACATGATATGAGCGGTTTTGCCTGGGCCCCTTTAGGCTACGTGGCAGCACTACATTAAGTCGCGTGGTCTCGGGAAAATACTACCTGATGGCTAAAAGTGGTGCGATGGCCCCCTAAACCCCCTTCCCACATAAGCCAAAACCATCACTGATCATTATGATTTTCTACGCCATTTTCTACTGTTGTCGGTTAAAAGGCCTCAGATCCCCATTTTTACCCTTTTTTGCTCAATTTGCTCTGTGAAAGCTTCCAAAACTTCCTATGCAAACCCAAGTTTCTGCAACCAAATTCAACTGCCGAGTACGCCCGAGATGCCCAATTCAGCCATCCATAACATACTTGAAGCCACATTACCCTCTGCGGCCACCATCAAAACCAGTTTGCAGTTTGAACCTCAAATTCCAGGTATTTTGATAACAAGCCCAAAATTATTGAATTGAGGCTTCTGTGATCCATATCAAGTTTAAGAGAAGATCTTCAGCGAAAATCACAAGATAAATCATTTGTCGACGCGTTTCGAACCAACCAGTGTGGTTCATCGTCAGGACAAGTTGAAGAAACAGATCTAGCTTAGCATTTTAAATAGTCTGAGCAGAGACTCCAACGGCTAAATCGACCAACGGCTAATTTTGACCCACGGACCTAGGTCAAAATACTATTCATTAATATTATTATTATTTTAATATTAATACCGAAAAATATTTTAAAAAAATTAATTAATTAATTTATATATATATATATATATATATATATTAAAGTTATAATATTAGGTTATTAATAAAAGTTAGGATTCAAAATAAATAAAATACTATTGGTGGTTAGTTTAAGAAGATAATTCACTTATTTATTTAAATTATTCACTAATTAATGTTAATATATATATATATATATATATTTCAATTAAAATCATACAGTTAAGGTTAAAAATATCAATAAAATAATTTAAATGGTTAGTTAGAAAAGGTAATTTATTTAACTTAATTTAATTATTTGTTATTATATATCAATAATATAAGTAATTTTTTTTGTTTAATTAAGTTATTTATTAAATATAACTAATATTATATTAGTACAATAGTCTTGATATTAATATATTATTAATATTAGTAGTCAAAATATTATTATTAATTTAATATTATTAATATTAATATTATTTATGGAAATAAGTTAAAATAGGTAAGATATATAGATAAATAAAATACTTCTAAGGGTTAGTTTAAAAAAAAAAAAACTTTAATATAATTTATTTATTTAAATTATTTATTAATGATTATATATATATATATATATATATATATATATATATATATATATATATATATATATATATATATATAATCATTAATAAATAATTTAAATTAAAGTAATAATCTTCGGTTATTTAGATAAAAGTTAGGTAAAAGACAGTTGAAAAAATAAAAAAAAATAAAAATTAAATAAATAAATAAATAAATTAACAAATAAATTAACAAATTAATTAATTAATTAATTAATTAACTAATTTAAAAAAAAAAAAAAAAAAAAATAATAATAATAATAATAAATACATGTAAATATAGGGTATATAAATCAATAAATAAATAAAATAGAGAGAACGACAAAAAAGGGGAGGGACAGGAAAAAGACCAAAAGCAACCACAGAGCAAAACGGATCAACCCCAGGAGGAAGGAAGGCTCCAGGGGGAACACAGAAAACTAAGACGACAGGGCAGGGATCCAACAGCTACTGATTTTCCAGCCGTCATCTCTATTGAGATTGTTAGGCCTTCTTTCAATCTCAATAGCTTCCCTGAATTTACGATGATGGAAATGAGCAATCTTAGCAACAACCTTGGCCTCCTCAATACAAACTTGATGCTTGGTCTTTTCCACATGCTCTTCTAACGCTGAAGACTTGGTTCTCCCATGTCTTAGGTTAGCTGCATGTTCGCTTATCCTCTGATGGATGGAGCGTCTTGTTTCCTCGATATAGGGAGTTCCACAAGAGCAAGGGATCAAGTAGACACCCTTCATGTCCATAGGGTCAATAGGATCTTTCACCAATCGGAGGGACTTACCAATGGTGTTGAGGGGCCTAAAGGTAGAGGGGATATCATACCTCTTAAGGATCCGAGCAATTTTGTCTGTGGTTCCTTGAACATAGGGAAGATGGACTCCTAGTCGACGCTCCTTCGGTTCTTTATTAATCATCACATTTTTAGAGGCTTTAAGGAAAGCCTTCTGACCTAGGCGCCTACTGTAGCCATTCTCCACAAAGACATTAAGGAGATGGGATCTCTCCTTATCAAAGCTCTTATTATCAGAAATCCTCAGGGCACGAGTACCAAGGGTGTTAAGAACACCCATCTTTTGAGCAGGGAAATGATGGGAATCGGCATGAAGATACTGCTCAGTATGCGTTTTCTTACGGAATATTGAATGGGAGAGAGAGCCATGCATATTCTTAGAAATAAGAATATCCAGGAAAGGGAGGCAACCATTGACCTCTTTTTCCATGGTGAACTTAATGGCAGAGGACTGACAGTTGAGGTGATTGAAGAAACGATCTAGCTCCTCATGGCCATGGGACCAGATGACCTTAAAGTAATTACCCTCTCAAATTCAAGAATGTACAGTTAATTCAACCATTAAAGTAATTGAATTTAATTAATTTCCCTTGAATTGAGAGTATTTCCCACTGAATAGCCAAACCCCTATCGTGCAAAATGCCATTACCCTATCACTGCACCTGAGTTTTCAAAACCTCACTGCTTCAGCCTGTATAAGCATGATTCCCACATTTATCCTAAAGATGGCTGCCCAAACCTCTCTGGATGTTAGACCTGCATCAACCCCTCACCTGGACATTTACCATTTAGCCTTAGCAGACAAGGATTTCCAAATTAAAGACACTTCTACTCCAAGGCACCTTATCAAAATCCACTGTTGGAGTAAGGATAGGTTCCTAAACCATGTAGATGGCATTCACCTTTGGGAATCCAATTTACCCAAGTACACATTCCCAGAATTTCACCCATTCTGTGATATTGTACATTTTTGTCATGCTTGCTATTTCCCAAGCCAAAGGGCTATTGTGGAACCAAACCAAATCAGACCCCTCTATCCATTGGAAACCTGCTAGACCTATACATCACACTAGACCCAGTAAAAATCAAGCAAATTTTCTAGAATTTCATCATTGAGGAATGCCATACTCCTACAGACACTCCACCCTATGCTGCCACCATTTTTTCAGAGACTAGCAGGTGCATAATCACCATGCTCTCATGCATCCTAGGATACACATTAGATGAGCATGTGGATGAGGTCACCATGGCCTTCCTATCAATTTTCACTCCAAGAAACCCTCCTGCTATTATGTATGATTATGCTCAATTCATTGCAGATAGAATGCATGAACAATTCACAAGACTACCCACTGAAAGAGTTTTCAAATACTCTTCAGTGTTGTTTTATATGTTTTTGTATTACTAGATAGACAAGTTCCCTGTGAGAATCTAGAAATTGGACACCAAGGGAAAGGAGAGATCAATCATCTATTGAACACCCTTGGTCCAGACATTTTCCACAACATTCACCTACAAATACTTCAAAGACTCCTTTGTGTACCCAGTGATGAACATGCTAACTTCAACTACTCAGCCCAGAATTAGCCAAGAAATCAAGAGGGTACTGCAATTGGCCAAGAACAACAAGGTGGGAGATTGGTACTTGTACCAAAATGACACTGAGATCAGAATTTATCGTTGTGAGCTAGCCCCCTATAAGTTTCCCAAATACCTCCCTATGAGGATATTTTCCCTTGAATATTTCAGACAAATCATCAATTTTGATGAGGTCCACTTCCTATCTCCTAGGAAGAAAACAAATTTCAAGGTAAGAAACCAATTGGGCCCGTTCATTTGAAAAAACAGAGAGTGTAGGAATTTACAGGGTAAGTTCCTTAGACAGAAAACCAAAGGACACCACTCACAAACATATCATAGATCAATGCACCAGTATTTTTGGCGTGGTTAAAACCGTCAAAGAGGGAAATAGTCAACGACCTGAGACAACGTGGCCACTTCAAGCAATTTATTAATAAAAGAATGAAAATTTACATAAGCTTATCTCATGAATGGTTACCCTACACATGACCCTCCATTCTCTTTAAATAGAGATCATGGACCAATCAGGTGTTAAGCCACGGATCAAGTGTCGGTAATACTGAGGAGAGAATGAACTGTCGGATCACTACATATCGTGACTATCAAATTGTAAGTTACAAAACTACATAATAAAGAAACACACTTTACCTAACTCTACACTAGACGAAGTTATACTTAACTATTTCCTATGTGTCAGAATATCCTAATAGAGAGGCTGGACCAGAGGCCGAAAAGTGACTTGAACAAATGAAATTCATAAATAGTTTCATCTGGCACTATGACCCCCATGGGGTCATAAAAAATCTCAGACTCAAGGTCAAGTTGGGACCTTACATCCAACACCTACGACCTGACATTGAACAATTTGTTAACCAGGATGAGTGGGTGGAGAACACCTTGATTGATATGGACAACACTATTGTGGATGTAGAGAACACACTCATTAATATTGAAAGACAATTTGATCACAACTCTTTCCCACATGTTCTAGAACAAGGGGAGCGAATGAACATTCCTCCTATCCTTCAGACCCCAACCAATGAATAGAAGAATCCTAAGAGGAACAGGGAGGAGGCATCTAGCTCTGCCATGGAGACTTTAGATGAACTATTTAAACTAAATAAAAGGCCCAAGTTGAATCTTGTGTCTGAATAGGAGGAGAGCATTTCATCAGAGGAAATAATTGACACTGAGGAAATGGGGCAACGAAGCAAAGAAACAGCTGAAATGGTTGCATCAGTTGAAACAGAGAAACCATCAACCTCCAATACACAGATGATAGAAAGACAATAGAGTATGGAGGTTTCTTCCTTTGTCGGGCCAGCTGGCAAGGAAAAGGATATCAAAGATAGATTCAAATAGATAAAGATGAGGGATGAGAAGTTGAAAGCAGAGACACATGCCAAATACCTAAAGCTTACACCACTAAATCGGAAGAGAATGATGTCAGCCTTAGACATCAAAGAAGGGAGAATGCAGTGTGATTTTTGCAGCGTGCTATACAGCAACCAAAGACCTCAGCAGATTACAAGAAGACTAATTTTGAGGTGTTGCCTAGGGATTTTCATCCCATTGATCAGATAGAGTTTCACAAGCAGGCTGGATAAATGATTTACTCCACCCTCATAGCAAAGCCCATGGCTACTTACAAGCTGCAGGATTCATTGGACAATATGACATCTCAATACAAATTGGAGAGGGCCTCTTCATAAGCTAAAGACACCAGGATAATGTCGTTTGAGGACTTGGTCATAGAATTGGGCCATGACCCAAGTCATATTAAGGCTGTTGAATAGTTAATCAAGAAGAAGAATGAGGATATAATAGCCCTCAAGAAACAACTCAATTTGCCTCATTTATATCACCCACAGACAAAGGAAGTCCAGGAAAGCCAGAGTAATCATGAGGAAATGATGGACTTATTGCTGCATCTGAATGACTAGTTTAAGGAGATGGAGAAAGAGTTGGATAACTTGATTCATCTCAAACAAGCTAGTATTGATAATGCTCCTGCAATTGTCATTCCAATAGTGACCACAATTGTACCTTCTACTTTGGTAGCATCATTAGCTCCCACTGCTCCAATGGCCACTGCACTACCAGTATCTACTCCAACTACATCAGCAAATCAATAGCAACAACCTCCATTGGTGATGAAGCAAACATGCTGGTCAAAGCAATGGAAGAAATTTCCATTCAGACCACTGAGATGAATAGACTTAAGGAGAAAGTCACCAGTTGGGAGACATATTGCAGACTTTCCTAGATCATGCATAAAGAAGAACAACAAAAGGCTACAAGGATGAATGAAAGAATAAAAAGCCTGGAGAAAGAACTGACACTAAGTGAATGTATAGGTAAGACTAAAGAGCAACTGTGGGCCAATATCATTGACTCTGTCAATGATATTTGGCCATCCATCTAGGTTATTTTTGAACAAATTGATTTAATAAAGTAGGCCATAGAAGCCATTCAGAGAGTCAAGGAAGAACTTGGAGATATGCCAGAGGAAGCTGCAAGAATCATCCACTTCCTCAACTCCAAGAATAAGTATGAGCTGCAAGAACTTGAGATACCTGACAGGACAGGTACAATTTTGGAAGTTAGAAAAGTCCTCACTAAGAGGAATTTGATGTTAAGCTTAGAAGATAAGTTTCAAAACATGCAACTAGTCGTTGATAGTTTCATGGTTAAGTTCAAAATTTTGAAGGAAAAGGGATTAACTAATCCCTTAGTTATAAATGATAAGTTAATGACACATGAGGATTACAATAAGAAGATCGGTGAAGTTTCCAGAGAATAGGTAATCACTTCGTCCATGAAGGGCTTACCAACAGGCAAAGTATTGAATCAAACTTTTGGAAACTTGTTTTACCTTGAGCATGAGGTAAAAAACTTGTTTATTAATAAGCCTACTTTTGCCAAATATACAGAGGCAGATGAAATATACAGAAAGATGCTCAATATCCAATTACTAGATGATGAGAGATGGGAAAAACTAAATGATTTACTGTAGGAAAAACACAGTAAAAATATAAGTCTATGGTAAAAAGTAAAAGAGCACAGTAAAAGGATATTGACAGGTCAACAAGGTTAAAGTGTATCAGATGAAAGAGTATCAGATGAAAGGTTAAAGTAAAACAGAACATCCAACGTGAAGACCAAACAACCAACTAGCTTAAAGGGAAAAAGATCAAAGAGAAAAGCCAGCAGAACCTAAATAACAGGGACAACAAGCAACAGTTCAATAGCTGTCTCTATCTTCTTGCATGAAGATATTTCTTTTTCCTAGATTAGTTCTCAATGCAGTTTGAGATATTTTGTAATTCCTTTTTGTATAAATACTTCATAATTCGAAGTATTATGGTGGATTATTTTACATTTGTAGAGTTATTTTGATCTTAAAACCTAAGGGTGATTGTACCACTTTCAAGTCAACAGACTAGAGAAAGTAATAAAAGCATTTTGCTACAGGATTCATGAGATGAGCTATTTGCAGTGAAGTATCTTCTTTGTTTGATTTTGTTACCTTCTTATGTGTTTCATAATCTTAAATGTGTTCTAAATTTGAATGAATTAACTGGAGATATCACTCAGAATTTGTTTAAGTACACTCTGTTTTGCATAGTTAGTCATTTATATGTTTTCCTTTGATACCCGGATTTGAGAACCCTTAATTGCTCTCCCATCCTGGTTGACTTCTTTCATTCCTTCCAAAGTCTGGCCTAGGGAACCCTTAATTTCTCCCTGGATCTGATTTGAAACCATTTCACCATTTAGCCTTTGACATCTACAGTAACTCATCTATCTTCCCCTATAGACATTGGTTTTAGAACTGAATCGAGTCTTGTTTGTCTGACATTTGACCCCATATCCCAATGGTAAAAGAAAACCTCTATTCATCTAAGTAAAGTGATCCCACTACCAAAATTCAAACCAAAACGTAAGTGCAAACAATAACTAACCTAAGATCATCTTAACTAAAAGAAAGTTAAATTATAAAGAGAGATCCCTCTCTCAGCATTAGGAAGTCTAGGTCCTGATCTCCAAAAGTGGTTTGTGGTTACCTTTCACTTTTCTTCCTTCTTAAACTTCGAAATAAATATTAGTGATAACATAATTGGAAACCATACTAGGGACTTTGATCCTCAGTATCATAAAACTTTAAGGAAACCTTAAATTTCATCTTAAGCCGCTTAAGGTCATTTTCTGAAGTTAATCTTGAAAAATTTCATAAAAATAGTTTAAAAAGTTAAAACTGGCTCCCAAGAAGATTCACTATTCCACGAAAAGCCCAAATCCAAACCCTGCAACTATAGTTGATGACCCAGAGAGAATTTTGAGAAAACCCAAAATAGCATAAACTCAGGCAAGTAGTAGCCGGTTAATCAGAGCAAATTCACTCCATGAGGAGTTGTCAACTTTAGAGGAAGTCCCTTTTGATTTGTCATTTGACCTCTCATTATTTAGAACTAAATCTGAGAATGCCATCAATGAAATAGTGTTAGACCCTGAGTTTACTCAACTCATTGAATCAAAAAGGGTTATCCATCCAGATTTAGATACGTTTGTCTTGGACACTTTTTAAAAGTTATAAGCTTTGATCTCTACATTGATAAGTAATATAGATAGTGCTTACCTTCAACAATCTGTTGAACTAGCTGCCCTCACTGTTGTTGCCTCTCAAATTTCTGGACAGTCTTCACTAACTATAAATACACCTTCATTTACCATAACTTCACCAATAGTATCCACCACAATCCAATCCCCTAAACCAGTCATTCATCATCCATCCTCACCATCATCTAGTTCATCTCCATCCAGTTTAATCCCTTCCTCAAGCACCAAAACTTTACCCCTAGTCAAACTAGAATCACAACTATGGCAAACCGATAGGCACCTCTATTTTTGCCTGCACAACTCCATGCCATGCCCCCAAATTATCAGAGTAAAATCTTCATTTTTGATGCTATTGGTTAGTACACTACCCAATAAAATGTAAATAAGATGTCTGACTTTTTTGAGTTGCATGAGATAGATGAAGCAGATGTCCAAATGAGGTTGTTGGCCCAAACTTTAAATAAGGATGTCAAGAAATTGTTCAAAGCCTTTCATGCCAACCATATTACAGGTTTAGCTAATTTTCATAGATTATTCATTGATAGATGGGAGAGAAAGAAAAACCCATTGCAAATACTTTCTGAATATGAAAACATTTGAAGAGCTCCTAAAGAGTCAGTTCAAGACTATTGCACTAGGTTCAATAGTATCTACAATGAAATTCCAGCCAATATTAAGCCTCCACCTGACCTAGCATTAATTAAATTCACTGACGGTTTTGACACTGACATGTCATACTAGTTAAGGGAAAGAAACCTTGAAACACTGGAACAAATGCAAAGCGATGTTGCTAGTGTAGAGGCCAACCTATTAGCCAAGAAAGCCCAAATGAGAAATGAAAAGAAAGTTGTATTTAAACAAGAAAATTCCACTTCAGATGGAAAGGTAAATATTATAGCTAAGAGTTTAGAGAGAATAATGGATAGATTAGAAAACATGGCGACGAAAAATCAATGGGAGAATCAAGAACCACCCCCAATAAGAAACCCCAATTTTAGGAAGAACCCTAACATTGGAAAAAACATTATACCAGATCAACAGATTAGGCCCCCCTTCCAAGAAAACTATGCTGAGGGTTCACAAATCCATGAAGGAGAGGATGACGCCCAAATTAATTTACTAGAAATCAAAGATGAAGAAATTTTTTTTCTTGCTCAAGAATAACAAGAGTTATATATGCTGCAACAGTTGCAGTTAGAATCTCGTGAATCATTTGATTTTAAATAGGGATATGAGTTAGCTATATATGAGGTACACAAAAAATATATCTTAAGAAGTAAAAATAACAATGAGACTCCCATTAAAAGATCCATCCAGACCCAGAATAAGATAATAAAATAAGCTCTAGTTACCAAAGTGTTACATATCCTCCCTAGGGGAGCACTGGAGACTTCTACCCATAAAATTGTAGATCTAACCTGCACTGAAACTCAAACAGAGAAAATTACTGAAATCAATAAAAATAAGAGAAATCAAAGCAAAACAGTAGAAACATAGACTGAAATGCCTAGTACTGAGAAACAAGATAAGAACACACAAACTGCACATGTTAAGGAAGATCTAAATCAAACAATCAAAGATAAGCTCCCTTTCAACATCAAAACTAAAATAGAAAAATTAAAGATGTAAGTTCCCTTGACTGAACTAGTAAAGAATGAATCTTATAGGTCAAAGATAACTAAAACTTTAAACATAGGAGAGGGAGAGGATGTTGTTAACTTGAAAGATGATCAACCTAAATTATTGTTTGGCCCTGAGGCCAATGGTATTCATCAGCAAGGGGGAGTTCCTCCTTTCTACATGAGCCTAAACATTCATGACAAAATATTGCATAATGCTATGTTAGACTCAGAGGCATCCCATATTTTGATGCCAAAGGCAATCATGGAGAGACTGAACCTAGACATTACCAAACCATATAAGGATTTGTTTTCTTTTGACTCTAGCCAAGTTAAATGCCTTCGTTTGATCAAGTTATTATGTGTAACTCTTGTCCAGTTCCCTGCAAAGAGTATTCTAATTGACATATTAGTTGCAGACATCCCACCCAAATATGGAATGTTGCTATCTCAATAATGGGGAGCAAAACTGTAGGGATCCTTGCAGTTAGATATGTCTTATGCCACCATATCTGTTTTTGGCCGACCAAGAAAACTATATAGAGGGACCTCGATGAAATACATGGTGAGTAGTGATAAAAAACCACAAAACTTTCCCATATACTCCATGCATTCAGATATGGACTCTTTTATCTCGTACAATGTAGAACATGAAAACAAGGAAATCACAACTTAAGATCTGAAATACAAAACAACTGACATTGAGAAAAAATTTCATGAGTCCCTATGGCATCTAGACTTTGATGGATCTGTCAATAGGTTAGGGGTTGGTGCAGGAGTGTGGATACATAATATGGAGAATAATCATGCTGAAGGACATGCTTTTATATTGACCTTCAAGTGTACCAATAACATGGCTGAATATGAAGTCCTAATTCTAGGGTTACAATTGGTTAGGAAAGTTGGAGCCAAAAGAGTTTCCATCATGGTGGACTCATAGCTGATTATTAAACAAATTAATGGTGAATACTTTATAAACAATCCCAGACTTGGTCAGTATAGGGAAATTGTCCTAGACTTGATCAAAGACCTGCTGGAAACAAACTTAGCTGCCATTCCTACAAAACAAAACATGCAGGCCAACAAGCTGGCCACTTTTTCTAGCACCTGTAAATTGTGATTTCAACCCAACCATTAGTACACTGTAGAAGGCAGACATAGGCCTGTTATACCAGACATCCTGAAGTATTGGCAGATTTTCTCAGAGGATTCTCAGATTTACAATTTCATGAACAATGAAGGTGAGTTTCAGAGTTGTAAGATAGATGTAGACTGGATAGTAAAAAATAATATAGAAAGTAACATAGATGTAAGTATTTTAGATATAGCTAAACCAACTAAATTTACTAGAGTAGAAATATATAGTTTAGAGAATGTAGAGATTGAAGAAATAATGAATGATGATTCATAAATTCTTAATCTGAAAAATAATTTTTTTCCGAAGAGATTAGTCCCTTTAGAAGATTTGTTTGACTGTAATGATGTAGATAGGGAACCCAAAATGGAATCTTTGAGAGATGACATAGAAGAGTGTAACATAAGAACTGAGGATAAACCAAAACTCATTAGAATATAAAAAGCCTTACCTCTAGAGCAAAAGGTTAAATAGAACAATCTGTTTAAAGAGTTCCAGGATGTATTTTCCTGGAGTTATGAAGACTTAAAATCTTATGACACCAACATAATCCAACACAGAATACCTCTAAAAGAAGATCATAAACCTTTCAAATAGAAACTTTAGAGAATAAACCTAGTTCTTATGCCGTCTATTGAGAAATAATTTAAAAGAATGTTTGATGCCAAAATTATAGCCCCCATTAGATACTCAGATTGGATTTCAAACTTAGTCACAACTAGGAAAAAGACTAGTGAAATTAAACTTTGTGCAGATTTAAGAAATTTAAACAAGGTCTCACTAAAAGATGACTATCCTCTACCAAAAATGGACCATATCCTACAGAGGGTAGTAGGCTCATCCAGGATTTCACTGTTAGATGGATTCTTTGGGTATAACCAGATCTTATTTTAACTAGAGGGCCAGGCTAAAACTACATTTACTACTCCTTAGGGTACCTTCATGTATTTAGAGATGCCTTTTGGATTAATGAATGCAAGTGCCACATTTAAAAGAGCTATGGATATAGCTTTTTCTAAGGAGATCCATGACTTCCTAGTAGTATACCAAGATGACATTACAATCTTCTCTAAATCTAACAATGAACACCTAGACCACCTGAGAAGAGTATTTATCAAATGTAGAAAATTTGGGATTTCTTTATATCCCAAAAAGACACTCTTTGGTATGGAAGAGGGAAAATTGTTGGGACATATCATATCCAAATATGGGATTAGAATAGACCCTGCTAGAATAGAGGCCATTTTGACCATTACCCATCCTAGAAAGATTAGAGAGTTACAGTCATTTCTAGGCAAGATAGACTTTCTTAGGAGATTCATTTCAAATCTAGCAAAACTGATTAGAGAATTAAATAACATGCTAAGAAAGGACTCAACACTTAAATGGATAGTGGAGGCCAAAAAATCCTTTGAAGTCATCAAGGAGGCCTTAACCAAAACTCCAGTCCTAATAAGTCTTGATTTTAACAAGGATTTTATAATTTTTTCTTTTGCTTCAGAACACACCATTGCAACAGTCTTGCTGCAAAAGAACAACCAAGGATATGAACAACCAGTTGCGTTTTTTAGTAAATCCTTAAGAGATGCCACACTCAAATACAATATTATGGAAAAATAAGCATTATATTTAGTAAATACTATCAAAGACTTCAGAGTGTACATTATGTATTCTCACATTATTGCTTATGTTCCAAATTCTGTAGTTAAGGGCATTTTGACACAAAATGAGCCTGAAGGGAAAAGAGGCAAACGGATTTCCACAATATTGGAATATGACATAGGGATAAAGCCAACTAAGCTTATAAAAGGCGAAGGTTTAGCCAAACTCATGGCTAAATCGAACTGTCAGGCCCTTAATATAAATTCCATTAGTGCCCTTGATGGTCAGGAAGAGATGGCGACTCCACCGATTAGTGAACCTTTTACTGATTCACCCTCGTATGGAAATATTATATTTGTATTACAAAATTTACAATGTCCTCCTAGTTTAACAAGAAATAAAGTTATATTTTTAAATATGAAGTCATTGAATTATTGAATCAGAGATAATACATTGTTTTGGAAAGAAAATAGTGGTATTCTTTTGAATTGTTTACTGAAAAATGAAGCTGATAAAATCATGCAAGAGTTTCATGGAGGATATTGTGGAGGAAACTTGTACTAGAAGACTACTACTAAAAAAATCCCGACGGTTGGTTTCTACTGGCCCCCTTTGTTTGCAGATGTTAAGAAACATGTGATGTCCTGTCATAAATGCCAGATATTTGAGGGAAAGAGAAAACTTTTACCCTTGCCTCTTAAACCAATTTCCACTGAAATGCCATTTCAACAATGGGGGTTAGACTTCATTGGAGAAACACACCCAGCCTCCTCAGGTTAGCACAAATGGATTTTGATAGCTACTGATTATTTCACCAAATGGATAGAAGCCATCCCTTCTAGACAAGCTATAGACACTGTCATAATCTCATTTCTAGAAAATAATATCCTGTCAAGGTTTGGATACCCCGAGAAGCTCATTAATGATAATGTAGCTACCTTTCAATCCAAAAAGATGATAGACTTCTGTAACAAATAGCACATCACCCTTGGCCACTCCACATCCTATTACCCTCAAGGTAATGGAATTGTAGAATCATCTAATAAAAGCCTGGTCAATATCATTAAGAAATTGCTGGAAGATAACAAAAAGACATGGAACAAGAAGTTAGTCAATGCCTTATGGGAAGATAGAATCACTACTAAAAAGTCCATTGGAACATCACCTTATCAGCTGGTATATGGGATGGATGATGTTTTTCCATCATCTTTATGAGTACTAGTGATGAAGATAATCCAGGAATTACAGGTGGAACCAAATGATATTCAGAGAAGAATAAATCGGACCCTACACCTGCAGCACACGAGAGAAGAAGTATATGTAAAATCACAAGTAATCCCGGAAAAAATCAAGAATGTTTTTTATATAAAGACTAAAGAAGATGATTTTTACATAGGAGATAAAGTCCTTAAGTGGGATTCAAGGAGAGAAGACAAAGGCAAGCATGGAAAATTTGTTTTTTTGTGGCAAGGGCCTTATGTCATTTATGGTTACAAGGGCAACAATGCCTTTTTCTTGAGAGAGAAAAATGGATCAGATCTGCCAGGAGGACCTATTAATGGTAGAATGTTGAAGCTCTACTTTTCCATTGATTAAGCATAGCTCACTTTACTTTGCATCATTGTACATAACATTGCAGAGTGTAGATTGGAGTGGATGGTAATCCTTTGAAGTTGAAGCCTGGAGAGAAGGCCCTGAGCTTTGATGGATTCACTATCATAACTATCAATAAAGTAGAATCATAGAAGGACAGTTCACAAGGTAACTATAGTCACAATTCAAAGGCTACTGATCTTTAGAGTTCTTGACATTTCACCAAGAAATGTCATCCCCATGTGGAGCCACTATTAGATTCCTATAATAATAGGATTCATAATTTTGAATTGACTATGGTTAAGTCTTGTAATATTGTACATACCTTTGCTTTCTGCAAATGTTTTCCATATTAAAATTAAAAAATGTGAAGAGGGTATGTCCTAAAAGAAATATCAAAGGACAAAAAGAATAAGAAAAGATCAAAAAAATGAGGAAATATGAACCCGAAACAAAAACAGATCATGAAAGTGTGCAAGTCCAAGTGCCACTACTCTTTACTTTACTATCTAAAATAATGGTTGTTTGCAGCTTGTCATACATTCCACAACCCATGATAGTCAAACTGTTTAATCTTGACTACTTCATGCTTTAAATTTCCTGTTTATAGTTAGAGAATAAAGATCTGGCCAAACTGTTTAATCTTGGCAAAATAGTAGATAGGTAGAGAAATAAAATGTGCTCATAAGCTTAATCTGAGCCATTGGAAGATATAAGGTTAGAAGTAGATATTTTACTTTTCAAACGAAAGAGGAAAGGAAAGGGTCCACTAGCTTAAAAGAAGCCAATAAAGTGAAGAAAAAATGGTAGGGTGAGTAGAAGAAAGGTTGCAGAAAGTACAAAGTTGATTGAAGCATAAGAACATCTATCATGTTTAATCTTATGTTTCAATGTGCAGGAGTAGTTATGAAAGTAAAAGTTGGCTTATAAGCTGATTTGGTTAACTTCCCCTACATTTCATTTCACCCCCCACTAAATACTTACTAATTTCCCCTTTTACACCCTCATTTCTTACGAGGACACCTTTTCCATTCATTGTCACCCTTGCTCCTTGGTTTCACACATTCGCTAGCAAATTACCCTCCAAATTCAATTCCCTACTGTTATAGACATTTTTGTGCCTTACAACTCTAAGCATGAAATGTCTATAAACCAAGGGATCCTAAGTCCCTAAAAGAGTTGTTTCTGCCCCTAAAGGAACAAGGTCAACCAATTACAGCTTCTCCCAGAAGTTCTCCACCAGAAATTGATCAGAATCAGTCAAATCAGGATCATTTCAGCTGCTCCACTAGCTAGCTGCGTTGCATAGCACCCCAGTACACTAGCTAGGTGCGTTGCAACGCACCTAAATGCACTACCAGGGTGCGCTGAGTGGGAAATGACAAATGGCAGTGTCATTCCGCAATGTGGACAGACAATGGAAGCTTCCAGAATATTCCTCAATGACACATGCCTCACTGAGTTCGACCAAGGATGAGTAAGAGGCTCTCAGTCTCCAAGTGGAAGAAAGAACTGACAGAGAGAAGCCACAAGTCAAATCATAAGCTGACTCATCCTCTTTGCATACATCTATATATGGATCCCTCATCCCAGAGATCCAGGAGGCTGGAATTTTGTACTTTGTAGAGAATTGTTGTTGGTTTTGAGATAGAGTTCAGTGCATTGGGTGATTTATGCTTTGTTGGAGGTGAAGAGGGGATTCCTTTGCCGGGGGGTTGATGCTGGATCAGGAATCATTGGTTGTAACTCCTTCTGGACCTTCTTTTTATATCAATAAAACTATTTGAGTTTCTCCTACATGCTTGTGTATCAATGATGTTTTGTTATATTTGCATGTTTAGCTTAAATCTGATCCTAAGCTATTTATGAATGTAAATCCATGTCTTTGTGTAGTTTTCCTCTTCTGTGATCTTGCAGGAACTTGGTGAAGCTGGGCAAGTGAAGGAGCAGGTAGCTGGAAGCTGTCAAAGAGGAGAGAGACTAGATCAAAGGAGTAGCGCAAGACACAGGTTAGTTCATCCTATTCCTCTTCATTTACAGTTCATAAAGAAGAATACGAAAGTAGTTTTCCTTGTTTGTTGCTAAGGCACTGTCACACCTTAGTGGGATAGGGGCGTTCTGAGTAGACACTTTTCCCAACAACACCTACCCAAAAACCATTTTTCGCTAGTGTGTAACCCATTTTCCCCTTTAGAAAAATCACTTTCCCCTTGACTCATTTCCCTAAATTTCCCTAAAATCCAAAAAAAAACCCATAAAACCCTTTAACCTATGTTTTATCCCCCCCCTCATTATTAATTGACTCCACAAATGTCATTTTCCTGACAAAACCTTGGCCCCACTTCACAAACCCATCCATTATAGTTTAACCCCACCTCAGTCATCAATTAATTACAAATCAATTGTAATTAACCCAGGGCCCCACTAATTTCTACCCCGATTTCCCTCCGGGCAACTTCACGGCGCGACAGTTGTCAAATCCGTCAACCCCAGATCTAACGGTGCGTATCCATATCATGTCCATTTACTTCCTGAAGTTTACCTGCCCACGAGCAAGTGATATGAGTGGTTTTACTCGGGCCCCTTTGGGCTATGTGACAACACTACATTAACTCGCGTGCTCTAGGGAAAATACCAACCGATGGCCAAAAGTGGTGGGATGGCCCCCTAAACTTTCTCCCCGTGTAAGCCAAAACCATCACTGTTCATTATGATTTTTTAGACCAATTTGTAACCGCTGCCAGTTAGAAGGCCGCAGACCCCCATTTTTACCCTTTTTTCCTCAATTTGCTTTGTGAAAGCTTCTAAGCCTTCCTTCACAAACCTGAGTTTCTGCAACTGAATTCAACTACCGAGTACCTTCCGAGTATGCCTCGGCCTCCTAATTTAGTTATCCACAACATACATGAAGCCACATTATCCTTTGCGACTGCCATCAAAACTAGTTTGCAGTTTGAACCTCAAATTCCAGGTATTTTGATTACATACCAAAAATGGCCCTCTCAAATTCAATAATGTACATTTAGTTCAAACATTAAATTAATTGAATTTAGTTAATTTCCCTTGAATTGAGAGTATTTCCCATTGAATACCCAAACCCCTATCCTGCAAACTGTCATTACCCTATCACTGCACCTGAGTTTTCAAAACCTCACTGCTTCAACCTGTATAAGCCTGATTCCCACATTTATCCTAAAGATGGTTGCCCAGACCTCTCTCGATGTCAGACCTGTGTCAACCCCTCACCTAGACATTGACCATTTGGCCCTAGTAGACAAGGATTTCCAAATTAAAGACACTGCTACTCCAGGCCACCTTTTGAAAATCCACTGCTGGAGTAAGGATAGGTTCCTAAACCATGTAGATGACATTCACCTTTGGGAATCCAATTTACCCAAGTACACATTCCCAAAAGTTCACCCATTCCTTGATATTGCACATTTTTGTCATGCTTGCTATTTCCCAAGCAAAGTGGTATTGTGAAACCAAACCATCAGTTGTTACTCACCATTACTGCTGAATCCATCAACCAAATGTTACAAATCCAGCCTAGCCCTAATCAGACCCTCTGTCCATTGGAAACCTGTTGGACCTATACATCACACTAGACCTAGTCAAAATCAATAAAATTTTCCAGAATTTCATCATTGAGGAATTCCATACTCTTACAAATGCTCCACCCTATGTTGCCACCATTTTTTCAGAGACTGACAGGTGCATAATCACCATGCTCTCATGCATCCTAGGATACACATTGGATGATCATGCAGATGAGGTCATCATGGCCTTCTTGTCCATTTTCACTCCAGGAAAGCCTCCTGTTATTATGTATGATTATGATCAATTCATTGCAGACAGAATGCATTAACAATTCACCAAACTGCCCACTGAAAGAGTTTTCAAAAACTCTTTAGTGTTGTTTTATGTGTTTCTGTATTACCAAACAGACAAGTTCTGTGTGAGGATCCAGAAATTGGACACCAAGGGAAAGGAGAGATCAATCATCTACTGGACAACCTTGGTCTAGAAGTTTTCGACAGCATTCACCTACAAAGACTTCATTGACTCCTTTGTGTACCTAGTCATGAACATGCTGACTTCAACTCCTCAGCCCAGAATCAGCCAAGACATCAAAAGGGTACTGTAATTTGCCAAGAACAACAAGGTGGGATATTGGTACTTGGACCAAAACCACACTGAGATCTGAATTTATGGTTGTGAGCTAGCCCCCTATAAGTTGCCAAAATACCTCCCTATGAGGATATTTTCCCTTGAATATTTTAGACAAGTCATCAATTCTGATGAGGTCCACTTCCTATCTACTAGGAAGAAAACACAGTTCAAGGTAAAAAACCAATTGGGCCCATTCATTTGCAACAACATAGAGGCTGTACCAAAGGCTGATAGGTTACCTCAACAAATGAAATTCAGAAACAATTTCATCTGGCACTATGACCCTGATGGGGTCATAAGCAAGCTCAGACTCAAGGTCAAGTTGGGACCTTACATCCACCACCTACAACCTGACATTTAACAATTTTCCAATGAGGATGAGTGGGTGCGTTATCACTCAGGTTGTCCCTTTGCTCCTTAAGGGATATGGCCGAGGTAACCACAAACCAATCTTTGGAATGCAGGTCGTAGCCTACCTGCAATCAGAGAGGGCTCTCTCTTTCTGATTTAGCTTTGTTGAGGGTAATTTTAGGCTAGTTATGGGCTTCTTTGGGTTTTTTTTTTAATTTTTGGTGGGATGATTGATGTTTCCAAGTAGGGAGGCATGCATAGTGCGAGAGGTTCAAACCATTGGGCATGGAGTCATGGAGTAGGGCTGCTGGTGCATTTTCTTGGTCACAAGAGGAATATAGAGCAGGATAGCTACACATGAAACAATCATTCAAGCTAAAAGGATGAAATGAAGGCTAAGGAATGAAAGGCAACTAAGAATCTCTCATTCAGCTTAACAGAGGGAAGGTGAGTGAACTATATCTCAGAGCAGTCAAGAATTCCTAAATAACAGTCATACATGAATGAAATAGAGCAAATATGAGCCATGAGGAATTCATATTTCTGCCTAAATCAGAAGAAAACATATAGAAGTCACAGAAACTGAGCATAGAGTGCAACCAAGCAAATTCTAAGTTAATCTTTCTTTCTGTAACTTAGATGGTGATATATGTATGATATAAAAATATATGAATTGAAAACAGAGGTAAGAAACACTTATTGGGCCATGTAGCAGTGCAAGAATTCTATATTTCACTCTTCAGCCATTAATAACACAACAGACAGTCCATCCTCCAAGCTTTTCAGCAGTCTTTGATTATAGAAATTCTCAAACATACAGTGCGAGTCCAGAATGAGGATTATCAACCAACCAACCCTTTAAACAATGAATCAGGGTGGTTTATATAGAGAAAATATCCAAAATATCTATTACAGCAGATCTTAAACAGATCTGAGGGAAATGAGTTGTTTAATCTAATCTTGTCCTGAAATTAATGCAAGAAAATATCTATTTGAGCTGCGTTGGAGGTAGTTGCATAAAAATGAGTTCATATGATGTCCTTGGTGACTCGGTGCAGTGTTTTCTGCAATAACTGTGCATTTATTCTCTCATCTGCACCTCTTAGGCAGTTCTGCTGCTTTTTATGTGGCTTTAATGTGCACTAATCTAGATCTGATGAGTTTTGAATGACCTTTACTTCTTCTTTGACTTGGATGGAGGCCTTTAATGTTCACCTGCTTTGATATTTCCGATCTGATACTCTTCGCCGCTTCACTGATACTCTTTAATTTAATCTGGGCTTTATCTTTCCTTTGATACTCTTTAACACTTGAATCGAGCCACTTCCCTCCGTTGATATGCTAGAAACTGTCAAATCACCCCTTTTCTGCCCTTTCAAGGCAAAAATGGCTGCTGCAAATGCTTTTCGTGAACTCTGGAATGCTATCGGTGCTGGCCGATTTGAATATGAACATAAATGAAGAAATCCTGTCAAACTGCGAATTTTCGGGCCTGCTGGTAGCCGAGCAATATGAAGCCTTCCATTTTGGTCATTTTTTCTTAGCGATGCGCGATTAGCGCTAAGCGCTAATCGCACATCGAAAACTGCCTCTGTTTCTCGTTTCAGGCTTCCTTTGCTGCGATTTTTGCCCTTCGCGCCTTCCTTTAGTGATGACGTCAGTGGTGGGTCCCGGTATGGCAATGACGTGGCAGGGTGACATGGCAGTACGGCAGGGATTAAATCGGCGGGGACAGTGGGCGATGGCTTTTATATATGCGATGCGATGGGAGCGATCGCCGATATCGGAAAAGCGATAAGGCATGCGGTTGTGTGAAAATGGGAAATATTGCAAAAATGCCATATATTGAGGTAAAATGAGGTTAGCGGTAAAACTTAAGCTTTGCAATATAGTCAAGTTTTACGGGGAAGCAGAGGTATATATGGATAAATGATGCGATTGCGATAATGAGTGGGTCACGATGCGATATACTTTCGGGTGCGATAGCAATATCGCATCGGCAGATGAGAGGGGGGCATATATATATATATATAGGTACAGAAACCTTGCGACTGCCGATCGCAAAGTCGCGATCGGTGGTTTGCCATCGGAGCATGAATATATGTGGGCCAACAAAGTCATTGCCATCTCCGACAGCGATATCGTGTCGGAGGGAGGGGAATACGGATCAAAGATTTTTTTTTTTAATGGGCGAAGGCCTAATGTGATCGGAAGAAGGCTTAATGCAATCGGAGATGGGTTTTAGTGCATCGGATGAAGGTTTTTAAGCTTTAGGAAGGGTCCTTAATGCATTGGAAGGGGTCCGATAGCATTTGAAGGGGGTTTTTGTGTTTGGAAGGAGTCCAAACACCTTAGGAAGATGGTTTTTGAGCAAAATGAGGGTTCTTACTAAGTTTCAAGTAAACTTAGTAATTCCCAAGCAATATTTATGGTTATATTTCAACCAGAGGAGGGGATATGTAAATAATGGGGATTTTTACTATATTTTTTAGTATGGGAAGGGGAAATAAGGAGGAATTTACATAATAGAGTTTAGGAGTTAATATGAATTTTGTGAAGAAAGTGCTAAGGATAGAAATCTTAGGCTTTAAAGGGGAAACAGGACCTGTATAAGAAATATAAGCATCCTTAAGCAAAGCAGATCTTTGCTTAGGCAAATGCTATGAAATATGATGAATTTTTAAAGATATTAAGCAGACCTTAACATCTTTAGGGGAAGTTAGTGAATGGTTTGGGGGAAAGGAAGAAAGGGAAGTTAATCATGCCTCGCTTGAGCTGCTCCAAGGGAAAATTGCCTTGCACTTGTGATCTGAAGTAAAATAACACTTTGAAATACAAAATTGATCACACTTATTCATTCTGCAACCTCAAAACTACTTACCCAGCCTACTTACCTAACATTTTTTCTTCTTTTGCTTTGGGTGCACTTAGACTTGCAGACCCTGATTATCTTCTTTTCTATTGACTGCCCTCCTATCTAAATGTACCCTTATCTCTTCTGGGGTTTAGATTAAATAGTTGAGCGCCCAAGATTCTCTACCTATCTACAAATCTGCCAAGATTAAACAGTTTGGACAGATATTCATTCTCTATCTTCTAAAACAAGCAATTTAAACCTAGGGAAGCCAAGATTAAGCTGTTTGGCTTTCCCTTATCTGTAAAACTCTTCAAAAATGGTATGATTCTTCAAAATGGAACTTCTTGGAAATATGGAACCTTGCAGCATGCAAAGATGACATATTTGGCATGTAAAACAGTCAATCATGAAATATGAAACCTATTGCAATAGGAGGCTAATAGTGGCTCCACTTGGGGATGGTTTTTTAGGATGAAAAGCCAAGAACAACAGGTCAGAATGCCTTGATCTTCACTTGTTGCTGTAAATTGAAATTCTCCTTCTTGTCAATGCCTTTGACTGAATTCTTATAAACTGATATGTAGTATCCTTTTGAGTTGAATTGCAGAAACATTCTCGCTCTGCTCTTTGCCTTTTGGGTGCTTGTAAACATATTGAAATCTGTTTGAACACTTCTTTGGAATTATTTCAAAAACAGAGATCTGTAATAGAGCTTTCTTTGATCATTCCTTCAAAATTTGCTGCATTGTTCCCTATTATTGGCCTGTTATAAGAAAAAGTGCTGAAAATACAAATATTAATGTACAGATAGTATACAAAGCTGTGCTGCCTTCAACAAATGGGATCATGATAGTGCTTTAGCATTCGGCCATTGACGGGGCCTTCTTCAGCTATGATGCCATCTAAACTCTTCAGAAAATATGTGTTGTTGCCTTGAACAACAACAATAATAAAGGGGCCTTTCCACATGAAATCAAATTTTCCATGCTTTCCTTTGTCCTCTCTTCTTGAACCCCATCTTAAGACTTTGTTGCGTATGCAGAAATCTTCAGCCTTGGTTCTTTTGTCAAACATTTTCTTGAGCTTCTCTTGTAAAATCTAAGCTTTGTCATACACTTGTTCTCTTGTTTGCTGCAAATGGATGGTTTGGTTTATTCTTCTTTGGATATCATTTGGCTCTGTCTGCATTTCTTGCAGCAATTTGATAATAGGGATTCCCAAAGAAGAGGGTAACTTGGCCTCCATGCCATAGACTAACTCATATGGGCACATCCCTATGGACCTCTTGGTTGACAATCTGTGGTGCCCATAGGGCATTTACAAGCTTTTTGTGCCAGTTCTTCTTGTTCTCCTCCAAGACTTTCTTAATGATGTTAATCAGACTCTTGTTGGATGATTCGGCCAAGCCATTACCTTGAGGGTAATAGGTCGTGGAGTGACCCAAGGTAATGTGGAATTTGTGGCAAAAACTGATCATTTTCTTGGATTTGAATGCAGCAGCGTTATCTGTAATGATCTTCTCAGGACAGCCAAATCTGGACAAAATGTTGGTTTCAAGGAATTGGATAATGGTGGAGTCATTGGCTTGCCTACATGGGATGGCTTCAATCCACTTGGTAAAGTAATCTGTGGCTGTTAGAATCCACTTATGTTGGCCAGAAGAGGATGGATGGATTTCTCCAATGAAGTCAAGACCCCATTGTTGAAAAGGCTTCTCGGTTGAAATGGGCTTAAGGGGCAAGGGCAGAAGCTTTCTTTTGCCTTCAAAGATTTGTCATTTGTGGCATGAAACAGCAAACTTTCTCACATCAGCAAACAAGGAGGACCAATAGAAACCAGCCCTGAGTATCTTATCAGCAGTGGACTTCCAATATAAGTGCCCTCCACAGTCCCCTGCATGGAATTCTTTCATGACACTCTCAGTTTCATTCATAGTTAAACAATTCAACAATATTCCTTCATGATTTTTCCAAAACAGGGCATTATCTAAGACACGAAACTTTGATGCTTTCATCTTTAAAAATATCTTTTTGGTTCTGGAAAACCCTGGAGGAGCACACAGGTTTAACAATATAAAACATATATCAGCATACCATGGGGATTGCAAAAAAGCTTGACTGATCTGTGGAGTTTCCAGCTCCTGTTCATTGTCCAGTTGATTAATGTCTAAGGCTTGGAAATTGGTTTCGGACATCAGTTTGGCTAAACCTTGTCCCTTTATCAGCTTGGTGGGTTTTATCTCAATGTCATACTCAAGGATATTGGCAATCCATTTGCCTCTTTTGCCTTCTATGCCCTCTTGAGTTAATATGTCTTTTACAACGACATTTGGCACATAAGCAATCAAATGTGAATATAAAATGTAAACTCTGAAATCTTTGATTGCTTTAACAAGGTCATATGCTTGCTTCTCCATGATTTGATACTTCAAGGGTGCATCTCTAAAGGCTCGGCTGAAAAATGCAATTGGCTTTTCATTTCCCTGATCATCTTTATGCAAAAGGACAACAACAATGGTGTGTTCAGATGCAAATGAAAAAATGATGAAATCCTTATCAAATTGAGGACTTGTGAGGACTGGGGCTTGTGTTAAGGCAGATTTTATGCCCTCAAAGGCTTGCTTGGCCTCTAAAGTCCATTTTACCTTGGAATCCTTCTTTAACATTTTATTTAGCATTCTCATCAGCTCGGCCAAGTTTGGAATAAATCTCCTTAGGAAATTGATCTTTCCTAGGAATGCTTGCAATTCTTTGATGTTTCTTGGATAAGGGATTTGAAGGATGGCTTGAATTCTTTCAGGATCAATTCTAATCCCATCTTTTGAAATGATATGGCCTAGTAATTTGCCTTCTTCAAGGCCAAATAAAGACTTCTTGGGGTTCAAGGAAATGCCATATTTCCTACATGTTAGGAACACTTGTCTCAAATGTTTTAGGTGCTCTTGATCAGATTTTGAGAAAGGAGTAAGGTCATCAAGGTAAACCACTAGGAAATCATGGGTTTCTTTGGCAAATGCAATGTCCATGGCCCTTTGAAGGTAGCCCCTGCATTCTTTAGTCCAAAAGGCATCTTCACATACTTAAATGTTCTCCACGGTGTTGTAAAGGCTGTCTTGTCTTGGTCATCCGGGTGAACAAGTATTTGATTAAAATCAGAAAAACCATCTAGCAAAGAAATTCTTGAGGACCCCACTACTCTCTGTAGAATGTGGTCCATTTTTGGCAGTGGGTAGTGATCTTTAAGGGAGACTTGGTTCAGATTTCTCAAGTCCACGCATAGTCTAATCTCCCCTGTTTTCTTCCTTGTGGGAACAAGATTAGATACCCATTCTGAAAATCTAATGGGTGCTATGATACCAGCTTCAAACATTCTTTTCACTTCTTTCTCAATCAAAGGGAGAAGCACAGGATTGATTCTCCTTAGTTTCTGTTTGAAGGGATTTTGATTTGGCTTTAAGGGAATGGTATGTTGAATAACAAAGGTGTCACGGGACTTAAGGTCCTCATAACTCCAGGCAAATACATCTTGAAACTCTTTAAATAAATCAACATATTTTGGTTTTTGATCGGGAGGCAAAGATTTGGATAGCTTAATCATTTTGGGCTTCTCTGTTGTCCCGATATTACAGTCTTCCACAACAAAGTTTGAGGGCTGCATCTTTGGCTTTTTGGGGACATCGTTTGAATCAAATATGTCTTCTAATGGAGTGAGGCCAGTAGGTAAAAAGTTGTCCTTTAAATCAATGACTTCAGCCTCTGCTTCAACTATTTCATCTAAATGTATTTTCTTCAGCTCTTGCATGTTCTTCTCATCAAAAACGGTTGGGTACAACATTTGATTTGCTGCTTCAGCTGTTATAGTTTGTTCATTTTGGCACATTTGTTGTTGTGGGTCTTCCATGGCATCTTCATCAATGTTTAAGCTTGAGAATTCTTGCTGTAAGGTAAGAAAATTATTGATCTAAGCATCATCCTAAAACACTTGCCAATCTTTGATATTGTTAGGCACAGTAGGCCTGTGCTTTATCTCATCGGTAAAGTGGTAATTGGGCTCAAAGGGTAGCTTGCAAGTGCTAGCAAAAGTAGCTAGAATATGAGCATGCATGTTATGGTTTCTAGAAATCTTAGCAAGCTTGGATGCAGTGAAGGAATTGAGTATTTCTGTGGCAGCAGACCTATAAGCTCTCAGTCTATTGTCATTAGTAACAAAGTTACCCTTCATCTGTTGAATGATCAAATCAGAGTCACCTAGAATGGACACTTTTGCAGCTCCTAGAGCTTTGAGCAGTTTAAGGCCTAATAAGAGAGCCTCATACTCTGCCATGTTATTGGTACATTTAAAGTTTAGTCTGTAAGCATGACCCTCTGCATGGCTGTTATGTGTATTGTGAATCCATATTCCTGCCCCTGCTCCTAGCTTATTAACAGAACCATCAAACTCTAAATACCATGTGATTTCTTGCTTGTGGTTAGTATTAAGAGTTTTAGTCATTTTAGGATTAGGTGGGCCTAGGTTTTTTGCTTGATGTGGTTCTTCTTGTATTATGGTTGCACTAATTTTTTTAACAGTTTCAAGGGTATGGGCAACCGACTCTTGATTGATGCATGTTTCTTGTTCTAAAGGCAAAGGCTTCTCATCAGTGAGAGGGCAGCTATCATCATTGAACAATATAAAGGAATCCATATCAAAATGGATGGAGTAAATGGGAAAGTTTTGGGGTTTTTCCTCACTACTTACCACATACTTCATCACTGTTTCTCTATACAGTCTCTTTGGTTGTCCAAAGACTGAAATAGTGGCATAGGAGAGGTCTAGCTGGAGAGATCCTTGGAGTTTTGCTCCCCAAGATCTTGATAAGAGCATGCCATACTTTGGTGGAATGTCAGCAACCACCACATCCATTAGGATCGTTTTGTTGGGAAATTGGACTAAAGACACACAAAGGTCTTTGATTAAGCCTAAACACTTGACCTGACTAGAATCAAATGAGAATAAGTCTTTGTAGGGTCTAGTGACATCAAGGTTTAGCTTCTCCATTACAGCTTTGGGCATCAGATTGTGTGAAGCACCTGAATCAAACATAGCATTGTGCAACACTTTATCATGAATGTGCAAACTGACATAAAAGGGCAGAACAGCTCCATGTCCTGATTTACCATTGACTTCAGGACCAAAAAGTAATTCAGGTTGATTATCTAAGACATTAACATCATCCCTGTTCTCTAGTATTTGCAGTGATCTTTTGATTTGCTGTCTGTACACATCGTGTTTGGCAAGCTCAGAGAGAGGAATAGATATCTTTAATTTACCAATTTCTGCTTCTAAATCAAACGGTTTTTCAGACTGTGTTTTAGTATTGTGACTAGCACATTTTCCCTTTTCAATTGTATCTTTAGTGATCTTCTCTTGGTTATCAGTAATTTCTTGAGATGGTTCTGTTTTGGGAAGGCTTTTAGGAGTGATATTTACATTGTCTTTTGAGGGAAAGGATACAAAAGGCTGGTTATTAGAGGGCTGCATGTCAGATACATCCTCTATGGTCACTTCTTTTAATTTTGGGTCTGTTTTATCAGTGGAATCTGTGATAGCGGCCTTGTCTTTTACTTTCTTAGGCTGCTTGGCATCCTTTAGCTTGATGGGATCAGACACATCAATGGTTCTTGTTCTCAATTTGTATTGTTTATGGACTTCGTAGACAGCTGAATCATAGCCTTGTTTGAAGTCAAAGGATTCTCCAGGCTTGGTCTCAAATTGCTTTATATCATGGTCATCTTGGTCTTCTTGGGTTAGAAATACTTATTGTTCACTTTCAAACCCATCAAGTTTATGTGAGTGTCCTCTACCTGCTCACTAGATGTGGATGCTTCAGCATAGTTTTCATGAAAAGGAGGTCTTATATCATTGTCAGGACTTGCCCTTCCAACATTTGGGTTCTGATTTTTTCTAAAGTTTGGATTTCTGATAAGATTGTTTTGTTGTCCTTCCCATGAGGCTTTTCTTTCAATAGTTCCCATTCTATTTTCAAAGCTGTCCATACCTTTGATGATTGTGTCCAATTTTTGCTCAAAGGCTGAAGGTTCATCTTTGAAAGTGGTTCTTCTCTCAGCTCTTGCTCTATTTCACTTGGCAATCAGATTTGCCTCCACACTAACAGCTACATTCTGCATGTCTACTAAGGTTTGAGGGGCTCTTTCCCTTAACTGATAAGCCATGTCTGAATCAAATCCATCAGGGAATTTGTATAAAGCAAGATCAGGTGGAGGTCTCAGGTTTTGTGGAATAGCATTGTAAACATTGTTAAACCTGGCACAATAGTCTAAGACAGCTTCTTGAGGGCCTCTTTTGATAGTGTCATACTCGGATAATATGTGCAGAGGGTCCTTCTTCTTCTCCCATCTGTTAAGAAATGTTTGGTAAAGGGCCTCTGGGTCAGCTATGGAATTTGCAACAAGTGCTCTAAACCAAGGCCTTACATCTCCTGTTAAACTTTGGACAAAAATCTTCATTCTTACACTATCATCATCTATTTCATAACTCTCAAAATAGTCCTACATTTTCTTGGTATGTTGCAGGGCTATGCCAGAACCATTAGCATCAAAGTATGTGATTTTAGTTTGATAGTCCTGAGGCATAGCCCTTGGATTTGCAGGTAACTGTAAGGGTGCATATCTGTTAGCCATATTTATAGAGATAAATGGAACGACTGGAACAACTGGAAGAGTTGAAATAATAGTGGTGGTAGTGGTAGTATCCACAATGAATAGAGGTGTGGAAGAGGTTCTTGGAGAAGTGGATGATGAACAAGGGGAAGTAGGGGTTGAACGAAAAAAAACTTTAACAGGGGTTGGAAAAGAGCTTGGTTGAACTGTTTGAGGACTAGAATCAGCAACCTCTTCTTGTTTTTGTTTGCTAAGGTTTCTAGAGATTAAATTTGGATTTTCAAAAATAGCTAGTGGATTTGGGTCTAGGTTTGACCTCGTATTATGTGTTTTTTTCTTGGGAGCTAGCTTCTAACTTGTTTTTTGGAATTTTCTGAATAAGTCCCCAGCGTAGTCGCCAATGATGTTATCACTCAGGTTGTCCCTTGGCTCCTTAAGGGATACGGCCGAGGTAACCACAAACCATCTTTGGACTGCAGGTGCTAGCCTACTGCAATCAGAGAGGGCTCTCTCTTTCTGATTTAGCTTTGTTGAGGGTAATTTTAGGCTAGTTATGGGCTTCTTTGGGTTTCTTTTAATTTTTGGTGGGATGATTGATGTTTTCAAGTAGGGAGGCATGCATAGTGTGAGAGGTTCAAACCATTGGGCATGGAGTCATGGAGTAGGGCTGTTGGTGCGTTTTCTTGATCACAAGAGGAATATAGAGCAGGATAGCTACACATGAAACAACCATTCAAGCTAAAAGGATGAAATGAAGGCTAAGGAATGAAAGGCAACTAAGAATCTCTCATTCAGCTTAACAGAGGGAAGGTGAGTGAACTATATCTCAGAGCAGTCAATAATTCCTAAATAACAGTCATACATGAATGAAATAGAGCAAATATGAGCCATGAGGAATTCATATTTCTGCCTAAATTAGGAGAAAACATATAGAAGTCACAGAAACTGAGCATAGAGTGCAGCGAAGAAAATTCTAAGTTAATCTTTTTTCTGTAACTTAGATGGTGATATATGTATGATATAAACATATATGAATTGAAAATAGAGGTAAGAAACACTTATTGGGCCATGTAGCAGCACAAGAATTCTATATTTCACTCTTCAGCCATTAATAACACAACAGACAGTCCATCCTCCAAGCTTTTCAGCAGTCTTTGATTATATAAATTCTCAAACATACAGTGCGAGTCCAGAATGAGGATTATCAACCAACCAACCGTTTAAACAATGAATCAGGGTGGTTTATATAGAGAAAATATCCAAAATATCTATTACAGTAGATCTTCAACAGATCTAAGCGGAATGAGTTGTTTAACCTAATCTTGTCCTGAAATTAATGCAAGAAAATATCTATTTGAGCTGTGCTGGAGGTAGCTGCATCAAAATGAGTTAATATGGTGTCCTTGGTGACTCGATGTAGTGTTTTCTACAATAACTGTGCCTTTATTCTCTCATCTGCACCTCTTAGGCGGTTCTGCTGCTTTGTAGGTGGCTTTAATGTGCACTAATCACGATTTGATGAATTTTGAATGGCCTTTATTGCTTCTTTGGCTTGGATGAAGGCCTTTAATGTTCACCTCCTTTGATATTGCCGATCTGATACTCTTCGCCGCTTCACTGATACTCTTTAATTTAATCTGGGCTTTATCTTTCCTCTGATACTCTTTAACACTTGAGCCACTTCTCTCCCTTGATATGCTAGAAACTGTCAAATCGCCCCTTTTCTACCCATTCAAGGCAAAAATGGTTGCTGCAAATGCTTTTCGTGGCCTCTGGAATGCTATCGGCGCTGGCCGATTTGAATATGAACATAAATGAAGAAATCCTGTCAAACTTCGAATTTTCGGGCCTGCTGGTAGCCGAGCAATATGAAGCCTTCCATTTTGGTCATTTTTTCTTAGCGATGCACGATTAGCGCTAAGCACTAATCACGCATCGAAAACTGCCTCTGTTTCTCGTTTCAGGCTTCCTTTGCTGCGATTTTCGCCCTTCGTGCCTTCTTTCAGTGATGACGTCAGCGGTGGGTCCCGGTACGGCAGTGACGTGGCAGTACGACAAGGATTAAATCGGCGATTGGCAATCGGCGGGGACAGGGGGCGATGGCTTTTATATATGCGATGCGATGGGAGCGATCGCCGATATCGGAAAAGCGATAAGGCATGCGGCTGTGCGAAAATGGGAAATATTGCAAAAATGCCATATATTGAGGTAAAATGAGGATAGCGGTAAAACTTAAGCTTTGCAATATAACCAAGTTTTACGGGGAAGTAGAGGTATATATGGATAAATGATGCGATTGCGATAATGAGTGGGTCGCGATGCGATATGCTTTCGGGTGCGATAGCAATATCACATCGGCAGATGAGAGGGGGGCATATCTATATATATATATATATATATATATATATATATATATATATATAGGTACAGAAACCTTGCGACTGCCGATCGCGAAGTCGCGATCGGTGGTTTGCCATCGGAGCGTGAATATATATGGGCCAACAAAGTCATTGCCATCTCCGACAGCGATATCGCGTCGGAGGGAGGGGAATACGGATCGGAGAAATGTTTTGTTAATCGGCGAAGGCCTAATGTGATCGGAAGAAGGCTTAATGCAATCGGAGATGGGTTTTAGTGCATCGGATGAAGATTTTTAAGCTTTAGGAAGGGTCCTTAATGCATCGGAAGGGGTCCGATAGCATTTGAAGGGGGGTTTTGTGTTTGGAAGGAGTCCAAACACCTTAGGAAGATGGTTTTTGAGCAAAATGAGGGTTCTTACTAAGTTTCAAGTAAACTTAGTAATTCCCAAGCAATATTTATGGTTATATTTCAACCAGAGGAGGGGATATGTAAATAATGGGGATTTTTACTATATTTTTTAGTATGGGAAGGGGAAATAAGGAGGAATTTACATAATAGAGTTTAGGAGTTAATATGAATTTTGTGAAGAAAGCGCTAAGGATAGAAATCTTAGGCTTTAAAGGGGAAACAGGACCTGTATAAGAAATATAAGCATCCTTAAGCAAAGCAGATCTTTGCTTAGGCAAATGCTATGGAATATGATGAATTTTTAAAGATATTAAGCAGACCTTAACATCTTTAGGGGAAGTTAGTGAATGATTTGGGGGAAAGGAAGAAAGGGAAGTTAATCATGCCTCGCTTGAGCTGCTCCAAGGGAAAATTGCCTTGCACTTGTGATCTGAAGTAAAATAACACTTTGAAATACAAAATTGATCACACTTATTCATTCTGCAACCTCAAAACTACTTACCCAGCCTACTTACCTAACATTTTTTCTTCTTTTTGGTTTGGGTGCACTTAGACTTGCAGACCCTGATTATCTTCTTTTCTCTTGATTGCCCTCCTACCTAAATGTACCCTTATCTCTTCTGGGGTTCAGATTAAACAGTTGAGCACCCAAGATTCTCTACCTGTCTACAAATCTGCCAAGATTAAACAGTTTGGATAGATATTCATTCTCTATCTTCTAAAACAAGCAATTTAAACCTAGGGAAGCCAAGATTAAGCTGTTTGGCTTTCCCTTATCTGTAAAACTCTTCAAAAATCGTATGATTCTTCAAAATGGAACTTCTTTGAAATATGGAACCTTGCAGCATGCAAATATGATATATTTGGCATGTAAAACAGTCAATCATGAAATATGAAACCTATTGAAATATAGGCTAACAAGGTGGAGAACACCTTGATTGATATGGAAAGCACTGTAACTTTTGGATGTGGAGAACACACTCATTGATCTTGAAAGACAATTTGATCACAACTCTTTCCTATAGGTTCTAGAACAAGGGGAGCCAATGAACATTCCTCCTATCCTTTAGATCCTAGCCAATGAAGAGAAGAATCCTAAGAGGAACACGGAGGAGGCATCTAGTTCTTTCATGGAGACTTCAGATGAATTGTTTAAACTAAATTAAAGGCCCAAGTTGAATCCCGTGTCTGAACAGGAGGAGAACATTGCATCAGAGGAAATAATTGACACTCAGGCAATGGGGCAGAGAAATAAAGAAACAACTGAAACAGCTGCATCAGGTGAAACAAAGCAGCCATCAACCTCCAATACACAGATGATAGAGAGAAAACAGAGTATGGAGGTTTCTTCCTCTCTTAGGCCAGCTGACAAGGAAAAGGATATCAAAGACAGATTTAAAGAGTTAAAGATGAGGAATGAAAAGTTGAAAGCAGAGACATATGCAAAATAACTCAAGCTTACACCACCAAATCAAAATAGATTGATGTCAGCCTTTGACATCAAAGAAGGGAAAATACAGGTGTCATTTTTGCAGTCCACTATACAACAACCAAAGACCTTAGCAGATTACAAGAAGACTAATTTTGAGGTTTTGGCCAGGGATGTTCATCCCATTGATCAGATAGAGTTTCACAAGAAGGTTGGAGAAATGATTTACTCCACCCTCACAACAAAGGCCATGGCTACATACAAGTTGCAGGATTCATTGGACAATGTGACAGCTCAATACAAATATGAGAGGGGCTCTTCAGAGGCTAAAGACACCTGGATAAAGTCCTTGGAGGACTTGGTCATTGAATTGGGCCATGTCCCAAGTGATATTAAGGATATTGAACAATGGATCAAGAAGAAGAATGAGGATATAGCAGCCCTCAAGAAATAGCTCAAGTTGCCTCATTTACAACACCCATAGACAAAGGAAGTCCTAGAAATCCAGACCAATCATGAGGAAATGATGGACTTAGTGCTGCAGCTGAATGACCAGTTAAAGGAGATGGAGAAAGAGTTGGATAACTTGATTCATCTCAAACAATCTAGTATTGATAATGCTCCTGCAACTGTCATTCCTATAGTGACCACAACTGTACCTTCTACTTTGGCAGCATCATTAGCTTCCACTGCTCCAATGGCCACTGCACTACCGGCATCCACTCCAGCTACATCAGCAATAGGATCAACAGCAATAGCCTCCACAGGTGATGAAGCAAACAGGATGGTCAAAGCAATGGAACAAATTTCCATTTAGACCACTGAGCTAAACAGACTTGAGGAGAAAGTCACCAGCCTAGAGATAGATTTGCGACTTGCCCAGATCATGCATAAAGAAGAACAACAAAAGGCTACAAGGGTGAATGAAAGAATAAAAAGCCTAGAGAAAGAACTGACACTGAGTGAACCTATAGGTAAGGCTAAAGAGAAACTATGGGCCAATATCAATGACTTTGTCAATGATATTTGGCCATACATCCAGGTTATTTTTGAACAAATTGATTTAATAAAGGAGGCCACAGAAGCCATTCAGAGAGTCAAGGAAGAAATTGGAGATATTCCAAAGGAAGTTGCAAGAATCATCCACTTCCTCAACTCCAAGAATAAGTATGAGCTGCAAGAACTTGAGATACCTGACAGGACAGGTACAATTTTGGAATTTAGAAAAGTCTTCAGTAAGAGGAATTTGATGTTGAACTTAGAATATAAGTGTCAAAACATGCAACTAGTCGTTGATAGCTTCATTGTTAAGTTTTAACTTTTGAAGAAAAAGGGATTACCTAATCCCCTAGATATAAATGATAAGTTAATGACACATGAGGATTACCATAAGAAGATCAGGGAAGTGTTTGAAGAACAGGTAATCACTTCATCCATGAAGGACTTACCAACATGCAAAGTATTGTATCACACTTTTGAAAACTTGTTTTACCTCCAACATGAGGTAAAACACCTGTTTATTAATAAGCCTACTTTTGCCAAATATATAGAGGCAGATGAAATATAAAGAAAGATGCTCAATATCCAATTACCAAATGATGAGACATGGGAAAAATTGAATGATTTACTATAGGAAAAACAAAATAAAAAAATAAGTCTACAGTAAAAAGTAAAAGAGCACAGTAAAAGGATATTGACAGGTCAACAAGCTTAAAGTGTATAAGATGAAAGAGTATCAGATTAAAGGTTAAAGCAAAACAGAACATCCAGTGTGAAGACAAAATATCCAACCATCTTAAAGGGAAAAAGATCAAAGAGTAAAGCTAGAAGAACCTGAATAACAGGGACAACAAGAAGCAATTCAATAGCTGTCTTTATCTTCTTGCATGAAGATATTTCTTTTTCCTAGATTAGTTCTCAATGCAGTTTGAGATATTTTGTAATTCCTTTTTGTATAAATACTTAATATTTCAAAGTATTATGCTGTATTATTTTACATTTGTAGAGTTATTTAGATCTTAAAACCTAAGGGTGATTGTACCACTTTCAAGTCAACAGACTTGAGCAAGTAATAAAATTATTTCACTATAGAATTCATCAGATGAGCTATTTTCAATGAAGTATCTTATTTGTTTGATTTTTTTACCTTGTTATGTGTTTCATAATCTTAAATGCATTATAAAGTTGAATGAAACAAGTGGAGATATCACTCAGAATTTGTTTAATTACACTCTGTTTTTCACAATTAGTCATTTACATGTTTTCCTCTGATACCCGGATTTGAGGACCCTTAATTGCTCTCCCATCCCAGTTGACTTTCCTTCTAGAGTCTAGCTTAGGGAACCCTTAATTTCTCCCTGGATTTGATTTGAAACCATTTCATCATTTAGCCTTCGAGATCTACAGTAACTCATCTATCTTTCCCTGTAGACACTGTTTTTAGAACTGAATCTAGTCTTGTTTGTTTGACATTCAACCCCATAGACCAATGATAAAAGAAAACCTCTGTTCATCTAAGTAAAGTGATCCCACCACCTAAATTCAAACCAAAACCCAAGTGCAAACAATAACTAGCCTAAGATCATCTTAACAAAAACAAAGTTAAATTATACATAGAGAGCTCTCTCTGAGCATCCATAAGGCTAGGTCCTAATCTCCAAAAGTGGTTTGTGGTTACCTTTGACTTTTCTTCCTTCTTTAACTTCGAAAGGAATATCAGAGTGATAACAAATGGTATATATTATGGGTTTTTTGTAACACATAGATTATAACAATGTACCATATACATTATATGGTTATAATAATTTTTTTAATATATGTTATTTTTATATCATACAAATGGAAGGGGTTGCAACCTTTGCAGATTCAACCCTAGGGATCTGGACCCCCAACATTATTTGTATGTAAAATTTTTTCCACTTCAAAAAATATGTTATAATTGTAATAAAAGTTTAAGCCCTTTAGTTTTGTAGTGTGATTATCATTGTTCGTGTTATAATACATAAATTTTGTGCCATTTTGAAGATTTAATAAAAGGAGAGACTTTTGGAAGGCGTTCTTTGAGGTTTTTTTAAAGATGAAAAATAGAAATATGGCTTTAGATATTGGGGATTTGGTCTAATTTTTGTCATTTTGTATCATAATTCAAGAGCAAACTCCATTGGAAGTGGACCCAGAGATGTAGCCCACATTGGGTGAACTTTGTTATCAATCTCATTGTGTTCTTCTATTTTATCTATAGTCACTTATTTCTATCGAAGTCTTTTTAGTATAATTTTGTTAATATTGGTATTTCACATTTTGTTTTAAGATGATAAATCATAATATCACAATAAATTATCCTAATCGGGTTGAAAAGGATGTATTTGTATAGAGATTGAGAAGATAAAGGAAATAGTAGATTGGAAGGATCCCTGTAATGTGCACAGTGTGAGTATATTCACTGGGATGACCAATTTCTACCTTACGTTCATAGATATCTATTCAAATATAGCATCCCAATTGATAGACTTATTAAAGAAGCAAAGAATGTGGAAGTGGATACAGAAGAGTAGACTTGGGTTTGAAGAGCTCAAACACAAAATTGTGACAACTCCCATATTGAAAATTATGGATTATGAGAGATCAATTGAGGTGCAATAGATGCATTTGATTTTGGAATATTAGGATTTTTAATGAATGATGGTCACCCCATAACTTTCAAGATAAATACGTTACAAGATTGGGAAAGGAGTTATTCCAATTATGAGAAAGATATGCCAAACAATAGTATATTGTCTTTAGTTGTTGAGACACTATCTATTGGGGAAGCCATTTGTGGTGATTATATATAATATCACAATGACCTACTTTTCTAACCAACCAATCTTATTTCCAAAGTAGGCTTAATGGACATATTTTTTGGTTGAATTTGACATTACAATTGAGTAGAGGCTAGGGAAACTCAATGCAATTGTCGATTCCTTGAGTAGGAAAGAATAGTTGGAAACAATTAAGGAAGGAGAGGCATATTTGGAAATAATCAAGGAAGGAAAGGAGAACCTACCTTCACCTGGTCAGATCTGGGTTCATTCTATTGAAGATATGAAAAGAATAACTAGTGATGGGATGGAAATTGACACTACAATGAAGAAAATTAATAAGTGAATGAAGGAAAGACAAGGAAGTTCCTATTTTAGAATGAACTCTTTTTCTATGGATCCCACATCTGTGTTTCGAAAATACGTGGACTCAGAAGACAAATATTAAAGGAGTGTCATGGATTTTCTTGGGTTGGCCACCCAAGAAAACAGATAGCATTGACATTATTAGAGACAGTATACTTTTCGGGAAGCATGAGGTGATATGTGGAGTATGTGTAGACTTGTAATATATGCCAAGATTATAAGTTTGACACCAAAGGATAGGCAATATTTTGAATCTGTTTCCTATTGCACAGAGGCCATGGGAAAGTGTTTTGATGGAATTTATACCACAAAAAATAGTGGTGAAAGAGTATAATGGAGTGTTACTCTATGGAATAATTCTCCAAGTATGTTTTATCCATACCTATGAAGGTACTTTATAGTGTTGTTGTCACTGCTACAAACATGCTCTGAAAGTTTTCCTCAACTTGAATTTTGGATCCTCCTTGTGATCCCATGATCTCTTGTCACTTGATTGTTCATAGTCACTTCATGATTGGTTGATTTTTTCTATGTCCTTCAGTATTATTCTAAATTTTCTAAATGTCAAAGCCACTTACTCAAACATTCTTATATTTTGGTGCATTTAAAAGCACATTTATTTTTAGCAAACCTAGTAGCCAATGTATACCCCTAAAAATAGCTATTACGTATTCCTTGAGGACAAAACTTGCATAGTTCATTGAGACAATGAACTACACAGTCCTTGTTGACAGTCAGTACACAATATTAGTCAAAATTAAGCATGCAATCATGCAATTCTATCATTATCTCACTCTTAGTCGCAACTATACTATTATCCTAGTGAGTTTTCTCAACTATCGCTTTTGTTCATTTCTGCTTTCATAAGTGCCATTTTCACTTTTGTGACTTCCTTTTGTGCTTAGCTTTGTTTTTCTAAAGTGTCACTTTTTATTCCTCTTTGCTTTAGGATGTCTCGCTTTCACTTTATTTAGGTTTTTCAAGTGTTGTTTTCACTTTTTCTTACTGTCACAAGTGTCCCTTTTAATTGTTTACACTCCTACATGTGTTGCACCTTCATGCACCACTAGAGGAAGTTATAGTGAACTATTCTACATTAATTGATGATATATATTGTAATAATACATGACAAACATTCCCCCATAGCTTAGCGCACCTTTTTGTTGGAGTCAACACTTATGTTGTAACTTGAACTCTAAGCATCAAAACCTATGTTTCAACTGTCGCACTTATAAATAAGTGTTAATTTGCTGCCATTTCAATATATTCATGTTGATTTTGTATATTGTGCAATATTTCGGCTAGTGTCTATGTTATATGAGTGTGATATCACTATTTTAGTACTTGCTTTCATGTCTTTCTCTCTTGTCTCGGTGATCCCACACTTAGTCTTTTTTCAGAGTTTTCACTATCTTTGCAACTTGCTAAAATTTCTTCCTCCTGGAATTGTGCACTGAATAGATTTAGATCATAGTGAAGTATCCTCTACCTCTTGGAACTGCACATTTTGTAATCCTAGAGGATAGTCTCCCTCAATTTTACACTGAGAAACCTTGAAGTCTTGACCATCACTTTGGTTGCTCAGCCTTATCAATTGTGTAGTACTTTGTCCTATCTTTACCTAGATTGTGCATTCAACATTTTTAGTGGACATTAGGGCCTCCTTGTGTCACTGTGATGCCAATCTATGCAACCCCCTAAGATGCCTCTTCAACTACTACGTATTGCATAGTTATAGTATGCATGCTAGCCTCCCAGTCTCCCTATCTTTCCCAACTACACAATCCCTTCACCTGGTTAGTATCCTTCTATGAATTGCATAGTTCTAGTGAGTAGTGGGTCACCTTTAAGTCACTAAAACCCTCAAATGCATAATTCAATTGGCTTGTCCCTCAATCACTATGCATTGTGTTTTTATGGTGGAAAATATTGGAATTCCTACTTTTTGAAATCCCTCATTGTGCAATCCATTTATTTTTCTTTCCTCATACTATGCATTGCATAGTTCCAATGGATAATGAGGTCATCTCTTAGCTCTTGTGGTTCTCAACTGTGCAATTCTCAACCTCTTTCTCTCAAAACCCTTATCTATTCCTTTGTCACAATTAACACCTTCCATGAGAAAGAAAAAGTAGAATTTGTGGTTTTTGGACTAATATTGGATTTTCATGAGTGGGATTCATCTATAGGTGTTATCATTTAGGCTGATCTTCAAGGGAGGTCATTAAGGACAGGCTACAAGAGAGAACTTGCAAAAGAGCTGTAGAAAGTACTATCATGAAGGACATGAAGGTGTCCTAAATCAAGACAAAGAGATGTAGACTTGGAAGCTTCCAACATTGATTTGAATCCTTTGAAGGGTGAAGATGAAGAGAAAAAAAATATCCATCATGAATAATTTAAAGTCATAACAGTAGGAAGAAGAGATTAGCATTGATGAAATGAAGATTATGTCACCATCACCGAGTCATCACTTCTCATAGTGTCATTACAAAGTCATATGTGTCAATGTATTTTGTCACATGATTTATGGAATGTAATTATGTAATTCCAAAAAATGATAAAAGGTACAATGTGTGGAAGCCCAAGGGTCCAACATGGAATATGAAAGGTCACTAGAAACTTCTAAAGTCATATAGAAGCTCAAAGGTCTTGTAGGAATTCAAAAAGTCATAGTAGAAGCTCAAGAGACATGATGGATGTCAAGAGTCAAATCGAAGGTGTAGAGCCACCTAATATGTTATAAATACACCCTCATAGCTCAAGAGAGTGGACTTTGGAGTTTTCACTTTGGCTTCCCTAGCTTGGCATAGGAGAGAGTATCTTTCTTTAGAGGAGCAAGTGGTGACATAATGTTCCATTCTTATGGCTAGCATGGAAACATTGTAATTGTATATATTGGGTCTTTCACTTAAAATATGAAGCTCTCAGAGCCAACACATTTCCATGCATATGTCGCGAATGATTGTGAGACTATTATTTCATTGTTTTCGGTGTATGTTTATGTGAACACATACTAATGAAAATGAACTATTTCTTTGGTTTTTATATGCATCTTTTTGAATGTGCATTGTAATTTGTCTTATGATCATTGTTATCTTGTGAACTACTTTTCAGGTTAACTAATGATTCTTTCCATGATCTTTTGTGTTTCCTCTGTGATAGTACTATTAATTTTCTTTTGCAGGAAAACTCTTCCTTCTACTTTCCATGAAATAACCTTATATGCATTGCAGTTGCATGACCCACAGTGTCAACTTACTTGCTTGTTACAAATATTGTTTATATAATCTCCTATGTTAAAAATTGTAGCCAAGGAAAATTCCTAAGGATAATAACAACCAACCTTATTTCCCATTTGGGGCTCCTACTCCAAACAGTGTGAGGTCTAGTTGGGACTTGAAACCAGGGAGAACCCCTTGGTTCACATATTTCTAGAACCACAATAGTTGGTGCTAGAAGGAGGGTTGTTGGATGACTAGTTGAGCCAATTGAGTTTTCTTTGAATGTCCTATCTTGAATGTCTCATTCCCAAATCATATCCCTGGGATGTTTCTCTAATATATCCAATCTTAAAATTTCAATCCTCGAGGAACCTTTTTACAACTTGTCTCAATTAATATTTGTTGACGAGGCTAAAATATCCATAAAATAACATAAATATTATTTTCTCAAGTTTTGTGAATCTCATGAAATCAATTATGAAGACGATGCTTGTAAATTATTCAACCCCAATCTTGAAGGTTGAGTTAAAATATGGTGTCGTACCTTACCATCTACTTCTATTCATTCATTTGAAATTTTTTTGAAGGAGCTTCATCAACCCTTTGACATGTATGATTAATGTGATGTTTATAAAAGAATAAATCAACATAGAATGAATAATGATGAATCAATATAGGATTTTAATAATGGATTTCTTCTCCTGTGTTAAGAATTTATTAAAGAAGATATGGATTGGGATTTCTTCAAATAAAATTTTCAACACTTGTTTCAAATCTCCTTTAAACAATCAAAATGTGAATCCTTCGTTAGTATCGCTCTCCCAACTTTTATTAATCATGAGACATCTCCAATCTCAGTGGATGAAACTTTTGTTCCTTTTCTCCCTTCTCATCCTCCCTTTTCATTGTCCAACAAGGTTACCTATGGTTCTGTTGTCGAATTTGAGAAGTATGAAAATTATATTTTTTATCCATTCATCCCATCCTCATTTTATATCTTTCCAAGAGATAACTTTGAATGTTCTAATAAATCCACGGAGTTGAAGGTGAGGATTGATTGCTTGATTCCTCAAGATCACAAAAATTGTGAATCTAATACCATGGAAAGTAGTATTTCTTGAAGGGATACCTATCATCCTCTATCATCTACATCTCATTACCATTTGTACCTTGATTCACTTGAACAAATCTTCTCCACTAGTTCATTCTTTAAATACTCTCAATTCTCAATATGTTGGTCCAAGTTTTGATTTGGTACAAGGTGGTCACTTTCCATAGGTAGAGGGATAGGAGAGTGAAGAAAATTTTAATCCCTCTTCACTTTTTCAAAATCCTCCATATCAGGATGTTGTCCCTTCTATTATCCTCTACAATGTCCCAGGCTGAGGAGGAGATCGAGAGAGGTAACTTCAAACCACGTGCCATTCAATGTTGTCCCTTCTATTATCCTCTACAATGTCCCAGGCTGAGGAGGAGATCGAGAGAGGTAACTTCAAACCACGTGCCATTCAACAGTTAGCCTTGCTAAACCAAAGAGGGATCTTTGTAAGGATTTCACAGTTAATGATTGGAAGAGAAATAGATTTTAGGCTACATATAATAGTTTTAGTTAAGTTTTTGAAAATTTAGGGTTTTTAAGTTGCCGGACCAAGGATGAAAAAAATAAATTAGTTCAAGGTCTCAAAGGGTTTGAGTAGTAGGAATAAAGAGGAGAAAGATAGCAGTGTCTTGTGATGTATCTAACAATTTGGTAAATGTAGTGTAGGGTCTGAAAATATTAGAAGGTCATAATGAGCATGTATTACCATGAATTCATTAATCTAGAAGTTCAAAAATACAAAAACATGATTTTCCACATAAACAGAGCTTTGAATATAAAGCGTTAGACCTATATAATTGTAAGGAAAACCATTTAGAAAAGAAAAACATGTTAAGATAGATGGATTCATTCATAAGAAACTGACATAGAAAGAAAACAACATAACAAACTCACTACACATGTGTTCCTAAAAAATAGTTGCAACTGCTCCTTGATTAACTGTCTCAAAGCATAAGATACAAATCCTCTCCTCTGAAGTCCAACCATTCTTTGAATGAGAAATAATACATATAGACTCAAACAATAGCTTCACCAGCTTCAGGGGTAAAATCCCTAAGTGGTGGAATACTTTCGAAGAATCTCTCAACCAACAAGTGAGAGTAGAAGATCTAAAACAAACTCTTCTCTTAGACTTTGATTTGCATTTTGCTTCATTTATGAGGCCTAATTAACCATAAAAAAAACCTATCATGCCTATTTATTCATGATTAGATCATCTAGACTTCGAACTACTAAATTTACATCATTAAGTTACCTTTGACCAAGTCAAACTAGAAAACTATGAAATTACACAGTGGAAATTTTAATTGAAAATTCAAAAAATTGTAGAAGTGCAGCGAAAACTTTGAGGCCACTTTTAGGTTCCTTTCTAAAGTCAAATTTGAATCTAAGAGAATGGTCAACTAGCCTTCCCTATATAGTTTCCAAAATGTATTGAATGTTTGACAATTACCCTTAGCAAGGCCTTCAAGGGTAATTGTCAAACATTCAAGACATTTTGGAAAATGTGCAGCACCTATCAAAAAGAGGGGCATAATGTTGATTTTTGACCCCTTTTTCTCATTTTTATCAAAATATGAGCCTTTTCTGAGAAATATGATGAAATCGGTTTTTAGAGGAGGTCACTAACTTTCCAAAATTGTAAGCCACTTTTCATTTGGAACCTTGAGGAAAAAGTGTAGTGCCTAGTGCAATTTCTAAGTTTTGCGCCAAAATTCACTAAAAACAAAAAATGCTTAGAAAAATCTATAAATTGGTCCAGAAGTGAAAAATGAGGTATGTTATGCTCTCATGGATCCTTCAGCAAGAATCTCCAAGTTATCCCTCTCATTTTTGTCTTGTAGGGTTTCCATTAGCTTGTTTTTCATTTGCTTGAACTTGATGTTGCAAATCACATTTATGGTTTGGTAGTGATGAGCCATGTGCCTCAACAAATGGTTGTCCTTGTTAGACTTTTCAAGAAGCTGCTCTAGGTGTCCATTTACCTTACCTAGCCATTACTTTTTGTCTTCATTAATTTCCAAAGAAATTTTGTCTTCAATGTCCAAGTCTTCATCTACTAGGTTTTGTTCTTTTTCCTTCTTTAATGCCCTTTTTAGGCCCTTTGTCCTTGGCTTCTTCCTTCCAACCTGATTTTCCTATTCATCATGTTCATCATTCTCTAACACTAATTTATCTTTGTCTCCCTGCTTCAACATCTTGGATTTTTCTTTCTCCATGATTAGTTGTTTGGCGTTGAGTTGACTATTTTCTTGCTCAAGGAAAGAAATGATGAATCTGGCCCTTGCCAAATTGTAAATGAGCCCTCTAATTTGGGAATCCTTCTCCTTCATAACTTGTTTCAAGTTTGAAGGTTCATATGCTGCCTCCAAGTCAACTAGTTCAAAAGCATGCCAAATTAGCTTCTCATCCTGTAAATGTGATCCCCGTTGTGTTGATGAAAAAGGCTTGGCCCTTTTCTCAACTTGAGAAGTAAACACAATCCTTTTTCCTCTTTGATATTTTCTAGTCACTTCAAGTCTAGGTTCCTTGTGAACCTCCTCTAATTTTCTTGATGACCTTACCTCCATATGTCGTGTTGATATGTCTTGATGATGACTTGATGAAGTAGTTTCATGACACTGCAAAGTTATTTCAATGAAGGTATCCCATGCCATGTTCTTTTCTACGAACTGATGAAGGACTACATTCTTTATCAAACTGTGATGGAAAAGTCTAGGGTAATTCTCTTCATTTTTCATTTGCACCTTTTTAGTCATTTTCATACGAGTTCTACAAGTAATTACACATGTTGAGAGGTTTCAGAGCTGTGAAATGAATTATAGGCCTAATGTGGTATCCATACAGTCTAGAAAATCTTCCCTGACAAGTGAAAATCTTCATTACAACCTTCATTAGTGGTGCATGCTTTTCCAATAGGTATCTGAATGGAATTATGTGTGAATGAGCCTCTCTGTAGGGTGATTTTAAGAAAGGTTTGTATTGCTCAAGGTCTAGGCTCATGCCATTAAACCAATACTCCCCATGATTAGGTATTCCTGTGGCATGAAAGATGGCAACTATTGAGAATGTAAATTAAATCCATGCTATGATGGATTTTTATCCCTTCAAATTGGTGGCAATCCAATGAGTGAGCTGCTCATGAAAACCCACTTCACCCACCCTTTGAGAAAACCCTAGCTAGCTGAAATCTTTAAAGCACTATTTAATGAATGGTGAAGAGTTGATTTCATTTCAGTGTGTAGGCTCATACCTTAGAATCCTCCCTCCTTTATAATGTTTTCTATTTTTTGATGGTGAAGAGTCTCCCTCCATTATGAAAACCCTAGATAACAAGAAAATGGAAAAAACAGTGAGGAATGAGTGAAATGGTGAAATGAGGGAGTTAGGGAAGGGAAATGGTGATAGGGAAATTTTGAGAGATGGTTAGCGATTTTGGAAATCTTAGGAAGTTCAAATGGAGGGAAATGAATGAGGGAAAATAAGTAAGAAAAAATAAAAAATAGTCCTAGCTAGGAAAATTGCTCAGTTTGATAGGTAAGAGCTAGGGTTTGTAGGAAGATGAAGTAAACTACAAGGAAAATATTTGTTTTGTGAATGGAATGGTACTTTGCATGCAAACAGAGGTATGGGATATCAATTTCTAGGGTTTTGAATCCTTCCAGCTGACTAAAATCACCATTAGTAAGTTTAAAAACATGAAATTCATCCAAACCCTAAATGACTAAACTAACCATCATTCATTTGTCTTACGAAAAGGAAAGAGGGAGCGAGATGATCATACTTACTTGCCAAATAGCTTAAAGTAATAATAAACTGGAGTGTAAGCTTAAATTATGAATTTGGGTGATTTTCTTTAAGTTTTGGGCCACTCTGTCCTGTGTGCAACTGAGTTGACAGAAGCGTAATGCCAAAGCGTAGTGCAGTTCACAGAAGCACAGTGCCTAGGAATTTTTTCGAATTTGAGCTAGAAAACTCATTTTTTTTCAAATAAGGAGGAAAGAGCTCGATAAATAAAGGAGATAAGTGTTGGTGCACTAAGATGACTATTAAAACCAATCTTAATGCCTACATTAATCATTAACCCAGGGTAAGTGTGTTTATTTCAAGAGCATTCAACATTGTCTATGCAAGTGAGTTTAGAAGCTAATTCATAATGAAATGACTTAGAATCATTGCAATGATTAATATTCTTGAATTTCAATCCAGAACAATTCTGAAAGAAATCTTTAATGCATTTTAAAATCTACTTTAATCTATTATGGAAAGAACTAAATCAGAATGCAAGTAAAAGGAATGACTCTGAGCAATCTAACTGGTAGTAACAATAATTCGTTTAGCATGAAGGAAAGCTACATCAACTGAATTGCAAATAACTATGCGAACATCTCATGGAAAGCAATAAACTATAAGCTTGAGATCTATGGTAACACTATTGTAGAATGGACAACAATCAAATACTTAAATGAACCTGATCAATTTGGTAAAGATTAACATGCAGATGTAGAACATGGAAAGATCTAAGATCTAGTTTGAACGGAAAAAGCAAATCATAATCATCAATACTCACAACAATTAGAATAATTCTAATTTCATGAACTAACAATAATAAAAAATTATCAGAATAAGCAGAAATAAATATGACACAATTAAAGCAGTAAGTCTCCTATCGACCGGGCCCAAAGTCTCATGAAGTCACTTCTTAAAAAGATTCAGAATGTGATTATAGGTAAAACATAATCTTTTTCATTAAACTTGATAATAGAGTTACAACGTCACACTAATGAAAGTGCTGTGTGTCCAAAATGAATAATTACATTCTTAAAATTCCTAACTAGCTATTCAATTCTCCTTGTGGGTTTATATAACTTTGGAAATATAAATGGATAAAGTTAATCCTCAAGATTAGGAGATCCTGAGGATTTCACAACCATTGATCTGATTTCATCACAAAATAGAATTGATCCTGCCAGTATTCTATTATCCTTCATAATAGACACATTTTCCTTTTCCTTTCTTGATTGTTGTTGTTCTATCATTTGAACAACGATCGTTCAATTCGTGTCCCTGCGTATAAAGATAGTGAAAGTTAGTTTTTCATGCCCAGATTTACGAAAATTGTTAATAATTGATTTCATCTAGCTTCTGCGATGGTTCCTTCTATATTTAATCCTAAAATGGAGATAAATACATAAAGGAGAATGATTAATTAAGCTAATATGAGGATAAAACATACCTTTTCCATGGCCCAACATACTCCCCTACTTACTTTTGTTGTAAATAATACTAAGAGGGGGGTGAACCAATATTAGTCAAGTCAATAATATTTTTCTTTTCATAATCAAGTTTATATATGTCACTTCCATGTGGGCAACCCACATGTACAGGTAACTGTGTTTAAGGAAACAAATGTATATCCAGTAAACTAATTATTTAATTAATTCATCATATGTTGATCCTTAGTCTGTGCATCAGTACTTTATTAAACATTAAACAGTAACCATATGTAGTTAATAACAGAGTGAACCATCACACATAAGAAACACACATGAACACGAAGATTTAAGGTGGAAACCTAATGTGGGTGAACACCACCTGATCTTGTCGTCTCTGTCTTCTTTTAATAATAAGAATTCTTTTTTACAACATTGTACTTGTGCAGACTCATACCAGTACGCAGGCTTCTACCTACAGAAGGCTACAACCTTCTCCCGTTCTCCATCTTCTACTGGAAGGGAGATACAACCCCCTAGCTCCTGTACTAGTCGATATGTTTATTATCACGTAGGCACCGACCTACAGAAGGCTACAACCTTCTATCTTCCTACAGGGACCACGTTTCATAAATTTTTAGACTGGACACTCCTGGAATCACAACACCATAATCTGAAGGTCACGTTTCATCCAATTTTCATACTGGACCCATCAACAACATTGAAGCTCAAAATCAATCACAATTGTAATACAACCATCAAATACATATGCATCAACTAATCAGTGAAACTCAATCCTCACTTTCTGAATCAACCACGGTTGAATCAATCAATCCATGAATCTCTGACACAATTGAATCAAACATTCATTCATACTTTAATCAACTTCAACAAATCAACTCGAACAGAGAGATCATTGTAACTAGTACACAGATTTGTACCCAGAACACTACATCATCATTCAGAACTTGCTATAACCTCGAAACCATACATCTGAGTGCATACGAAACTTGGAAGAGCTGAACCAGCGTATATATGCAACTTCATGAAAGCGAACCAGCGTATATATCTGCAAATACTTACTTATAGCTTCGCTACACTTCCTAACTTCAGACAGAGTCAGATAATGACATATAAAGGATAATACATGTGTTCACAACCGGATCTATCCCATCAAATCACACAATGAAAAGTCATTATGATCCTGATCTATCAACCATCATCATTGAAGCAAATCACTATCAATCTAAACATTGTTACTAGAATGCTGTCACCAGAACATAAAGCAAAACCCATAACTCTGCATCAACAACAAGAATCAATTGGAACTTCAAACATCATAGTTCACAAGGTATACACTACATCAATGTGTATAACCGGTGTGTATACGTGCTTTTACCAAAGTGAACCAGTGTATACATCTGTAAATATTCATGCATAATTTTGCAGCTATTCCAGACTTCAGTTATACCCAGATCATAATATTATAGAACAACAGATGCGTCAGTATACAAATCTAAAATAAACATGATCAAACCATATAAAGATAATTCATTCCTAGCCTTAAGATCCCGATTCATCATTAGATCTTGTACTCTATAAAATGCTAAGGTTCCTCCTTGGCTCAGATCAAGAAGAGCATCATAAACCCATAACCTGCATACTGGATCTCACACTTTATCAAATATTCAATGCTTGTCTACCTTGGCCTAATGATCTTCTCCTCCTTATATAGTTTTAGGCCTTTCTCAATACCATGGAATAAAACAACTTAGCACCAATACCTTGGATCAAATACCTAGGGTCAATACCTTGGACCAAATACCATGGACCAATACCATGGATCAAAATACCATGGACCAAATACTTCGGACCAAAAACTTAGTTTTCCAAGGTATACACACTTTTCCTTCTGTGAAAGTGCGTGTGTACGTTATATGCTCCTTTTGTTCTGTTAACCTGCGTGTATACGCAGCTTGGTCAAGGTGAACCTGCGTATACCTCTCTTTCTTCATTCTTTGTAGTCTGAACTGTAATTATTTGTTGTTGTCATGCTGTGCTGTGATATTTCATTTGAGTAAGTTGCCTTCTGAACTGATTCCTTGAAACTGCCCTACATTTCATCACATCTGTAAACACTATTGTTATGCATCTTGTCACATCTGATATCTCTTATGTAGATTCATCTAGTTACCATATACAAGAAAGTTGTTCTACTACAAGTGGGTTGCCTTCAAGTACAACACATGCATCATAATGCCAACAATCTCCCCCTTTGGACGAGATGGAAACCATGTTGGTGTTGATTATTGCAAGCTGTAGAAACTGTTAGAGATAACAAGCAACACCAAAATACTCTCCGCATTTGACATCAAGGGCAAAGGGCAGACCAGGATATTCTCCCCCTTTGATATCAAGGGAAAAGGGCTAACCAAAAAGAAGACTTCCATATCTGAACAGCTGAATATAAACATTGATCATTCTCCCCCCAAGCACATGCTGAATTTTCTGATTAAACTCCCCCTTTGTACATGTTGAGATGCACTATATCATCCATGCTCCCCATGAGCACATGCAAAGTCTGCACATATTTTCCAAAAGAATAACATGACTCTATCACTCGACTATGTGAGTTTGACCTTCCTATCACCAATGGCTCATACATACATCCATCTCCCAACCAAGTGGGGATATACCAATTGTTTATACATGATAGAAATTACATCATATGACCCAAAAGGACTCATCAAAAGACTACGATAGAAAAAGACAAATTTTTACATCATGGATCTTTCTATTCCCTTTACATCGAATGATATACATGATATTTATAATAGAGACCAAATGTCTAAACAAGACCATGATAGTCATCGACAACTATCATACACCATGTATGATCTGCACCATAAGCATCTATCACCATCTAAAGTAGCAACCTGTATATGTTCATTAAGATATGACAGAGTAAATATCATCAACTTGTGACAAAGTATGTCTTCATATAGGTATCAACTCATCCTCTTGATCTCATCAAGATCAACTTGCTTCGTTTCCTTAGTAGAAAGAGCCTTATCATAACCTTCCATGAATCAACTCAGCATATGTCATATCTCCAAGCAGCAACACAAAATCATTCACACCATATCATATGTGAAAACACCATAGTCATCACATTACGATCTTTCACATCATCATCGAGAACTATATGATCTTTCCACAAGAACCTTCAATATATCAACCATGTATCATCACTACGGAACATCCCATATATGATAAGCATCAACCATGATAATCAACATATGTGAGTATCAACCTATCATCATATGATAAGAACTCATCATCATTATGTGGTCAAGTAAGCCATGTCTTTGAAAATCCATGTCTTCAAATAGTTATGTCTGCAATAACACCATTCTCATGGCCAACCAACAATATGCAACTTAAGTAATCATCCATGTATCCATCAAAGAGATATCAATATATATCTAGGAAACCATGAGCTCATGGTCATTTGTCAATATTTCTTGATATTATAAACAACAACAATCCTCAACCATGTGAGAGCCAAGATCTATAGGAATCCTGTATCATAACTGCACCATATGAACTTTATGCATCTTTGAAGGCATGACGACTGCAACATAGAAGAAATTAGTGGCTCATCATCAATTAATGAAGTTGTGTACTCAAGCTTTCTACTTCTCCTTGTCCTTATGAAGATCACCATGTAAGCAACATATATATACATCATCAAAAAGTCATCCACAATCATCCATAAATCTGATCTGAATAACCACTATGTAACCCCAATCAATATAAGTATCATCTGAGATTTCATCATGGGAAAATTATAACTGTCACATAGCAAGATGTATCAATTTAAAAACTTTAGCCATATAAGCATAATCATCATCGAAAAGACTTCTAAACACAATGCCAACAATGCTTTGTCAGAAGCATAGCATGTTCTCCCCTGAACCTGTTCCACCTGTTCACTGTCAGATCTGATCATTGCATATATCAATAAGAAGTATCAATGAATCATCATCAATCCGATTACATCAAGTTATGAAAAACTTGTTAGGATCAAAACACTTCTAAATAATGTCCACATATGGTAGTCACCTAAGACAGAAAAGATAACTGATAATTGTCTGAATCATATCACATAAGGTTTTCTGAGACTGTCCCACAACATTTTTCTCAAACTACATATACGCGATTGTGCAGCTTTTAACTCGCGTTCATACGCGACTTGTATTCATGAAACTTGCGTATGAGATTTAAAACATTGAAGTTTCATACTTTTGGCTTCTCCCGAGTCTTTAATGTTTGTACATTGTGCCATACCACATGTTTCTCACTATACTTTCTTCTTCTTCCATATCTTCGAGTGTGATGATGTTTTCTCCTTTTGGTATGGTGCTCAATATTTTCTCCTGCATTCCTTTGCTATATGTCCAATCTTGTTACATGCATAACATCTTACATGTTTCATATTTCTTCTTTAGAAGTCAATGGCTTTGTGACCAAACATATTGCAAGAAAAAAAATATCCCTTAAAGTACCTGCAAGCTGAGGATCTTTCTGTGGGATGGTATTGAACCATTCTACTTCTGCATCATGTTGTAATATGTCCAATATTATGACGTATAAAACATTCAACATTATTCATTTGAGGAAATAACTGGCTACCATTTCCATGGTTAGGAGTAAAATAATTTCTTTGAAGAATTTCTTTCCTTGGTTGCTGATGGGATTGACCTCTCATCTTCTTGTTGAGCATTTCAGATTTTGCATTAGAGTTCCTTGCCTCACTTTATGAGCTAGATTCACCTTCAATAGATTCATGAAAACCAAGACCATTTTTGATGGAAGGAGAACTTTGACTACTAAGAATATCATCCAAGATCTTAGTACTATCTTGAAATCGTAAGAGCTTATCCTTTTCTTCTAATTTACCTTTTAGTATATTTACTTCAACTTGATATTTCTCTTCCTTTTCAAGGTACTACTTCTTCATGATTTCTTCAGCTTTTCTTCCTTCTTCCATCTATTACCTTAATTCAAGAACTTCATTTTCTTGTTTTTCAAGAGCTTGGAGTAGTTCTTCACTCTCCTTATTTGATTTTTCAAGATCTTCTTTTAGCGAGAGGATCTTAGCTTCAAGACTTTCGTAGTAACATGATCTATTTTTGAGTTTCTTGATTGTTGTGCTCCTTTCATTTACTTCATTTCTTAATGATGTTACTTCATCCTGCAGCTTTTGACATTGATATTCCTTTTCCTTCAATTGCTTCCTTACTTTGTTTCCTTCCTCTAGTTGAGATTTTAGTTTGGTAACTTCTTCTTTGAAGGTACATTCCCTTTTTTCCAATAGATCTTGTTGATCTCTAATTTTTTCCATAAGCCTTTTAAACTCTGCCTCTATTTGATATCTTTCTTCCTCACCCATGAGAGAAAATTCAGTTGTTTCACTATCACTTTCATCATCTTCAAATGGATGGAGAAATGTATCACTAGAGGATAACAAATTCATACCTGATAGTTCTTTTTCTTGTTCATCTTGATTTTGAGGTGAATCTGAATCTGAAGAGTTGCTTCCACATAATCCCCAATCGATTCTCCCACTGTCATAGCTCATTTGAGATGTCTTCTTCTTCTAAGGCATTTTCTTCTTTAGCTTCATTCCCATTATTATACGGATCTCCTTCAAGCGATCAAGCTTCTACCAAAGGACCTGCTTCGATAAAAATTGTTGGAAATAATACTAAGAGGGAGGGTGAATCAATATTAGTCAAGTAAATGATCTTTTTATTTTCATACTCAAATTTATATATGCCACTTCCATGTGGGCAACCCATGTGTACATGCAACTGTGTTTAAGGAAAGATGCGTATATCCAACAAACTAATGATTCAGTTAATTCATCATATGTTGATATTTAATCTGTGCATCAGTACTTTATTAAACACTAAACAGTAAGCATATGCAGTTAATAACAGAGTGAACCATCACACATAAGCACCACACATGAACACCAAGATTTAAGGTGGAAAACCAATGTGGGTGAAAACCACCTGTTGCTGTGATCGCTGTCTTCTTTTAATAATAAGAAAATCTATTTACAACATTGTACTAGTGCAGACTCATACCAATACGCAAGCTTCTACCTGTAAAAGGCTACAACCTTCTCTCATTCCCAGCTTCTACTAAAAGGGAGCTAGAACCCCCTAGCTCTTGTACTAGTCGATATGTTTACTAGCACGTAGGTGCCGACCTACAGAAGGCTACCACCTTCTCTCTTCCTCGAGGGACCACATTTCATAAATTTTTAGACTGTATACTCCTGGAATCACAACACCATAATCTGAAGGCCACATTTCATCCAATTTTCATACTAGACCGATCAACAACATTGAAGCTCAAAATCAATCACAATTGTAATACAACCATCAAATACATCTGCATCAACTAATCATTGGAACCCAATCCTCACTTTCTGAATCAACCACAGCTGAATCAATCAATCCATGAATCTCTTACACAACTGAATCAAACATTCATTAATACTTTAATCAACTTCAACAAATCAATTGGAACAGAGAGATCACTGTAACCAATACACAGATTTGTACCCAGAACACTGCATCGTCATTCAAAACCTGCTGTAACCTCAAAACCATACATCTGAGTGTATACGCAAATTGGAACAGCCGAACCAGTGTATATACACAACTTCATCAAAGCGAACCAGCGTATATATCCAAATACTTAGTTATAACTTTGCTACACTTCCCGACTTAAGACATACTTAGATCATCACATATAAAGGATAATACATGTGTTAGCAACCAGATGTAGCCCATCAGATCACATAATTAAAAGTCATTATGATCCTGATCCATTAACTATCATCACTGAAACAAATCACTACCAATCTAAACATTGTTACTAGAATGCAATCACTAGAACATAAAGCAAAACCCATAACTCTGCATCAACAACAAGAATCAATTGGAACTTTAAACATCATAATTCACAAGGTATACGCTACTTAGATGTGTTGAACTTGCGTGTATACGCGCTTTTACCAAAGTCAACCAATGTATACATATATAAATATTCATTCATAATTTTGTAGCTATTCCAAACTTTAGTTATACCCAGATCATAATATTTACAGAACAACACATGTGTCAGTATACAGATCTAGAATAAACATGATCAAACCATATAAAGATAATTCATTCCAAGCCTTAAGATCCTGATCCATCATTAGATATTGTACTCCATCAACCGCTAAGGTTCCTCCTTGGCTTAGATCAAGCAGAGCATCATAAAGCCATAACCTGCATACTGGATCTCACACTTTATCAAATATTCAATGCTTGTCTACCTTGGCCTAATGATCTTCTCCTCTTTATATAGTTTTAGGCCTTTCTCAATACCATGGACCAAAACCACTTAGGACCAATACCTTGGATCAAATACCTAGGGTCAATACCTCAGACAAAATACCATGGATCAAAATACCATGGACCAAATACTTCAGACCAAAAACTTAGCTTTCCAAGGTATACGCGCTTTTCCTTCTGTGAAAGTGCGTGTGTATGTTATACGCTCCTTTTGTTGTGTTAACTTGCGTGTATACGAAACTTGGTCAAGGTGAACCTGTGTATACCTCTCTTTCTTCATTCTTTGTAGTCTAAATTGTAATTCTTTGTTATTGTCATGCTGTGCTGTGATCTTTCATCTGAGTAAGTTTCCTTCTAAACTGATTCCTTGAAACTGTCCTGCATTTCATCACATCTGTAAACACTATTGTTATGCATTCTATCACATCTGATATCTCTTCTGTAGATTCATCTAGTTACCATATACAAGAGAGTTGTTCTGCTACAAGTGGGTTTCCATCAAGTAAAACACATGCATCATAATGGCAACAACTTTTTTGCATGTCCTCATGCAATAAGATGATTAAGGTGCAGTTGAGTCAAGGAATAAGCAAGATAAACTTCTTCCTTATATAGCCTAAAACCATTATTGTGTTTGAGTACTCCAAAAGCCTGGTTCACATGGTAATCTGATAAATTATAATCACTGTAATACCTGTCAGGAGGGTACCAGATAATCAAACTTTTGTAACAAAACCCTATCCAGTTAGGGCCCATGCTTAGGAACATATTGTTGTATTTGTGTAGGTGAGTAGAGGGAGCTTTTAAAATTTCTAAACCCAAATGGCTGCCTATTCCCGACATTGTTACTGGAAGCTTCCCATCTTTGCCTTGCTACTGAAAAAGCTTCCTCCTTAATTTCCTGAAAGTATTCGTTTCCTTCCTGTATGATGTCTATATGGAGTGGTCCTAATTAAGCCACAACACCTGTTCGTTTCATGAACTATTTATGCTGGACGAAAGGATGTAGGGGTTTTGTGGGTTCTCCCCTGACCCATAAGTATATACCGTATTCCATTTTTCGAAAAGTATTATAGGCTTTAGCCCATTTAATATAATTGGTGGAAAAATAAATAAAATATTGAAATTTAATGTCCCCAATGGAGGGGTCAGTATTACTATCCAAGTCATCCTCTAAGAAAAAACTATGCATGTACAATTCACATAGAAGGCATTGTACCTGTCCATTTTGTTCTTTGAAACATTTGAAAAATTCTAGAGTGGTCTTGAATTCTACTGACTTACCAGCTTTGATGGATTTAACCTTAAGTAAGATGTATCTTTCTAAAAGGAATAATGCATAATTGGTGGCAGGTGCTCGACAAGACAAAGCATCCAAGTAGAGAGAAAATAGTTTCAATTTTCTCTTTAGCCTATCTATAATTTAGCTTGTGCTTTTTCTACTTTCTTTTGTTCATCTTTGAACTTAGTGAAAGTCTCATCTTGTGTAATAGTAAGTGCCTCGAATTTCTTCCTCAATTCCTGGTTGTACTTGTTATGACACTACTTCTTCTTTATGTCAAGAAAACTCCTACTAAGTATTGGCTAGTTCATTTTTCAATTTTACAATAACAACTTCCCTTACGAAAGGAACGTGGTAAGGTGTTTCCTCTATCTATGTTTCATCATCTTGTGTTATTATTGAGTCAGTTTGAATAGCAACCTCAGCCGCTTCTTGTGTCATACAACAATCTTCTTGGGCCTTTCCTTCAAAATAAGTTTGAACAACAACTTAAGTTGTTCCATGGGTCATACAACAATATTCCTGATTATTCTTTGCAGAATTGGTTTGGACAATAGCATCTGTAGTGGGAAAGTTCGTTTGGGTTTCCATTGGGAAAACATAAGGACCTTTTGTATGCATCTCACTACTCTTTAAAGGACATTGCTCAGTTTGGGTTCCTTTTGAACAAACAAAAGGGCTCTCAGTCTGGGTTTCAATATCCTCCCAAGAATAGTGTTCTGTTTGGGTCCCTACAGTCTCCAGTTATGCTTTTAGTTTCCAGACCTTAACTGCTTCCCTCAACCATTATCTCAGTTGTTTAACTATTTTCTTATGGCTCCTCTACTTCTTAATCAACTTCCTCGATATGTCCATATATGTTTTCTTTGTCATGGGGTTTTTGATCGGCTGTGGCACAAGTATGTTTATTTCAGGTTCAGGTGGAGCTGTGCCAATATGAGGATGAGATCTAATGGAACCATGTCTCCCGATGTACTATCATCTTCCAAGTATTTTTCTTCATGGGATTCCCTCTAAGGAGACTCCAATGGAATGATGTCTCTTGAGCGATTATCATTTTCAGGGTCTTCTTCTGTATGGGCCTCGTCCTCTGGGGACATCATTAAGATAGTGTCCCCTGGTTGATTTTCATCCTCCAGGGTTTCTTCTGTAGGGTTTTCCTTTGTCGGGGATTCCACTCGAACAATAACCTTTGTTTGATTTCCATCCCTGAGGGTTTCCTCTACATGGGCCTTTATCACAAGGGGCTCATCCACAAAAGGAACCGATTCCCTCTGACCCTCCAAATTATCAGTAAATGCAAAAGTTTCAGGATGACCAAAATTGCAAGCATGGGCAGACTAGTTAGGGGCATAATTTTTCCCTTCAGAATTTCCAGATAGCTCCCTTTCTTCACAAAATGTCCCCATATTCTCCAGTACTCGGGAAACCTCTTCCTCATAGTCATGCAAAAAGTCATCTTGTGGACTTGGAGAGGGAGTGTGAGATGGCCCTGCTTCTTCTATTTGAATTGGGGTTAGCTGCTGTGATTTTATCCTCGCAGAGAGTCTACAATTTACTGGGCTCGAGACCAAAGAAGGATTCATTATTTTTCTTGTCCTTTTCGGACCTGTTACTCTTACCCCGTGTTGTTGAGTCTTTGGGTTTTCTTTAGGTGGGGTCAAAGCAGGATTTACAAGGTTATCCCAGGTTAACTACTACTGGGCTAGTCCATGAATGATGATTAATTTAATTATCCCATGATGTCTGATGACAAAATGTGGGTCCTTAGCCTTTCTTACCCGACTAGCAATGTCATGCAATAAAGAATTTAAATAAAATGGTAAATTAACTGTGATGTTATGCTTCAATATAGCTAACATTTTAAGTTGTCGAGGTTTTATCACATCCTGATGTCCATCACACATGATATACCTCAAAACAATGGCCGCCAATGCCTGCCATGGTTGCCTTAAAGTTGTAGGGTGAATCCCCATTCCTTTGCACACCAATTGTTCATCTAGATCTTGAAATACTGCAACTGCATCTTGCAGAAGAACATGCTTATCTATCGATCTTTTACCTTCTGCTGGAAGTCCAAAGACTTCAGCTATAACTACTTTACAGACTGTTATTTTTTTTCCTTTTACCATTGTGTGCCCATTCTGTAAATTCTATGGAAATTCAAGTGTTATATCCTGATGGAATCCCTGTAATCTAGTCAGGTATTAAGCCAACCGACATGCTCAAGAATTTCACGAGCTTGTTCTGATACCTAAAGCACTATGGGTTCACTACAGATGGATTTCCCTCCCATGGTTTTTGTTTCGTATTAGTTGGTTCATATACAATTTTTCATGCACTCTTCTCACAATTTCACATTTTAGAACAACACCGTAGAACGTTATAGCTATTGATAGAGAAGTGACGTTGTTTGAGAGTTAATATCAAAGGAAATTGTGTTATTTGTCTGATTATCAGTATTTTGTACAACATCATAATTAATTCTCATGCTATCCATAATGCTTGCCTTCCCCCCTCCAATCAGAAAAATATTTGATAATTATTACACATGTGCATTCATAATGCATTCCTTCAACCAAAAAGCAGTTTAATAATCATCACACATGCTATCCATAACACAGACCGTGCCCCCTCCAATAAAAAATGGCATCCATGACCACAAAGCATGGGAAAAAGGGAGAGGGTGTTAGGAAGTCATAAATTTAGTCAGAAAATCAATCAAAGCGATGTAAAATATGACAAAAGAATTCAGAGCCGTACAGGTCAAAATATTTGAAATGCCGTAAAAAAATAAAACATATATTAGATCATTATGTGAGATATATTTACCTTAGGTGGAAAAGGTGACGAATGCATGACCACCGATAAATATTAATGACTATTGGTATCGGTTGATCGGACAATAATGACATAATGCATATAAAGATACAGTTTACCATGCATGTTGGTTAATTTAGTTATGAATGTTGTTCAACTGGTAAATTCACCTTTATAAATGAATCAATAGGGGGTAATAGGATAAAGAATATTTGTCAATGTAACATAGTACTTCAATACTACAAGCAGAGGCACTACTGCCAGCAGGCATTCATAGCCTCGACAGGGTTGCTTTTTAACCCCAAAAATGAGCCAGAGTCCTCCTTTCCATATTTAAATGATTTTACTTTTTATTGCTATAAAGAGACCACTATGCTGGCATGGTAAACACATAATCTTAGTGCCATTCACCACGATATAACAAAGTGATCAGGCTAACTCGTGATGAGACCACCTGTCCTTCTGACAGTTTTGACTATCAAGAAGGTCATTACCCTGATGTGGTGTCCATAATGGAATGTCACTTGTTACATCCTTATGATCACGGTAGGCTGGCTCGTGATGAGACCCCCTATCCTTTTTAAGAAGATGTGTGTTGCATTTTCATATTTTCATGTTTTTATTGTAAAGGCACGGAGGCTCATTTAATCCTTAAGAGTCGGGGATGGCGTAAGAAGTAAAAAAAATGGCAATGAAAGTTATGCTTTTATCCCTATATCATCATACGCAAGGGAGTTATCCATTTAAAGTGTGAAAGATAAACCAGCATGGTATTAAGATACTAAATCATTTTATGATGTGTACAAAGAGAATAAATTTACCCAGTCATTATATAGATGAACCAAGTCAGTTTCATAATAAGGATGACCATAAAAGGTTTTACAAATCATAATGGTATTAATATTACTATTTTTTTCCTTTATCTCAGGTACAAATTCCAAATCCACAGATGGTTTCACTAAAAACATAGAAGAGAAAGATAATGGAAAAAAGAATGACCGATGATCAAACAAAAAAAAGAAATCACAGTTGTTCAATTGATTGAACAACAAACACACAAAATGAATTGGTGTTGTTTAATTGATTGAACAACAATTGTTCAATTAGTTGAACAACAAAACACACAAAAAGAAATTAGTTTTGTTCAAATGATTTAACAGCAATTGTTCAATTGATTTAACAAAAAAACACACAAAAATAAATTAGTGTTGTTCAATTGATTAAACATCAAAATATGCAAAAATAAATTGGTGTTGTTCAATTGATTGAATAGCAAAACATGCAAAAAGAAATGAGTATTGTTCAATTGACTGAACACCAATTGTTAAAAAAACACACAAAAAGAAATTGGTTCTGTTCAATTGATTTAACAACAATTACTCAATTGATTGAACAACAAAGCATGCGAAAAGAAATCAGTGTTGTTCAATTGATTGAACAACAATTGTTCAAAAAAAAAAAAAAAAAAAATTTGTGTTGTTCAATTGATTGAACAACAACTTTTCAATTGATTGAACAGCGAAACATGCAAAAAGAAATCGGTGTTTTTCAATTGATTGAACAACAAAACAAGAAAAAATAAAAATGTGTTGTTCAATTGATTGAACAACGAAACATGCAAAAAGAAATCGGTGTTGTTCAATTGATTGAACAAAAGAATACGCAAAAGGGAGAATTGGAGTTGTTAAATTTATCGAACGGAAATTGTTCAATTGATTGAACGACTTCTGTTCAATTGGTTGAACAAAAAAATACACAAAAACATGTATTGTAGCTATTCAATGTATTGAAGAACAGTTATTCAATTGATTGAACAACAATTATTAAACACACCCAAAAACAAGAGAAATCCTCGCACTTACATAATTATGCCTAACTAAATTGCAACTGTAAAGAGAATATATAAATTATTTACAGTTGAAGAAAGATAAATTTTTATGAAAGTAAAGTTGTTGAGTCATAACTCCCTGCAGCTAAAATTTGCATATTTGGATCAACATGTACCTGTTGACAAAAAGACTCTTTGGTGAGTGGTTTCTGATAAACAAGCCCCCGATGTTAATTCAACTTGAAAGAATGGCGGGACTCATCAATGGTAGTCAGGGTGAGAGTGTCATTGTTGTGTACCTCTTGAATTTCATAAGGGCCAAGCCACCTTGGTGTAACTTGCTCGGAAAGTCTTGAAATTTGGAATGATAGAGGAGCGCCCAGTCTCCTTTCTGAAACGTCTTCTTTTTAATAAGACCGTCATGCCACTTTTCCATTCGCTGCTGAATAATTGTGGTGCGTTGTAGGGAAAGTAATCGAGCCTCATCCAATTCATTTATTTGTTGAAGTCGTTTGTTTTGGGCCTCTTTAAGATCTAATCCCACTTCTTGGGCTATTTTGAGAGCCTTTATTTCAAATTCAATAGGAAAGATAGGTTCTTTTCCAAATACAAGTTGGTACAGAGAATATCAAATAGTATTTCACCAAGTTGTGCGATAGGCCCACAAGGTCTCGGGCAGTCTAGGAACCCAATATCATCGATGTGTTGAAATTGTCTTGGTCAGAATTGCTTCGATGACCTTATTGGTGATTTCAACCTGACTGTTCGCCTGTGGGTGATACAGGGAAGTGACTCTATGTGTGACGTGGTGGTTCAGTAGAGTGGTTGTAATCTTATGTCCTATAAATTTCCCTCCTCCATCTGTTATCACTTCCCTAGGTAAACCATACCACATAAATAACCTAGAAAGGAAATTAATTATAGCTTCTTCTGTAGCTCTTGGGAAATCTATTGTTTCTACCCACTTCGTCACATAGTTTGTAGCAACCAGTATGTAGGCTTTTTTATTTGATGGTTGATGAAATGGGCCAACAAAATCTAATGCCCATCGTTTGAAAGGTTCTATTACCAATTGAGGCTGCAACGGAATCTCATCATATTGACCAAGACGGCCCATCTTTTGGCATCTATCACAAGCCTGGACATATTTCTTAGCATCTTTAAAAATATTGGGCTAATAGTAGCCGATCTGTAGTACCTTATGCCACATTCTGTGATTTGTGAAGTGTCCTTTGCAGGGCTCGTCATGGAAAGCCTTGAGGATGTCCTAAATTTCAACTTCATGAATTCATCTGCGTATGCACATATCAGACCCTATATGAAAAAGGTATCTGCTAATCCAAGGAAATCGGGTGCTACGTTGGACAATGTGTTTCCTTTCCCTTGATGTCAAGTGTTTGGGCAACTTTCCTACTGCCAGAAAGTTTGCTACATCTGCATACCATGGCGTTTTCACGGCTACAGAAAACAAATGTTCATCTGGAAACTGGTCATCTACTGCCAATGTATCATTTATCTTTGGAACTCGTGACATAAAATCCGTGACTGGGTTTTCCTTCGATGGACAATCTTTAATGGTGATATCAAACTCCTACAAAAGTAACAACCAACGAGTCACTTGACCATTTGTAATAGGCTTATTAGCTAAGTATCTAATGGTGGAATGATTAGTTTACTGAAAAACTTGATAGACAGTTATATAATGTGTAAATTCTTTTATGGCATAAATGACAGCTAAGAATTCCTTTTCTGTTACTGTATAATTAAGTTCAGGAGGAGTAAGATTTTTGCTGATATAATAAATAGCATAAGGCTTTTTGTCATCCTCTTGGCCAAGGACAATGCCTATTGATGCATCTGACGTGTCCGTATATATGTGAAAGGGTAGCTCCCAGTTAGGTCCTCGCAATACTGGTGCCGTCGAAACTAATTTCTTCAAATCTGTAAAAGATGTATCACATTTATCATACCATTTAAAGTCAACATTTCCTATTAAAGCATACAAAGGCGCAACAATTTGTGAAAAGTTTTTAATAAACCCGTGATAATAGCTTGCATATCCAAGGAAGCTACGTACCTTCATCTGAGTACAGGGTGTAGGTAGTAGGACAATTACCTATATTTTTGTTGTATCTACCTGTATCCTTGCTACAGAAATGTAGTGTCCTAGGGTTACGCCTTCTTTCGTCATCATGTGACACCATTACTTAAACACAGTCTGGTGGCAATGTGTCATTCCAAAACCTTCTCTAATGTCTTGTTGAAGGTTCAAATTTTTTCTTCTCCAACATGGGGGATAACCACCGTGTCTAGACTTTAAGGACAACTCCTTTTCCATTTGAAGTGGTGGCTCTGACTGGGGATGATGGGACGAATTTCCTAGAGTGTGTTTGAAAATTAGAGTGGGTGGTTATCAAGTGATTTCAATAAGAATAATGATAACTAAATGACATATTCTAGCATGAAAATATATAGATAACTTAGTCTAATATAAACTTGGGTATTCTGTGCGATATACGGTCTAAAATGATATTTGATCGACATGTGATAATAAATATCATTCACGCATTAAATAGAGATGATAACATGTAAAGATAATTTCTTTGACTAAATAGTTAGTCAAATAAATGTATAAACTATATCGCATATATTAATGATCATATATGAAAATAAATACTTTTAGCTAGACATCATACAATAGTGCAATTAACACATAATAGAAAGAACATATTCCATATACAATTCATAAAAACAAAATGTTATTACTAATTAAACAAAAATATAACTAATCATACAAGATAAAAGTACCATATGTGTGTGGTTATGCTCATTTGACTAATGACAAAGATCAACTCCTTTCTTCAAATCAAATTATTCTCCAAGCATACAATAGTGCATCAACAAAGGAAAGTAGTTTGATAATAAAAAGTAATGATCGTGTTCCATAATTTCATGAAGGCATTTAAAAACATACAGAAGTGCATTCTTTGCAATTTTTTTTGATAAAATTATGGACCCCTCTCTAAATGCATGAGAGGGGTTTAAATACTAAACTATAGGTCTAAAAATAGATTATTACAAAAAATAGCTTGGAAGGATTAAACTACCTTCCTCAGATTATGTGAAATAAAAATAAAATAAAAATAAAACGAAGTGACTAACTCCTTTGCATTCAATCTTTGAGATCAAAAATATCTGTCATTGGCTTGAGCTACATCGATTGGCCAATTGTAGATTTCAACTGTCCAACAAATATAGCCCCCGTCAATGCTGGAACCATTTTTTTTGTGGAGGTAGTTAAACATCACAAGGTCTTCCACTGGCTGTATGGTTTGACTAAGAATTGCTAGTATGCTTCCCAGTTTAGCTTTCTCATTTGTCTGATCACCTCCTCCTTTTCCTTTGCCACCTGTCTCTACTGCTGCTCTAACTGTTTGGCATTTGGAAGAAATCCTGGTATAGATTCTCTAACCAAGTTAGTGCCATATAGAGTTTTGTTGATGGCTTAAATGACGTCATTTGTTGTTGCTCCTGCGGCCATCATTTCCCTTTTTGTGTGTTTGAGCCGAGAATCCCAGTCTATGAATAAGATATCTTTATGCAATTCCTCCAGTTTTGGCAGATCAACCTTCCTCCCATATTCTGATTCTTTCCAGTTGATAAAGTCAGAAATTCTTTTATGGATTTCATCATACTCAAGCCTCATGTCAACAACTTGGCTTGTTATCTTATCACTGATCTCACAATAAGGACTTATTTGCGAGATTTTTTGGCATAAAACTTCCTTTTGTTGCATTAGTTGGGAGTTAAGACTAAGTGCTTCTTTTATGAACTCATTGATCTGCAGGTTTACTTTATAGTTATCTATCATAGCTTGTATCCATGCATCTCTTTCCACTAGGTTGACCTGATGTTGTATTTGCATCTGTTCATAGTCCTACTAGATCTTGGCTACTTGTAACTCTACTTGTTGGTTAGATTTCTCTTACTCTAATTGTTGTTCCAATAGTAAAATCTTTTGTAATTTTTCTGTTAGCAGCATTTGGACCTCTATTGCTTTATCGATAGTTGTTGTAGCATAGGATCCTGCAAATTGCAGCATTATCATAAGATTTTCAGATGGGTCCATGGGAAAGTCTTTCGAGACAATGTCCACTGGTTCATTGTCGACAGTGGTAATCGCTACAACATGTAACTTTCTTTTATTCCTCTACTTTTTAATGATAGCTTTGGGGGTAGGGCTATAAACATCTAATGGAGGAATTTTGTCAATTCTCAAAATAATTTCTGAAGTGGGGGTAGCAGGAATAAGCTCCACATCCTAAGTTCCTAGACTTTCTCCACTTTTATTTCTTGATTTGATTTGTGCTGTGGGGTTTGTATCTCAGATGTTTGTTCCTCTGTGTGGAGATCCTTGTTAAAATTCTCCCATTATTTTTCTAAATCAATAAATGGGGGTTTGCTGACTGAGTGGAAGTAGAGTGAATTTCAACCTGTTTCTTTGTTGAGTTTTTCTCAACTACTTTATCTGTAGTTATGGCTCTGTCCCTTTTGGACTCTTTATTTTTATTGCCCCCATTTGGAGGCTGTTGTTCTGAATGCTCTGACTCATGAGTAGATCTCTCCTGGGTCTCTGTTTTAGAATATTCATTGGAGTTCTCTTTGGAGCTGCCCTCCTAGCTTACACTGGGAGTCGGCTCCCTTATTGGTTCAATCTGTAGCAGGTGTAATGGGACCTTAAATAATATCGTCTCTCTATATTTACGGAAAGCTTCAACATCATCTGGGGAAAAAAGTGTTGATGCCATATGTGTCACCTCTGAAAATGTCTCTATTTGTAGGAAGATGTCATTGGAGGCATCTTCCTGATGGGTGAATGGTTTCAATTTTACCATAGTAGTGAAGTAACTGGCAATACCATTTGGGTCATACTACCTTCCTAGGAATGTAGCCAATTTTAGAGATTTCATAATCTCCACCTCTTTACATGCATGTCTAAAATCATGTAGTGGAAACGCACCACATTGCAACAGAAATGTAGGCCAAATGGATATTTTTTATTCTTTCAATCCTTTACTCAACCCACCTTCCCTTGCCGTTTCGTAGGCTATCTCCCTGGCAATTAACTTGTTGGGGACATGGTATTGGAGGACATGAAGTGAAGAAATTCTCCCAAATACTTTGATATATGTAAATGTCTCCTCCCCAAACCATCTGGTTATAGGTAGGATATCTACTTCAACTTCTTTGGAAAACTTAGGGGCGGTTCTGTTGTAGACTTGTTTATGGATAGGTAGCATAACTCATTGACAAATATTGTAAAAAGGGGGGTGAAACTGAGACTCCCACAAACCCTTATGATACACATCGATAGGAAGCGAGTCTTGCACAATCCACTTCCATCCCATGATAGGAAAATTGGAGCCAAAACAGATTGCGTCCATCACATAGGCATTCATGAAAAATGGGGGGTGAACCCTTGAAGAGCAACTCCTTTTTCTCTTATACTCCATAATGGATTTTTCTAAATTATCGGAGAAAATTTGGGCCCAATTCATTATTATTGCGTTTACCACTGCTTCTATTAATGGTAGCCATTCTGGGGAATATTTGGTACTATCGGGCTTGCCGAACAATATAGATAGCATGGCTGCTACAAAACTATAAGGGGGAGAGATAGATGTCGTAGAATACATACACGTCTTATTCTTTTTTATCCTACTTTCATTCTCTGTCCAGGTTCACGTGACGTCTTCTGGGTCTTCTTTCTCGTTAGAAAATTTCTCGAGGAATTGTTTATTGTAAAGCTTCTGTGGCTCTGGTAAATTGTACATAAGCCTCAGGTTGTTTGGTGAAAAAGATCCCATAACCTCCTTGATGCTACTTTTGAATTCTCTATCCGAGATGTCCACCATATCAATTATTCACTTCACAATATCTATATATGGAATTATCCTTGGTCTTGTGGCTATGCGGTGTAGAGAGGAACATGATGTCTCGAAGAAGGAGGTGTCAAAGGAAATATTAGCATCGGTTGTGGCTTTTGTTACCAGATGTCTTGGCTTCTCTTCTTCTAATAAATCATACATGGCTTCCCATGTTGAGGTTCCTCCATCTCTACTCCACGTAGTATCAAAGAATAGAGGGATAATTTATGACTTTTGAGAAGCGGCTGCCTTTCCCCTCTTTGCCATTGCTCCCAACGACTCTTGTTGCGCATTTTTCCTGAAAATGGAGCAAAGTATAAGGTATTAGATAGACATAGGTAAAAATGAAAATAAGAATGAATGATACATATAACCTTGAAAAGGTGACAAGAAAGGATTTTTAATTAAACGCAGGTGAGAAGATATCGTATCACGTCGAGCCATTTTTCAATGGTAAATGCCATTAACCCATAGTAGATGCCCATTAATGGTTCCTTATATCTAGCTTTATTTCTCATTAATGCTTTGCATCATATGTCAGGAAATAAACGTTTTAGTGTGGCGAGCTTTAGCTCTGAAAATGTTGATTTTGTGATTGTGATGCAATATCACGAATTGCATTATCATATTTTGTGTGTGCATTTTCTTAAAGTTCCTTTGGTTTCTGTGGGATGAGAAATGTGAGATGATCCTTATTTTGTTTAAAGTGTAGCTCATTTGATAGGATTTTATTTATAAATCCTTTTTTATTGCGCAACAGACTTAAGTGTTATTTTATAACATAGTTTTCAATCATGTATGGGCTTCTATCGCATTTCGCAATATCGCATGGTTGGTAATGTTTTAGACCTTTCTTAAGTATTTCCAATGCGATGTGATAAGGCTTACCATGTCATCACAATATTGCATTCTGCATGGTTAAAGATATTTTTTGAGGGTGCGCACTTTGTAAGTGGCGATATGCGATGCGGGCCTTATTTTAATAAGAAATGCCTTAACACTTAGCTTAAATGGAAAAACTTAATAACATCTAGGTTAAGTGTGGTGATCCCTTTGGATTTCTTTTCGTGAGTTTCATTTTTTAACAAGGCTTCTGACATGCTTGGTTGTGTGACATGCGAAAAAGGCAAGCATTTGCTAGCTTTCAAAGGGTTTTGTCTTGATATCTTGATTTATTCCAAAAATTTAACAAGAAAATGCCTAAACGCTAAATTTATTTTTGGAAGGATTTTTAAGGGTCCCCATTTATTAATATAATAGTAGCTATTATATTAACAAATGGGGGGGGGGGGGTTTGAATAGCACAACAATTGGTGATTCGTTGGAAGAACTAGTTATCTCTGATAGATATTTTGAAATTTCTAAAACTTTCAAAATTAGAAGAGTTATAGGAATAATAATCATATGAATTATAAAGTAAATGACATTTCTTTGAAATCATAATCACTCACTCAATATATTTACTCAAATACTTCACTCTTGTAGTGATAAAAATACAAATGTTGGCATCAATGAATACTAGGATTTAAAGAGATATAACAGGTGTCTTCTATAGATTAGTTTTTATTTTTTACTCATTTATCACAGATATAGCCTCTTCTGCCAGCAGGCGTTCATAGCCTTGGCATGTTTATCTTTTAACCGACAATGATTCATTGTCCCCTCCGAAGAAATTTTCAGAATTCAAAATGTTATTCATTTGTTTTCTTTCTCATTTTGACCATGTTTTCTCCTCTCATGTAATTTTCCTTTTCAAGTTCTTAAAAGAAATTTCTAGGCTCGGTAACCCAATAATGACAATGCCATTCATTGGCTATAACTAAACTGAACAAGATGGATCTTGATGAGACCCCTTGTCCTTTAATTGATTAGATCATTGGCTATTACCCTATTTTGATATGCAGTTTTGGTAATATCAGTTTAATTATTCCCCTATGATCATGGTAAACAAGCTCGTAATGAGACTTATTATCTTTTAAGTTTTGCATATTTTAGAATTACACTCTTACAAAAAGAAAATTTTATAAGATGGGGTGAATCATTGGCCCTTTTTAAGAGTTTTGGATGATAATAATAGAGTTTTGAGATACTCGTCTATAGAAAGTCCTTACTAAGTTAAAGATTCTTTTCTTCATTGATAACAAAACATCTATACCTTATAAAGATAAGAGCTTGTTCATAGAATAAGTGTTTTTAGCGAGGTCAAGTTCTTTGAAAGAAGTAAGGTTCACTTTGATACTCAAATGCTCTAATTATTTCTTTAACTTTTCTTACTTATAGAAGCGAAAAATCAAAATATTATTAGAGACTTTATTTTGAGAAGCAAAAGAGTAAATACTACCTAACCTTTATTTTCCTAAAAATGCTAAAGACAATATGATACAAAATAAGAAGAGACTGTCTTCTAGGAAAATTATTTTTTCAAAATTTGCCCATTAATGGGCAAGGAATCAATTCTACCTTACAGATTTTGCAAAAGAAATGTTGATGGTCCGATTTTCACAATGATTTGGAATGGTCCAAGCCACAGTCTTTGGAATTTGGTTTGTTTTCCCTTTTCCTCACGTGCTTTGTCCCACTTCAAAACCAGATCACCTACTTCAGAGGTTCTATGACTGGCATAGGTTATATGACAAGAGGCCTTGACCAATTGATGATTATGGGAATGAGTAGCTTTGGCTTTTTTTGTTTCTTGTTCGAGCTTAAGGATCTCAAGTTGTCTTGATTGAAAAGAAGAGGAAGTATTTTCGTTAATAAACTGCACTAGGGAGAGAGATGGGATTGATATGTTTATGGGGAGAATTGCTTATTTTCCATAAAATGAAGCAAAAGGAGAAGAATTGATTGAGGCCTCCTATGTTATTTTGTCTACCCAAAGAGAAAATGTCAATGCTTTGTGCCAATTCCTATTATTTTGGTTTATAGTCCGCTTGATGATTCTGATAAGGTTTTTGTTTGTTGATTCAACTAATCCATTACCTTGTGGATAATATTTGGTTGAATACTTCAATTTAAAACCTCTTTTTAAGGCAAATTCCACCGTAGTATTTCCAGAAAAATAAGATGCATTAACAAACATTAAAGCCGTGGGAAGGGCAAACTTGGTGATTATGTATTGATAAATAAAGTCTGTAATACCTTTTGTATTAGCTACCTTTAGTGGGATAGCTTCTACCCATTTCGTGAAATAATCAGTGGTTGTAAGGATGCATTTGTGTTGCTTGGAAGAGTTAGGAAAAATCTCACCAATTATATCTAATCCCCATTGTTCAAATGGTTGTTGGATATTCACTGGTTGTAAAGGGAATGCTAGTTTCTTTTCTCTTTCAACTATGGTTTGACAATTTTTTCATTTTCTTGCATAGCCATGTGCACCCTTAAATAGTGTTGGCCAATAATAACCTGCATGCAGGATTTTGTGACCTATGGCGTTTCCTCTGAAATGACCTCTAGCTGGTCCATCATGTAGCTGCTGCATAACCTTTTCAGCTTCGGGTTTTTCTAGGCATCTTAATAATACTGAATCATAAATTTTTCTAAATAATACATCATAAATTAATTCATACTGATTTGATTTCAACCTTAAAGCACACTTTGTTTTATAATTGACATGCATAAGAGCATATCCATTATTTAAATAAAACTTCAAATCAACATACTGTGATTGTACATTGTTGAGGCTTACCTCTGATATTTGTACTCCATTACCTTGGTATTCTTCTATTGGTAAGTGGGAAGATGTTGTTAGCATCCTTCAAAAACCTTGGCCCCTAACGATTTTAGTTGGCTGGATTTCTACATCGTACTCTTCAAGTGCAGTGACCCAATTAGCTCTTTTCTCCCCCGCTTCTCTTTGAATCAATAATTTCCTTATTGCAGGGTCAGGTACTACTATTTTTGTATGAGTTTTGAGGAGAAAATGTCTGAAATTTTCAAGGTTATAAGGACAGCAAAATTTTGTTTCTCAATAGCTGAGTAGTTTAGCTCGACACTCTGTAAATTGTAACTAAAAAAAGAGATAGGTGCCTCGATGTTTTGATCATTCATCTATCTTTAAACTATTGCATACGATGTATCAGATGAAAATATGTACAATACAAAAGGTTTAAGAAAGTCTGGAGTTGTTAAAGAAGGAGCATTGATAATGGATTTTTTGATTAACTCAAATGACTCTCTTTCATATTTACCCCATTTTAAGATTGCATTCTTTCTTATCATTGATTGAAGAGGTAGAACAACCTGTGAGAAATCTGGAATAAATACTTTTACAAAATTGATCTAGCCTAGGAATGATTGCATTGTCTTTTTGTTATGTGGGAGAGGAATCTTTTCAATTTCTTGGATTCTATCAGGATCAATATTAATTCCTTTCTTTGACACTATGAATCTGAGAAGCTTGCCTTCTACTAAAGAAAAGTATGAATTTTTGGGATTCAAATAAAATCCATATTTCTTGCATCTTTCATGTTAGCTACCTATACCAATAGGTTTCATATTTCATGATTGGCTATGAAAGGTCCAAATATGCTCTGCTTTGATGATTCAAAGATCACATATTTCCAAGAGAATCCAATCTGTGCTTATAGCTTGGTATGGACTTAAAATTTTGATGGATGGTCCAACAGTCTAATCTGGATCATTCCATGGTTTAAATTTGCAGTTGTAGATTAGAGAAGGAAGTCTGTCCAAACTGTTTAATCTTGGCAGACAAGTAGTTCAGGTAGAGAAGAAAAGGCTCCCAACAGCTTAATCTGGGACCTTGGAAGAAATAAGGGTAGAAGTAGATAGAAAAAACAGAAGAAAAGCTAAATAAAAGAAAAGGCAAGTAAGGGTCTGCAAGTCCAAGTGCACCCTCCAAGAAGAAATAAAAAATGCTAGGCACAGTAGCTGGGTAAGTAGATGGGGTTGCAGAAGTGGTGTTCATTGCAGATTGAATCTTGCTGGTTAAATAAGAAAAGCAAGGCAAAGGAGCATGTCTAATTCCCCAATTTCCCCTTCCACTCTTATTACTAACATCCCTTCATCCATGGAGATTGATGAGAAATTTCTGAGGTTTATGATGGTTCTTGTTCATTTAAAAGCCACATTTCCTGTGTAAAATTCTTTTCATTTTGATCTACTCCCTAAACTAAGTAAATTTCAAATAAACTTAGTGGTTTCCCCTTCATTTACCCTCTCATACATCTTAACCACTAACTCTACTATCTAAACCCCCTATGTCCCCCTTTCCCTACTATAAATAACACTAAGGTGTATAAATCCCAGCACTATGTACATATCCTCCTCTTGGCACTATAGCCAAATAAATGGTCAAGGGAGATTTTAGTCCATCTGGGACTGTGGTCAACCCTATCTTGGAGCTGCTCTAACCTCTGGTTATGAACAACAACCTCTTCCCTCAGCCATCACCATCCCTCTGCTTAAAAAACACAAAAAACCCTTGTTTCCCTTGCTAAAATCACCCCTATAAACCCCTTTTTCTTATAAAACCCTTGAAAAACCTTTGAAAACCCGAAAAAATCCCAAAATACATGAAAAACCCAATTTCCTATAGTTCTCCGCCCAAATATTTAAATTGAATATTTTAATGGGCCGGCGGGACCCCCCCAACCTGCACGATCCGTCGGAGGACCCGCCAGCCGTCCGATCTCCGCCGCCCAGATCTAACGGTGGGCGGTCATTTTCGTCCCCCGACCTGCCGACCTTTAGCGTCCGGGGAAAGTGGTTTCCCGCTCCGTACCCTGGACGCGTGTCAACCGCCGGGGTTGTTCGGAGCCCCCCTCCCCAATACCACTCGCCAGCAAAAGCGGTGCGGGGAACCCGCTTACCACTATTCCAAACCGCCGTCCTCTATGTCATCATTGCGTCATCCTGACGTAGTACCTGTCGCCCACCCCGCGCCATGTGATCCTCCATGTACCCCTGCCACCTTATTCACCCGCCACCGCGTCCTGCCACCCTGGCTCACACCTCAGCAGCCACGTCACCTTCGTGCCCGGGCCCCGCCATGACGTCATGCTGACGTCATCGGCGGAAAAGCGCCAAATGCATACTTTTTCCAAATTTAACGTTATAAACGACCCAATGAGCCGTTTTCGGTCATTTTCACGCGCAAAAGAAGGAGCCGTTGACAAGCAGCTGCCGCGAAATTTGTCCCCAGCCATCAAATTTGACATTCCAACCGCTACAAGTCCAGAATTCGACGGCATTAACCCCCACAGCTCGGCCCGCAGGCTTCCAGGCTAGCTTTTCCAGGTATTTCGCCAGTTTTCCCCACTTTGCCCATGCATTCCAATTCTCTGTAAATTCACCATTAAAAACTGGTAAAAATCCTAAATTCAACTCTGCTTAGTAAGCCCAAGCAACCTGCAGCACCTCTGAACTATAATTCAACATTAGAGCGGTCATTCCACGGGCTGAAACCGTAAAATTGTCCTCGAGCTGCTCGGCATTGTTCCCTTTTGCCGAGTACAGGCCACCTGTATTCTTACCAAAAGAAACCTCATTACCTCTGCAACTTACCCCTGGCAGTTCACATCCCTGAGAGGTTGCAGCAAACTGCACAGACCAGCTTGCATTTTCACTGAGAAAAACACTTCAGACTTGGTCTATCAATTGCCATCACCTCATTTCAAATCAAGTTTTACAATGGCTGCTTCTGCATCCTCATCCCTCAGTGTAGCTCCACTGAATCCAACAAATAGAGAGCTGGAGGCCTTGCCATTGGTTGACAAGGACTGTCTTATTAAAGACTTTGAGGGCAACGGGGACTTCTTACAAACTTTCAGTCAGTTGACAGAGGACTATAAGGATGGTCATGGCACACATGGGATATGGGAGTCAAACCTACCATATTATTGTCTCCCAGCTGTAAATATCTTCCCTAAGATCATTCACCTATGTTCTGAAAACTATAATGTGCAGCACAGAACTATTAGCACTCCATCTGGAAGAATCCTTTTCTACATAAATGCTGAGTCTATCAACAAGATGTTACATTTTGATCAGACAAAATTGCTAATCCCATTTTCCTTGAGCTATTTGATAGAGACTAGTGAAAGGATGACCAGTGAGGAAATTCAAAGGGTCACCAGAGATTTCATGAGACCTGAGTGCCAGCCTACAGAGCCACCTCCCTACCTGGGTATCCATTTCAATGATATAGGCAGGCTTTTACTGGACATGATTGCCTATGTGCTGGGATACAAAAACAGTGAGCATGTGGACAGAACGATGCTGGTATTGCTATCTGCATATAGCCCACGCCAACCCCCTGCCAGGAAATATAACTTTGCTAAATTCATTGCCAATAAGAATCATGATCAACTGAGCAAGGTGGACAGGCAAGGGGTCTTCAGGTACTCAGCCTATATTTACCACCTATTCATGTACTACCACTCTGAAGCCTTCCCATGCTACATCAGAAGGCTGGATCAGAAAGGGGAAAGAAGATCTGTTATCTTCTGGACCTCTGTCTTTCATAAGGTCACAAACTCACCCTATACTTACTGTGAATTTGTTGACCAATTTGTATACCCAGTCTCTTGCCTGTTAATGAAGTCCCCTCCTCCCAGGGTATCAAATGAGATAAAGAAAGCTCTGCAGCTTTCTAGAAAATATAAAATAGGTGACTGGTACCTATATGAGAACCATACTGTCATTAGGATTTATGGCTGTGAGCTCTGTCCATACAGGCTCCCAAAATATGTACCAATGAGGTTATTTGCCTTAGAATATTACAGGCAGTTGATTCAGTCAGACCTCACCCATTTCCACAGCGCCAAAAAGAAGGCCCACCTCAAGTTCAAACACGAGTTAGGCCCCTTCATCATGAACAAAAAAGAAGGGTGGGAAGAGGCAGACCTAATCCTCAAGGATAAATACAAGTTATCCTATAGTTTTCGGTGGGTCCATTATGACCCTCAAGGTTTCATCACTGCCAGAAGAAACAAGTATAGGCTGATAGGCATTAAACATTGCCAGTACTCTCACATTGAAAAATATGCCAACCTACAAGAATGGCAGATGGACACTCTAGTTGAAAATCTAACTGAGGAAGAAAGAGTGCTAAAGAGTAGGAGGGAGCTTGAAAAGACTATTGACCTAGACTATGTGCAGCAGGTACCTTTCAGACCGCCTTATTCAATAGGAGAAGGGACCTCGGCTACAAAGACTGCACCACAGGCACCTTCTACATCAGCACCAGGGTTAGATAAAGGTAAAGGTATAATGGGCACATAAGAGGAGGTAACAAAAGAAAAGCCTGCCCCTGAAGCAGACCAGCAAACAGGGTAGCAACAAGAACAGCAGCAAGGGCAAAATGTCCCTCCACAGACTCAGCTACCAACAGCTCCAACACTACAAATTCCACCCCCACAAAAGGAGCCAGTGACTGCCCCAATCTTACAGACCCCAGCACATGAGGACAGGGGAACTAAAAGAGATAGAGAAGAGTCCACTCCTCTTAGTGTATCCTCCCACCAGCCAGAAGCCAAAAGGCAAAGAGCAGACTCCCCAGAGGTAGAAGACATTACTGATGATGTCTTGGAGAGTGAAAGAAAAGACAAGGAGGGTAGCCAACATACAGGTACAAGCTCCTTTCAGCAGGAGCAAACTTTACAACATGGCTTAGAGGTGTCCTCCTCTTCCCAGCTGACCAAGAAGCCCAAAAGCACCAAGGCTTCTTTCAAACAGATAAAAGCTCAAAATGAGCTGCTAAGGGCCGAGGTCTACAAGCAATTCGTTGATGCAACACCAACCCAGCAAGAGAGACTATTGTCGGTATTTGACATTCAGGAGGAGAGACTGCTCCTGAGCCACTTCAAGCCAATGGGGCCGGAGCCTAAGACACCGACAGATTTCATAAACACAAGGGTGGAGGTCCTAGCCAGGGATATACATCACATGGACCAGATTGAACTCCACAGGCAAACTGGAGAGATGGTCTATACGACCCTAATAGAGAAGGCCACCTTGGCCCATGAGCTGAAGGAGTCCCTCAAAAACACCAACACCCAGTTGGATTTTGAGAGATTATCATCCCAAGCCAAGGACAACAGGATAAAGTCCCTGGAGGAGATCATCATCGATCTAGGACATGATCCTAGTGATCCAACGGGTGTAAAGGCCCTCCTGAAGAAAAAAGATGATGACTTGAACGCAATGAAGAAGAGGTTTAAGCTGCAGCCCACAGAGCACCCTCAAACAACAGAACTCCAAAAGCAAAAACGGGCTGAGGACCAGCTAGACCTCCTAATGCAGCAAGACCAAAGGATTAGGGAACTGGAGAAAGAGTTGGAAGGAATATTACAGGAAAAACAAGCAGATTCCACTTCCCAAGCTCCTCCAACTACATCAACAACAGCAGCAACTTCAGGGGCAGTAGTGCCCCCTACAGCAGAAGCAGCAGGAACAGCAGCAGCCCCAGATGCTAGTCCAAGTGTAGAAGAATTGACCAAGGCCGTCAAAGCAATGGAGCTCCAAGCAGATGAAATAAAGAAGGCCAAGGAAAAATTGGCAGAACTGGACTCCAAGTATACCAATTCCAAAATGACTGTAGCAGAACAGGGCAGAGAAATAAAGGCCCAAAGAGACAAGATAAAGGCCTTAGAAAAGGAGCTGAACCTAGAGACAGCTATGGCTGACATAAAGAGAATCCTATGGGCTAAAATTGGCCAATCCATCAAACAACAGTGGAGGTCAATAAAAATAATACATGAGCAGATGGAGTTGATGGGCCAAGCACAAGCAGAAATTCAGAAGGCCAAGACAGTACTGGGTAACAAAACAGAACAGGCCAATAGGATGATAGACTTCCTGAATAGACAGGAAAGGGAAGAATTAGCAGCCATAGGCATTCCCAACAGAACAGAAGCTGTCCTCTCTGCCAAAAAGGCGCTAACTCTAAGAAACTACATACAAACAGTAGAGAGGAAATTTTTTGAAATGCAAGCAGATGTGGAGGAATACAAGGCCAAAATGGGAGTGCTACAAGCAAAAGGCCTGCCCAGCTTGCTAAGTGGTGCAGGAAAGCTGATCTCCCTAGATAAAATGGCCAATAGAATGGCAACCACTATTGAAAATCAGATTATTGCATCTGGCAGTACATCTGAACCAGCAGGGCCTCCTACAGGACAAAGTTTATATGAAAAACTTGAAGGCATGTTCTACATTGAGAATGAGGTGAATCACCTGTTCGAGACTCCTCCCAATCTGTACAAACATACAGAGGCAGAGGAAACATTGATAAAAATACGTAGGCATCAGATGCCTAAGGAGGATTGGTGGCAGTTTATGCTTCAGATTTTGCCACGGTAAGTCCAGCTGTTTACTCACTACCAGCTCCAGGTCACTAGAAGACAAACAGCAGAAAAGGTTAGCATTTAAAAGCAGCTGAGTAATGACTCATCACATAAGAATATGACAGCTAGCCAAATTTTGAACAGCGCATCTCCAACCGACTCCAACAGCCATAAAGACCAAATATCTTCTGACTTTTTGGCAGCTGAAGCATAAAGGAATTTCGGCTGCATTCACTCCTTCAGCTACTGCACTTCGGAGATTAGCATATCATAAATGAGATAATAACTCATTTCGTTGATATTTTGATATAAATTTTTGTATATAAACTCCCCTGAGTAACTCACAAGGGGTTGGTAATTTTCTCTATGAGAACACTTGTATTGTACACTTTCAATTATCTAATACAAAGGGCTGGATGAGCTCAGTGATTTCCGGAAATTATTTGATGTCTGGAGGATGCTCCATGTGTTGATGCAGAATTCCTGTGCTGTCTGACGAAATAACAAGTTTTCTTCAAAACTCTGTTCTTGTTTCCTTATGTTTATCAAATCATACTTATCTCACACTAAGCTAGCAGTAGAAAAGAAAGAATAGTACAAGATTTGTTTTATTGCACCTTGTGCTCAATTTTTGCTGCTGTAAATGTTTGTCCTCAGGGTTAAATATGTACATGAATTCTTAATTGCTCATGTGTCTGTTAATTCTATATGTATGAATATCACCTAGAAATCCTTAAATGCTCCTAGGTCAATATTCTCACTGTCTTACTCCAACAGTTAAGCTGTAAGATTCTTAATTGCCTTGCACTAACTGGATACACTCCATTCCATCACTATTACCAACGTTATTTCTCAGACACTAATCTGGCTCTGCAGCATCACTACAGTATCACAGCATCACATCAAACAGTTAAAGGACCACTGACTCCATAGCCCAATGGACTATAACTATTTGGAGATTGCACAAGAAACTAGACTGAAATTATCATCCAAGCAAAAAACTCAAAACAGACCCGAATTTATAGCTAGCCTAAAAAAATTACAAACAAAGATAAATATTAAAGAGAGAGCCCTCTCTGATTACAGTTTGGCTAGAAACTGTAATCCAAAGATTGGTTAGTGGTTACCCCGGCCGTATTCCCTTGGGAGTCATAGGGAACAACCTGGGTGTTAACATAATTGGCGACTCCACTGGGGACTGCTTGAGATTTTTCAATTACCATATATTTTCATAGCTACTATCAAGGCTGAAATCAGCCAAGAGGCCTTTAATCTGTTTCTGTATCACATTAACAGCTTTCGAGAGGAGCTTGTTTAGGGAATCTTCATCTTAGCTATGAGAATATATAGCCATTCCAAAATCTTCATCCAGTCCTTTCAGATATAAAAATTTCCTACAAAATCCCAAAAAACAGTTAGAAGTTGGCTCCCAAGAAAAATTCACGGCACACTAGGGCAAATCCTGATCCTAATCCACCCATCATTGTTGATAATCCAAATACGATCCCAAGAAACATTAGGAGGCAGCAAAAGCAGGAGCAGCCTGCTGACTTAACCTCAGATTCAGATCATCCTAACCTTATCTCTATCCCATGCAAGGTCCTTTTCCGGCCTACCCCTAGTTCCCCTAGTTCACCATCCACATCTCAAAGTCCTCCTCTCACATCTTCTTCCACTGCACATATCCCCTTAAGCAACACTCTAGGTTCACCCCTACTTGTTACCCCTGTGATACCTACTGTTCCTATTATCCCAGCTGCCCCTGTTAATCCTCTAAATCCTGTAAATATGGCTAACAGATATGCACCCTTGCAGATACCAGCTAATGCTGCAGCTCTACCCCAAGATTACCAAACCAAAATTTCATATTTTGACTCCAATGGCCCTCTGACAGCTGCCCAGCATGCCAAGAGGATGCAAGACCATTTTGAGACCTATGAAATAGATGATGACAGTGTCAAAATGAGGATGTTTGTTCAAAGCCTAACTGGGGATGTAAGAACTTGGTTTAGATCCCTGAATGCAAACTCCATTACAACTCCTGCTGAACTGTATCAAGCCTTTACTAGTAGATGGGAGAAGAAGAAAGATCCTCTGCACATACTTGGGGAATATGACACTATCAAAAGAGGTCCCCAAGAGACTGTTTTGGAGTATTGTGCAAGATTTAACAATGTATATAACTCAATTCCACAAAATTTAAGGCCTCCTCCTGATTTAGCCTTGTACAAATTCCCTGATGGTTTTGACCCTGATATGGCCTATCAGTTGAAGGAAAGAGACTGTCAATCCCTTGAAGAGGCCCAAAGGGTTGCTGTCACAGTGGAAGCCAACCTAATTGCCAAAAGAAACAGGGCAAGGTTGGAAAAGAGGACTGTTTTCAAAGAGGAACCCTCTGCCTTTGATCAAAAGCTTGATGCCATACTAAATGGAATGAAAAGATTAGGTGATAGAGTGGAATCGGTTGAGAGAAAATCATCATGGGAAGCGCCACAAAACAACCCTCCTAGGAATCCAAATTTCAGGAGAACTCAAAACCCAGGCGTTGGCAAAACCAGTGTTGATCAAGATATAAGACCCCCTTTCCAAGAAAATTATGCAGAAACTTCCACATCAGCTGAGCCCAATGAAGATCCTGAGATTAATTTAATGGGTCTAGATGGTGAAAGTCAAGTTTTCTTAACACAAGAAGATCATGAGGATGATGAAATCAAACTGTTCCAAACCAAGTCAGGTGAATCCTTTGACTTCAAACAAGGCTATGACACTGCTGTTTATGAAGTCCATAAACAATACAAGCTGAGGAGCAGAACTGTGAATGTTAACCAGCCTGAAAAGAAAAAGGATAATCAGCAGCCTGAAAGAGTTATAGTCATAGAACCTAATGACAAAATGACTTCACATACAGAAGAAGTGATTGTTGAAGAGATTACTGAACCACTGTCCTCAAAACAGCAGCCTATGGTCACTCCCCCTGCTCATCCTTATTCAACTCTTTCTCCTCAAGAGATGAGTAAAAAGGATAAGTCCCAAAGTCAAGACAAAAATCAAGAAGAAGATGTAATGAACAAGGAAAGAACTGTCACCTATAACCCCAAGACGCAATCTGAAAAACCTTTTGATCTAGAAACAGAAATTGGCAAATTAAAGATAGCAATTCCTCTCTTAGAACTTGCCAAGCATGACATCTATAAACTACAGATCAAAAGGTCCCTTCAACTCACTAGTAACAAAGATGATGTCAATGTGATGGATGACACCCCAGAACTCCTGTTTGGCCCAGAAGTGGATGGAAAAACAGTAGTCACAGGGGTACTGCCTTTCTATGTCAGTTTACATATTCATGATAAAATATTACATAATGCAATGTTTGACTCAGGTGCCTCTCACAATCTCATGCCAAAAGCAGTCATGGAGAGATTGAATTTAGACATAACAAGACCATATAAGGATCTATTTTCCTTTGACTCCAGCCAAGTCAAGTGCTTAGGTCTCATAAAAGACTTATGTGTGTCTCTGGTTCAATACCCAAACAAGACCATCCTAATGGATGTGGTAGTTGCTGATATCCCACCTAAGTATGGGATGCTGTTATCAAGATCATGGGGAGCTAAACTCCAAGGTTCCCTACAATTAGACATGTCATATGCCACCATCTCTGTTTTTGGGCAACCAAAAAGACTGTACAGAGAAACACTTATGAAATACATGGTCAGCAGTGAAGAAAAGCCTCAAAACTTTCCCATATATGCTGTCCATTCAGACATAGACTCATACATTCTCTTCAATGACACCACAACTCCCCTAAAAGGTGAGGATGAAACCAAGATATTCATACAAGAGAAAGACTCAAGGGAAAGTTTCACCACCCATGAAACAACAGTCAAGCAAACACTAGATACTACTGCTGTCCTAAATCTCAAGCATGCCCAATCAAATGATGAAACTGTCCTAGAAGACAAGCTAGATGGAAAACCACAACTTCTACTCACATTGCCAGCCCATGAACAGGTCATCAAATCTCCTTCCCAATAGAATATTCTATGGTTCCTTGAATTTGATGGCTCATTCAACAAATTAGGGGCTGGAGCTGGAGTTTGGATACACAATAAAGAAAATAGCTATGCAGAAGGCAGAGCCTATAGATTGAATTTCAGATGCACTAACAACATGGCAGAATATGAAGCTCTTTTACTAGGACTCAAGTTGGTAAAGTTCTTGCAAGCTGCTAGGGTTTCAATCATGGGTGATTCAGATTTGGTTATCCAACAAGTGAAGGGAAACTTTGTCACCAATGACAAAAGACTAAGGACTTATAGGTCTGTTGTTGCTGAGGTACTAAACTTTTTTTCTGAATTCCAAATTACTAAAATTCCTAGAACCCACAACCTACATGCTCATAGTTTAGCCACCTTTGCAAGTACCTGCAAGTTGCCCTTTGAGCCCCACCATTGTTTTACAGCTGAGGTAAAACACAGACCCTCCATTCCAAACAATATCAATGATTGGCAAGTATTTGAGGATGACAAGCAAATAAATCATTTTTTAACTATGCAGCAAGAATTTGCAGGACTAAATATTGACACTGATACAGCAAGTCAATCACAAATACTTGATACAGCAAGTCAATCACAAATACTTGATACAGCAAGTCAATCACAAATACTTGATACAGCAAGTCAATCACAAATATTTGAGGGAGCAAGTCCATCACCAATACAGTTTCAACAGATTGCTCACCCAATATCACCTAGAACTGCAAAACTAATGCTGAGCCCAACCATTTTCAACAAGGAAAACATTCAACAAATTCAACAAATTAACTATGAAGAGGTGGCCAATGCTGAAACTGAAATCATTGAGCTGAAAGACAATTTTCTACCAACGGGCCTAACTCCGCTAGAAGACATCTTTGACTCAAATGACATTTTTAGAAAACCAAAAATGCAGCCCTTAAATGCAGCCATTGAAGAGTGCAACATAGGTACAAGTGAGAAGCCCAAGATAATTAAATTATCTGCTTCCTTACCTCCTGATCAAAAGCCCAAATACATTGACCTATTCAAAGAGTTCCAGGATGTTTTTGCATGGAGCTATGAGGACCTAAAGTCCTATGACACCTCTGTAATCCATCACACTATCCCTCTCAAACCTGATCAAAAGCCCTTTAAACAAAAACTGAGGAGAATCAATCCTATGCTTCTCCCAGCAATGGAACAAGAGGTACAAAAAATGTTCAAGGCAGGCATCATAGCACCAATCAGATTCTCTGAATGGATCTCCAACCTAGTCCCTACTAGAAAGAAGACTGGTGAAATTAGGCTGTGTGTGGATTTGAGGAATCTGAACCAAGTATCCCTCAAAGACAATTACCCCTTACCCAAGATGGATCACATTTTGCAGAGAGTAGTGGGGGCTTCCAGAATTTCTCTACTTGATGGATTCTCAGGTTTCAACCAGATCTTAGTTCACCCTGATGATCAGGACAAAACAACATTTACAACCCCATGGGGAACTTTCAAATATGTAAAGATGCCTTTTGGATTGAAAAACGCAGGGGCAACTTTTCAAAGAGCAATGGATATTGTCTTTGCCAAAGAGATTCATGACTTTTTAGTCATTTACCTGGATGACCTTACACCTTTCTCAAAATCAGACCAAGAACATATAAAACATTTGAGACAGATCTTCCTTAAATGCAGAAAATATGGAATTTCCTTAAATCCCAAGAAATCCATGTTTGGTTTAGAGGAAGGTAAGCTGTTGGGCCATATCATTTCTAAAGATGGCATAAGAATTGACCCAGATAGGATACAGGCTATCCTACAAATGCCCCACCCACGAAATGTCAAAGAGTTGCAAGGATTCTTGGGAAAAATCAATTTCTTAAGAAGGTTTATCCCAAACCTAGCAGAACTAATCAGATTATTAAATAACATGTTAAAAAAGGATTCAAAAGTAAAATGGCCTGTTGAAGCCAATCAAGCCTTTGAAGGTATAAAATTGGCCCTTACCCAAACCCCGGTCTTGACCAATCCTCAGTTTGACAGAGAATTTATCATTTTCTCTTTTGCCTCCCAGCATACTATTGCTGCTGTCCTATTACAAAAAGATGACCAAGGTAATGAGAAGCCAATTGCTTTCTTTAGCAAAGCTCTTAGAGATGCACCTTTAAAGTATCAAATCATGGAAAAGCAAGCTTATGCTTTAGTCAAAGCCATTAAAGACTTTAGGATTTATATCCTTTATTCCCATATTAAAGCATATGTGCCAAGTCCTATTGTCAAAGACATTCTCACCAAAGAGAATTTAGAGGGCAGAAGAGGAAAATGGATTGCCAGCATCTTGGAATTTGACATTGAGATAAAACCTACAAAACTAATAAAAGGCCAAGGCTTGGCTAAATTAATGACAGAAACAAATTTTCAAACCTTAGACATTAACCAGCTGGACAGTGAACCAGAGCTGGCGACTCCAAAGATCAATGTAGCCTTTGAACAATCCCCCTGGTATTCAGATATCTGTTATGTGTTACAAAACCTGTGTGCTCCCCCAGGACTGTCCAGAACTAAGTGTAGATTCTTAAAAATGAAAACCTCAAGATTTTGTGTGATGGATGGCAATCTGCTTTGGAAAAACCATGAAGGTATATTGCTGCACTTTTTTATTGAAAATGAAGCTGACAATATCATAAAAGAATTTCATGCAGGTGACTGTGGTGGACACTTGTACTGGAAGTCCACTGTGGACAAGATACTAAGGGCTGGATATTACTGGCCCACCATGTTCTCTGATGTCAAGAAATTCATCACCTCATGTCATAAATGTCAAGTGTTTGAGGGAAAGAGACAATTGCTGCCACTTCCTTTAAGGCCTATTGCAACAGAGAGACCTATTCAACAATGGGGATTGGACTTCATTGGGGAAATTCATCCCTCATCTTCAGGCCAACACAGATGGATTTTAACAGCAACAGACTACTTCACTAAGTGGATTGAAGCTGCCCCATGCAGACAAGCAAATGATTCAATAATTATTCAGTTCCTGGAGAACAACATATTGGCTAGATTTCGCTGTCCTGACAAAATAATAACAGACAATGCTGCTGCTTTCAGATCTAAGAAAATGGTGAACTTCTGCCATAAATTTCACATCACTCTGGGCCATTCCACTGCCTATTATCCCCAAGGAAATGGCCTTGCTGAATCATCAAACAAAAGTCTGGTAAACATCATAAAGAAAGTACTTGAAGAGAACAAAAAGAATTGGCATAAGAAGCTGGTGAATGCCCTATGGGCAGATAGACTAACAACCAAAAGATCAATTGGGACCAGCCCATATGAGTTGGTTTATGGACTAGAAGCCAAATTCCCCTCATCACTAGGAGTGCCTGTTATGAAGCTTCTTCAAGAAAGCCAAGCTAAACCAAATGATATGCAAAGAAGAATCAATCAAATCATATGTCTGCAGCAAACTAGAGACCAAGTTTTCAGCAGAGTTCAAGTTCTACAAGAGAAATTAAAGAAGGCCTTTGATAGAAGAACTAAGGCAGAAGATTTCAGTGTGGGAGACAAAGTCCTCAAGTGGGATGCAAGAAGAGAAGACAAAGGAAAACATGGAAAATTTGACTCCCTTTGGAGAGGACCATTTGCTGTCCAAGCAGTGCAAGGTAACAATACCTATTTCCGTAAAAGTCTAACTGAAACTAACTTGGATGAAGGTCCTGTGAATGGCAGGATGCTGAAGCATTATTTTGACTATTGCCCATGAGTACAACCTGAGGTTCCCTTGTATATATGCAGATGTATATATTATTTTCTGTTTAGATTGTAAAAATGCAGTTTTCCTAGTTTATTGACTGCCAGCAAAAGGTAAATAGAATCAGAGGTCTACCAAGAAGAGAAGCACACAATTTTGGCACTTCAAAGCAGCAAACTTCAAAGATTGGCAAGAGCAGTCAAGGAGCAAGGCAATCTGACCTGCTGTTCTTGGTCTTTCAAATAAAACACCATCCCCATGTGGAGCCACTGTTAGCTACCTATACCAATAGGTTTCATATTTCATGATTGGCTATGAAAGGTCCAAATATGCTCTGCTTTGATGATTCAAAGATCACATATTTCCAAGAGAATCCAATCTGTGCTTATAGCTTGGTATGGACTTAAAATTTTGATGGATGGTCCAACAGTCTAATCTGGATCATTCCATGGTTTAAATTTGCAGTTGTAGATTAGAGAAGGAAGTCTGTCCAAACTGTTTAATCTTGGCAGACAAGTAGTTCAGGTAGAGAAGAAAAGGCTCCCAACAGCTTAATCTGGGACCTTGGAAGAAATAAGGGTAGAAGTAGATAGAAAAAACAAAAGAAAATCCAAATAAAAGAAAAGGCAAGTAAGGGTCTGCAAGTCCAAGTGCACCCTCCAAGAAGAAATAAAAAATGCTAGGCACAGTAGCTGGGTAAGTAGATGGGGTTGCAGAAGTGGTGTTCATTGCAGATTGAATCTTGCTGGTTAAATAAGAAAAGCAAGGCAAAGGAGCATGTCTAATTCCCCAATTTCCCCTTCCACTCTTATTACTAACATCCCTTCATCCATGGAGATTGATGAGAAATTTCTGAGGTTTATGATGGTTCTTGTTCATTTAAAAACAACATTCCTGTGTAAAATTCTTTTCATTTTGATCTACTCCCTAAACTAAGTAAATTTCAAATAAACTTAGTGGTTTCCCCTTCATTTACCCTCTCATACATCTTAACCACTAACTCTACTATCTAAACCCCCTATGTCCCCCTTTCCCTACTATAAATAACACTAAGGTGTATAAATCCCAGCACTATGTATATATCCTCCTCTTGGCACTATAGCCAAATAAATGGTCAAGGGAGATTTTAGTCCATCTGGGACTGTGGTCAACCCTATCTTGGAGCTGCTCTAACCTCTGGTTATGAACAGCAACCTCTTCCCTCAGCCATCACCATCCCTCTGCTTAAAAAACACAAAAAACCGTGGTTTCCCTTGCTAAAATCACCCCTATAAACCCCTTTTTCTTATAAAACCCTTGAAAAACCTTTGAAAACCCGAAAAAATCCCAAAATACATGAAAAACCCAATTTCCTATAGTTCTCCACCCAAATATTGAAATTGAATATTTTAATGGGCCAGCGGGACCCCCCCAACCTGCTCGATCCGTCGGAGGACCCGCCAGTCGTCCGATCTCCGCCGCCTAGATCTAACGGTGGGCGGTCATTTTCGTCCCCCGACCTGCCGACCTTTAGCGTCCGGGGAAAGTGGTTTCCCGCTCCGTACCCTGGACGCGTGTCAACTGCCGGGGTTGTTCGGAGCCCCCCTCCCCAATACCACTCGCCAGCAAAAGCGGTGCGGGGAACCCGCTTACCACTATTCCAAACCGCCGTCCTCTATGTCATCATTGCGTCATCCTGACGTAGTACCTGTCGCCCACCCCGCGCCATGTGATCCTCCACATACCCCTGCCACCGTATTCACTCGCCACCGCGTCCTGCCACCCTGGCCCACACCTCAGAAGCCACGTCACCTCCGTGCCCGGGCCCCGCCATGACGTCATGCTGACGTCATCGGCGAAAAAGCGCCAAATGCATACTTTTTCCAAATTTAACGTTATAAACGACCCAATGAGCCGTTTTCGGTCATTTTCACGCACAAAAGAAGGAGCCGTTGACAAGCAGCTGCCGCGAAATTTGTCCCCAGCCATCAAATTTGACATTCCAACCGCTACAAGTCCAGAATTCGACGGCATTAACCCCCACAGCTCGGCCCGCAGGCTTCCAGGCTAGCTTTTCCAGGTATTTCGCCAGTTTTCCCCGCTTTGCCCATGCATTCCAATTCTCTGTAAATTCACCATTAAAAACTGGTAAAAATCCTAAATTCAACTCTGCTCAGTAAGCCCAAGCAACCTGCACCACCTCTGAACTATAATTCAACATTAGAGCGGTCATTCCACGGGCTGAAACCGTAAAATTGTCCTCGAGCTGCTCGGCATTGTTCCCTTTTTCTGAGTACAGGCCACCTGTATTCTTACCAAAAGAAACCTCATTACCTCTGCAACTTACCCCTGGCAGTTCACATCCCTGAGAGGTTGCAGCAAACTGCACAGACCAGCTTGCATATTCACTGAGAAAAACACTTCAGACTTGGTCTATCAATTGCCATCACCTCATTTCAAATCAAGTTTTACAATGGCTGCTTCTGCATCCTCATCCCTCAGTGTAGCTCCACTGAATCCAACAAATAGAGAGCTGGAGGCCTTGCCATTGGTTGAGAAGGACTGTCTTATTGAAGACTTTGAGGGCAACAGGGACTTCTTACAAACTTTCAGTCAGTTGACAGAGGACTATAAGGATGGTCATGGCACACATGGGATATGGGAGTCAAACCTACCATATTATTGTCTCCCAGCTGTAAATATCTTCCCTGAGATCATTCACCTATGTGCTGAAAACTATAATGTGCAGCACAGAACTGTTAGCACTCCATCTGGAAGAATCCTTTTCTACATAAATGCTGAGTCTATCAACAAGATGTTACATTTTGATCAGACAGAATTGCTAATCCCATTTTCCTTGAGCTATTTGATAGAGACTGGTGAAAGGATGACCAGTGAGGAAATTCAAAGGGTCACCAGAGATTTCATGAGACCTGAGTGCCAGCCTACAGAGCCACCTCCCTACCTGGGTATCCATTTCAATGATATAGGCAGGCTTTTACTGGACATGATTGCCTATGTGCTGGGATACAAAAACAGTGAGCATGTGGACAGAACGATGCTGGTATTGCTATATGCATATAGCCCACGCCAACCCCCTGCCAGGAAATATAACTTTGCTAAATTCATTGCCAAGAAGATTCATGATCAACTGAGCAAGGTGGACAGGCAAGGGGTCTTCAGGTACTCAAACTATATTTACCACCTATTCATGTACTACCACTCTAAAGCCTTCCCATGCTACATCAGAAGGCTGGATCAGAAAGGGGAAAGAAGATCTGTTATCTTCTGGACCTCTGTCTTTCATAAGGTCACAAACTCACCCTATACTTACTGTGAATTTGTTGACCAATTTGTATACCCAGTCTCTTGCCTGTTAATGAAGTCCCCTCCTCCCAGGGTATCAAATGAGATAAAGAAAGCTCTGCAGCTTTCTAGAAAATATAAAATAGGTGACTGGTACCTATATGAGAACCATATTGTCATTAGGATTTATGGCTGTGAGCTCTGTCCATACAGGCTCCCAAAATATGTACCAATGAGGTTATTTGCCTTAGAATATTACAGGCAGTTGATTCAGTCAGACCTCACCCATTTCCACAGCGCCAAAAAGAAGGCCCACCTCAAGTTCAAACACGAGTTAGGCCCCTTCATCATGAACAAAAAAGAAGGGTGGGAAGAGGCAGACCTAATCCTCAAGGATAAATACAAGTTATCCTATAGTTTTCGGTGGGTCCATTATGACCCTCAAGGTTTCATCACTGCCAGAAGAAACAAGTATAGGCTGATAGGCATTAAACATTGCCAGTACTCTCACATTGAAAAATATGCCAACCTACAAGAATGGCAGATGGACACTCTAGTTGAAAATCTAACTGAGGAAGAAAGAGTGCTAAAGAGTAGGAGGGAGCTTGAAAAGACTATTGACCTAGACTATGTGCAGCAGGTACCTTTCAGACCGCCTTATTCAATAGGAGAAGGGACCTCGGCTACAAAGACTGCACCACAAGCACCTTCTACATCAGCACCAGGGTTAGATAAAGGTAAAGGTATAATGGGCACAGAAGAGGAGGTAACAAAAGAAAAGCCTGCCCCTGAAGCAGACCAGCAAACAGGGCAGTAACAAGAACAGCAGCAAGGGCAAAATGTCCCTCCACAGACTCAGCTACCAACAGCTCCAACACTGCAAATTCCACCCCCACAAAAGGAGCCAGTGACTGCCCCAATCTTACAGACCCCAGCACATGAGGACAGGGGAACTAAAAGAGATAAAGAAGAGTCCACTCCTCTTAGTGGATCCTCCCACCAGCCAGAAGCCAAAAGGCAAAGAGCAGACTCCCCAGAGGTAGAAGACATTACTGATGATGTCTTGGAGAGTGAAAGAAAAGACAAGGAGGGTAGCCAACATACAGGTACAAGCTCCTTTCAGCAGGAGCAAACTTTACAACATGGCTTAGAGGTGTCCTCCTCTTCCCAGCTGACCAAGAAGCCCAAAAGCACCAAGGCTTCTTTCAAACAGATAAAAGCTCAAAATGAGCTGCTAAGGGCCGAGGTCTACAAGCAATTCGTTGATGCAACACCAGCCCAGCAAGAGAGACTATTGTCAGTATTTGACATTCAGGAGGAGAGACTGCTCCTGAGCCACTTCAAGCCAATGGGGCCGGAGCCTAAGACACCGACAGATTTCATAAAAACAAGGGTGGAGGTCTTAGCCAGGGATATACATCCCATGGACCAGATTGAACTCCACAGGAAAACTGGAGAGATGGTCTATACGACCCTAATAGAGAAGGCCACCTTGGCCCATGAGCTGAAGGAGTCCCTCAAAAACACCAACACCCAGTTGGATTTTGAGAGATTATCATCCCAAGCCAAGGACAACAGGATAAAGTCCCTGGAGGAGATCATCATCGATCTAGGACATGATCCTAGTGATCCAATGGGTGTAAAGGCCCTCCTGAAGAAAAAAGATGATGACTTGAACGCAATGAAGAAGAGGTTTAAGCTGCAGCCCACAGAGCACCCTCAAACAGCAGAACTCTAAAAGCAAAAACGGGCTGAGGACCAGCTAGACCTCCTAATGCAACAAGACCAAAGGATTAGGGAACTGGAGAAAGAGCTGGAAGGAATATTACAGGAAAAACAAGCAGATTCCACTTCCCAAGCTCCTCCAACTACATCAACAACAGCAGCAACTTCAGGGGCAGCAGTGCCCCCTACAGCAGAAGCAGTAGGAACAGCAGCAGCCCCAAATGCCAGTCCAAGTGTAGAAGAATTGACCAAGGTCGTCAAAGCAATGGAGCTCCAAGCAGATGAAATAAAGGAGGCCAAGGAAAAATTGGCAGAACTGGACTCCAAGTATACCAATTCCAAAATGACTGTAGCAGAACAGGGCAGAGAAATAAAGGCCCAAAGAGACAAGATAAAGGCCTTAGAAAAGGAGTTGAACCTAGAGACAGCTATGGCTGACATAAAGAGAATCCTATGGGCTAAAATTGGCCAATCCATCAAACAGCAATGGAGGTCAATAAAAATAATACATGAGCAGATGGAGTTGATGGGCCAAGCACAAGCACAAATTCAGAAGGCCAAGACAGTACTAGGTAACAAAATAGAACAGGCCAACAGGATGATAGACTTCCTGAATAGATAGGAAAGGGAAGAATTAGTAGCCATAGGAATTCCCAACAGAACAAAAGTTTTCCTCTCTGCCAAAAAGGCGCTAACTCTAAGAAACTACATACAAACAGTAGAGAGGAAATTTTTTGAAATGCAAGCAGATGTGGAGGAATACAAGGCCAAAATGGGAGTGCTACAAGCAAAAGGCCTGCCCAACTTGCTAAGTGGTGCAGGAAAGCTGATCTCCCTAGATCAAATGGCCAATAGAATGGCAACCACTATTGAAAATCAGATTATTGCATCTGGCAGTACATCTGAACCAGCAGGGCCTCCTACAGGACAGAGTTTATATGAAAAACTTGAAGGCATGTTCTACATTGAGAATGAGGTGAATCACCTGTTCGAGACTCCTCCCAATCTGTACAAACATACAGAGGCAGAGGAAACATTGATAAAAATACGCAGGCATCAGATGCCTAAGGAGGATTGGTGGCAGTTTATGCTTCAGATTTTGCCACGGTAAGTCCAGCTGTTTACTCACTGCCAGCTCCAGGTCACTAGAAGACAAACAGCAGAAAAGGTTAGCATTTAAAAGCAGCTGAGTAATGACTCATCACATAAGAATATGACAGCTAGCCAAATTTTGAACAGCGCATCTCCAACCGACTCCAACAGCCATAAAGACCAAATATCTTCTGACTTTTTGGCAGCTGAAGCATAAAGGAATTTCGGCTGCATTCACTCCTTCAGCTACTGCACTTCGGAGATTAGCATATCATAAATGAGATAATAACTCATTTCGTTGATATTTTGATATAAATTTTTGTATATAAACTCCCCTGAGTAACTCACAAGGGGTTGGTAATTTTCTCTATGAGAACACTTGTATTGTACACTTTCAATTATCTAATACAAAGGGCTGGATGAGCTCAATGATTTCCGGAAATTATTTGATGTCTGGAGGATGCTCCATGTGTTGATGCAGAATTCCTGTGCTGTCTGACGAAATAACAAGTTTTCTTCAAAACTCTGTTCTTGTTTCCTTATGTTTATCAAATCATACTTATCTCACACTAAGCTAGCAGTAGAAAAGAAAGAATAGTACAAGATTTGTTTTATTGCACCTTGTGCTCAATTTTTGCTGCTGTAAATGTTTGTCCTCAGGGTTAAATATGTACATGAATTCTTAATTGCTCATGTGTCTGTTAATTCTATATGTATGAATATCACCTAGAAATCCTTAAATGCTCCTAGGTCAATATTCTCACTGTCTTACTCCAACAGTTAAGCTGTAAGATTCTTAATTGCCTTGCACTAACTGGATACACTCCATTCCATCACTATTACCAACGTTATTTCTCAGACACTAATCTGGCTCTGCAGCATCACTACAGTATCACAACATCACATCAAACAGTTAAAGGACCACTGACTCCATAGCCCAATGGACTAGAACTATTTGGAGATTGCACAAGAAACTAGACTGAAATTATCATCCAAGCAAAAAACTCAAAACAGACCTGAATTTATAGCTAGCCTAAAAACATTACAAACAAAGATAAATCATAAAGAGAGAGCCCTCTCTGATTACAGTTTGGCTAGAAACTGTAATCCAAAGATTGGTTAGTGGTTACCCCGGCCGTATTCGCTTGGGAGTCATAGGGAACAACCTGGGTGTTAACATTTCAAAAATATGTTGTCATTCAAGTGATTCTTTATGTCCCTAGAGTAGACTGTAATGTCATCTGGATAAATAAAAACTGATTTATTAATCATATCTTTAAAAGAAATATCCATGGCGCATTGAAATGTAACACCTACATTGATGAGTCCAAAAGGCATCTTCTGGTAACTGTATGTCCCCCACTTGGTCCTGAATGTTGTCTTCAATATGTGATCTAGATGTACAAGAATCTGATTGTATCGTGACAATCCATCTAGAAAAGACATTAGCTCAGAACCTACAACTGATTGAAATATTTTCTCCATGGTAGGCAAAGGAAAGTTATCCTTTTGACAAGCTCTGTTTAAGTTCCTAAAATCAATACACATCTTAATATCTGCATTCTTTTTCCTTATAGGAACCATATTTGATACCCATTTTGAGTGTCTAACATGGAATATTATGTTTTCATTCAGAAGTTTGTTCAATTCAGATTTGATTTGGCCTTAAAGGTTTGGATGAATCTTTCTAAGCTTCTGTTAAATTGGTTTCTCATTAGGGGTCATCGGTATAGTATGTTGAATTATAGAGGTATCATAGGTCTTGAGATCTGAATAATCCTAGGCAAAGACACCATTATATGTTTTCAAAAACTTGATGAATTATATCCTTTCTTTGGATGATAAACCAAGACCAAGGTCGATATTTTTAGGTTTTCAGATGTACCTAGGTTTACCACTTCAAATCTCAAAGTAGAATTCTGAGTCTTGGAGTTGGTAATATTCTTAAATCTGTCTCTCAAAACATAGAGATCTTCCATTTTGACTATAGAGTTTGGAATTGGGTTTTGATCTTGTTTAAGGTTGATTTGCAAGTCATGTTCATGTTCATCTATGATTTGTTCCTCATAAGATCCTTCTGATGTAAGGAAATCAATTACATTAGCATCATTATTAAACACTCTCTAATTTTTCACATTATCAGTCATGGATGGTCTAAAAAATAACTCTATAGAAAATATATCTGGACTAAATTCATCTGAAGGTATAAGATTAGATGCTACATTGGAAAATAACTCAGCACTTGCATTTTGTAATCTGGGGACTGAAGAAATGTTGAAAGCAGTGAAGTGAGAAGTAAGATTATGGGCTAGGGATTTATAATGTTCGAGATGCCTAGACACACAACAGATTGTGTTTCTTACCTATTTAATAACTATTTCAGAGTCTCCATATACTTGCAAATACTGGACATTAAGGCCAATGGCTTTGTAAATGTTAGAAAAATATTATATATGAGAGAGAAATGCAAGACATATAATATGCGGAAAAACACAAACACATAAAACCAGAGAGACACATATATATGTGGTTCACCTAGTTTGGGCTACGTCCACCCCAAACAGCTGGTCCTTCATTTCTATTATCCATCAAAATGAAGAGACACAACCTACAACAGATTTGCTATAATATCCTTTGTTTTCTCTAACAGTCTCACCTCTCTGTTTCTCGCTTTGAGAATACAATTCTATCACACAGCCTCAATACAATACCCTCATACAAAGAGACTAGTTTCCTTCTAGGGAAAAAAACCCTAAACTAAACGTAAGTTCTACTGTTAGATCATCTACCTAATGAATGGCACATATTGAATAGAAATTACTATACTTTTATAAGGCAATTTTAGGGGTGTACAATCTTCCTGGGGCATACATCCAGCTGAAACAAAGACCTCTAAATAATCATGCTCCACGCCCAACAATCTCCCATTGGAGAATGATTGTAGAAACTCCACCGCTGCTTCATTTTCTAGATAATGACTCCTCTTTGGACCTGCCTATTTCTTATCTTCATCTTCATCCTTGAAGACCAATTGAAGTTGAGCATATTCTCAGTTTCTCCCTGGTTACAACTTTTGTTAGCATATCTATAGGATTCTAGCTAGTGTGTATCTTTTCTAGGTTTAATTCTCCATCTTCCAACACTGATCATATGGAATGTTACTTGAGATATATGTGTTTAGTCCTGGAATGAAATGTTGAGTTCTTTGCAAGATGAATGGCACTTTGGCTATCACTATATAACGTTCCCATATCATGCTTCTTACCCAATTCACCCATAAACCTTTGTAACCAAATCATTTCTTTACTAGCCTCTGTAGCAGCAACATACTCTGCTTCTATTGTTGAAAGTGCAACAACACTTTGGATATTTGAAACCCAACTGACAGCTATTCCACCTACAATAAATACATATCCTATAGTGCTCCCCTTGTTATCTATGTCACCTGGCATATTTGCATCAACATATCCCTATAGAGAAATGTTTGAACCACCAAATCATAATGCTTGATTTGTGGTACCTTTCAAATATCTGAGAATCCATTTCACTGCCATCCACTGTTCTTTTCCCAGATTGTTCATGTACCTTCTTACGACTCCCACTGCATGTGCAATATCAGTCCTTGTGTAGACCATTGCATACATTAAGTTTCCAACTACTGATGCATATGGAACTTTAGACATATAATCCATGTCTTCTTGGGTCTTTGGGAACATTTCCTTACTAAGTTTGAAATGGCTAGCAAAAGGTGTACTAACGGGTTTTTCATTGTGCACATTAAATCTTTTCAACACCTTTTGTATGTACTCATTCTGAGACAATGTTAATTTGTGATTTTTCCTATCTCTAGTTATTCTCATACTAAGGATTTGTTTTTCAACTCCCAAATCCTTCATTGCAAATGAATTTGCCAATTTTCTTTTGAGCACATTTATTTCCTGCATGTTAGACCCTACAACAAGCATGTCATCTACATACAATAAAAATATAATATAGCTTCCATCATTTTGCTTTTTCAGATAAACACAATGATCAGAGTGACATCTAGTATAACCTTGTTCAGACATAAACTTGTCAAATTTTAGATACCACTGCCTTGGAGCCTGTTTTAAGCCATACAAGTTCTTCTTCAACCTGCACACTAGTTTTGCCTTCCCTTTCACTTCATATCCTTGTGGTTGCTGCATATATATCTCTTCCTCCAAATCCCCATGGAGAAAGGTTGTCTTTACATCTAATTGCTCAAGATGCAAATCTTCAACTGCTACTAGACTTAAAATAGTTCTGATTGAAGTCATTTTAACAATAGGAGAAAATATTTCATCAAAATCAATACCTTTCTTTTGTGCAAACCCCTTCACCACAAGTCTAGCTTTGTACCTCTGTTTTCCTCCATCTTCTTCCTACAACCTGTAAACCCATTTATTCTGCAATGTACTTTTATCTGCAGGCAACCTAACTAAGTCCCAAGTCTGGTTATGCATTAAGGAGTCCACCTCTTCTTACATGTCTAGCTCCCACTTCTTCCTGCTTTCAACCTGCATTGATTCTTCATAACATTCAGGTTCACCAGAATTAGTCAACAATAAATAATATAATGAAGGAGAGTATTGTTCAGGGGGTATACTTATCCTGGTAGATCTTCTAACACCACTTTCAGGTGTTTGGGGTGCTTGTTGCTGTTGTGATGGTTGCTATTGTTGTGGTTGTTGTTGTTGTGATTGTTGATTATTGTTATTTTCAGGCACCTTTACTTTTTCAGTGATCCCATCAAGAACTGTGTATTCCTTGTTTTCCTTTTCCTGTTTCTTTTCCTGTAGCTGATTCTTATACAAGACCTTTTCATTGAATATTACATCTCTTCTCCTAATGATTTTTTGATTTGCATAATCATATAAGTGATAACCAAAATCATTGACACCATATCCAATAAAGGTACATTTCTTTGATTTTGCCTCAAGCTTTGTTCTATTTTCTTTATTAATATGGACAAAGGCCTCACAACCAAAAGGCTTTAAAAATTAGTAGTTTAGATTTTTACCTGTCCATGATTCCTCTGGAAGACCACCATCCAAGGAACTTGAAGGCCCTCTATTTATTAGATAAACAACAATATCTACAACATCTGCCCAAAATTGTAAAGGCAATCCTGCATGAAATCTCATGCACCTTGCACACTCCATGAATGTTCTGTTCATCCTTTCTGACACACCATTTTCTTGTGGTGTTCTTGGAACTGTCTTCTCTCTATGAATTCGATGCTCTAAACAGTACCTATCAAACTCTTTGTTGCAATATTCACCTCCATTGTCTAATCTGAGACACTTCAATTTCTTTCCTATATCAATCTCAACCAAAAATTTCCATTTCTTGAAAGTATCAAAAACATCAGATTTATTTTGAATACAATAAATCCAATTTTTTCTAGTTGCATCATCAATAAAAGTAACATAATAAGGATAGCCACCGAGAGATGATACCTGAGCAGGTCCCCATACATCTGTATGCATAAACTCTAATTTTTCGCTCTTCTTTTCTTTCCAACTCTGAGAAATCTGACTCTCTTTTCTTTTCCATAAATTCAATTCTCACAGAAGTCCAAATCAACATCCTTCAAACCTGACAAAAAATTTCTTGAGTGAAGCATCTTCATCCCCTTCTCACTCATGTGTTTGAGACTATGATGCCATAATGTTGCATCTTCTCCTTTGGAAGTTAAAGCATTAACAGTGTTAGAAATACCATTGCATAAATATAATGTACCAACCTTTTCTCCTTTTGTTATTACCTGGGCTCCTTCGTGACCTTCCAAGCTATATCTATGAAAGTTGTCACACAACCTTCACCGCCTAATTGCCCTGTTGAAATCAAATTTTTCTTTAGATCTGGAACATGCCTTACCTCCTTTAGTAGCCATTGGTTTCCATTCTGCTGTTTTATAAGAACCTTACCCATTCCAACAATTTTACAGGGTTTATCATCACCCAAATGGACTTGTCCAAAATCTCCTTGAACATAGCCAGGAAAATATTTCTTATCAGGTGTGGCATGGAATGAGGCCCCTGAATATACCACCCAAGAATTAGTAATATTTTCGAAACAAAGAATCAAAGCATCTTGTAACACCTCACCTGTCACATTTGCTTCATGATTGTTTTCTTGTTGTGCATCTCCTTCTTTTCCCTTCCAAGATCTATAGTCTTTCTTTAGGTGTCCTTTCTTTCCACATTTCCAGCACACTATCCTTGATCTGGACTTGGATCTGCCTTTCCCTGATTAACTATGATATCCTGAGCTCTTTCCTCTTTCCATTTTTCTTCCCCTACACTCTACACTTAAAGGATTACCTGATGTCTCACCAGAGCTTTTCCATCACATTTCCTCGCTAAGGATAGCACCGACAACATCATCAAAATTTAAAGTACTAGATCTAGAAACAAAGTTACTAATGGCCATTACTAAACCATTCCAACTTTCTGGAAATGAGCACAAGAATAACAGAGCTCTAACTTCATCATCAAAGTTTACCCCTACAGAACTTAACTAACTTGTAACTTTATTAAAATCATTTAAATGGTCTGCAATAGATCCACCTTCCGACATCTTCATATTAAATAACCGTTTCATAAGAAATACCTTGTTTGAGGCCGAGGTTTTTTCATATAGTTTAACCAACGCCTGAATCAAACCCTCTGTTGTTGTTTCCTTTGAAATGTTGAAGGTGACCGATGCTGCGAGGTAGAACCGTATTGTTCTGAGTGCCTTTCTATCGAGAAGGTTCCATTCTTCATCTGTCATACCCATCAACATTTTTATTTTTCCGCTCAATGGTAGGTACAGATCTTTTTGATATAGATAATCTTCCATCTGCATCTTCCACAGCAAGAAGTTTTGGCCGTTAAATTTCTCAACCCTAAACTTACCATCTTCCACCATTTCTCCCACTCAAACGAGAAACCCTTCTTTCCTGTGAGTTTTTTTTCAGCCAAATAGACCTTCGGCTCTCATACTAGTTGTTAGAAAAATATTATATATGACAGAGAAATGCAAGACATATAATATGCGGAAAAACACAAACACATAAAACCAGAGAGACAAAAATATATGTGGTTCACCCAATTTGGGCTACATCCACCCCGAACAGCCAGTCCTTCCTTTCTATTATCCAGCAAAATGAGGAGACACAACCTACAGCAGATTCGCTATAATATCCTTTGTTTTCTTTCACAGTCTCACCTCTTTTTTTCTCGCTCTGAGAATACAATTCTATCGCACAACCTAAATAAAATACCCTCATACAAAGAGAGGGGTTGCCTTCTAGGGAAAAAAACCCTAAACTAAACATAAGTCCTACTGTCAAATCATCTTCCTAATGAACGACACAGATTGACTAGAAATTACTATACTTTTATAAGGAAATTTTACATTTGTTTTTAGCTTTGAGGGTGTTGCTCCCAAAACCCCTGCCGGGGGACCGCTGGCCCTAGGACCCCCCAGCCAAGGGGGATCGGCCCCCCCAAACCCCCGCGGGGCCCCACACCCCCTGTGTGGAGGGGTGTACAATATTCCTAGGGTATACATTCGGCTAAAATAAAGACCTCTAAATAATCATGCTGCATGCCCAATAGTAAAGCCCTTGAATGAATGATTCATATTCTATAGTATTGTTAGTGCATTGAAATTCAAGCCTACAGGCTAACATGGTTTTCTCTCCTTACGTGCTGATTAGGATACATCTAGCACCTGCACCATCTTTAGACTTGGAACCGCCAAAATAAAAGGTCCAGAATAACGAATTATCTACAAGCTTATCAACTACATCTATACACTTAGAAGTATCTGTTTGCGAAAAATTTTCTATCTGAGCTACTACAACATTATCCAGGAAGGGATATCTTTGAAAATTCGAGGATCCCAAGAATGACTTAGCTAAGAAGTTTCTAGTGATATTATTGGTGAAATCTACTAGCTCATTTCTTCCCTTGATATCAGTGATTGTGTACATCATGAATTTCTCATGGTCTACTCTGATTTGGTTAGGCTTACCACTATGTGGCAACCACATGTGAGACCAATCAGTTGCAAAGTGCCCGTGTAACTTTTCAGACCAATCCCTACTCAGAATTAAACTATAAAATTTAGGGATATTAGCCACTAGAATATTGATTATCTATGAAACTTTTGGATTGGAGGAAAGCCTCATTGAAACTGATATCATTTCCTCAAGTACCTCTACTTTTGTCCTGTCTAGTTGAACTATGTGTACAAGAGAATTTTGAGGTGTAATATTTAATTTAGTGCATACAATTCTTGGCATGAAGTTTGAAGAGGCTCCTGAATCAACAACACAATTATGGACGTTTTTGTTGAACCTCTCATAAGTAAGAAGAAATGGAGGTGTATGAGAAATAGATCTATCACCTATCAGAACTGGGTCTGTGGGATTCACTTTGTTTGAAAATGAAAGAAGCTTATCCATATCATTAGTAGCTTGAGTAACTACAACGAATGGTAAAGGAGCTACAGGAACTACTTTTAACTCTCTAAGCAAGATTTTCTATTGTTGTTTGAGTTTAGTCAATTCATGCAATGAAATATTTGCTTGTGTATTTTTCATATCTTCGACTATATTGTATTCCAATGTATCTGAGATTACTGAAGCTTTATATGCAGTTAGAGGATCCAATGGAATAGAATCATTTTGAGTAGTCTTAGATTTCTTGCTTACTATCTTCTCTTTTACAGGGGTAGCACCTTTCTATTTCTGAATTGTTGTAGACGTAACAGGAGAGTTTTTACTTCTTGTAGTTACTGGCATAGTTTGTGCTTCCTCTTTAGTTGGAAGAATGAAGTCCCACATTCCATTTAACTCAACTTCTTCCTCATTTTTTGTTTCTTTTTTAGTCATTGATTCTTCTTCTGGTCCTTAATCAGATTCAATGTTTGAAATAGTATTTGGTGGTTGGGATGTAGAAGAAGGATTTCTTTTAAATGACCGAAAAGGTTCCTTGGGAGTAGATGATTCTGCAACTTGTTTCTTAATTTCGACCATTTCATTTGACATGGTTTTTAACACCTTTTGAAGGCCTTCAAGGTCAAAAGGGTCCTTTGGAGCTTTATTTTTTGAATCTTCCTTGAAAATCACTTTCTTTGATTTCCTTTCTTCTATCTATGACCTCTTTTCTAAGGCAATAATTCTTCTTTCTAGAGAGAGAGCTTCTTTCATATTTTTTACAAGGGTGTCCTTATTGGCTCCATATACAAAAATTGTGATATTAGAGGGAAGGGAGGATATGTACCACTCTATTTATACATCTACTGTAGGTTTAGAGGCAACTGGGATTTTGTTCAGTAACTTGCTAAATATGGAGTTGAAATATTTTATCCTTTCGTCTGAATTTTCTTTTAGGTTGGAAAGATCATTGATTAAAGATGTTATAGTCCTATCATCACCAAATTTTGTAAGAAATATTTCTTCAAAAGTATTCTAGTTTCTTATTGAGCTTCCTGGAAGGGAAAAATACCAAGATCCAGTAGATCCCTCGAATGTATAAGGAAACAATTTGATTACAACATCTTCATGTGAAAGTCCATTAAGATTCATGGCTAACATAAAGTTATTTAGATGTTCTTCAGCAGGAAGACCAACATCAGGATTATACTTAGGTAATCATTTTCCTGGGTTTGCTCCGAGAGCATTTGGATTAGAAACCAGTACAGTGCCAGGGTTTGCCCAAGGTTGAGCAGGTTGATTGGCCATAAATTGAGTTGGGGATTGAGAAAATTTGAAGGCCAACCGAGAAGTAGATATGGGTGGTGAAGAACTTACTACTTGATTAGTACTAGTAGTAGTAGTACAAGTTGAAGAAATGGATACTTAAGAAGAGGTGGATTGAGTAGAAGTGAATGGGGAATTAAGTGGAGGGAAAGGTGAAGTGATATCACTGGTATCTGAGTCAGATCTTAATGTGGCAACTTTCTTATATCACGAATGAATGGAAAACTCAAGAGGAGTTACTCTGAGCCTTTCACTTTGCAATCAAGTTAATACGCTAGTTTCTCGTAATAAGGAAGTGATGCTTTCTTCAGAGGCTTCGGGTTTCTCAGGTTTCTCAGTAGAAATGGATATTTGTTCCAATTTCTGTATTGAAGAGAGAATTTGGGAGACTCGAGAGTGTAATCTAAAGAAGGTGGTTGTCTTAAATACTTTAGGAGATGAGGGAGACTTTTCTACAACTTCAGATTTCTGATCCAGATATTTTGAATGAGATCTAGAAGAAGTAGAATTTGTCGAGTGGTTTTGACACTTATGAACGTTTTTCAATTAATCTTTAGATCTATACGTCATTCATAGTCGGATGGACCTCCTTCTACCGCCGAAATTGTGAAGCCTCAAATTTCTTGTACTCCAATATGGGGATAACCACCACGGGTTTTTCACTCAATGAACCTGTGACCTATCATGTGCGTTCATGGCATATTAAACAATACCCTTAATTTGAATACATATTGGAAAATACCCCTAAAAATCATATTATTTAACCCCTTACCAATACAAACACAATACACCTTCCCAATTAAAAAATCCCATACTTCCACTAGATATAGCAGGTATCCATTTTTTCATTAACATATTATATACCCCTTTATATTTTTTCATTAACTTTGAGCTCCTTTTTTTATACCTGCCAATATAAAAACCCTTTACCCCCTATATATACCATAATATATTATACCATTTTTTCCTCAATATATATCCCCCAATATGAAACCACGTGGTATGATATTCCCCCCAGTGAAGCCTCCGTGATAACCACTTGGTCCAGACCTTAAAGACAACTCCTTTTCCATTTGATGTGGTGGCTCCGACTAGGGATGATGGGACCAGTTTCCCAGAGTGGGTTTGAAAATAAGAGTGGGTGGTTATCAAGCGATTGCAATAAAAATAGTGACAACTAAATGACCAATTCTAGCATGAAAATCTCTAGCTAACTTAATATAATATAAACCTGGGTATTCTATGCAATATGTGATCGAAAAACATATATCTTTGACATGTGATAATAAAGATCATTCACGCATTAAACATAGATGATAACTTGTAAATATAATTTTTTTGACTAAATAGTTAGTCAAAGAAATGTATAAACTACATTGCATATATTAATGATCATATATGAAAATAAATACTTTCAGCTAGGCATCATACAGTAGTGAAATTAACACATAATAGAAAGAACATGTTCCATATATAATTCATGAAAATGAAATGTTATCACTAATTAAACAAAAACATAACTAATCATAAGATAAAAGTACCTTATGTGTGAGGTTTTTCTGAGTTGACTAATGACATAGATTAACTCCTTTCTTCAAATAAAACTATTCTCCAAGCATACAATAGTGCACCAACAAAGGAAAGTTGTTTGATAATCAAATGTAATGACCGTGTTCCATAATTTCATCAAGGAATTCACAAACTTACAGAAGTGCATTCTTTCCAAATGTTTTTGATAAAATTCTAGACCCCTCTCTAAATGCATGAGAGGGGTTTAAATACTAAACTATAGGTCCTAAAATAGATTATTACAAAAAATAGTTGAGGAGGTTTAAACGACCTTCCTCAGCCTATGCGAAATAAAACTAAAATAGAAAAAAAAAACTAAGTAACTAACTCCATTGCATTCGATCTTTGAGATCGTTGATATCTGTCGTTGGCTTGACTTGCATCGGTTGGTCGATCATAGATTTCAACTGTCCAAAAAATATAACGTCCGTCAGTGCTGGAACCATTTTTTGTGTGGAGGTAGTTAAACATCACAAGGTCATCCACTAGCTATATGGTTTGACTAAGAATTGATAGTATGCTTCCCAATTTATCTTGCTCATTTGTCTGATCACCTCCTCCTTTTATTTGCCTCCCATCTCCACTGCTGCTCTAATTGTTTGGCATTTGGAAGAAATCCTGGTATAGATTCTGCAACCAGGTTAGCACCATGTAGATTTTCGTTGATGGCTTTAATGACGCTATTTGTTGTTGCTGTTGCGACTGTCGTTACCCTTTCTGCGTGCTTGAGCCGAGAATCATATTCTGTGAATAAGATGTCTTTATGTGATTCCTCCAATTTTGGTAGATCAGCCTTTCTCCCATCTTCTAATTCTTTTCAACTGATAAAGTCAGAAATCCTTTTATGGATTTCATCATACTCAAGCCGCATGTCAACAACTTGGCTTGTTAGCTTGTCACTGATCTCGCAATAAGGACTTATTTGCAGTATTTTCTGGCATAGAAATTCCTTTTGCTGGATTAGTTGGGAGTTAAGACTGAGTGCTTCTTTTATGAGCTCATTGATCTGTGGATTGTCTTTATACTTATCTGTCATAGCTTGTATCCGCACATATCTTTCATCTAGGCTGGCCTGATTTCTTATTTGCATCTGTTCAAATTCCTGTTGGAGCTTGCCTTCTTGTAACTCTGCTTGTTGGTTAGATTTCTCTTGCTCTAACTGTTGTTCAAACAATAGAATATTTTGTTCCTTTTTCATTAGCAACATTTGGACCTCTCACTCTTTATCGATAGTTTCCGTACCATAGGCTCCTGTAAATTGCGATAGTCGTGTAAGATTTTCAGTTGGGTCCATGGGCGAGTATTTCCAGACAATGTCCACTAGTTCATTATCGGTAGTGGTAATCGGTGTGTTGGCTGATAACAGGTGTCTTATAAAACTCCTAATTACCCCACATAAATCATCAACCCGGGCAAGTCCTTTTATTCCAAGAGTGTACACAATATGTGCATGCTATGAATCCAGAGAGTAATGTTTCTTAAAAGGAAGTATAGACCTTTGATACAAGAGTAAATGGATACATCTAATAAACTCAAAATGCAGTCATTAAAGGAAATATGACATCTAAGATTCAGGACTCAAACCTCTATCGAAATCATAATCAAATCTCACAGAAACACTTCAAGTAACAATAGTATCAGTCGAGACCACAACAACAATAACTCATCTCTTCTTAGCTGATTCAATATAAATCATACTCAATCTCTATAAAGCAATCAAAATGGAAATGATATCAATATGAGAGTTTGATAGCAATAACCAAACACTTACAGTTGATTAAATCAATACGATTCACTATCTAAATAATTGAATCTGGAATAAGCCTAAATCGAATCAAATGACAGTGCTGTAAAAAATGTAAAGGAAATACACTACTTCAACACAGGAAAGCGGTAATTAGCGAATAAGATTAACTCACGGAAAACAGGAAAATTATCAAACCAATCAAACTTGCGAGAATCAGAAATATATAACACAAAGAAGTAGTTTAATCCACTAGAGGTTAGGCCCTTAGCCACCGGCGAACACTACTGAGCTACTTCAGAGAATACGAATGAACAACAACTTCAGTTATATATTAATCATGGAACTTAAATAGCATTACAATATGGTCGCGTTCTTCAACAGCACGAGTCTGTAAAATAAAGTTACAATTTTAAATAATATAGATCCATCCCCTTTCTTCCTACAATCGTTTTCTTTTATAATTAGAAACGGGTAAAAGATAAACGTGATCCTTCAAGATCTCCCAATCCTGAGGGATTCACAACTGATTACTAACTTCAGACACCTTTCCTTTTTCATGATGATCCTCCTGATTTTCCCCCAGCCCTGTCCGCAGCTAACGTGTTCCATCCTTCATTTGTTGGTTTATGATGTTCCATCATTAGGGGATAACAATTGTTCCCTTCGTCCTTTTTCTGCATAAAGAAGAGTAAAAGTCAGTTACTATGGCTAAATCTTAACTGCAAGTAGTTCATCTATTTCTTATCATAATCAATCAATATATTAGCACATTAAGATATGAAAAAGATAAGATACGAGGAAAAAGGTGATGAAATTAATAGTAAATACATACCCATTTCGTAACTCAACATACTCCCTCGCTTACCCTATTTCATGTCCTCATGAAAAGTAATTAATTCTGATGTAGTGCAGTTAAAGAGTAGGCTAGAGAAGGAGCGTCAAAAATTGGTCTAAAACCATGATAATTAGCCTAGAGCGCAAAGGCGGGCCCTTCCTTTCCTTTAGGAAATTCGTAGATAGCCTAATAACCCTTAGGAGGATACCAAATGATGGGGCTATGAAACCAACATCCTAACCAATAAGGCCCTTCTCTCAAAATAAGGTTGCTATAGGTGAAAAAATAGGCCGCAGTTGCTTTAAAATTCCTGTAATTAAATGGCTCCCTATCCTGCACACTACTAGTGGAGACTGTCCACCTGAGCTTGGATGCAGCTAGAGAGCTTTCTTGAATGGAGTGAAAATATGATACTCCATTCTATACAATCTCCTTATGAATAGGCCCTAAAATTTTAATCACCCCTTCCCTTGTCATCAGACTCTTATGGTTGGCAAGCATTTGCAAAGGGTGCTTGGGTTCACTTCTTACCCAAAGATCCAATCCATGTTCTTGTCTTTGGAATGCGTTATGAGCTTTAAACCATTTAAGTTGGTTAACTACAAATGAGATAAAGGCCTGGAATTGAACATCTCCCACAAAAGGGTTAGGGTTCTTTTCCACCTCGTTCTCTAATACAAAATTGTGCACGTAAAATTCACAAAGAAGCCTTTGAACCTTTACACCATGTTGTTTGTAGCAATTTATAAAATCTTCAACTATTCTTAATTTAATTGGTTTTCCAACTCTCATGGCTTTAATTTTCAACAACAGGTATCATTCTAACAAAAACAAGGCATAATTGGTGGCAGGAGACCTGCATGCCAAGACATCTGTATATAATGAGCAGATGGTGTCTGTCCAACCTATGACCCTATCTAGTTTGAGCTTGATTCTCTCTATTTTTCTCTACTACCTTTCTGCACCTATCGAAAGTCTCGCTCTCTATTGCATTCATTTCTCGAAGCTCTCTTTTCATCTCTTGATATTTCTACTGGGAAATGGTTTCTTGTTCAAGTCGTTCTAATCCAAGCCGAGCTTGTGCTAATTTTTCCTGAAGATTCAATATAATGGGGTCATTGTGTGTTATGACATCTTTGGCTTGTAGGCTTGTCTGAGTGCTTATGCTATGAGAAAGGATGTTTTTTGTCTGAATTTCTTTATTATGGGAGATCCAAACCTCCATCTGAGTAGCCATGCTATAAGAGGGTACATCCTCTATCTGAGTAGCTACGTCTACTAAAATTGCATGTTTTTCCTCTTGAGCGATAACTAGTTGAGTAGGTATGGGCTCAGTGTGGGTCCCTATAGCCCTTCCTTCATATAACTCTGTCTGTATGGCCACATTTACTGTCTCCAGGGTATTGTCCAGAACCTTTCTGGCTGTCATTTCTCTTATTTTTCTTATGAGCCTTTTGACCATTTTGGGAGGGATCTGCTATTCTTTTCTTAGATTTTTCAATTTGACTCTATACCTTTTCGGAGGAGTCACAGTTCTGCTGACAATCTCATTAGTGGCTTCTGCTTCTAAAGAGCTTGGTTTCTCACCCTGGATCTGTTCTAATAAGACCATGTCTCCAAATTGATTATCAGCTTCCCTTATTATCTCTGTCTCGACTTCTTCTTCTTGCCCTATATTTTTTGTGCTTAGGCCTACCTGGTTGTTTTCCACTGGGAGTGTGTCACCAGATTGGTTCTCTACTTCTTGAATGGCATCTAGATCTATTTCCACTTCGCGGATTTCATCTTTTGAGGGAGATAGAATTCTGATATGGCCAGAATTCCTAGGAGATTGGGTTTCTCCTAAGTTAACGTTGAGCAGTCCTTCAGACTGTATGTTGGCATTCATGTTGGCCAGGACCTGGTCCATCTCGAAATTGTGCAACAAATAGCCTTGGGGACTCATAGTTAGTGTTGAGGGAAGTCCCAATTCATTTATTTGTTCATCTCCAGAATGCCCTGTTCCTTCCTCAGGTTCTGATTCAGGGTTATCTTGTCCTACTAACTCTAGCTGCAAGTATTGTTCACTTACTGGGCAAGATAATTCTATGGGTTGAATAGCGCTTCCTTGAGGAGTTTTAGATCCTCTAAGACAAATAAGATCCAGGACTCAATCCTCTGCTAAAATCATAATCAAATCTCACATAAACAAGTCAAGTAACAATAGCATCAACCGAGAACACAGTAGTAATAAATGATCTCTTCTTAGCTGATTCAATATAAATCATACTCAATCTCTATAAAACAATCCAAATGGAAATGATATCAATCTAAGAGTTCAATAGCAATAACCAAACACTTACAGTTGATTAAATCAATATGATTCACTATCTAAGTAATTGAATCTGGAATAAGTGTAAATCGAATCAAATGATAATGCTATAAAATATGTACATGAAATGTGCTACTTTAATATTGGAAAACTTTCATTAGCAAATAAGATTAACTCACGGAAAACATGAAAATTATCAAACCAATCAAACTTACAAGAATCATAAATATATAACACAAGGAAGTAGTTTAATCCACTAGAGGTCAGACCCTTAGCCACCAGCGAACACTGTTGAGCTTCTTCAGAGAATACGAATGAATAGCAACTTCAACGATATATTAATCATGGAACTTAAATACCATTACAATATGGCCACGTTCTCCAACAGCATGAGTCTGTAAATTAAAATTACAATTTGATATAACAGAGATTGATCCCCCTTCTTCCTACAATCGTTTTCTTTTATAATCAGAAAAGGGTAAAGGATAAATGCGATCCCTCAGGATCTCCCGATCTTGAGGGATTCACAACTGATTTCTATCTTCAAACACCTTTCCTATTTCTCACTGATCCTCCTAATTTGCCCTCAGCCCTGTCTACGATGGGCGTGTTCCATCCTTCATTTTTTGGTTTATGCTATTCCATCGTTAGGGAACAACAACTGTTCCTTTCATCATTTTTCTGCATAAAGAAGAGTAAAATTCAGTTACTGCGGCTAAATCTTAACTTCAAGTAGTTCATCCATTTCTTAACATAATCCATCAATATATTAGCACATTAAGATATGAAAAAGATAAGAAACGAGGAAAAAGGTGATGAAATTAATAGTAAATACATACCCATTTCATAACTCAACATACTCCTCTGCTTACCCTATTTCATGTCCTCATGAAAAGTAAGTAATTCTAATGCAGTGTAGTTAAAGAGTAGGCTGGAGAAGGAGCGTCAAAAATTGGTCTAAAACCATGATGTTGAGCAAAGAGTGCAAAGGTGGGCCCTTCCTTTCCTTCAGGCAATTCGTAGATAGACTGATAACCTTTAGGAGGATACCAAATGATGGGGCTACGAAACCGACATCCTAACCAATAAGGCCCTTCTCAAAATAAGGTTGCTATAGGTGACAAAATGGGCTGCAGCTGCTTCAAAATTTCAATAATTAAATGGCTCCCTATCCTGCACACTACTAGTGGAGACCATCCACTTGAGCTTGGATGCAGCTAGAGAGCTTTCTTGAATGGAGTGAAAATATGATACTTCGTTCTATACGATCTCCTTATGAATAGGCCTTAAAATTTTAATCACTGCTTCCCTTGTCATCAAACTCTTATGGTTGGAAAGCATCTACAAAGGGTGCTTGGGTTCACTTCTTACCCAAAGATCTAATCCATGTTCTTGTCTTTGGAATGCGTTATGAGCTTTAAACCATTTAAGTTGGTTATCTGCAAACGAGATAAAGGCCTGGAATTGAACATCTCCCATAAAAGGGTTAGGGTTCTTTTCCACCTCATTTGCTAATACAAAATTGTGTAGGTAAAGTTCACAAAGAAGCCTTTGAACCTTTACACCAGGTTGTTTGCAGCAATTTATAGAATCTTCAATTGTTCTTAATTCGATTGGTTTTCTAGCTCTCACAGCTTTAATTTTTAACAACAGGTATCGTTCTAACAAAAACAAGGCATAATTGGTGGCGGGAGACCTGCATGCCAAGACATCTGTATATAGTGAGTAGATGGTGTCTGTTCGACCTATGAACCTATCTAGTTTGAGCTTGATTCTCTCTACTTTCTCTTCTACCTTTGTGCATCTATCGAAAGTCTCGCTCTTTTTTGCATTCATTTCCAGAAGCTGCCTCTACAGCTCTTGATATTTCTGCTAGGAAACAGTTTCTCATTCAAGCCATTCTTGTATAAATTTTGAATAATTAAACACTTATTCACAGAGATTATCCCGATTATACACTATTGCGGAATACATGCACAATACATAATATCCTCTACGTTGATCATCAATTTAGCAGCATCAAAAACAATGAAACATCAATTGCATGCACACATTAACACAATATGTAACCGGGGAAAGCATACAGCTGAAAACACCCAACTATATGTATATTATAATGATTGAGAACATGTCACAATACATAGTACAATACTCCTCACAAGTACTCAATACAATCTCCACCGGTTACACACAAACTAGCTCAGATCTGAATCAATCACAGGTTCAAATCTCCTGCTGCTGCTTGTCTACCTCTACTGCGAAATCCTGCATGAGAATAGATGAGAATGGCTGATCCAAACTCGTATTTCCCTTGGCTGAACCACGCAATCCTCATTGGCAACACTCAATCCATTGATTGTGCAAAATCTCATGCACAACTATAGTCACAACTGATAGCAATCTCAACCTCTAACACCTGTCTCCACTGAACTGTCCATGCACTGAGTTAACTGATGTATTCCTTAGTTGATTTATGAGTTAATAATTAGTGAATTAATTAATAATTTAATTCACACAACTCATCACTAGTGTATTCTTTAGTTAGACTAAGATACAACTAGTTCAACCAAGTCAAACTGAACACAACTCCATCAACTCCACAATCAACTCCACCAAACTCAACCACATGAGTTCTAACTGAAGTCCTCCATGCAATAGCTCAACTAACCCACAAGAAAAGTGTATTTCCTTCTGACAGCTGCATGTGCCACATCTGTAGCTCAAACTGAAGTGCTCCCAGAGGATAAGATAATGTTTATAGTCCAAATATTATTAAGAGCTAATAATATTCGATTGTTCTATTTTTAGCTTGGCAGTCTAAAAATAGAAATCGCCCATATGTCTAAAAATAGAAGTCCATCTATTTTTACCAACATGACCAATTATCCACAAATAGCATCTTGCAACTCATAGACCATGATCCATATGTCTAAAAATAGACATAGTCTAAAAATAGCCTGCGGGCCCACTTAGTGAAGGCGACTCCTTTCCACTAAGCTCCATCATCTTGTTGCATTTTCAACACTCCCTCTCAACACGATATGGATTATCTGCAACCCCTATCCTGCAACTCTGGAATGTTCTGCATGCAACACGTTTTCCCGGTCCACTTGCTCCAACAACACTTGGAACAAAAACACTCCCAACTGACCACTCTGTTGGGCTAGGAACATACTCTGATGCTGAATCTCTACCTGCTGCTGACAATTTTTCCCTCTCTGAAATCTACGCTACTGCAACATCTCCATGCATCTCGCACCATTGCACACTTCTCTGTGCCACCTAGCACTGTGCAAAACACTTGTGCCTCTCGCATTGCTGCAGCCTGCTAGCTATGCGCTATCTTGGGATTCCCTACACTGTCACTCTCTCTGCCACTCCATCTGCATCTGTCTCTACCCAATCAGTCAGTTCCTGCTACTCCACATCGGGGCTCCCGTAGCAAGGTCTCATCCAAGAGGTTGGGTACCTCAAGGATCTTGCCCCTCCTCCTTGGGACGATCAATCCACATCACCCCACCTCCTACCTGGAGGTATGGCTGCATGCGATCCCTCTGCCCACCTGGCTCGAAGTTTCCCCCTACTGGAGGTCTCTGCATGAGTATATGTCTCTACTCGATCTCCTCTCAACTTCCCTTGTTGTGGCTGCTCCACAACCTCCTGAAGCTGTTGCACCAATCGTGGCTCCTCCACAATCGTTTGAGACTTTTTCTGGCTCTGCATGTTGAGAGGTAATATACACTCCCTGTCAACCACCAAGTCTCCATCAGTTGCCTCGCTTCTTAAGGCTTTGCATGCATCTTGAACCTCAAGACTATACAGGTTCTTGACCCGTGAACCAATCTGCTTCACCTGTCTAGTGATGATGTGTCTAAGGAAAACCTTTCCCTTACTAAAGACTACATCATAGCCTCTGTCTTCCAGCATCGCGATCGGCACCAAGATTCTCTTCAGTCCTGGTACATATTTGACATTAGTCAAGGTAAGGTGAGCTCCATGCTCCCTCTGAAAAATAACCGTGCCTTCACCTGAGACACTATACATCTCATCATTACCCATCGTTATGAGTATCTGGAGATCTTTCTCCTCCAAAGTACTAAACAAACTCTTGTCACCGGTCATGTGGAAAGAAGCTCCACTATCAAGAAACCAACCACTTCCCACCATGGATGAAACCATGCATGCAAAGAGTGTGAAATCCAACACAAACTGTGAAGCAAGTGCCTCACCTTTAGATCCTTCCCTGGATCCCTTCTTGGATTTTCTCCATGGACAATTTGCAGCATAATGGCCCACCTCATGACAAAAAAAGCATCGCACTTTTGATTTGTCAACCTTATTCCCATCATTGGAAGAATTAGATTTGGAAACAGAACCCTTCTCCTTCCCTTTCTTTTCTTTGCTTGCTAAGGCACAGTTCTCCTCATCATGCATGCATGAAGAACTGTCTCTGGTGCTCCGTCTGGTCTCCTCTTGCAGAAGATCTGACCAAAGTCTCTCCCATCCTGAAAATTTCTCCCGACCATTGATAGAGTCCTGATAGGAATTCCAACTATTCGGAAGACCAAGGAGAGCCATGCTCACCAAGTCCTCATCATCAACAGTCACCCCCACACTTCCCAGCTCATCCCGACATTGGGTGAACTTCGTGAGATACCTGGGCATACTGTCTCCATTCTCACACTTAATGTTTCTGAGTTTATCCTTGAGTGCCAACTTCCTCTGGTCGCTCTTTCTTTGGAATAGATCCGTCAACGCTTTCCACATCAAGTATGGAGAAGCCTTCCCATGCAGGCTCGATACAATGTGATCCTTCATGCCCTCCAACAGAATCCTTTGACACTTTGTTGTCTTCTTTTGGCAAACCTCAACGTGAGAAGCATTAGTAGGCTTTGGGACCTCAGCCTCTATGAACTCCTTTAGCCCATTGTCATCTAACACTGCCTCCATCCTGTCTTTCCATGCAATATAATTCGAGCTACCTTCAAGAGCATACTCCAATCACAATCCATTGAAATACATTTCAACTTTGACACCAAGAAAACATTGTTGCAAATTCGAATTCCACCAGCTCAAAACTCAACCACCTATGATCTAAAATTCGTGAGAACAAATTATTTCTCATACAGAGATTGACTGTTTGGGCTTTTATAGGATATCTCACCTTCCAAAGGAAGGATGAATCCAGAGGCTACCTGGCCTGATTAAAGACTCTGTCTGAAGAAATAAAATGTAAACACTTTCTGAATAATAGATCTGATGATCAACTCTGCTCTGATACCATGTAGAAGTTTTGAATAATTAAACACTTATTCACAGAGATTATCCCGATTATACACTATTGCGGAATACATGCACAATAGATAATCTCCTCTACGTTGATCATCAATTTAGCAGCATCAAAAACACTGAAACATCAATCGCATGCACACATTAACACAGTATGTAACCGGGGAAAGCATACAGCTGAAAACCCCCAACTATCTATATATTATAATGATTGAAAACATGTAAAAATACATAGTACAATACTCCTCACAAGTACTAAGTACTATCTCCACCTGTTGCACACAAACTAGCTCATACTTGAATCAATCATAGGTTCAAATCTCTTCCTGCTGCTTGCTTGCCTCTACTGCGCAATCCTGCATGAGAATAGATGAGAATGGCTGATCCAAACTTGTATTTCCCTTGGCTGAACCACGCAATCCTCATTGGCAATACTCAATCCATTGATTGTGCAAAATCTCATGCACAACTATAGTCACAACTGATAGCAATCTCAACCTCTAACACCTGTCTCCACTGAACTGTCCATGCACTCAGTTAACTGATGTATTCTTTGGTTTCTTTATGAGTTAATAATTATTGAATTAATTAATAATTTAATTCACACAACTCATCACTAGTGTCTTTAGTTAGACTAAAATACAACTAGTTCAACCAAGTCAAACTGAACACAACTCCATCAACTTCACAATCAACTCCACCAAACTCAACCACATGAGTTCTAACTGAAGTCCTCCATGCAATAGCTCAACTGACCCACAAAAGAAGTGTATTTCCTTCTGACGGCTGCATGTGCCACATCTGTAGCTCAAACTGAAGTCTTACAAGAGGATAAGATAATGTTTATAGTCCAAATATTATTAAGAGCTAATAATATTCAACTGTTCTATTTTTATCCTAGTAGTCTAAAAATAGAAACCGCCCATATGCCTAAAAATAGAAGTCCATATATTTTTACCAACATGACCAATTATCCACAAATAGCATCCTGCAACTCATAGACCATGATCCATATGTCTAAAAATAGACATAGTCTAAAAATAGCCTACGGGCCCACTTAGTGAAGGCGACTCCTTTCCACTAAGCTCCATCGCAGGTAATATAGTTTTGTACGATTCGTGCCAATTCTCCCCATGAATCTCCAAGAGAAGATGGCCGAACGCCTTTGCCCTTCTTGATTAGCTCTTGTCCTTCATCCCTAAAAGCCTCGATAGCGTCATGTAGCTTCAATCGCTTGCTAGCCCATACTGGTCCTTATATCGGCAACCCAGACACTTGTGTTATCACAACGTCTGATACAGTGATTTTCCTGCCTCTTACCACGGATTCTCCATTCTGTAGATTCCGTAAAAATTCGATGGCAATTTCCTCATTGGGGGGTTGAAATCTCGTAAAATATGTTATCCATCCTGCATGAGCTAGAATTTCCCTGGGTTCATAAGAGACAGCCAATGTTAAAGGTTCTCGATGCACTTTTCTTCCTCCCATGATGCTTGAATTTTGCAAACGATTAGTGTAGCGGAGATAGCACAACAACGAATAGAGCTGAGTGATGGAATAGCAAATGGGTGTAATGGCTCTATTAGGTGATACTTTATAGGCATAAATACTGTTATTGAGGACTGTTATAAGGCCACATGCTCAGTGACCATGGGATGTCGTATTGTTCTACAAAATCAAATGAAAATATGACAGTGCATGCGTAAGTATACTAGAGCTCCTTGCCCCCCTTCGAAATAATAGGTTGCCTTCGACCATATGAATGAAAGGCTAGCATGTTGGCAGCGAAGTACAAGGGTGATGGATTGGGTAATGAAAGTGGCAAGGTATGCATATTAATGAAAGGATCATAAAGGATATTGGAGTGATGAAAACAAGGCATGTAATGAGAATTATCAATAAGTGATAAGATCCTGTGAAGTGATGCAATAAAGAAAAAGGATAGGATACACAGGAAAAAATGCTTTACTGCCTTTATTCCACTTAACTATTGTGATTGATTAAAAAGATTAACTCATGCATAAAGGTTCACGGTAAATTAGGAGCATAGTCTCTCTGTAGAAAGATGAAAACATAAGAAGAGGACATTATAATAATTATTGATGTAAAATAAAACTTCAATACCATCAGCAGAGCTTTTGTTGCCTGCAGGCGTCTATAGCCTCGACAAAGTTGCTTTCTAACCCTTGGGAACCATGGTCCTCTATGTATAATTGGGGAAGTGCATTATGATATCCACAGTAGAGACCAATGTGCTGGCATGGTAACCAGATGAACACATTGCCATTCACTGGGAAGTAGCGAAAAGTGGTCAGGTCAGCTCGTAATGAGACCTCCTGTTCCAAGGACTTTATTTCTTGATGCATCCATTGGATCATATCCTTGGTGTGGTGGCCATAGTGGGAATGCCACTTCGCTCCTTCCTTATGATCATGGTAGGCTAGTTCATGATGGGACCCCCTATCCTCCATCTGTGGAAAAAAATCATACAATTGTTAGTGAATATATATATAGTTACAAGCACTTCCCATTTATATATAGAAGTTGTCTCAGCACTCCTTAAGATTTGGGATGGTGGAAGAAGTTTGAACATATCAATAGAAAAAAATATGCCCATAATCTTATTGATAATAAACAGAGAGAGTTATACGGGACAGGGGAGAACTAGCATGGTACAGATAATCAATCAGATTGATTTATAGTGGAAATGAGGAAAGTGAAGTGATATATATAATTGTGTCCTTTCTTTTTTGATCAATACAAAGCAATCTTGTTAAAGATGATAATATTGAAGAGATTTTCATGTTCTAGTAAACTCCATACTTATTGTCCTTAAATATGTATTTGTACTTTTATGCCATAAAGAGGATCATAAAGAGTGAACTGGGATGGTCTAGGGATGATTATGCAAGGAAGTGAAAAAGGGTGTTCCCAAAAATACTCACAAGATGTTTTTCCCTGAAGGGAATAGTAAAAGAAAAACCCACACAAAATAGTGTTGTTCCTTATAGGGAACAACAGTTGTTCCCTGTAGGGAACAACAAAGAAAAATACGCAAAAAAAGTGTTCCTTATAGGGAACAGTAGTTGTTCCCTGTAGGGAACAACAAAGCAAAATACACGCAAAAAAGTGATGTTCCCTCTAGGGAACAACAACTGTTCCTTGTAGGGAACAACAAAGAAAAAACACGCAAAAAGGTGTTGTTCCGTGTAGGGAACAGCAAGAGAATACACACGAAAGTTGTTGTTCCCTATAGGGAACAACAATTGTTCCCTATAGGGAACAAAAAAGAAAAATGCACGCAAAGAGTGTTGTTCCCTAGAGGGAACAACAACTGTTCCTTGTAAGGAACAACAAAGAAAAATAAACATGAGAAGTGTTGTTCCCTATAGGGAACAACAGTTGTTCCCTGTAGGGAACAACAAAGGAAAATGCTTCATGAAACATGTTGTTCCTTATAGGGAACAACAAAGGAAAATATACACGCAAAAGTGTTGTTCCCTGTAGGGAACAACAGTTGTTCCCTGTAGGGAATAACAAAGAAAAATACTCACGAAAAAGTGTTGTTCCCTAGAGGGAACAACAGTTGTTCCTTGTGGGGAACAACAAAGGAAAATGCACACGAAAAAGTGAAGTTCCTTAGAGGCAACAACAACTGTTCCATGTGGGAAACAACAAAGGAAAATACACATGAAAAAGTGTTGTTCCCTAGAGGGAACAACAGTTGTTCGCTGTAGCAAACAACAGTTGTTCCCTGTAGGGAATAGCAAAGGAAAATACACACAAAAAAGTGTTGTTCCGTAGAGGGAACAACAGTTGTTCCTTGTAGGGAACAACAAAGGAAAATAGGAAAAAGAAACTAATAAATAATCTACTATTCAATCAAATAGAAAGAAAACATAAAAGAAAATTTATGTACATGTTTCAAAATAAATTCTTCACTGGACTGGTGCTGTCGAAGAGTTTCCATCTTCAACAAGAATTTGTATCGTAGAATCTTCACATATCTATTGGAAAATGGATTCCCTTGTAAGCGGTTTGTGATATAGGTGTACTCGATGTCCATTAGATTTAAAAGAGTAGCCAGACCCATCAATGGTGGCTAATGTAAGGGTGCCATTATCGTGTACCTATTGTATCTCGTAGGGACCTAACCATCTAGTTTGGGGTTTGCCCAGGAAATCCTAGAACCATGAATCATACAGAAGTGCCTAATCACCTTCGTGGAATATCTTTTCCTTGATGAGGGCATCATGCCATTTTTCTCTTTGTTGTTGGATCAGTGCAATATGGTGAAGAGATGATAGCTAGATTTCATCCAATTCATTAATTTGATGTAGTTTGTTAACCTGTGCCTCATTCAGATCCAAACCTACTTCTTGGGCTATCCTCAATGTATGAATTTCAAATTCTATTGGGAAGATAGGTTCTTTGCCAAACACTAGCTGATATGGGGAGTATCATGTTGTATTCCTCCAAGTCATGCGATATGCCCACAAGGCTTCTAGCAATCGAGTAGCCCAGTCACGTCTGTTTGAGGTGACTGTCTTTGTTAGTATGGCTTCGATTACTTTGTTGGTACTTTCTACTTGGCTGTTTGCCTGTGGGTGGTATGGAGATGCGATTCTGTGTAAGATGTGATGAATGTTTAATGTAGCAACAATATTATGGCCTACAAATTGTGGCCCTCTATCCGTAATTATTTCTCTGGGCAAGCCATACTGCATAGAAATTTGGAAAATAAAATGGATTATTGTGTACTCTGTTGCCCTTGGTAATGCTTCTGCCTCCACCCATTTAGTCACATATTCCATTGCAACCAGTATATATGTCTTTTGATTAGATGATGGGTTTATTGGCCCAATGAAATCTAGCACCCAACATTCAAAAGGTTCGATGTCTAACTGTGTATGCAGGGGCATCTCATCAGACTGGCTAGGGTGGCCCATTTGTAAGACTTTATGTCCAATCCTGTGGTCTGCAAAGTGTCCACCACAAGGTCCATTGTGGCAGGCTTTTCGGATGTCATAGATTTCCTCTTCCCTGACACACCTGCGGATATGCATATCTACTCCTTTGTAAAAGAGGTATCCTTCGATCCAGGAGAACCGAGTGCTACATTGCATTATTAATTTTCTTTCTCTGGGTGTCAGGTGCTTGGGTAATTTTTCCACTGCTAGGTAATTCGTGACATTTTCATACCATGGTGTTTTCACAGTTACAAAAAATAGGTGCTCATCGGGAAACTGGTCTTCTACTGCCACTACATCATCTGTTTTTGGCAGATGTGAGAGGAAGTCTGCCACCAGATTTTCCTTTCCTGGTCGATCCTTGATTGTTATGTCAAATTCCTGCAAAAGGATTAACCATCGTGTCACTCTTCCATTCGTAATAGGTTTATTAGCTAAATATTTGATAACAGAGTGATCAATATACAAAACCACAGGGTATCCTGTTATATAGTGTCTGAATTTGTTAATAGCATAGATTACAGCTAGAAACTCTTTCTCGGTCACGGTGTAATTCAACTCAGCAGGAGTTAAATTTTTGCTGATGTAGTATATCGCATAAGGTTTCTTATCTTCCTCTTGGCCAAGAACTACTCCAATGGTCGTATCTGATGCATCAGATGAAATCTGAAATGGTAAATCCCAGTTTGGGCCTCGTAATATTGGGGCTGTTGATACTAGCTGTTTTAACTCTTCAAAGGCAATGTCACATTTGTCAATCCATATAAAATTGATATTTCCTATCAAATCATATAATGGTGAAGTAATTTGGGAGAATTTCTTTATAAATCTTCGATAATATCCATAAAATCCCAAAAAAATACATACCTCAGTTTGAGTGCAGGGGGTAGGTATTAAGATGATTATCTGAATTTTCACTAGATCTACCTGAATTCTAGCTGTGGAGATGTAATGACCCAGGATGAGGCCCTCGGTCATCATCATGTGGCATTTCTTGTGGCTTAAGCAGAGCCTGGTAGCAATGTGTTTTTGCAGGACTTTCTTCAGCGTCTATAATACTGGCTCGAAGTCATCTCCATAGGTTGTAAAATTGTCGATGTACACCTTGGGTCCCTCATTTATCAAATCTACAAAAAAGTTGAGTATGGCTCTCTGGAATGTGGCAGATCCATTTTACAGTCCGAAAGGTAATACCCTGTAAGCAAACATCCCGCATGTTATAGACATTTTTGTGCCTTACAGCTCTAAGCATTAAATGTCCATAATCCAAGGGATCCAAAGTCCCTAAAAGTGTTGCTCCTGCCCCTAAAGGAATAAGGTCAACCAATGACAGCTTCTCCCAGAAGTTCTCCACCAGAAACTACTCAGAACTAGTCAAATCAGGATCAATTCGGATGCTCTACTAGCTGCCTGCGTTGCAAAGCACCCAAATACACTGGCTAGGTGCATTGCAACGCACTTGAATGCACTACCCAGGTGCGCTGAGCAGGAAATGACAAGTGGCAGAGTCATTCAACGAGGTGGAGAGACAATGGAAGCTTCCAGAATCTTCTCCAATGACACTTGCCTCACTGAATTCGACCAGTGATGAGTAAGAGGCTCTCAGTCTCCAAGTGGAAGCAAGAACTGACAGAGAGAAGCCACAAGTCAAAACATAAGCTGACTCATCCTCTCTGCTTACATCTATATATGGATCCCTCATCCCAGAGATCCAGAGGTGGGAATTTTGTGCTTTGCAGAGAATTGCTGTTGGTTTGAGATTGAGATTAGTGCATTGGGTGATTTATGCTTTGTTGGAGGTGAGGAAGGGATTCCTTTGCTGGGAGGTAGATGCTGGATCGGGACTCACTTGGTTGTATCTCCTCTTGGACTTTCTTATCATATCAATAAAACTATTTGAGTTTCTCCTACATGCTGTGCATCAATGATGTTTTGTTATATTTGCATGTTTAGCTTAATCTGATCCTAAGCTTTTTATGAATGTAAATCTATATCTTCGTGTAGTTTCTCTCTTTTGTGATCTTGCAGGAATTCGGTGAAGCTGGGCCGGTAAGGGAGCAGGGAGCAGGGAGCTATTGAAGAGAGGAGCGATTGGATCAACAAACTAGCGCAAGACACATGTTAGTTTATCCCTCCTCCTCGTTTACATTTCATAAAGAAGAATACTCAAGTAGTTTTCCTTGTTTGTTGCTAAGGCACTGTCACACCTTAGAGTGGGATAGGGGCATTCTGAATAGATACTTTTCCCAACAAAATAATGGCGACTCCGCTGGGGATCGTATCTAGTTAGTTTATTTGTGTTTCTATTGTTGCTCTTCTCATAAACTTAGGAGTGGCGAATCGAACTGCATTTGCCATTTACAAATGCAAAGTAGAGATCTGCTACTCTAGTCCACTCACTGGGCCTGTTTATGATCTGAACAGCTGATCCAAAAATGCTCTAATTGCCCTTTGTGATAGCTCTTAGTCCTCCTTTAAATCATCCCTCTAATTGTACCTCACTGATAGCTTTTTTCCAGCCAAAAACCATAGATTAAACTGCAAACCGTGACCCAGAACCCAGAGAAAATTCTCATTTCTGCTTCAGCACAGGCTCTGTGAAGAGGTTCTTCATTTCAACGCAGGTCCCAAGAGGGCTACCTGCGCTGCAATTCAGTTTCTCTGTGCAACAGGTGCGCTGATCAGCCTTTGCCCTGTGCAGCTGTGGTTCTTTGCTTCATTTTGTTCAGTTTTATCTCTGATTTTTGCAGCTTGTTATCAGTGTGTGTACCTATCTGAAAACCCTTTTTCTCTGCCTTAATTCCACCTCAGTTGTATAAAAGAAACTGTATTTGTTTTTGTGTATTTGTTACATCATTTGCAGTTTCCCATTACAAAAGTAGACTAGTCATACTGTCGCGCTTAGATATAGACCTGTCGTAAGTGTCGTTTTGATCTTAGGAGTAAATTTGTTTGCTGTTGACAGTTGATTGTGCTTTTACTTTTGTCTTTTGGTTTGAATTTGTGAATTTCTAGTTTCGAAACAAGTGTTTACTTCAAAATCATAAAGTGTCGTAATCGTCTTTCTGATTTCGAAAAGAAGCTTGTTTGTGTTTTCACTTGAAATCGAATTCAAATTTGTACAACAACTTTCTTTTTAGGCATCAATATTAAGAAAGTGAAAACAAATACATGCACAAGTGCATTTGCATATTGATAGTTTGTATGGCTTGATTTAGGAAAAGTGCATTTACAGTGTGCTCTTTGCTCTTTGAGAAAAGATTGTGTCTTTCCTTTCCCCTTGTAGCTGGGATTTTCATGGTTGAAACGAGATAAAAGCTTGCTTATCATCTTTAGATTGCATTTAGGAATTGTATCTACATCTCGAGGTGATCCAAAAAGGAAAACTTCTAAGAAAGATCAACTTAAAATAAATTAAATTAACTTAACAACGCTTTGTAACTTAACGCACAACACAGAGGTCTAGGCTAGAGACGTGTTCCGGCGTCGTAAAACCTGGTGACTGTCGGCCTCACTGATGGTTGGGTGATTCCTCCTGAGAGATGATAAGTGCCAGTACGGATTGTGCTCCCACGTACCGTCGAGTATATATTGGGAGACCCCTATAGGCATAAAACCTTTATCCATAGGAAGTCGTGTCAGCCGCCCTACTGATCGCAATGCACTGAACACAGCATTCGAGAAGATTGATCGCCCGTACCCTAAAAAGTATTCTGCAGTTTTGCGATTGGTTTGGCACACCCTCTACCTAGAACTCCAGAGCAGTCCCTTTCGTTCCTTTTCAGACTCCTTAACGGAAAAGGTCCATCTGAGCACTTGTCACTTCAGGCTCATTAAAAATCGAAGGAGACTAGAGTCATCTTTTTCTTTTTCTCGACTCTTTAAAATTGAAAAAGCAAGTTGTGTCCAAGCGTCGTTAAAATTTGTTTTAAACGGAATATTCATACCCTTTTTCCTGCGTTGATCTTTAGGTTGAGAAAATGGAGCCTACCAACCAAGGAATTCCCCTCGGTGGAAATCCTAGTCCCTTCTCCTCTTGGGGAGATGTTGGTGCGCCCCATATGGCCACATTGTCGCTTCCAGGACTGACAATTGGCTTGCCGGTCTGGCTCTTCTCAACCAATGTCATTCAGAACACCATTATTCCTGAATAATCGAATCAACAGTTAGGCCAATCCAGAGTTACCCACCAACCTTCTACTTCCTCTAATTCTTCCTCTCCTCCTTCCTCTTCGCTTGATGGGGCTGGCAAAGCCAAAAGTCAAGTTCCTAAGGAGAAGAAGGAAAAGAAGAAGAAAAAGAAGAAGAGGAAGGAGCCAAAAGCGAATGGGGGCAAACGAGTGTTGTCTAACGAAAATCCACACACTGCACTGACCAGGCCTAAATCGCCATGTGTCATTTGCAAGGGAGACCACTTTCACAGAGATTGTCCCTGCATCCCTCGGATACTAAGGGACTGGTCTCCCCGTTTGCACAATCCGGTGGCGTCAACCTCTGATAGCCATGTTGAAAGCACACCGTCAACTAGCGAAAGTGAAGTCCCAGGACAAAAAGGGAGAGCTAGATCTCCTTGTAAACTGTGCGAAGGCAATCACGCCATCCACCGTTGTCCCTTCTTAGACGAAGCTAAAAGAGTTTTGGATGATCGTCCGGTTTCACCATTACGACTTCCTCTTGGATATAAAAAACTCTTGCCGAGTCCTTCGTTAGTTGAAAATCCAGCTGGCCCGCTCAAGTGGTCAGCTGAAGCGCCGGTCATTGAAGATGAACCAGCTGAATCCATACCCGACGAAAGTCAAAAGGTCGAGGCGGCAATTGACCTGGTCTTGCCTTCAGAGGTTTTATCTTCGAATGATACAGTCACTGAGGAGAATAAGGATGACACCGTCCAAATTCTCTTCATCAACACAGACTCCGACGAACACGAGGGAAACCTACCCATTCCTTTATCACAGGAAGGAAGTTCGTCAGAGCCACACCCGGCCGTCTATTCGGTCCCACCACCAAGCAACCTAGTTGTATCCTTCGATTGGAACCAACTAGGCAGACCCCGTTTGCCAGCAAGCATACCATTCCGAATTATCGTTCAAATATACAGAATGGTCATGGCTGGCACCATCATTGATGAGGGGGCATCTGTGAGTATCCTTTCCTCTATTGCTTGGAAAGCGCTTGGTTCGCCATCGCTTTTGCCTGAAATGAGAAATCTAACAGGATTTGATAAAGGAACCAGTCGACCTTTAGGGATCCTCCCCAATGTGCCCATAACATTGAAAGGGAAGACCGTTCAAATGAACGTGATGGTCGTTCAAGGACCCTTGGATTATAACCTACTCCTTGGACGAGACTATATATATTGCATGGGAGCCATCGTCTCCTCACTCTTTAGAGTAATGTGTTTTCCGCACGAAGGAAGAGTGGTCAAGCTCGTGGACCAGCTTTCATTTCCCGGATCACGCATCACAAATAGTCATATACCATCCCTAATTGGTCTCTTCATGCAAGAAATGTCTCAACCCACGGTCCGTCTCCCGATGAGCGCGAGTAATTCGGAGGGATATGACTAGAACCCAGGGGGCATGCGTCCTGGTCTGCTTCGGCAGGAAAACTTTGGGTATAGAGTAGGTTTCCGCGGGAGAATATGACTAGTCTGTACCCCGTCCGTGATTGGAAGAGGGGTTATTCTAGAATAAGATTCTTTTGTCAAAGTTATGTGTGTGGCGTTCATTGTCACTCACCTTTGTTTATCTCGGTAGACATCGCCAGAGAAATGTTTTGTTTACACCGTAAATAGAACAATCTTTGGGTAGCCTGTAAGAGGTAGTACCCTTGCTGATAAAACAAATGTTTTGTCAGCTCGAATAAAGGGTGACCGTTCCTGATAAAATGAATGTTTTGTCAGCTCGAATAGAGGGAGACCTCGAGACTCTGTTTTATACCTGGTGGCATGCAAACCTTTTGGAGTGCAAGCAAGGGGCGACTATTTATTTTTTAAATTTTTAGGTCCTCCCTTTAAACCCGTAGGCTAACCCTTTAAATTCGTAGGGTTGGTCATTTCCTAACTTGCATAAAGAAAGGATGTGGGGAAAAAATCTAAATGTTGCCGTTTTATATGAGACATTCTTATCATATGACTGGATTATCGAGCAGTTTTAGCACATGGTTCATGCTCGTTAAAAAATAAACATAAGACCGAGCAAGTGTTTCAACCCACGTTTAAGCTCATTAAAAAATGAACTATCCTCCGGTAAATAACCACCATGAATGTAACATTATCAGCCATTAAAGCCTTGGTCGTGTTTGCACCGTCACCTCCACTTTTCCATTGGCCGATCATTCACCTCCATTTGATTGTTTACCCATTTTGAGGAACAGCTGCGAAGAGTGATTTCACTAGCCATCCTTGTGACACTGCCGTGCTTGGAAAATTCCAACCCTTACCTGGAATCAGCTGCTACCCATTTTATCACTCGTTCCTCAAAATACGAGTCTTCTTTAAGCTCTTTTCAATTGACTCGTAAAATATGAAAAGATTGCCGAGTTTTGGCCTTCCAGCTCGTTAAAGAGACCGGAAGTGCTATCCCTCCTCTAGATTTTAATCTTTTTGGACCTGAGGGATTATTGCACAAAACGATCGAGCGCTTGTTTTGTTCGGCTCATTAAAACTATCGAAATTTCATCCCTTCTGTATTGTTTTATACTTTTTCGGACTTAAGGGATTAGATGACGAAAAAGGAATTCCGTAGTTAACTTTACGTACCTTTTCAGACTCTCTAAAAATGAAAAGGACCGAGTTATATTTGTCGTTAGACTCGTTAAAAAACATTACATAGCGATAAACTTGTCTTTAGACGAGAACGAGTTTCACTATCGCTAGGCTCATTAAAACATAGCGATGGGTTTTCCCGAAGGGCAAATTATAGAACAAGCATATGTTATCCTCCTCAAGCTTGACAAAAATAAAGAGGTACTGGTCAGCAATGACTGGGGAAAAATTGGGAAGAAACTCAAAGAACCTTTATTGGTAGCAAGTCGCTCTTGAACATGACACTTCCACTCCATGCCTGAGTCGGGTTGGGTTGTTTCATTCACCGGTCACATCACCATGGTCTCACCATACCATCCACATTTGGGGTAAATGCTACCGATCCATCACATAAGTGTCGCCGACATGTTCAAGAGAAGTCATCCAGAGAAGTCACCCGTGTCCCATCCACTACCATACATTATACTTCATTCTTTCATGACCGCCACCCTGAACCATATATCATCAGATCGTTTTCACCTCCATCAAAATCATTTTCTCCGTTCCGTGTCATTGATGTGGGATACATCAAGGCCCTCCTTTGACGGATCGATTCTTGTCGACATCAGCTCATTATCGAAGAAGTTGATCTAGGAACACCCCCTTCAGTACTTTGAAGCTTGCATGCCTCAATGGAAAGTTTCTCACTTCCGGCAACAGGTATACATAAATGACGTTCGACCGAAAGATTTTGCGTGGTGTTTGACGCCAAGTCCTTTATTCACACCACGTGAATTGTACTGCAGTACCTTGAGGGTCATTATCATTATTGGTGATTCCTCTCGCGCTTGTTAACAGTTTACATCATTGACTGGTAATCAAGCGATGTCTTTCCATGTTCGACTTCAAAACATTTCTCACATGGATCGACTTGTACTTAGAGTGAAGATCGGACGAGATTGAAGACCCCGGATCTAGTTTCATCCATCCGGGCTGCGATATATATTCAGGAAAAATAAAGACATTGACATGTACAGCATTGCAGCATAGATAATCATCCTACCAAAAGGATGATGATTTCAGCAAGATCATCAGTCTACCATCAGACGATTGTCTGTCCTATGTACATAAAAATGAATTTATAAAGCTGAGCATGGGAATGCCCGCCTCAGCTAGATCATGAAAATAGTATGAAGAATAATGTATTGTATTGTATCTTATTACAGGTCTCCTCCCAACATTGAATGAACTTCGGATCCTCCTAATAAAGCATTTCACCCGATAAACGGCCTCATACTTTAGGGGGCAACTATTATAGACATTTTTGTGCCTTACAGCTCTAAACATGAAATTTCCATAATCCAAGGGATCCAAATTCCCTAAAAGTGTTGTTCCTGCCCCTAAAGGAACAAGGTCAACCAACGACAGCTTCTCCCAGAAGTTCTCCACCAGAAACTACTCAGAACTAGTCAAATCAGGATCAATTCGGATGCTCTACTAGCTGCCTGCGTTGCAAAGCACCCAAATACACTGGCTAGGTGCGTTGCAACGCACTTGAATGCACTACCCAGGTGCGCTGAGCGGGAAATGACAAGTGGCAGAGTCATTCAACGAGGTGGAGAGACAATGGAAACTTCCAGAATCTTCTCCAATGGCACTTGCCTCACTAAATTCGACCAGTGATGAGTAAGAGGCTCTCAGTCTCCAAGTGGAAGCAAGAACTGACAGAGAGAAACCACAAGTCAAAACATAAGCTGACTCATCCTCTCTGCTTACATCTATATATGGATCCCTCATCCCAGAGATCCAGAGGCGGGAATTTTGTACTTTGCAGAGAATTGTTGTTGGTTTGAGATTGAGATTAGTGCATTGGGTCATTTATGCTTTGTTGGAGGTGAGGAAGGGATTCCTTTGCTGGGAGGTAGATGCTGGATCGGGACTCACTTGGTTGTATCTCCTCTTGGACTTTCTTATCATATCAATAAAACTATTTGAGTTTCTCCTACATGCTGTGTATCAATGATGTTTTGTTATATTTGCATGTTTAGCTTAATCGGATCCTAAGCTTTTTATGAATGTAAATCTATATCTTCGTGTAGTTTCTCTCTTTTGTGATCTTGCAGGAATTCAGTGAAGCTGGGCCGGTAAGGGAGCAGGGAGCTGGGAGCTATTGAAGAGAGGAGCGATTGGATCAACAAACTAGCGCAAGACACATGTTAGTTTATCCCTCCTCTTCGTTTAAATTTCATAAAGAAGAATACTCAAGTAGTTTTCCTTGTTTGTTGCTAAGGCACTGTCACACCTTAGAGTGGGATAGGGCTGTTCTGAATAGATACTTTTCCCAACAACACCCCAGGGGCAGGTGAAGGTAGTCTTATCTTGGTCTTCCGGGGCAATTCGGATTTGGTTGTAGCCACTGAAGCCATCTAAGAAAGAGAAGAATTTTTTACCTGCCAATGTGTCTAGAACTTGGTCGATGAACGGGAGGGGAAAATGATCTTTTTGCATTGCTTTATTAAGCTCTCTATAGTCGACACATATACACCACTTCCCATTCTTTTTAGGAACCAAAACCAATGGAGAAACCCATTTGCTATCAGATATAAGATAGATGAAATTTACATCTAACAGTGTCTATAGTTCGTCTTTAACAACATCCTTTAGGTGAGGGTTTAATCTTCATTGAGGTTGTCGAATGGGTCTCGCATCTTTCTCAGTATAGATGTGGTGCATACATAATTTGGGGTCAATCCCTTTCATATCTGGGTAATCCCAAGCAAAAGCCTCTTTATATTTTCTAAGGAGTTGAATAAGCCACTGTTGTTGGTCATCAGTCAAGTTTTTGTTAATGTTTAGGACATTCCCTGGCTCAATTTCAATGGGTTTGCTATTATAAATAGTTTTTGTTGGTATTGGTTGGTCATTGATATCTTTTAAAGGATATTCTTCAATTTCATTATCCATGGCTGCTTCAATCATGTGACATTTTAGATTAAATATGATAGCTGGGTGGTTAAATTCAAAAGCATCTGCTACAGTTAGTGGTGATCGAATATTTTCAGTTAAATATGTTATAGGTTGTTTCCTAGTTTTTATTATAGTTAGGCTTGGCTGAGCTGGAGGATATAAAGCTAGGTTCTTCACATTGCTTCCTCTTGCTATAGTCATATTGCCTGTTCGACAGCTTATATAAGCATCTGCGGTCGCTAGCCGAGGTCTTCCTAGTATTAGAGGATGTCCATCTAGCCGGTTTATAGTATTAATAATCAAGAAATCTGTTGGGTATTCTCAAGAATCTACAGCCACCATTATATCCTGTAATGTCCCTTCTAGTTTGACAACTGATCGGTCAGCAAGTTCCAGCAAGGTCATGGTTCGATCTAAGGCTGTGATGCCAAGTATTTGATAGGTTTTTGTTGTGAGAATATTAATGGTTGCCCCTAGATCAACTAATGCATTGGGGAAGGAAAATCCATTTATTTGTACTATGACTATAGGGATTCCTGGGTCCTCATATTTCACCAGTGTTTCTCTGCCTGATAATAAATCAGACAAAGTGCCGACTATGTGGACAGCTGGTGTTGCTTTCATTTTCCTCGTAGGATTTTTGGTACACAATTCCTTAATGGTTTTTGCATAGATTGGAATGTCCTGAATAGCTTGGAGGAGGGGTATTTTTACACAAAGATTTTTTAATTCTCCCAATATATCGAAATCGAGATGTTTGATTGGGCGAGGTATAATGAATCTTTCTAGGAATGATGGAGAAGAGGTAATAATTTGATCGTGGATTTTCTGTTTAACTGTATTCTTTGTTTGAGGTGTTTGTACAGGTAGTGGTTCTTCTATTTGTATATTTCTACCCTCCTCTGACTCAATTATCATTCCAGACCTCAATTTGAGTTCATTACACTCTCTCAACTTAGTTTTTGGATCCAGCCCTTCTATAATTTGTACCGACTGGACTGGTCTATTGTTGGGATTCAGGTTGGGTTAGGCTGGGAGTTGTGTTCATAAGTTGGATTGAGGATTCTGTTGTAACGTGTAAGGTGCTGGTAGCATAGGTTGAGGGAGGGGGATTGTTCCTACTGGCTGGTTTGTAGGTCTTTGCCAGTTTGACTACGATTTTTGGTTTTGTGAAGTGGAGGGTGGCCATTGAGATGGATATGGGTTGTTCTGCCAAAATGGTGGAAAGTAAGAGGAATTTCGCTAGCTATTGTCTGCACTTGATTGATTGGACCAATGTAGCATAGAAAATGCTTGTGGCAACCAATTAGGAAAAGGTGGCTAGTTTTGCCATCTAGCCCCTATGTATTGCTGAGAATTATATTGTGAGGGTTGAAATAATGAAGATGGGTCAATAGGCATACCTATTTATCATGCTTGCCATTGGCGACACTGATTTAATAGGTAGACTGGTTTCGTTTCTTCCTCTGCCTCTCTGAAGACCTCTTTTAATCCTGGGAGCAATGGGCAATCTTCTGTGGCATGTCCTTTGGTGCATATGGCACATGTCTGTACCTTATCTAGTGGACATTATTTATGACTATGTTTCTTTCTGCATCGAGGGAAACAAATCGCCAGGTTCTGTTTTGCTTCGGCCTGCTTCTTCTTGGCTTGCATGATGTTTAATTGTGTTGTCAAAGTTCCCAGGATATCTGTTTTGAAATCTTCCAGCAAGTTTCTGATTTTAGTACAAGTAATGCTTCTGCTAGAGATTTTGTTGTCCCTAGTGATGATATCACGTTTATCTGGTTTTAGTCTTGTACTACCCCTCGAGCATCTTTCATCCCCTTAATCAGTGTGGTTTTTAGCACATTATTAGGCAAAGGCAGATTTTCGTAGGGAGACCTTTGGAGGTTATATTGGAAACGCTCCACATACTCTTCCAAAGTTTCACTAGGGCTTTCTACCATTTGGAATATCTCATATTTTAGTTCCATAGTTCTGCAATAATCCTAATATTTTTTAAGGAAAGCAATTTTCATTTGATCCCAACCATTTATGGTGCCCCCACCTAGTCCCGTAAACCAATGCAGGGCTGCTCCCTTTAACGTGGAGGGAAATAACTTCAGTTTCTAGGGATTGGTGGTGTAATCATACCCTTGACATAAGACATCAAATTTAAATAAAAACACATCTGGATCTTTTGACGTGAGTCCATGAAAGGTGGGAATATTTTGTAGAGGGATGGCCTTCATGGGTCCGTTTACAGCTGTGTCAATAATAGGATACTATAATGTAGAGGTCTGGGGTGCTGGTGGATTATTGGCCATTTGGTCAATGATATGCCAGTACCCTTCCAGGATTTCTGGAGCTAGATAGTTATCCCTCGGTTGTCTAGAAGAGGTAGGAATGATCCTAATAGAACTCCCTTGATCTGGGACATCAGGTGTCTTTTGTTCGATTACTACCTGAGGGGATCTCAGTTCCTCTGTTTCCCCTGTTTCTCCTCCTCATTCACGAATGTCACAAGAATTCCATTCTTCTGAGGGAATTGTTCGCGAATTTTCAATATCTTGAAAACTTTGCTCAGTCCCTTCAGTTTTACTGTGGACCTCAGCATAGGCTACAGATGGTGAGCCTGTGGCACGAAGGGAGACAGTAGGTTGTCGGGAAGCAATGGTTCGGGGGGACCTACTAATGGCTTAGATTCAACTTTTCTTAAAATGTCTTCGATAAAATTTGATCGTCCAAGGGTCACCGGTCCCATAGATTTAGGTTTGGGATGTGGAATTATATTGTTTTCTGGTCTTTTCTTCTTAGTCATTCATGCAAAAATTCAAATGTTTATTTCTACCTTATGTTCCTAGCAATTCTGCTGGAACGCAGGCAAGGGAGCAGGCATTCTACTTGCTCCTTACGCATATTCTTACCTTCCATTTTTAGTACCCAGTTCTCTCTCAATAGACAAACATCAAACACCTACTTCATTTTTTTGTAATTGTGTTGAAAGGCGGGTAGAGGAGCAAGCACTTTACTTGCTCGTTACGTAGGTTCTTACCTTCCGTTTCCAATACGCAATTCTTTCCCAACATCAATTATCAGACATACATCACGCTTTCCCTGGAAGTGGTGCCAAAATGTTGGCTGATAAGAGGGTTCTTCTAAAACTCCTAATTACCCCACATTAATCATCAACCTAGGCAAGTCCTTTTATTCCAAGAGTGTACACAATATGTGCATGTTATGAATCTAGATAGTAATGTTTCTTAAAAGGAAGTATAGACCTTTCGATACAAGAGTAAATGGATACATCTAATAAACTCAAATTGCAATCATTAAAGGAAATATGACATGTAAAATTAAGTACTCAAACCTCTGCCAAAATCATAATCAAATCTCATAGAAACACTTCAAGTAATAATAGTATCAACCGAGAGCACAATAGCAATAACTCATCTCTTCTTAGCTAATTCAATATAAATCATACTCAATCTCTATACAGCAATCCAAATGGAAATGATATCAATTTGAGAGTTCAATAGAAATAACCAAACTCTTACATTTGATTAAATCAATACAATTCACTATCTAAATAATTGAATCTAGAATAAGCGTAAATCGAATCAAATGACAGTGGTGTAAAACATGTAAAGGAAATACACTACCTCAACACAGGAAAGCGTTAATTAGCGAATAATATTAAGTCTTGGAAAATAGGAAAATTATCAAACCAATCAAACATGCGAGAATCAGAAATATACAACACAAAGACGCAGTTTAATCCACTAGAGGCCAGGCGCTTAGCCACCAATAAACACTGCTGAGCTACTTCATAGAATACGAACGAATAACAACTTCAGTTATATATTAATCATGGAACATAAATAGCATTACAATATGGTCGCATTCTTCAATAGCACGAGTCTGTAAATTAAAATTACAATTTTAAATAACAGAGATCCATCCCCTTTCTTCCTCCAATCGTTTTGTTTTATAATCAGAAAGGGGTAAAAGATAAATGTGATCGCAACTGATTGCTAACTTCAGACACATTTCCTTTTTCACGCTGATCCTCCTGATTTTCCCTCAGCCCTATCCGCAGCCGACGGGTTCCATACTTCATTTGTTGGTTTATGTTTTTCCATCGTTAGGGAACAACAACTGTTCCTTTCGTCGTTTTTCTGCATAAATAAGAGTAAAAGTCAGTTACTATGGCTAAATCTTAACTGCGAGTAGTTCATCCATTTATTATCATAATCAATCAATATATTAAAGCATTAAGATATGAAAAAGATAAGAAATGAGAAAAAAGGTGACGAAATTAATAGTAAATACATACCTATTTCGTAACTCAACACAGTGCAACATCTAACTTTCTTTTCTTCCTCTAATTTTTAACGAAAACTTTATAGGTAGGGCTATAAAACAGATCTAATGGAGGAATTTCCTCAATTCTAAAAATAATTTTTGAAGTGGGGGTAGCAGGAATGAGATGCACATCCTGAGCACCTACAGTTTTCTCCACTATTATTTCTTGATTTGATTTGTGTTGTGGAGTCTATATCTCACATGTTTGTTCCTCTGTGCGGATATTCTTGTTAAAATTCTCCCATTATTTTTCTAAATCAATAACTGGGGGTTTTTCCGACTCAGTGGAATTAGAGTTAATTTCAGCCTGTTTCTTTGCCGATGTTTCCTCGACAAATTTCTCTACAGTTCTGACTATGTCCCTTTCAAACTCTTTATTTTTATTGCTCGTATTTTGAGACTATTTTTCTGAATGCTCTGACTCATGATTAGATATATCCTGCGACTCTGCTTTGGAATCTTCATGGGAATTCTCTTTGGAGCTACCCTCCAAGCTTACACTGGGACTTTGCTCCCTTATTGGTTCAATCTGAGCAGGTGCAATGGGACCTTAAATAATCTCCTCTCTCTATATTCACGAAAAACTTCAACATCATCTCGCGAAAAAAGTAGTGATGCCATATGCATCACCTCTGAAAATATCTCTTTTTGTAGGAAGAGGTCCTCGAAGGCATCTTCCTCATGGGTGAATGGTTTCACTTTCACCATATTAGTGGAGTCCTTCACAGTACTGTTTGGGTCATACTGCCTTCCTCGTAATGTAGCTAATTTCAGAGATTTCATAATCTCCACCTATTTACATGCATGTCCAAAATTATGTAGTGCAAATGGACCACAATGCAATGGAAATGTAGGCCAAATGGCCTTTTTCTGTTCTTTCAGTCCCTTGCTCAACCCACCTTTCCCCACTATTTGGTAGGCTATCTCCCCGGTGATTAACTTACCGGGGACATAGTATGGGAGGACATGCGGTGAAGAAATGCTCCCAAATACTCTAATATATGTAAATGTCTCCTCCCTAAACCATCTAGCTACATGTAGGATATCTACTTCAGCTTCTTTGGAAAACCTAGGGGCAGTTCTGTTGTAGACTTGTTTATGGATAGGCAGCATAACTCCTTGATAAATATTGTAAAAATGGGGGTGAAACTGAGACTCTCACAGGCTCTTATTATACCCATGGATAGGCAGTGGGCCTTGCACAGTCCACTTCCATCCCATGATAGGAAATTTAAAGCCAAAACAGATTGTGTCCATCGCATAGGCAATCATGAAAAATGGGGGGTAAACCCTTGAAGAGGGACTCACTTTTCTCCTATACTCCATAATGTCTTTTACCAACTTATCAGAGAAAATTGAGCCCAATTCATTATTGTTACGTTTATGGCTGCTTCTATTAATGACAGCCATTCTTGGGAAAATTTGGTACTATCGGGCTTGCCGAACAATCTACATAGCATGGTTGCTGCAAAACTATAATGGGAAGAGATATATGATGTAGAATACATACCCATCTTATCCTTTTTTATCTTGCTTTCATTCTTTGTCCAAGTCTGCATGACGTATGATGGGTATTCATTCTCCTTAGAGAATTCTCGAGGAATTGTTTATTGTAAAGCTTCCGTGGCTCTGGTAAATTGCACATAAGCCTCAGGTTGTCTGGTGAAAAAGATCACATAACCTCTTGCCTACTATTCTTGAATTATCTGTCTGAGACATCAACCATATCAATTATCCACTTAACCATATCTGTATATGGAATTATCTTCAGTCTTGCAGTTATGTGGTGTAGAAAGGAACATGTTGTCTCGAAGAAGGAGGCGTCCGAGGAAATATTAGCATTGGTTGTGGCATTTGTTACAATAGGTATTGGTTTCTGTTATTCTAATAAATCATACATGGCTTCCCATGTTGAGGTTCCTCCATCTCTACTGCATGTAGTATCAGAGAATAGAGGGATCATTTCTGACTTTTTAGACGCGACTTCCTTTCCCCTCTTTTCCATTGCTCCCAATGACTCTTGCTGCAGATTTTTCCTGAAAATGGAGCAAAGCAGAAGGTATCAGATAGACACAAGTAAAAATTAAAATAAGAATGAATGATAGAGATAACCTTGAAAAGGTGACAAGAAAGGAGTTTTAATTAAACGTAGGTGAGAGGATATCGTATCACGTTGAGCCGTTTTTCAACCATAAATGCCATTAACCCATAGTAAATTCCCACTAATGGTTCCTTATCTCTATCTTTATTGCTCATTAATACTTTTCATCGTAAGTTGGGAAAGAAACTTTTTAGGGTGGCGAGATTTACCTGTGAAAATGTTGATTTTGCAATTGCGATGCAATATCAAAAATCACATTATCGCATTTTGTGTGTCTGCTTTCTTTAAAGTTCCTTTTTTTTTTGGATGCGAAATGTGGGACGTTCCTTATTGTGTTTAAAGTGTAGCTCGCTTGATAGGATTTTCTTTATAAAGCCTTTTTTACTGTGCAATAGACTTATGTGTTATTTTATAACATAGTTTTCATATGGGTTCAGGCTTCGATCGCATTTCGCAATATCACATGGTTGGTAGTGTTTCAGACCTTCCTTAAGTATTTCGAATGCGATGTGACAAGGCTGACCATGCCATCGCAATATCGAATTTCGCATGGCTAAAGATAGTTTGTGAGGGTGCACCCTTTGTAAGTGGCGATATGTGATGCAGGCCTTATTTTAATAAGAAATTCCTTAGGACTTAGTTTAAATGAAAAATACTAATAACATATAGGTCAAGTGTGGTAATCCCTTTTGATCGCCTTTCACGAGTTTCATTGGTTAACAAGGCTTTTGAACGCTTGGTCATGTGGCATCTGAAAAAGCCGAGCATTTTCTAGCTTTCAAAGGGTTTTGTCTTGATATCTTGCTTTATTCCAAAAATCTAACAAGAAAATGCCCAAATGCTAAATTTATTTTTGGAAGGAGTTTTTAAGGATCCCCATTTATTAATAGAATATTAGCTATTTAATTAACAAATGGGGGGGGTTGTTGAATAGAACAACATTTTTGTAGCACTTAATCAAAGTCATCAACATACGGGGTAAATTCATCCATGTAAACTTCAAGTCCTTCATTTATCAGATCAACGAAAATGCTGAGTATGGACGTCTGAAACTTAGTTTGGGCATTGCATAAGCCAAACCATAACACTTTGTACCTTAATGTACCCCACGGGCAGGTAAAGGTGGTTTTGTCTTGGTCTTCAAGGGTGATTTAGATCTGATTGTAGCCGCTGAAGCCATTCACAAAATAAAAGAATTGTTTTCCTGCCAGCGTATCAAGGAGTTGATCAATAAATGGAAGAGGGAAGTGATATTTCAGTGTGGCCTTGTTCAATTACAGTTAATCCACACAGTTGCGTCACTTCCCATTCTTATTTGGAATAACTACCAATGGAGAGACCCACTTGCTATCTAAAATGGGATAAATGAATTTCACATCCAACAACTTCTGGAGCTCTTCCTTTACAATATCTTTGAGATGCGGATTCAATCTCCACTGAGGTTGCCAGATAGGACGAGCATCCTTTTCAGTGTAGATATGATGCGTACATAACTGTGGGTCTATGCCCTTCATGTATAGATAATCCCAAGAAAAATCCCCTTTATATTTTTTCATAACTTGAAGGAGCTTTTGTTGTTGGTCATTTTCGAGACTATCATTAATGTTTAAAATCTTGCCTGGTTCAATTTCAATAGGATCATTGTTATGAATGACAGTTGTCTGAATATGATGATCATTAGTATCTTTCAAAGGATCTTCCAAGGCTTCATAGTCAAGAATTTCCTTTAACATTTGAAATTTGACATTATTCATTGTGGCTAGCTGATTGATAAAATTATTGATTACATCATCTTCAGTCTGATTCTTGGACTCAAGTGCCTCTACTACTGTAAGTGGTGAATGAATGATTTCTTCTAGCTTAGAGGGTGGTTGTTTATGTATTTTCACAATGGGTGGTCTTCGTTTGGAAGGAGGATATAAAACAATATTTTTTACACATCCCCCTTAGCAATCGTCATACTCACCTCTCAGCAACCATCAACTGTTGCCAGCCAAGGTCGACCCAAAACTAGATGGTGCCCATCGAATCGAATTTTTGGGTTTATGAAAAGGAAATATACTAGATACTCCCATGAATCAACAAATACCATAATATCCTATAAAGTTTCTTATGGTCTTACCACCGAACGATCAACAAGTTCTAGCGGGGTGGTGGTTGGTTCTAGAGCTGCAATACCAAGCGTCTTATAGGTTTCCATTGTTAAGATGTTAATGGCTACACCCAATTCAACTAATGTGTTTGGAAAGGAGTGACCATATACTTGGACTATAACTATGGGATTCCAAGGATATTCATCTTTTATCGGTGTTTCCCCACCCAAGGGAAAATAAAAGAAGCTCCCTACAACATGAATAGTGGGCGGAGTTTTTTCTTTTCTCACAGGATTTTTCACACATAGCTCTTTAATTGTTTTAGCATAAATAGGAATATCTTGGATGGCCTGGAAGAGAGGAATTTTAATGAAAATATTTTTCAGTTCCCCTACGAGATCAAAGTATGGATAAAAAATTGGTTTAGGTATTTTTAATCTTTCAAGGAACAGGGGAGAAGTAGCTATGAGTTTTTCAGGATCTTTATTCTCAACTGTATCTTATCCTCGTTTTATTTTTGTGTCAATCACACTTGATGGTGTATGTACAGGTCGGGTTTCTAACTCAATTGGTGGTTGGTCTCTGTCTTTCTCAGGAGTGATGATGTGTCCTAACCTCAGTCTAAGTTCATCTCATTCTTTTTGTTCAGTCTCATAGTTTATGTTTTCAATAATTTGAACCAGTTGAACCGGTTTGTTATTGGGGTTTGGTTTCGGTTGAGTTGGGAGTTGGGGATGCAGAAGGGGCTAAGGATTTTTCTATAATGGATATGGGGTTGATAATGTAGGTTAATGTTGTGGACCTGTCCCGATAGGTGTATTAGTTATCCCTAAAGGTCACTAGAAATTCAGAGATCAATTCGAATTTTATGATGTAGAGGCGGGCCATTGGGATGGATATGGATTATGTTGCCAAAAAGGAGTAAAAGGAGAATTTGTCCAACCATTACTCGAAAAGGACTGAGTTGGCCAAGGTGACATAGGAAACAGTTGGGACTACCAATTCAGGAAAGGTTACTGACCTTGCCACAGTGCTCCAGAATTATGCTGCTGATTAAATGACGAAGAAGGAAAGAACTGAAATGTGACTTCTAACATACTTGTGGGTTGGCCTTACCATTATCGGTGCTGGTTCATTAAGTATACGGTTTTGTCTCTTCTTCTGCTACTTTAAAAACTTCTTTCCACCTTGGAAGTGATGGAAATTTATCAGTGGCATGGTCCTTGGTGCAGATACCACATGTTTGGTCCATGTCCAATGGACACTCCTGTTGACTGTGCTTCTTTTGGTAGCATGGGAAAAAATGACCAAGTTTTGTTCTGCCAAAGCTTATTTTTATTTGGCCTGCAGGACGTACAACTACATTGTAAGGGTGCCCAGGATGTCTGTCTTGAAGTCCTCTAGGAGGTTACGAATTTCCATTCTTGTTACGCCTCCACTGTGTGGTTTGCTTCCTCTAGTCACAAGATATTGACTTCCTGACCTGGTGCATGTACTACCTCATGAGCACCCGGTACACAAGCAAACAATTTCATCAATGTAATCCTCTTGAGAAATGTCTCCCTTCGCCATAAAATTTAGAGTTTCTATCCATTATTCTTTCATTCCCTTGATTAAGATGGCTTTCAGGACTTCTTTTGGTAACGTGGAGTGAGGGGATCTCTACAAATTGTAGTGAAGCCATTCGACATATTCTTCTAGAGTTTCATTATCCTTTGTAGACATCTTAAACATTTCATATTTTAATTCCCTAGTCTTACAGTAGTCCTGATATTTTGTGAGAAAAGAACTTTTCATGTCATCACAAGAGTTAATAGTGGATCCACCTAAACCCATAAACCACCTCAAGGCTTCTCCTTTGAGAGTAGAAGGGAAAAAATTTAATTATTGAGGGTTGGTGGTATAATCATATCCTCGGAAGAGGATGTCAAAATCGAATAAGAAGGAATCCATATCCTCTATGGTCATCCCATGAAATGTTGGGAGGTTTTCCAAGGGAATAGCTTTCATCGAGGCATTGGTTACGGGGTCGACTATGGGGTATTCCAATGTCCAGGTCTGACCTTGAGGTTGATTTTCCATTTGGTTGAAAATGTGCCAGTATCCTTAAGGGACTTGATGGGTGATATTTGAGTAAGTAGAGTATTCACACTCCGAGATGGTTTTGCGGCACTGCCTAGATCTGGGATCACTGGAGATCCTAATTTAGACAAGTGCGGCTCTACTTTAGTAGTTGCACTTGTTTCTCCCTCCTTCTCTTAAATTGCATGATTTTCCCTCTTGTAAAGGATCATAATGTAAATTTTTTGTAACCTGAAAGCTCTATTAAGATCCTCCAATTTGGCTATGAATCTCAGTGTAGGCTGCAGATGGTGAGCCTGCTTCCTAAAGGATTATAGTAGGGATTTTTCTAGATATAGTCAGGGGTCCTACTAATTCCTAAGACTCTAATTTTCTTCTGATTTTTCATATAAAATTTGATCTCCCAAGGTTCACCGATCCCTTTGGTTTTGTGGATTTAGGTGGGTGCTTTTGATCTTTTTCTATCTTTTTATTCCTAGTCATGCATAAAAAAGAACCCTACTCCTATTTAACCTCTATGCATTTGCTGAAAAGCAGGTTGATGAGCAAGAAATTTACTTTCTGGTTACACAGGTTCTTACCTCCTATTTTTAAAGCCCAATTCTTTTACAAAAAAAAAAAAATCACTTTGAAACACTCTCCTCGGAAACAACGCCAAAACGTTGGTGCACTAAGATGACTACTAAAAGAAATCTTAATACCTACATTAATCATCAACCCAAGGTAAGTCTGTTTATATTAAGAGTGTTCAACATTGTCTATGCAAGTGAATTTAGAGGTTAATTCCTAACCAAATGAATTAGAATCGTTGCAATGATTAATATCTAATTCTCCAAGTTCAATCCAAAACAATTTTGAAAGAAATCTTTAAAGAATTTTCAAATCTGCTTTAATATATTATGCAAGGAACTAAATCGGAATGCAAGTAAAATGAATCACCCTTCGCAATCTAACATGTATTAACAATAATTCATTTAGCATGAAGGAAAGCTACAACAACTGAACAACAAATAACTATGCAAACATGTCATGGAAATAAATTAACTATAAGCTTGAGATCTCTGGTAACACTACTGTAGAATGAACAACAATCGAATACTTAAATGAACCTGATCAATTTAGTAAATATTAACACATAGATGTAAAACACGACAAGATCTAAGATCTAGTTTGAACGGAAAAAGAAAATCATAATCTTCAATACTCATAGCAATCGGAGTAATGCTAATTTCACAAACTAACAATAACGAACAATTATCAGAATATGAAAAAATAAATATGACATAATTAAAGAAGTAAATCTCCTATTGACCAGGCCCAAAGTCTCCAGAAGTCACTGTGGAAAGAGATTCAAAATGTGATTATACGTAAAACCAAGTCGCGTTCATTAAACTTGATATAGAGTTACAGCGTCATAGCAATTACAGTGTTCTATGTCCAAAATGAATAATTACATTCTTAAAATTCCTATAACTTTCAAAACCTAAATGGATAAAAGTGAATCCTCAGGATTGGGAGATCTTGAGGATTTCACAACCGTCAATCTGATTTCATCACAATATAGAATTGATCCTCCTGGTCTTTTGTTGTCCTTCATAATCGACACATTGACCTTTTCCTTTCTTGGACGCTCTTTTTTTGTCATTTGAACAACAATCATTCAATTCATGTCCCTGCATATAAAGATAGCAAAAGTTAGTTTTTCATGCTAAGATTTACCCAATTCGTTAATAATTGATTTCATCCAACTTTTGTGATTGTTTCTTCTATATTTATTCATAAAATGAAGATAAATACATAAAGGCAAATGATTAATTAAGCCAATATGAGGATAAATCATACCTTTTCCACAGCCCAACAATAAGCATGAAAATGAAATATTTTTGGGACTTTTGGGCTTTTTTAGGCACTATACGATCCTCTTTTGAGTGAAAATGGGCCCCGCATACCTTTTTCAAAACATGATTTTCACTCTTTTTGAACTTGACCACCTTGGAGATATGTAATCTGAACTTCTTTTTACCTTTTTTAACAGTGAACCTTCTTTCTTTTGGAACCTTGAGACTGCAGCCATGAAGTATTTATGAAATCACATAAAAATTTATTGAAAAGAGTTTCTTATCACAACTCATCCTATGCCGGATTTTATGCATGAAATGAAAATGGAACTTGAAACCATAATGAACTAATGAAGACATTAGACTGAGAAAAGTCTCGATGGTGATGAGTGACATGATGATGAAATTCTCTTTATGATGATACAGGCATTAGAGTGATGTAAGAGACTGACATGTGAGATTTTTGAGAGAATAGAGATAATCCTAGACAAACTAACGAGTGACAAAATTTTATTCTAAAAACCTAGTGACATGATAAAATTTGACCTTGTGACCCATAAAAAACATGGTATAAGAATATTTTCTCCCTAGTGACAGGAAAAAATGACTGACACTAACGCCTTCATTCTTGGTTGACCTTGAATATTACGATCTCGACAATCAGTCAAAAGAAATCAAGATGCTTAATCAATCTAAAGCCTTGAGAAACCATCATTCTAACGAAAATGTGTTTATTGATATATATGGTGATGGATTCCAAAGTACATCGACTAATTTATCGGTTTCTCAAGAAGGCTTAAATTTTGAAGGTTTAAATATACAATCTGATCTAGTTAAAGAAAATTTTCTTATAAGAATTTCTTCTTCAACTTGCCAACGCTTGCGTCCTATTGCTTGCAATGAGTTAACTGATGATGAAGATATGCCATTCTCTTCAAGTTCAAAATATAATGTGCAGGATTTTTAATTGACACAATATCGTAAGGATGCACATGATGAAGAAGAAAACAACAAATTCATTGAGCATCCATTTCATTCTTTACAATCTTCAGTATTGGGTAAGGATAATTCTTTAGTTCAGGTTACTAATGAAACTTCTCTGATATACACATCCTGAGATATGCAGTCGAAAGAATCTTATAAATTGAGTAATATATTTCTTAAAGAGGGAAAATATGATCAAACTAGTGATGTACATGGCTTCTATCTAGATAATAGTGATATTGTTTAAATAATTGGTAGTAGTTGTCCACATATAATTTCCGATCATTCATGATGTTTGCTAAGAAGTAGAATACAAATGAAGGTAGATTCATAAGAAGATTTTGAGGTTTGTATTATTGTTGTTCTCATATAAAATGTATGATTACATACTAGTTAAATTTAATTATTATGGCCCATCTTTATGCCTCTAGGAAATACCTTTTATTTTCTTGCAAGGTATTCAAGTTTTTATCTTTAATTTTGCAGATTTCTTTGTATTGTTTTTAATTTCTTCCATATTTTTGTTTGTAGGTCAGGAAAAATTGTGGTGGTTCCATTAGAAACTCAATTTCACTTATCCGTGACCTTCTAACTAGTTAGGTTAGGAGTAGGTCTAGTTGCATTTCAATTTTATTTTGTATTGCATCGACCATGCACTTTGCCTCACATCTAGTTTTTGAATTTTCTTTGTCTCTTATTTCCCATCTTTCATGCTACTTTTCTTTTAATTCTTTCATTTTATTTGTTATTTGTTCTTTTATATTTCTTGCTTTGTCATGTCTTTTCCTTTTTGGTTTTGTTCAATAGCACTGTGCATGAAAACTACTTGTGCCTAGCTGAAGAGAACAATGTGGCAAAGTTTTAAAAAGGGAATTGTGATGATGAACAATTCTTGGCTAATATCTTACCTTCTTCCTTGTTTTTGGTTTACATATTTTTCACCTTAATAATATTTGCATGAAAAATACAATTCGTTCGAGATGGAAAGCCTTTGGTAGAACCATGATGGTCCTATCTATTTTAGGATTTTCATTCCTTGACTCGGTATGATAATTTAATGATGTTGTCCTTATCAATCCAATAAAGAAGATAAGGGAAAGGAAGAAAACTAAGATTGAGCATATTAATTTTAGAGGCATATAATAGTATCTGAAGGAATAACCTCTCTTTCTCTCAACAAGTTTGGATCACTCTTCAGCCCTAGTGATACAAACATCGATAAAATGACAATGAGAATATTGAAAATAAAATAAAGGGTGAAAGAAGAGAAAGGATTACTACACAGAGAGGTGTAGCAAGTAACTCTGTAAGGGTACTAGACAAGCTCACTAGTAGCAAAGCGATTCCTGTGTTCCTACAGTGACTCTATCGGGGTACTGAACATGTTTGCTAACAACAAAGCAACACTAGAGATATAACTAAAACTATGCTCATTTAAAACTTACAAATATATATTATTATTCTCCTCGATTGAAACAATTGAGATATTATGAGCCTTGTAAAGGTGTTTAGCCAAGAAAGGGGATAGGAGAGACTATAATTCTAATTGGGATAAATGGGGAAGTTAAGCTAGTTCACACATTGAGTTAACACTTCCTGAAGGACTAAGACTTTATGCTCAAAGGTATACCTAAACAAAGAAGCCGAAATTCTTCAAGTGTGTCACAAAGTGTTGTCACTTATGACAAACACCCTCTAAAATTTTGCCTCCACTTCAATTTTGGATCTTCCTTGTGATCCTATGATCTATTGTTCCTTGATTGTTCTTAGTTTCTTCATGGTTTATTGATATTTTCTAAGAGATTAGGCATTATTCTAAAGTTTGTAAATGTCAAAGCCACTTTCTCACACATGCTTATCTTTTGGTGCATTTACAAGTGCACTTCTTTCTACCAACCCTAACAGCCAATGTCTACCCCTGAAAATAGTGCTTGTGAAGTCCTTCGTGATAGTGCTTGTGCAACTCATAGAGATAGTGCATTTTGCAATCCTTTTTTACCATTAGTGCAAAATCTTGGTCGACAGTAAGAATGAAATCCTCTGAGTAGATCATTCTCTAATGCTTAGTTGCAACTATACCATTATCCCAGTGAGTTTTTTGAATGTTAGAAAATTATGTATTACAGAGCAATGGAATAGATAAAATACTGCAGAAATATAAACACAGAAAACACATAAAACAAGAGAGACATAGATATATGTGGTTCACCTAGTTTGGGCTACATCCACAGAGAAACAACCATCCCTTCCTTTTATATTATCTAGCAAACTGAACAGATACAACCTACATTAGATCTGCTATAATTCCCTCTTCGCTATCAATCTCCTCTCTCTTCCTCACTCAGAATACAGATCTACATAGATGCAATACAATTCCCTCATATATAGCAAGAGGTTTCCTTCTAGGGAAGAAAACCCTAAATTAAACATAACTTCTACCATCAGATCTCCGCCTAATGAATGGCCTAGATTGACTACGAAACTACAACATTTTACAAGGCAATTTGACATCTATTTTTAGCTTTAGGGGCGTTGCCCCGATCCCCCCTCCAGGGCAGGCCTCCCAAAGGTCACATCCACCCCCCTGGACCCCCCCTATAGCGAATATTTTAAGGGCGGCATTGTTGCCCCATTATGAATTGGGGTCCAATGCGGTGATACCTTTGAATACAGAAGATAATTAGGCTCGATACCCAGCACTGAAATATTGCTTTTGTGCACTTTTTCTTTCATAAATTTCTTTTCCCCCTTTACAATTATCATTTGTGATTGATTTCTCTTTCACAACTATATCTTTTTATTTCTATTTTATTTACCACGTGTCTCTTTCACTTTCTTTATATTTTGCAAGGGTCATTTTTACTTTTTCTTACTGTCACAAGTGTCACTTTTAAGTGTTTCTACTCTTGAATTTGTTTCACCTTAGTGCACAACTAAAGGTAGTTATAGAACAATATTCTACATTAACTACTCATATATATCATAAGAATATGTGCTATAGATTCTCCCATAACCTAGGGTGCTTTCTGGTTGTAATCAACAATTGTCTTGTAACTTGAGCTCTAAGTGTCGTAAAACTACGTTTCAACTATTGCAATTAGAGTTAAGTGTCATGTTGTTGTCGTTCCAAGGTATGCATGTTGATTTTGGGTAATGTGCATTATTTTGGCTATTTTTTATGCTATTCGACTGTGAGATCACTATTTCATGACTTGTCTGCATGTCTTTCTCTCTTGTCCCACTAATCCCACACTTGGTCATTTTCAAATCTTTCTGTAATAACCCTGCGTTAAACATTCATGTAATAAAGTTAACAAAGGAAAACTAAGACCAAGGTAATGGGACACGTATTCCAAGTTGAACGTTGGGAAAAAAATCCCAGTGGGTGTTCATTTGGTTTATTATGATAAGGGGAGTTTGGCAAAGGCATTGGCAAAGGCTTGAAAAGGAAAAGAGACATTAATTGGGAATTTATTAATGAAAATAAAGGAAAATAGGAAAAGGGAGATGAAGGGTCGCATATTTGCATGTGAGGAAACTTGAAGGAGAATAAATGAAATATAAGAAAATGAAGGCCTTAATAATAAAAAGAGCTATGAGGATCAGTTCACATATTTTATTGGTTAACCTCTTATCAGTTCTAGCATGGATTTTTCTCTCTATTATTTTTCTCATACTCTTGCACACTTCGAGAATCCTTGGAGCACTCTACCATTAGAGCAAGGAAATAAATTAAATGACAGTGAAGCAAATGAAAGAAAGGATCAAGCAAGCAAGAGTGGGATCAAGAAGCTACAATGGGATTTCTTTACAGCTATTGAGTTGCATGTATAATTTCATTTCCAGTTTCGGCATGTGTGATATAGGCATGTGTGTATTTGGTTCTCTTCTTGTCATTAGCATGGTGTTGTAGTTTATACAACCACCCTCCAAAAGTTTGGCCTGCACCAAAATTCGGAACCTCCCTTGAGAGTTCAACTTGATGGTTGCATATGATCGGGTTCACTCTGTGAGCTCGTGTGAGCCTTCACACCCACATTTTTAGTTCATTCCACCCAAGCTTTTGCATGTTGATTTCAATGTATTGCTTGCAACCATGTTCTGGTCATGCTCAAAGTCTTCGCTTCGGGTCTACATGTTATGTTCGGTATGAAAACATTTGTCACACTCACACACGGAGTGACATTCATTGTTGCACAAGCGTCGTCATGGTCGATCAATGATCAATCACGAGTGTCACTCTTGTTTCTTGCACCATCGGTTAGTCATATTGAACATGTGCATCTGGTTGGTTTGAATCGTCTCATCATCAAGTCAGGAGGTCATGTGTTGTAATATCACATCTACATCTTTCACTCATTCACACACTTAGTCATTTTGCCAAAGTTTTGATGACCAGGCTCCCCTCTGACAGTTGAACCATCACCCTGCCATTGACTATCACCTAGAACAATGAAGAAGCACAAAGCAAGTCTTTTCAAGCTACACTGATCTCAAGCGATCCAATCAACTTTCATATTGGCCACCCAAAGTGTCAGATTCGACAGTCACCTCGGGACTCACTCCCCTAAAAAATTGCATAGAGGCTACTGACCTTGCCCACTCTACTGACTGAGGAAATTGTACAGACAAGTCAGATGCACCAAGTGCCCATCCCTATCTCCCTCAGAAAATTGCATAGTTTTCCCAGTAAGTCCCCCCGATAGTCAATCGAATTCTCATCCAGAAAAATGCACAGTTTTCATGAGTAGGCCTTCTTCTTCCTAGCAGTCTGCACAACTCAAAAATTGCACAAAGATGATAAACAGACCGACCTCCTAGCCCTAGTGCAGTTTCCCTTGCGAGTAGCTCCCAGCAGTAGACTACCAGTTCCCTTTAGGAGCTACGCAGTTTGTGCTACCAAGCTCCCAGTGACTGACTGCACGTTTTCCCCTTGGGAATTGCACAGTTTCAGCTACCAGTTCCCTCCAGGAATTGTATAGTTTTGGTTGTCAGGCTCCTCGCGAGTTCCTCCAAAAAACTACTCAATTTCTGCCTGTTGATCCTCCATGCAACCCGACTTGTTCCTCCAGAAAATTGCGCAAAATGTTTTGTCAAGCCCTTTCTACCCACTTGTTCTGGAAAATGAGCAGATTCTGTTTGCCTCACCTTCCAACAGCCTAGATTTTCTCTCACAAAATTTGTGCATTTTTTCTTCCAGCTGAGCTAGACCTCGTGGACAGTCACTATCAACTTGGGTTTCCCATCTTCATCACCCAGTGACTCTTGCGCAATTTTTATCAGCAGTTCCAGAGCTATCATCCTACCTCGCAACCTTGCTACCTCTCTCGGTAACCTGCATTTGAAATGATCGTGTGTCATGGTAGACTATGAGATTTTTGGATTTGATGTCATCTCATCATGAGTGACTGTATGTACATGTACATCAACAAATGTGGCGTGATGAAGAATGGAATGAACGAAGGAAGCACATGCAAAAGGATAGGTTCACCAACGGACGAACGAACAATTCATGAGAAGATATGTGCTCACGAATTGATAATCATGCAAAGATGTGTTCACGAACAAACGGATGAGAAAACATGCAAGATGTGATGAAATATGGATGGATGGACAAACATGCAGCTTTCATGAATAGATGAGCCTATCAAGCCTTCCAAAACACAAGTAAGGAGTAACGTGCCAAAGCAACATCAAGTGAATCAATGACCATCGAAGACTCCATGCACTTTGCCATGTGGAGGTGAAGCTGTGACACACCATGAAGACATCCATCACCTAGCAACAGTGCAACTCGCCATGCACTCCAGTAGTAGCACGAATGTACTAGTACTATCATGTTGAGTCATGTCATGAGTCATGTCATGAGTCATTTTGTCCACATCTCCACTGTGGGCCATGTTGTCAAATCAATGTAATGTAATGTAGAATTCCAAGAGACCCACTTGTTGTACAAAGAGTCATGTAAAGTTGAAAAGTCATGGAAGTAAAATAATCATGATGGTAGTCGAACAACCACAAGGGTCAGTTTCACCCTTGGATATAAATACCTCCTCATTTCTACATGCAAATACTTTTCACCTCATCTCCTCCCACATAGCCAAGAGAGTCTGTAGTATTTTCTTTGAGGAGTAAGTATGACCCGTGCTCATGGTTAGAGATGTATGGTGTAACGATGTGTGTTGGAACTTTTGCTTAATTCAGAAGCTTTCTAACAAGCTACCACGTTTTCTCACATGTATTGTAACTGTTTTAAGACTAATCTCTACTTTAAATTCATGTTGCTTTAACCTATGTTGAACACTTTAACTTATTTCACTTGTTGTAGTACGTAATATGTTAATGAAAATTTGTTGTATATGCTGTTGATTTTTTCTTTCCCATGGTGGCTATCTCCCCAGACTTAATAGAAATATTTCACATAAAACTTGTTGTAACAACTGTTGCACTTTTGTAGACTCATCCATTAAGTGTTGCATGTGTTATCTTACCTTGTGTTTTATGACTGTAGCATTCGTGTTGACTGCACCTCTGGAATCTGTGCTCGTGCTATTGTGTTGTGTGTTCCTAGTTGAGTTGGGACTTCATCCCAACCAACTTGGAACTCACTCCCACCGTCTCCCTCTACATTGAAAGAACCATTGAGACAAGTGACACTAGCAATCACCAGGCATCCGAACCTCACTTCTCAAAGACAAAGCAGACCACTCTCTTGCATTGACAAGAAAGGGTTGAGGCAAATCCTTAAGACAATGGCAACAGGGCCATCATATCTGGTGGGACTCCCACACAAAATGATGTGAGGTCTAGTTGGGACATTATACTGAGGTGATCCCCTGAATTTTGGCGGGTCCAACATCGTCAACATTTTTAGCACTAGAAGGAGGGCAGCCAGTTGTATATGGCTGAACATCCTCTTAAACTCATTCATCAACCATATAGTCAAGGCAGCAACTCGCACTCCCTCTCACCTACATGTGACTCTATAGTTGGTTACTCCTCAAATCCCAGGATTGAACACGAGATTTTGTATCATCAACTTCACTTCGTTCGTCCCATCACTCGCTAGTTCACGAAATTAGTCAGGCTGATCCCAGACATACAACATCTTCCATACACATCAAGAAAGCCAAAAGATACTCCAACATAAGTTATTGTATCATCGGTGGAAGAAGCAATCCTTGCCACACTTGAAGGTCTAGCAGAAGCTATTGAAGATGGAGAGGAACCTCCAGTCTTCTGGAAAGGCAAAGAAGACACTCTTATGATCATGGCATGAAACTCCAATACAGGAGGCAGAGGGGAAGGTAGCGAAGGAGGCGGAGGTAGAGACAAACCAATACAATTAGAGTTGGAACCATCAGATTATGAAAGAGAATAGGGGGACGAAGAAGAAGAAGAAATGGGTGACCCAAATCTTGAATGGATGACTCATGGACCATTGGCTCTCTCGGTTGTTCTGCAAAAGATGTCAAAGCAAGCGGAAAGAATGAACATAAAGTTCAACCCTAACAACACAGTGAAGGCAGAAAAACACTTAGACAAATTCTACCTGTAGTTGCAGACCATTGAGGTACAATGTGACGAAGTAGCATGTATATTGTTCACATGTACCTTGGAAGGTCACACAACTGCATGGTATCACAGCCTTCCACCCAAATCTATATAGAACTGGGGTGCATTAAAACGCATGTTCCTTGAAAAGTTTGTCAATGACAAGACCCCAACCATGCTACTCAAAGAATTGCGAATGCTCCAGATGGATGGGAAAGAGAAAGTGAAAGATTACAATAAGAGGTTTACATGCATATTGAACAAGTTCATAGTAAACACTAAACCTCATGATTCCATCATTGTTGACTACTACACATCCACACTGCTAAACATCATTGCCCATTCTGTTAAGCAAGCTACGAAACCAACACTCTTAGAAACATTTGAGGAGGGTATTGTTGTTGAGAAAGACTTGCGCTCAATTGGAGTCATCAAGGATGATGAAGCAACGAAGGACTTCAAAGCTGTGAGTAGGAAGTCCCAAGCAATGGTGAGAAAGGGTAGAGACAAGGAAGCAATTGATATTGAGATATTCACTCGCCTTGTCAAGAACTTGAATACATAAGTGTCCGCGTTGAAACAACGTAAAATAGACACATTTGCAAGCAACCATCGCCTAGATAGTGACAGGAAAGCAACTCATCAAGCAGCAACCAGTTCTCTTCCAAACCTCCGCAGAATCCTATGTTCCAGCGCAAACAATGTGCATATCCTAAGTTCTATTCTTTACATGAAGAACATGATCCCGAGAACTCTTGTTCAGACTGCAAGTGAGTCACAAGCGCTTTTTGCAGTGATACACTTGAGGCGGAAAGAAATATGTAGGAGCAGCCTGAAGACATTGATGATGACGAAGAGGTTACCCTTGATGAGCCATCAAGCTCTGGGCATGTTGTGAATGCGTATCAGTTCTTCCGAACAATGTCCAAGGCAAATACTGAGAATCAGCCCCAAAAACAAACTGATTGCTACAATCTTAGGAGTAAAGGGGGTCCCCCCACACTTGGAGAAATGGAAGAGAAGGTGAGACTACTGATAAGGAAGCCACCAGCCGCCCCAAAGTAGAAAAAACAAAAAAAGTCTGGGAAGACAGTGACAGATAAGGGTGCATCCATGAGCAGCAAACTGCAAAACACTCCACTAGATAACACGAACATTTGATCTACCCTAGACACCTCCATATGTCTACCACCTTTGGACTACAACATTGTTGATGACATGAAGAAAACTCGAGCGAACATCAGTTTGTTCGAGTTAGCCAAGATCCAGAGTCCACACCCTTTGCCATGTGGATGTGAAGCTGTGACACACCATGAAGACATCCATCACCCAGTAGCACTGTAGCTCGATATGCACTCCAGCAGCCACATGAATGTACCATCACTGTCATGCCGAGTCATGTCTTGAGTCATTTCATGAGTGATGTTGTCCACATCTACATTGTGGGACATGTTGTCAAATCAATGTAATATAACATGGAATTCCGAGAGACCCATGTGTTGTACAAAAAGTCATGTAAAGTCAAAAGTCATGGAATTCAAACAGTCATGAGGGTAGTCGAACAACCACAAGGGTTAGTTTCACCCTTGGCTATAAATACCCCCTCATTTGTACATGCAAAGGACTTTTCACCTCAGCTCCTCCCACATAGCCAAGAGAGTATGTAATCTTTTCTATGAGGAATAAGTAGTGGCTCCAACACCTCGCTTTCAGGGTTAGTGATGTGTGGTGTAATGATGTGTCTTGGAACTTTCATTTAATTTAGAAGCCTAATAAAAGGCCAACATGATTGTTGAGTCTTGAAAATGTCATTCATTTCCATTACAATTTCACTATTATGTCCATTATATCACCTCCATTTCACCTCCATTTCACTACTATGTCACCACATTCATCCCACTTTCATTATCATTGGGCCACCTTTATGTTTTTCCAATCTTTATTATTTCTAAGCCTTTTAAGTGAATTTGTGGTTAAAAATTAGAAAATAATGTGCATATGCTTATACCTAACAAATGGGTTGAGGTTGTTGACATGTGTAGGTTGAAAGGAGACTTCTAGAAGACCCTTATGTGGCACTTTAAGACCAAATTCGTATTTGGTTGGAAAGAATCATGGGATCATGAGGATATGTGTCACATCTCCTAATTGTATTGTAACTCTAAAAAGACATGTGTCTTATTAGTTCCTATTTTGATTAGGACTCTAGAGGTAGAGGGAGAGATTCATGGACTATCATTAATGAGATGGCTCTCATCTTTTTGTATAAATAGGAGATCTCTCTCCTTCATTTGTTAGTCTTTAGTCCCTAGTTCTTAAGTTTGTAGTTCTTCCTTGATGGCTTTTGAAAGCTTTGGAGAACTTTGTTGTACTTTGTACTTTTGAAGAATTTGAATAAAGCTTTGACGTTCTCAACATGGAAGGAGATGTGAAGTAGATGTCATGGAGCATATTAGAATGTAAGGTAGAGTAGATTTCACTTTGTAAATATTGCTTTGTAGAATGTAAGGTAGAGTAGATTTCATTTTTTAAATATTGCTTTGATTTGATTTGATTGCTTTCAAGTTTGATAGATTATATTTTTCATTCATGCAATTTTAATTCATGCAAGTGTGTTGAATTTTGCTTTGATTTCATAGGTGGCAGAGGGCCCCTGCCTTGTATAGTTGTCATTTGATTTTGCATTTAATTTTGTTGTGCTTATGTATATTAGCTGTACATAAATTGCTTTCAAGTTGATTGTAGATTAGTGATGCACATAGCCTTTTTTAATGACTAATGACATGATAGAATCATCTGTCCTTTTGCTGAAGCAGCAAGGATACTGAGTCTCATAGTCACTAGCTCATTGTTTGGTTATTGCATTTTAATTTGATTGAACTAATGACATGATAGAATCATCTTGTCCTTTTGCTGAAGAAACAAGGATACTGGGTCTCATAGTCATTAGCTCATTGTTTGGTTATTGCATTTTATTTTGATTGAACTAGTTGTATATTTACACTTTTGTTTAAATACTAACTCCATCAATAACATGTTTTAAGTTCTTTTGAAGTGCTAAGTTTTGGAAGTTACCATTAGGGACATAAGCCTTGTCTTGAAATATTTATCCATACTTGTCCTTTAAAAGTATTCTTAAGACCTTAGAGTAGGATTTCCATTTGCATTAAACACTTTAGAAAGCCAACAAGAACAAAACCCCAAAAACAACATAAACTATAAAACAACGAAGTAAGAGAAAGGTTAACTAAGCACATATAGTGCACCACACTTCATCAGTTTACGATACCCGGATTGATAATTTATGTAGAGAAATTTAAGATGTTAAATTGACTAGACAACGATTTCTCACATGTACTGTAACTGTTGTAAGACTAATCTTGTACACTTGTAATGCATATTTCTTTAACTTGTGTTGCACACTTGAACTTATTTCACTTGTTGTAATACATAATATGTTAACGAGATTGTGTTGTATATGTTGTTAATGTTGTCTTTCCCGTGGTGGATATCTCCCCAGACATCAAACAAACCATTCACATAAAACTTATTGTAACAACCATTGCACTCACGCAGATTCATCTATTGAGTGTTGTACATGTTATCTTACCTTGGGTGTTGTGATTGCCGCATTTGTGTGGACTTCTCCTCCAGATGTTGTGCACGTCCTATTGTGTTGTGTGTTCCTAGCTAAGTTGGGACTTCATCCCAACCAACTCGGGACTTACTCCCACCCTCTCCCTCTACAGTGAAACAACCATTGACACAAGTGACACTAGAAATCATGAGGCACATGAACCTCGATTCTCAAGGAAAAATCTGAACACTCTCTTGTGCTGATAAGCAAGAGTTGAGGCAAATCCTTAAGAAAAAGAAAATTGGGCCATCCTACCGGTTGGGAATCCCACACCAAATGGTGTGAGGTCTAGTTGGGACTTCATACCGAGGTGATCCCATGAATGTTGGTAGGTCCAACACCGTCAACATTTTTGGCACTAGAAGGAGGGAAGCTAGTTGTATATGGCTGAACATCCTCTTCCACTCATTCATCAACCATCTGGTCAAGGCAGCAACTCACACTCCCTCTCACCTAGATGTGACTCTGTAGTTGGTTACTCCTCACCTCCCAGGATTGAACACAAGATTTTGTATCATCAACTTCACTTTGTCCGTCCCATCACTCGCCAATTTGCAAAATTAGTCATACTAATCCCATGCATACAACATCTTCCATATGCATCAAGAAATCCAAAAGCCACTCCAACATGAGTTATTGTATCATCAGTGGAAGAAGTAGTCCTTGCCACACTTGAAGGTCTGGTAGAATCCATTAAAGACGAAAAGGAACCTCTAGTATTTGGGCAAGATGAACAAGACACTCTTGTGATCTTGGGATCAAAATTTGGTAGAGGAGGTGGAGGGGAAGGCAACGAAGGAGGCGAAGGCAGAGATGAAAAAACAGACTCAGAGTCAGAACCACCGGATTTTGAAAGAGAAGAGGAGGACGAAGAAGAAGTAGAAATGCCTAACCCAAATCTTGAATTGATGAATCAGGGACCATTGGATCTCCCGACTATTTTGCACAAGATGCTGAAGCGAGTAGAGAGAATGAACATCAAGTTCAATGCTTACAGCACGATGAAGGCAGAAGACCACTTGGACAACTTCTACCTACAGCTGCAGACCCTTGAGGTACGTTATGATGACGTATCATGTATATTGTTCCCTTGTACCTTGGATGGTTACACAAATGCATGGTATCACAACCTTCCATCTTACTCTATACAAAACTCAGGTGCATTCAAATGCATGTTCCTTGAAAGGTTTTCCGATGACAAGACACCAACCATTCTACTTAAAGAATTGGGAAGCCTCAAGATGGAGGGAAAAGAGAAAGTGAAAGATTTCAATCAGAAGTTTATACACATATTGAAAAAGTTCGTAGTGGACACTAAACCTCATGAATCCATCACTATTGATGACTACATGTCCACAATTGCAACCATCATTACGCAATTCATCAAGCGAGTTGCAAAACCAACACTCTTAGAAAACTGTGAAGAGGCTATTGTTGTTGACAAAGCACTGTGCTCAATTGGAGTCATCAAGGATGAAAAAGTAGTGAAGGAATCCAAATATGCGAGCATGAAGTCTCAAGCTTTTGGGCATGGAATCCCCCCAGGGCATGTTTTGGGGCTCAAAGCCCAAGTTTTGACCCGATATTGTTGTAAAGACTCCGTGAATTGCGGGCGCGGAGCGCGAAATGTATGATAGAGTCACAGGGTTGTCCCCCTAGTTTTGTAATGTAATGTCGGCCTACCCATGGTTCGTGGACATGGGATCATATAAATAGAGTGAGGCTCTAAGTGTAAAATATAACCAATGAAGAACTAACGGAGGAGAACGAAGTAGAAGAGCAAGAGTCTAAGTGTCTAAGGTCGTAGCATAGGAGAAGGCACTGCAACTAAGTGCACAAAGGCCTAGTAGTCTGCAGCTGAGTGTGCAGACCACTTTAGCAAAGTGCACAGGGCGGAGTCGAGTCTGTAACCAAGGAAGAGAATAATAAAGAGAAGTTTTATCTAAATTTTGTCTATATGTTCTTGGGTTATTGCATGTTTGATATAAATTGCAAATATACTATTTATTTACTGCGTGAAACTGTATGAATGGTGCATATCGTTAAGTGTAACTTAAAGCATGCAAGTAGACTAAGATAATCAACTAAAATTGAATATCAGTAATGACTTGGCTAATAACAGTGTTCTGCGACCAACTAGGGCTGCACAAAGGCAGCACCTCAGGCTACAAGGTACGGGAAAGTGCATGTAACGACGTGCCCAGGGATGAACCATGGACCACTTGAACTCATCAGACATCTTGAGGGTGTGGAAACCTGGTTCTAGCACCCTCCCATACTAGTTCGGGTGAGACCTCAGTTCGCGCTCTACGGACTATTGCTGAAAGGGCCAGTAGTACCGGGATTTGTTTGGCTAAAACACCTCTAAACCTGGGTCAAGCCCCAACAAGCCAACAAATGGTTTTGTTTCTAGGACTAGGATCTACATAAGAGATGTCTGATGTCATGTCATTCGAATCTGACAAAGAGAGAAATTGAAGAGTGGCTGGATGGAAAAATTCATGATTTCGCGGTGCAGGAAAACAGGAATCCACGAGTATTGAAGGAAGAGTGGTTAGAGCACTACTTATATATGGAAATCCATGAAATTTTCTTTGTGTCCTTCCCCTCTGAGTTGTACGAGTAGATCGTGAAGTTAGCAGATAGTCAAGGAAGGTGTAGGCTTGACAACCCTATTATGTGGACTCCAGATCTGGTACACAGACTAGAAGCATCAGACGATAAGATCGCACACACTGTGGACCATTGGCTAAATAAAATTATAGGAGGGTTTATCACCGAGTTTGCGTTAGACACTTTAGTCAGCTACATCGAGGAGAATGATGCTTCCTCAAAGGACTTCGAGGTAAGTATGTTAAATCTTTAAACACTTGGATTAAGATGCTACTGTGTGAAAAGCGGGTTATGCGAATCCATTGATGTTTGGGGCTATGCGAAGTGGGAGGATCTATAGAAATGAAGGTAGTGCAGGGATAGAAATGAGCCCCTTGATTTCACCTCGATGAGAAAGCGAGGAAGGGCTTGTGAAGGTTTTACTAAGAAGTGTGATCAGTTTGATAGGGCAGCGAATTCTATGCATACCACCCTCACCTACACCACCACCAGTTTCACCATATTCACCCCCATCTCTGCCCACACCACCTTCGCCACCACCACAGTTCAACATGGTGAGTGTAATAAAGTTGCCAGTGTTCAAAGGAATAGGGAATGAAGATCTGGACCAATTTTAGTTCGTGGTAAAGGCTGTATGGGAAGCGCAAGTGGTCACAAATGACAACCTAAAGAAAGCAATGCTGGTCAGCGCCTTGCAGGATCACGCACTAACATGATACATTAAGCATTCCAATGACAATCCAAATGTAGGAATCATGGATATCCAAGCTATGCTAAAAAGGGAATTTAGCAGGCCAAAATTGGAGACACAGTCGATTACTGGGTTTAAGGAAATCACGATGCTCCCAAGCGAGACCCCCTGGGAGCTGGATTAGAACTGAAGGGTATGATTCATGAAGCAAATATGACCTTAACAGATGGGCAGCAACGCTCATGGCTTGTAGCATCATTAGCGCCGAATCTAAGGACCGTGTTATCATAGCGAAATCTATCCACTCAAGCCGAAGCATTGGACATCGCAATGAGACTGCACAAGACCTTGATACAAGATCCTAGCCCGGGAGTAAAATAGATCTACACGTAGTTGAAGAACTTGTGCCTCGAGATGCAGAGCTTGAAATAAGACAGGACAGCCCACCTAGAAGCGCGCAAGGAGGTATGGTGCATAAAGTGCAAGGGCCAAGGACATGATAAGGACCATTGTCCAGTCTTCGCGAACTACCTTGCAGGAGGAGGGCCGATGCCATTGAGACCAGAGGCACAAGCAGGACCGAGCACAGTACCTGCATTATGGTGCATGATTTGTTAGATAGGATGGAAGCATGCTATAGATAACTGCCACCTATTAAAGAAGTATACACAGATGTCCCAACAGTTGTTCTGTAATTTCTGTAGGTCAATAGGCCATGATGAGAACACCTGTAGAGGTTATGAACTGATGATGGATTAGGCTCCTACCTACAGAGTTCAGATTGAAACATGAGTCCTCGATCAAAATGCGAGGATGGCGTGCACTGGGTTTTAGGGGCGCAGATAAGGTCGAGGTGGAATGGGACCAGGAAGGGGTCACAGACAACTGATTTGTTACAATTGTGGAGGGCCACAGAATTACGCCCATGATTATACAAATCCGACGAGAGCATCATGTTTATATTATACCCAGTTTGATCATGAGATAGAGGACTGCCCCACACTGATAGCCAGGTTGCGTGATAAAGGAACACTCCACCCTCCCCCAATTTAGAAGCTGCAAATGATGAGGTTTGAGCCGCGCGAGGAGGGCCTGAATGTAAACATCGTGCTCCCAAGCAGTATCATGAAAGGATATGACAAGGGCAAGCAACCCGAAGAAAGTTCCTGGGTTCGCAAGGCTCCAACAAAGGAACCAGAGTTTGATTTGGAGCGTGCGAAGGAGATATTCATGGAAGCTATGAAGAGCTTCACGGAGGCCCCCACTTTATGTAGTAAAGACAAACTAGAACCAGAGATGGACCCAAAAATGCTCACCACCTTTCTGGAGACATGGATGAATTTGATACACGACAAAAAAGTGGTGAAAGGGCTGCAAGAACTCATCACTATATGTGGTAGATCAGTGGAACCACGCGTAGTCTGGAAGCTCGGGAAACACACAACATGAACAAGAAGGGAGATGAGATTGACTGCACAAGTTAGAGAATATGAAATGGATCAAGTAATTTTGGATCTGGGGTCAGATGCGAACATCCTATCAAAGCAGCCATGGGAGTGCATGGGCAAGCCCATCTTGCAATGGTCTCCTATTGAATTGCGAAAGGCAAACCAGCAAAAGATCCTCCTGATGGGAAGATTGTATGGAATAACGGTAGATATTGAAGGTGCAAGCGCGCTTGCAGATTTCAAAGTGATAGAGATTGTTGATGACAACAATCCCTATCCCGCGTTACTAGGAATAGATTGGGCCACTGACATAATGGAGTAATAAATCTAAAGAAGTGTAAAATGATTTTTGAGAAAAGGTCACTACGCATAGTGGTACCTTTAGATCATGCAGAAGGATCGCACTACACAGAGCCAATGCGCGATGACGATCTAGACTATATCTATAAGATAACTACTCGGGAATAGGATTGGGTGAATCCTGTAGCGGATGGTAGGATTTCGTGGGAGCGTGAAAGCTCCTGTACTTCAGAGTCAGATGAGGAAATAGAATTCTAGAAGAACCAGTTACACGAGGTAACCACGCTCAACTGCAACATGATGATAAGGTCATTTCATTGCATGACAACAGAGGTAAGAGATCTACATATGTATCACTGGTTGAAAGTGGTGGATGATTTCCTAGACAAGTTTGAGAAAGAAGTGCCAGAACAGCAATGTTTTGACGCTCTAAAATGGGTACTGTGCACTACGCCTGCAAGGTGGTGGGGTACGCACCAGTAGAATTTTGAGGACTGGCAGGAATGTAGAAGGATGATGCTCATGCGGTTCGACAAGCCTCAAATTCAGATGAAAGCTGGGTATGATGGATGAAAAAGCCTACACACCCACCTCTCCATATGGGTACAAGTGTATGGTACGCAACCTGCACGAATGCACACCGTCCTCGTGATAGGTGTTGGTCGCTCTAATTGTTTTCACAATTCGAGCTCCACATAAATTGTCAACCCGAGAAGGTCTTTTTATTCCAAAGGTAATAGCGCACTGGATATGCTCAATTTCAAAAAGCAGTTCAATGTTGTAGTAAAAGAAAGTCACACACATTTGTTAAATTCATCAATCTATCAATTCACAGTCTACTTAATTAAAGCTGAAGTCAATTAACTTATAGCAGACACGATTTCTCTGTTACAGCAAAGGGAAATAGATGTATAAGAAAAGAAATCATTCAACCATAGCAGGAACAGGACCCTATTCCTTGGTGGGAACTTCAGCACCTGCTTCCTGGCACTAATCACACTGTAAAAGAAGTAACCTCAAGAGGTCAAGACCCTATTCCCAGGAACAGGAATCTTCAGCACTTGGCCTCTTGTTTCTAATCACACTGCAAGTAAAAGAAAGCAATCAATGGGAGCAAGACCCTATCCCTCTGTACAGGGATCTTCAGCACATGCTCTCATCATCCACTCATGCAATCAATACATGTAGCGCTAAGAAACAGAGTATCACAAACCATGCAACTAGTGTTTTAGCAACAGAATCAAATATAATGCAAATACATAAGAAATAAACAACTACAGGAATAAAGGGGTGGATCTTGTGAGGAAGGCGGGCCCTTTCCTTCTCACAAGATTCCCCAAGAGAAAGAATTAAACTAGAATGCTCAAAACAGGTCTTTATTCATCTGTCAAGAAACTGATACAGTACAAAAAGGGAGGCTAGCTCCTGTCTCTCACAATAATGTTCTGTGAATTACCATTCGATCCCCTCTAATGATGATGTCCCCTCTTTTTTAAAGAGGAGACATCATTTACAATTTTACACAAGAGCGAAGATCTCGATTCTGTTCTAAACAAAACTATTCTGTTCTTCCTTAAAAAGAGATACTGTTACAACCGAGACAACAGAAATGCTATCTTCAAGATGATCCAGGTAACCGTATCTTCTGGCTGCTGCTATTATCAACAAAAAGTTCTTCCAGAATCGCAAAAAACGCATAGCGGGAGTTGCGTGCTTTGACGGCTGTTTCAGCAACTGCGTTAGCTATTTCAGCATCGGGACCAGCTGTTTCAGCAACGAGACCAGCTGTTTCAGCAACGGGACCAGCTGTTTCAGCAACGGAGTTGGCTGTTTCAGCAATGAAGTTCAGCTGTTTCAGCAACGACCGCTCGTTCCCAACAAGGCATATATTATCTGCGATCTTTGACTTGTGTTAGCAACAATGCACTTCAATAATTGATAAAATATAAGAGTATTATGGAATTAAATGTAAGACAGATTAACCATATAATAAAGAAGAGGTTTCCATATACCTTGGGATAAAGTGAATGAAAAAGACATTGAGGTTCATGGTTCTAAGGGTAAAGTGATGTCAAAATATATAACAAAAATGGTACATATTGGAGTCCTAACATCCCCCCCAGCTAAAAATGTTGCATGTCCTCAGGCAACCCCTTCGTCTGAATCAGAGTCTGAGTACTGGGACTGGCAATGCAAATTACTCAAGCAGTAGCTGGAGAAGGTGGCGTCTGTAGGAGCTCGGAACCCGCTGTTGGTCTGCAACTGTTGCCATGCCGAGGCTTCCTCTTCATCAGTCAACTGGTAATGATTTTGATATTTTTCTGAAGGCAGCCATAAGATTGGAAAACGGAAATGATACCCAATCCAGTTGACACCACAATGCTGAATGCAATCAATATACTTAGGGACTCTATACAATGCAGCGTGAAAATTGAGAGGGTTAAAAGGATGATAATCCTGTCTTTCCTTATCTGATTGCTGCCAAAAGAGATCATTGGCCTTCAGTGCAGCAGGACCCTTCATTCGAATATGCTCTTGACAATTAAAAAGGACTAAAGCCTGTAATTGCTCTATGTGCTCGTTCATACCTGGCTTCTGCAAGAATTCATAGTACTGTGCTATAAACATGGCTGGGCTTACCGGCTCTGGTCTAATCCACAGGAGTTTATTCTCCTCATTATGACTGCTTGCATTGAACGCAGTCTGCCAAGTGAGCTGATTAGACAAAAATGAAGCAAATGCCCTAATTTGTATATCACCTGCAATTGGAATAAGATTAACTCTTCTTTCTTCAGGAATGGCTTCATTATGAAGGTAGAGTTCGCACAGCAGATGCTGGTCGCTTTCAGGGGCCTCCTTAAAGGTCTCAACAAACTTTTCTGAAGTCAGTACTTCATGTGGTCTACCATGTGCTATTGATTTAATTTGAAAATAAACTAGTCGTTCAGCAAGAAAAAGAGCGTAGTTTACAGAAGGTTTGCGTGTAACCATCAACTTCCGCACCAATGAAAACATCAAGGCTATCCGTTCCTTAGACTGTCTGGCTTCGTTCTTATATTCCCTGTGCTCTAGCAGTAATTGCTCCCAGTTCTCCCAGTTAGTGTATACATAGTTTTGCCATTGCAACTTATGCTGTTGTAATACTACATCCTGTTTCTCAGCATGTTCCTTCTTCCATCTGTTGAATTGTTCCAATGGGTCCCATAGCCGAGTCTGTGTCTATTTAACAGAAGTAGTAGGTTTGGACACTATTCCCTCTGTCTGTATGGCTGCCTCAGAGGGAATGCATTGGGGCATTATTTCTTCTGTCGGGATACTTGCACCAGTAGTGTGCTGAGGCAGTGTCTCTTCTGCCGAAATAGCTGTATCAGTAGTAGTGTGCTCTGGCGATGTTTCCTCAGCCGGAATATCTGCATCAGTAATCATGTGCTCTGGCAATGTCTCTTCTGCCGGGATAGCTGCATCAGTCCCCAAAGGATGAGATATCTCTTGTTCGATTTCTTCTTCTTCTTGCATCATAGGGGGTCCTATTGGTTCTTGTGGAGCAGTGGGGTATTCCTCTTGTGTTCCCTCTGTCATAATTGTCTCAGGGAGTGGAATTTCAACTACTTTATAGCCTGCATTCTTATAAATGGTGCCACACTCTTTGCACATATATTCTATACATGTCTCCCTGTTTTGCATTGAGGCTACTTGTGCTAATGTATGGAGATTGAGTTCTTTTTCAAAAGCCTCTCGAGCCATGGCTAACTCAGCTTTGTAAGCTTCTATTTCAGACTTCAGGAACTTATTTTCTTGCAGTAGAGATGTCATCGTATGTGGGCCTTGTATGCTGGTTGTTTCTGCTGGAATATTTTGCTGATGCACAGTGGTAGCTGGTTGTTGCACCACAATGGGTGCCTCTTGTGTTTCATCCATTGTGCCAGGAATGGATTCTTGTTCTCCAGTAACTAGATCAGATACCATAGTAAGTGGTCCTTGTGTCCCATCAGGAATAAGTTTTCAATCTCCAATTCTGGTATTTCAGTCTCCAGTTCTGGTATTTCAGTCTCTAGTTCTGGTATTTCAGTTTCTGGGCATTTCCCACTATCATCTTGCTTGTTGTGTTCCTGTGCCTCAGTGACTAGTTCTTGTGGAACAGTCACTGGGCATTCTTCAGTATTGACCTGCTCTGTAAATTCTTCTGCCTCAGTGACTGGTTCTTGTGGAACAGTCACTGGGCATTTCCCATTATCGACCTGCTTGGTGTATTCTTCTTCCTCAGTGACTGGTTCTTGTGTTGCAGTCACTGGGCAAGTGACTGGTTCTTGTGGAGCAGTCACTCCTTGATCCATAACCAATGTCGTATTATCCCGAGGCACTGATTTTTGTGTGACAGTGTCTTCGGACGAGACCGGCTGGGGAGTTCGGGATGGGGATAAGGGTTGCAATACAATAGTGGCAGGGTTAGGGAAAATGGAAGTGGATTCTGCCTCAACAGTCTTTGTCCTCTTTCTTTTTGGTAGGAAGGCAACAAAATCGCTGCCTTTCCTTTTCCTTGAACGGGAGGGCTTTTTCTTCGGGACAGGGTTTTCCGGAGGGGTAGGAATTTTGGATGTGGACCTTGTCCGTGGTCTAGAACTTGTGACTGCTGGGGTTTTCCTCTTTTTCTTAATGGGTGAAGAAGGGGGTGTTGGAGAATCGTCACTAGGGACAGGAATAGTAGAGGGTGTTAGCTCTGCTAACTGAGGCGAGCTCGAGGTTGGGTTGACGGGAGAATTCAGGGTTTCCTCCTGTTGTTCTTTATGAGAATTTTCAGACGGTTGGGACGTTTTCTCTTGCTGAGGAGTTTCGGGTGGGGCTTGCAAAGGGACTTCAGGTGGTTGGGGAATTTATGGTGGGGCTTGCAGAGGGACTTCAGGTGGGGCCTGCGGGGGAATTTCAGGTAGGGCCTGCAAAGGGGGATTTTGCTGAGCAAAACCCCTCTGTATTAGCAGCTGGCATAAGCGGTGATGGGTAAGGGATGACATTGGAGATTTGGCTCGCTTACAATAATACGACATGTTTTTAATACAACCAAGCAGATAATAAGGGATATTAATCAATCTTCCATTCCTCAAATGATTCAGCAGAACAAAGTCATGATTGTACACTACCTGATAACGCCCTTCGCATGTTAGGTAGTGTTTGACGAATTCTGCCACTGATGGCCATGGTTGAGGAAGTGAATGCAGACTGACCCCGCGGCCTCTAGGTTCCACTTGCTCGTCCGGGCGCAAAAAGTCTTGCTGCGCGTTAAGAACGACCTGCTTCCTGCTAAACCAGCGAATGCCCTCAGCTGGCAACCCTGATACCTGAACTATGTCATCCTCTGTCACTGAAATGCGAACCCGTCGGACCACTGAGAAATTGTCTTCAAAGTTCTGTGCAAACTCTAATACTTCTTCTGCGTTAAAATCTCCCAACCTTTCAAAATATGCTGTCCACCCTGCTTGTTGGAAGATCTGATACACTTCAGGAAAGAGCTGTAGAAGACTTATGGAGCCGGGCTCATTTCTAATGGCCGCCTTTCCCATGGCTAAAGCTCTGAGTTTTTCCGCAGAGGCACAATTCAGTATTCTCAGACCCTGATCAGACTAGTTGTTGCAACAACGGCTGCGTAGTCTAAATGACGGCAAAAATGGATATGATAACAGGCGGCAGGTTGGTTCATGCGAAATAATCATTCCATTTTTGGAATTCCCCCCCCCCCTACGTATGGTGTAATAATGATTGGACATGGGGAGATATGCAATCATTATGAAATGAAATCCTCTCTTTTAATATGATTTAACCGAATTACATTAAAACCATATACCTTATACTTTACCTTTAATTAATAATTCGAAGTGTCGGTTGCAATAGCCTTGAATGATCATAGAAGGGTCTGTGTAATTGATTCTGGTATATGCCAAATAATTTTCACCAAAAGGATCTGAAGTATGATCGTGAAGGACCAGAAAGCTTATATGTCGACAAAGAGAGATGCTGCTTTGATAATAACAAGTTGCTGAGACTGATGTTTGAGCAACTGACAAATGAACGATACATTGCTGAAGCAGGTGTTTCATCAATCGGGGAAAATTGATAATGTATTGCTGAGACAGGTGTTTCAGCAATGGGTAGAATCAATGATATGTTGCTGAAACAGGTGTTTCAGCAACGGAAAAAGTTGGTGTTACGTTGCTGAAACAGGTGTTTCAGCAACGGGAAAAATTGGTATTACGTTGCTGAAACAGGAGTTTTAGCAACGGGAAAAATCAGAAAATTGTGATAACTGACTTAGGTCTGTGAATGATAAGGGATTATTTTCAGCAGTAAGGGATGGGTAACACAGACTGAAGGAAGATATTTCGGGAGTGGTGGGAATGATAGAAATAATGGAGGGATATTACTTTAGGGGAGAGGGTAAAATGATGGGAGGAAGCTTCTTGATTTAAAGCTTCAGATCTTCTCATGATGAATCTGTCCTCCTTATTGCCTTTCCAGAATCTGCAAAATTCAATTGTAACATGCCAATCCTTGACAGGGATTATTAGTGCTAAATCTAATCTACTTCTAAAAATATAGTGCAGAAAATTAAGTGCTGGGAGGAGCAGAAGACTCCCCTGGAAAAAGATAATGAATATCAGTCATGCAAGCAGTCTTGAAATCTTCTTTAGAAACAGGGCGCTCATATAAACGGAGCCTATGGCCATTGACTAGTAGAGGTGTTTTAGCATCATCAATTGTTACAAGTCTTACCGTTCCGTTTGGAAAGACATCTTCTACTTCATACGGTCCAAGCCAACGTGTACGTAGCTTTCCCTGAAAATTTTCAAACCGAGAATCATACAGCAAGGCCCAATTACCTTTTTGGAACTGCTTGTGTTTGATAATTTTGTCATGCCATTTCATCCTTTGTTGCTGAATCATGTTTGTTTGGTGAATGGCATCCAATCTCTTTTCATCCAACTCCAAAAGTTGCTGCAATCTAGCTGTCTGCACATCATTCAAATCAAGATTAACAGCTAAGGCAGTCTTTAAAGTTTTAATTTCAAATTCCACAGGAAAAATAGCATTTTTACCATAAACCAATTCATAGGGAGAAAAATCGGTAGTGTTTCTCCAAGTAGTCCTGTAAGCCCATAATGCCTCAGGGAGCCTTTGGGACCAATCCTTTCGGTTGTCCTTCACTGTTTTAGTTAGAATGGCCTCTAAAACTTTGTTTGTGCTTTCCACCTGCCCATTGGCCTGGGGGTGGTATGGTGTAGTCATTCTATGTTGAATATGATATTTGTGAAGGGTAGATTTAAAACCATGAGAACTGAATGGAGGTCCCCCATCCGTGACTAGCTCTCTGGGGATTCCAAATCTAGTGAAAATATCTTCAAATAAGAAGGCCAAGACAGCCTCTTCATTGGCTCTAATAAGTGCTTTGGCTTCCACCCACTTAGTCATATAGTCTGTGCAGACTAATATATAGGTTCTTTGATTGGATGGAGGATTAATGGGTCCTATGAAGTCCAAGGCCCATCTTTCAAATGGTTCAGAAACTACCTGGGGGTTTAGTGGCATTTGGTCTCTATGATTGGGTTGACCCATTCTCTGGCAGCTATCACAAGCCCTTACATACTTCTTTGCATCCTTAAATAATGAGGGCCAATAGTAACCCATCCTCAGGATTTTATGCGCTGTTCTTTTATCAGCAAAATGGCCTCCACAAGGGCCATCATGACAAGCTTTCAATATGTCATACACTTCATCTTCTCTAATGCATCTTCGGATCTCCTGATCAAGCCCAGTATAGAAGAGACATCCGCTGATCCAGCTATACCTGGCACTTTGTTGAACAATTCTTCTCTTTTCCCTATATGACAGGTGTGCTGGTAGTTTTCCTGCAACCAAGTAATTAGCAATATCTGCATACCATGGAGAATGAGCAGAAACTGCAAACAAATATTCGTCAGGAAAACTATCATCTACTGGAATATCATTATCAGTTTTTAACCGTGAAAGAAAATCAGCCACCACATTTTCCTTACCAGGCCGATCTACAATTGTAATATCAAATTCCTGCAATAGTAACAGCCATCTGGTAACTCTAGCATTTGTGACAGATTTGTTCATTAAGTATTTAATAGCTGAATGATCAGTGTGCACAAAAGTAGGGTACCCAGTAATATAGTGTCTGAATTTATTAATGGCATAGATTACTGCAAGGAACTCTTTCTCGGTAACTGTATAGTTAAGCTCAGCAGAGGTCATATTCTTACTGATAAAGTATATAGCATAAGGAAGATGATTTTCCTCTTGTCCTAGGACTGCTCCAATAGCCACATCTGAAGCATCAGAGGATATGTGAAACGGAAGATTCCAGTCAGGCCCCCTCAAAATAGGAGCAGTAGACAGCTGATGCTTCAATTCTTCAAAAGCTTTTTGACAAGAACTAGTCCACTTGAATTCAACATTTTTCATAAGCAATACAAACAATGGAGAAGCTATTTTAGAGAAATCTTTAATAAATCTCCTATAATAACCAGCATGTCCTAAAAAACTTCTCACATCAGTTTGAGTTTTAGGAACAGAAAGATTCTGAATGACTAATATTTTAGATGGATCTACCTGAATACCTAGAGATGAAATAAAATGTCCAAGCACTATTCCCTCACTCATCATCATGTGGCATTTTTCGGTACTTAAGGAAAGGTGGGCTTGAATACATCTTTTAAGTACTTTCTCAAGGTTTTGTAATCCCTCTTCAAAAGACACACCATAGGGGGTAAAATCATCCATAAATATTTCCATACAGTCATTCAGCATATCTGAAAAAATTCCTATAACAGCTCTTTGAAAGGTTGCTGGTGCATTGCATAATCCAAATGGGAGAACTCTATAGGCGAAAGTTCCCCAAGGACTGGTGAAAGTGGTCTTGTCTTGATCCTGGGGTGCAATTTTTATCTGATTATAACCACTGAATCCATCTAGAAAAGAGAAGAATTTCTTCCCTGCAAGACTGTCCAACACCTGATCAATGAAAGGTAAGGGAAAATGATCCTTTTGGGTAGCTTTGTTTAAAGCTCTATAGTCAACACATACCCTCCATTTCCCGTTTTTCTTAGGGACAATTACTAACGGGGAAACCCATTCACTGTCAGATATGGGGTATATAAACCCTGCATTAAGCAATTTTTGAAGTTCTTCTTTAACAATTTCTCGTAAATTAGGATTCATTCGCCTTTGGGGTTGACAAACAGGTCGGCATCCCTCTTTAATGTAAATTCTGTGAGTACATAATTCAGACGAAATACCTTTCATGTCCGTGTAATCCCAGGCAAATGCCTCCTTATATTCGTGTAATAACTTCATTAACTGCTATGTTTCAGCATCTGTTAGATCAGGATTTATGTTTAATGTCTTACCAGGTTCAATTTCAACTGTTACGCTCTTAGATGGGATCGTTTTTAAAGTTTGAGATGAATCTTCAGGTTCAATCTTTTCTTGTATATCAGTTTCAAAAATTGCAGTTAATTGATTGTGTGTTTCAGCAATAACAGAAGAAGGTTCACAAATAAAATTATTGATTATTTCATCTTCTGTATTGTCTTTAAGAGTTAAAGCTTGTCCTATAGTTAGAATCGGCTGAACAGCATTATCATCATAATCCATCCACATAGAATCTTCATTATTAACTACTGGCGTAGCGTGAGGATAAAGAGTTAATTGTTTTGTTTCATAACCATTAGAAATTGTCATTGAACCAGATCTGCAACTTATAAATGCATCAGCTATGGCCAACCATGGCCTTCCTAGAATTAAGGGATGTCCCCCCAGCTTTGTTTTAGTTTGCAATACAACAAAATCAGCTGGATATTTCCAGGATTCAACTGAAATGAGCAGGTCTTCAACAACCCCTTCTGGCTTAATTGTGGAACGGTCAGCTAACTCTAAAATGGTGGGTGTATCTCTGATTGTGTTATTCAGCTGTAACAATTGTGAAGTTTCCAGAGTCATTATATTAATTGCTGCACCTAAATCTACCAAAACTCGGGGGATTACTGCTTTACCAATCTGAACTGTGACAGTAGGATGGCCAGGATCACCATATTTTACAGGAGGGGCTTTTCCGGACATTAATGCAGACAAGTCTCCCATCACATGTACTGTAAGGGGATCCTTGGTTTTCCTACCAGGTTTCTTCACACAAATATCCCTTAATGTTTTGGCATAAATTGGTACATCTTTTAATGCTTGTAAAAGTGGAATTTTAATATACAAATTTTGCAATTCCCCCATAAAATTAAAAGCAGGTGTTTCAGCTGTTTTGGTTAAAACCAAACGCTCGGGGAATGGAGGTTCTGTTAATTCAGCATTTTTGTCAGAAGGTGGTTGAGCTTCTTTTTGCTTTTCGGTTTCATTTTTATCTGAATCAGTTATATCATCAATAATAGGCTCTACTACTCTTCCAGATCTCAAGTGAATATCATTACATTGCATAGTAGGAAATATAGACTGATTCTGAATATCAATGACTTGCACAGCTTTATTATTGGGGTTAGGATTTGGTTGCGCAGGTAGTTGGGGTCTCATTTGGTTGTTTGGTGGGGCATTTGATGGCAGAGAGAGTGATTGTTGGAATTGAGGCATCTGATTTGGGTATGGAAGTGATTGATTATTCCAACTTGGGTTCCAAGGATTGAAAGGCGGTGGTTGCTGTGGAGGCCAAGGAGTCCACATTGAAGGGTCAACAAAGGGAGGGTTTTGCATTTGCATGGGTGGGAAATTCATTTGACTGAAAAGTGGATATTGCATTTGGTTGAAGGGGGGGTAGCTTGTTTGGCCAAAAGCAGAATAATTGTTCCAACGATTAAATGGCATACCAGAGTTCGTACCTTGCCCTTTAGGTTGCCATTGTCTTCTTTGAGTTAACAGGTAGACTGCTTCAGCTTCTTCCTCTGTTGGCTGCATCGCTGCTTTTATCCCTGGTAGAGATGGACATTGTTCTGTCTCATGATCTTTCTCACAAAGGGTGCAAACTGGTACTTTATCTCTTGGACACTCCCTTAGTGGATGTTTATCTCTACATTTCGGGCAGTAGACAGCCAGAGTTGCTTCTGCCTCAGCCTGCTTCTTCTTAACCTGCAAAGTGTCAATCTGCGAAGCAAAAGAACTTAGCATTTCGGTTTTAAATTCTTCAAGCAAATTACCTATCTCTGCTCTTGTTGCTCCTCCATTGGCTGATTTCTGTACCCTTGAATAGGTGGAATCTCTTATTCTGTTTCTTGCAGCTCCCCTAGAACATCTTTTAGCAAGTTCACAAATCTCATCATATGATTCTTTAGATATATCTCCCTTAGCAAGCATATTTAACATATTTAAACAATCATCCCTTAAACCTCTAAGTAATATTGTTTTACGAATTTCCTTACTTATATCTGGATGATCGGATCTCTGTATGTTGTATTGCAATCTTTCGATGTAGTCCTCCAAGCTTTCATCCGATTTTTGTGCCATATTGAATAATTCATCCTTCTTCTCTCTTGTCCGGCAGTAGTCCTGATATTTAAGCAGAAATTTTTGTTTCATTTGCTCCCATGTTGTGATTACCTGACTCCCAAGGCTCATGAACCATCTCAAGGCATTCCCTTTTAAGGTGGCTGGAAACAGTTTCAACTTTTGAGCATTAGTAACATAATCATAGCTTCTGCATAAAATATCAAATTCAAAAAGAAACTCGTCAGGATCCTCAGTAGATAAACCATGAAAGTTAGGTAGGGCAGACAATGGGATATTTTTCATTGTTCCTGCAGGAAGATCACTGATGGGAAATCCCAAGGTAGAAAGAGAATTTTCATCCCTTCTTTCTTCTTCAGGACCTGTACGTCCTCCTCCAAAGAGGAAATTATCATTGTTGTCTTCCATTGTTGGTCCTCCTACTGCACTTTCTCGATCGTCAGAATCCTCTATTGGTTCTTCAATGTTTCCTACCGGTCGTCCAGCGCTTTCTACTATCTCCTCGATATGTTCTTCTATTCTGCTACTTTCCTCTGACTCTTCAGTGCTGACTGCTGGTTCTTCTGTATTTTCAGGACCCACAACTTCTTCTGTTCTGTAATCTGACTGAGGGGAACGCTGAAGTTTTGACTTCCGAGAACTCAATCTTTGTGATGATCCAGCCTTTGATACAATCTCGTCAATAAACGTTTTTCGTCCTCCCCAGCCCTTGCCACCTGCGCGGTTATTTTTCTTCTGGTTTCCTCGTCCTCTCATACAATCTGCACATTAGGAAAAATAGATAAATGCTTTTTGAAATCTATAATTACCTTCCCCGGCAACGGCGCCAAAATGTTGGTCGCTCTAATTGTTTTCACAATTCGAGCTCCACATAAATTGTCAACCCGAGAAGGTCTTTTTATTCCAAAGGTAATAGCGCACTGGATATGCTCAATTTCAAAAAGCAGTTCAATGTTGTAGTAAAAGAAAGTCACACACATTTGTTAAATTCATCAATCTATCAATTCACAGTCTACTTAATTAAAGCTGAAGTCAATTAACTTATAGCAGACACGATTTCTCTGTTACAGCAAAGGGAAATAGATGTATAAGAAAATAAATCATTCAACCATAGCAGGAACAGGACCCTATTCCTTGGTGGGAACTTCAGCACCTGCTGCCTGGCACTAATCACACTGTAAAAGAAGTAACCTCAAGAGGTCAAGACCCTATTCCCAGGAACAGGAATCTTCAGCACTTGGCCTCTTGTTTCTAATCACACTGCAAGTAAAAGAAAGCAATCAATGGGAGCAAGACCCTATCCCTCTGTACAGGGATCTTCAGCACATGCTCTCATCATCCACTCGTGCAATCAATACATGTAGCGCTAAGAAACAGAGTATCACAAACGATGCAACTAGTGTTTCAACGACATAATCAAATATAATGCAAATACATAAGAAATAAACAACTACAGGAATAAAGGGGTGGATCTTGTGAGGAAGGCGGGCCCTTTCCTTCTCACAAGATTCCCCAAGAGAAAGAATTAAACTAGAATGCTCAAAACAGGTCTTTATTCATCTGTCAAGAAATTGATACAGTACAAAAAGGGAGGCTAGCTCCTGTCTCTCACAATAATGTTCTGTGAATTACCATTCGATCCCCTCTAATGATGATGTCCCCTCTTTTTTAAAGAGGAGACATCATTTACAATTTTACACAAGAGCGAAGATCTCGATTCTGTTCTAAACAAAACTATTCTGTTCTTCCTTAAAAAGAGATACTGTTACAACCGAGACAACAGAAATGCTATCTTCAAGATGATCCAGGTAACCGTATCTTCTGGCTGCTGCTATTATCCACAAAAAGTTCTTCCAGAATCGCAAAAAACGCATAGCGGGAGTTGCGTGCTTTGACGGCTGTTTCAGCAACTGCGTTAGCTGTTTCAGCATCGGGACCAGCTGTTTCAGCAACGGGACCAGCTGTTTCAGCAACGGGACCAGCTGTTTCAGCAACGGAGTTGGCTGTTTCAGCAATGAAGTTCAGCTGTTTCAGCAACGACCGCTCGTTCCCAACAAGGCATATATTATCTGCGATCTTTGACTTGTGTTAGCAACAATGCACTTCAATAATTGATAAAATATAAGAGTATTATGGAATTAAATGTAAGACAGATTAACCATATAATAAAGAAGAGGTTTCCATATACCTTGGGATAAAGTGAATGAAAAAGACATTGAGGTTCATGGTTCTAAGGGTAAAGTGATGTCAAAATATATAACAAAAATGGTACATATTGGAGTCCTAACAATAGGAAATGGGACCGACAAGCAGGAGCGGGAAAGACGATGGTGCGAACGATGAAGTATGACAAGACCAAGCGCACCAAATATTATCCACGTGGAAGCCTTGACAAAGTGTGCGAAGTACTGAACATGGTCCACCATGTGACGCGCTAAATGGGACCTACGGGTACCAACAATTCTATGGGCTTATAGGACAATGTGCAAAATCCTAACCGCACAAGCATTGCCGACGCAGAAGTATGAAGAAAATGTTGTAATCCCTATGGAGCATGCAACGCCTAGTCCATGCATGGCAACACTCATATATATGACAATGCGTGAAGCCCGAAAAGAAGGAATCACATAGCCACCAGAACAAAACACCTGAGACTTGAGGAAGAAATCCAATAGGGAAACCTTAGACTTCGTGAACTTGAGAAAGAAAGGGTACAATTAAGAGGGAAAAGTTATTTGATGGATGTGGAGATCAAGAAGCTGGAAGATGAAATAAAGGAAGAGTTTCTAACCACAAAAAGTAGGATGGTAAGGCAAGGTGCATACGATCATACTGAAAAGTTTGAGAACTATCGCCGTGAATTGGTTAGTCTGATGCCTTGGCTTGGACCACACATTGCTAAGCGTAGGGACCAGGGTTGCACGTTGCAAATGAGGAAGTGCGCAACCATAGAGGGTGGGGATTCACCAAGAACAGTGACGGAGGACAGGATAGAGCCCCACATGGGTGATGCGACCACCTGACTATCCCGGAGAAGGACAGGCTTAGCACTCCAAGTAGTTGGAAGGGAGTGTGGGACTATAAACTATCCTGCTCGGGAGCTATGCGATGATGGAGATGCACGCAAAAGCAGAGAATCACAAGGTCCGTGACCGTGCACGGGGGACTGCGCTGCCACACAGATTGGCCAGAAAGTGACCGTTGAAGTCACTGCCAAATGGAGTGGGCAACGAACATTTAAGATGCGATTCATGGGGAAGATTTGGGAAATCAGCGGCCAAGAAAGCATTAATGAACCCAAATTCGGGGGAACGGATGAATTCAAATTCAAAAGGAATTATAAAACACAAAGGGCTACCCAGCAAACAACACATAGTCATTTGAGAATTGAGTGATTGAACAAAGCCCTAAGCATTGCGAGCCAAGCGTTAATTCAACCCTTGAATTCGCAAGTGACAGATTACATTCCAGGAATGATGACAGTGACTAAGGATGGTTTGGGAATAGAAGAGGTAACCGCCAGCAAGGTCGTGCAAACCCCAACTGTGGAGGATGTTCTAGAAGGTGTCAGGGTTGTGGCAGAGATCCCCAAATCATCGAGTACACCAAGACCCAAGAAGGATAAGCAAGCAATGGCTCCCATATGTGTGTCCTTGAGGAACTCGCTATCCAACAACTATCAATGGAAGAGAAGGGGAAAGTTATCACGATAGACACAGATGAGGAAGAAGAAGATTTATAGGCCCTTATCATCATAGAGGAAGAAGATGAAGGCATGGAGGAGGATATTCAACCTAGACACTCTACAAAAAAACTACCACATATATCCCCCCACGAAAAGGGAAGGCCAAAGTGCCCAAGGACTTGGACGAAACCAAGAGTTCGCTCTAGACCCCACTCCTCACCGATGGCCTTGTGTTTGAAGGCCCACACCTAGGCCATATGCCAACCATGAAGTTTGGAGATTGGTACCTGGTTGATGGCGAGAAGTTCCCTCAGTTGGAGAATGGGAACCTCATGAAGCAGAGCACCACAGGGGTGTGACAATGTTAGAGCCGCGGAAATGGCTGCGCAGAGTGGAAAAGATCGAGCTATGAACCTGCTTTGGGTGCCGCATTTCCACCGCACCCCAATAGCCATTTTTGTCATCAGGCAACTCCTCTGCCTGGTGCAGGATGGGTATCTATGGCTAGAGGAGCCTATCCCCTTCATGACAGACCTAATCAAAAGGGAAGGGTAGTGATTTGGCCATCGTCGAGGCCATGAAGATGAAGTATAAGCCGGAGAAGAAGAAGCCAAGAAGGAAAGTTGGGCCACATATAGGGGATGCACACATTGATGCAGAGAATCACCCTAAACACAGACGTATCGGAACAGTGGATGTAGCAGATTCAGCAAACAACAACTTAGTGCATTATAGACCTCAGCACAGTTCGAGAATAGTTAGAGGGACTTTGCGCCAAGATCACCTCGTCAACCAAGTGACTCGAGGGTGAGTCACGATGTTTGTGTTGGGGGCCTGTTGCGCATGGAATCCCCCCATGTCATGTTTTGCATCTCAAACCCCAATTTTTGACCCGATATTATTGTAAAGACTCCACGAATTACGAGCACGGAGCGCGAAATGTATGATAGAGTCATAGGTTTATCCGCCCTAGTTTTATAATGTAATGTCGGCCTACCCATGGTCCGCGGACCATGGGATTGTATAAATAGAATGAGGCTCTAAGAGTAAAACATAAGCAACGAAGAAATAATGTAGTAGAGTGAAGTAGAAGAGCAAGATTCTAAGTGTCTAAGGTCATAGGGTAGGAGAAGGCTCTGCAGCTAAGTGCGCAGAGGCCTAGTAGTCCGCAACTGAGTGTGCAAACCCTTGCAGCTGAGTGTGCAAGGTAGAGTCGAGTCTGTAAACAAGGAAGAGAATCATAAAGAGAATTTTTATCTAAATTTTGTGTATCTGTTGTTGGTTTATTGCATGTTTGATATAAATTCCAAATATATTGTTTATTTACTACACGCAACTGTATGAATGGTGTATATTGCTAAGTGTAACTTAAAGCATGCAAGTAGACTAAGATAATAAACTAACATTGGAATATCAGTAAGGACTTGGGTAATAATAGCGTTCAGGCCTCGACTAGGGCTGCGCAAAGACAACACCTCAGGCTACGAGGTATGGGAAAGTGTGCATAGCGACATGCGCAGGGATGAACCGTGGACGACTTGAACTCATCAGACATCTCCAGGGTGCGAAAACCTGGTTCTAGCACCCTCCCATACTACTTCGAGTGAGACCTCAGTCCGCGCTCCACAGAATATTGCCAAAAGGGCCAGTAGTACCGAGATTTGTTTGGCTAAAACACCTTTAAACCTGGGTCAGGCTCCAACAAGCCAACACAAGCAATGGCAAGGAAAGGCAGAGACAAGGACTCAACTAATATTGAGACCCTCACTCGCCTTGTTAGGTACTTGAATATAGAGGTGTCTGAGCTCAAATAATGAAAAACAAACACATTTGCAAGAAGCCATCCGCCTAGAAAAAGATAGAAATAAACTCATCAAACAGTAACCAGTTCACTTCCAGAACTACACAGAAGCCTTTGTTCCAACTTGAAAAGTGTGCAAATCTTAAGTTTTGTTCTTTCCATGAAGAAGATGATCCTGAGAACTCTTGTTCGGACTCGAAGTGAGTCACAAGCACTTTCTGCAGTCATACACTTGAGGCAGAAAGAAATATACATGAGAAACCCAAATACATTGATGATGATGAAGAGTTTGCACCTAATGAGCCATCAAGATCTCGGCAAGTGGTTAAAGCATATCTATGCGTACGAACAATGTCCAAGACGAATATCGGGAAGTAGCCCAAAAAAAAAACTAATCGTTACAATCTTAGGAGTAAAGGTGCTTTGTCCACGCTTGGGTAAATGAAACAGAAGGTGAGACTGATGATAAGGAAGGTCAAACCACCACTGCCCCAAATAAGAAAACACAAAACAAATCTAGGAAGACAGTGGCTAACAAGGGTTCATCCATGAGTAGCAAGTTGCAAAACAATCTGTCAGATAACACAAACATTTGTTCTACCCCGGAAGCCTCGGTAAGTCTACCACCTCTGGACTACAACATTGTTGATGAAATGAATAAAACTGGAGTGAACATCAGTTTTTTCAAGCTAGCCAAGGTCCAAAGTCAGCGAGATATCTTGTTGCCTGCATTGGGATAGACAACAATGGACAGCGCAGCCTCTACCAGCATGGGAGCAAGAAAACCTCCTGGATCACTTTCCACTATGCTGAATACAATCCTGATGGAAGAAGCGAACTTAGGTTTCCCTCCATTCCTTCTATATTTTGAAATTTTCAATTGCAATGTTCACAACTACTTGGTTGATTCTAGTGTGGAAGCCAATGTCATGCCACTCTCCATTGTAAAGAAGATCAATGCACAATGGAGCTAGACCTCCACATGGATCATCCAACTTGATCAAACATCAGTGCCAACCATTGGTGAACTCCAAGACGTGATCATCCGACTATCTCATGATGGTCAAGTCCACCAATGCATTAACATAGTGGTTGTGGACATATCGGAAGCATACAGTCTACTACTCAACAAAGACTGGTCTCGGAAGCTAGATGGGTATTTTGCTACAGGTTGGTCTCACATGTCGCTTCTGTACAGGGGAAAGTGAAACCAAATTTGGGTGTTATCCGAGGGGTACATGAAGCATAATGTTACTCCCATTAATGGTGAGAATGAACTATTGGCCTTCGCAGATCTCATGTTTGGAAACTGCCTCCTTGAAACAACATTGGGGTGTTATCCTGCACAGTCAGCTCCAACCCCTCTAGATATGCAGTTGGGACTCCTTCCTTGTGCAACTAATGGTAATGAATATTGTACAATACATTGTACCAATAGCAGTAGTAGTAGAAATTGTAGTAGCAGTAGTAATAGCACATCCAGCGGTCCATGTACAGACAAGTTGTGGACCATGTACTTTGATGGATCAAAGGCACAGGACGACTCAGGAGATGGGTGTATCTTGATTGACCCTTACAACATGAAGCATCTAGTTTCAAGTTTCTTGGAGTTCTAGTGCACAAACATTGTTGCTCAGTATGAATCACTCATGTTAGGCTTGCGGAAAGCCATCTGTCTCAACGTGGTTGCACTCAAAGTTGTAGGTGATTCAAAGATAGTGGTACGACAGGTACATAACACCATTCACTATTTATCACCGCATCTTAAAAGTTACCAGCAAGAGGTATGGGGACTAATATCAAAATTCCAAGAATTTAATAGCATTGTTGTACCACGTATGCGTAATGCAGCTGCCAATGCATTGGAAAATGCAGCTTCAAGAATGTCACCAATTAGGGATAGATTTACTATTGAAATTTTGTACAAACGTTCTATCCCGAACAACATAACTAACTTTTTCGTGTTTACTGATGATCAACAGATACTGCATTTCATGGCCAACGCTGATGTCTTCAAATATGTAGCAATAGATGATGACGAGAACGAGCGCTCTCTACAAGGTGAAGATGGTAACAAGAAAGGCCACCATATCACAAATGGTGTGGAAACATTGGAAAATATTTATGACTTGCAAGAACATTTTCAGGGGCCAAGGAGCAGCAAGACCCACAGTTCCACCATGAGGAATGAACTGATTAACCAGGGAATAGAACAAGATCTGAAGTTTTTCAATCTTGGTACATATTGTACATAGTAAGAGTAGCATGCCTTTATCTGCCTATTCAAATAGTACCGAGATGTGTTCACATGGACATATGATGATATGAAAACTTATGACATGTGGATCATCCAACACATCATCCCCAACAAAGAAGCGGTCAAGCCATATCAGCAGAAGTTGAGGAAAGTACATCCGTCGCTTGAACCCCTCATACAGAAAGAGCTTACTAAGTTGTTGGATGCATGGATCATATACAAAGTTTGTCATTCGACATGGGTCTCAAATCTTGTTCATGTATGTAAGAAGTCGGGGGAAATCCTCTTATTTGTCGATTCTGGAACATAAACCGCACCTCGAGCAAGGACATCTACCTCGTGACGTCTATGGACCATATTTTGCAAATGGTATTTGAGGCAAAAATGTTTTCCCTTCTTGACGATTTCTCAAGATACAATCAGGTTCTAGTAGTAGAACCTGACATACTGAAAACTACTTTTCATACCAAAGGGGGTATGTTCGCTTACAGACGAATTCCATTTGAGCTTGTAAATGTAGGCCCGACATTTCAGCGTGCCATGGACATTTCCTTTCATGACCTCATCATACAAACTGTAGTGGTATACCTCGATGATGTGACTGTGTTCTTAAGGAGATGAGCAGATCACAAACTCCATCTGAAGAAAAAATTTGAGTGATGCCAAAGATACGGGATTTCCTTGAATCTGAAAAAGAGCGTATTCGTAGTGTCAGAGGGGAGCCTCTTCGAACACATTGTTTCCAAAGGCAGGATCAAGGTGGATCTGGACCAGGTCCAAACTATAATGCATATTGGTGGGCTCCATTATTGTAGCAATAACGCTACAACTCCTGGAGCTTCCTTCTCTAATTTTATCAACCCGGTAGTTTGTAACAAACTTGGAAGCGACGGTGCTGTATGCACAAGTACTAGCTCTTGTCGCAGCTGTCACTTGGTCAGCTGGCACAAGTCCGCTAGGGCTCAAGCCAACTTCTATATGTTCTCATAAGAAGCTTTTTAAGTGATGAACGAAAGCTATCTCAAAGGAAATTAACCTACTTTGCAAGAATGAACTGAAAGCCAACAAAACGTGGAAACCCTAGTAAACCCTAATTCTACCAGCTTAATCCTTATGATGCAATGGTGGGAATGCAACTTCTAAAAGTGATGCCATTACTTCTATTGAGATGAGATGCATGTTTCTAAACTACTTTCATCTGAAGAGAACATGTTTTTGTATTTTTGCTCAAGTTGTTGGAGTTATTATGCCTGTGCTTCTTACTGGGTCTTGACTGTGCAGGGGTAGATCAAGGGGAGGAAGGCTTGGGAAAGGTCAGGAGGACTCTGAGAGGGTCCAAGGGATCCATAACATCATTCCATAGAAGTTCACAAAGTTCAGATGCCTGGCAATCCGTGTTTGCAAGCTTCTACAGGATGTCTGCAGGGGATTCTACAGGAAGCTCAGGATTTCTATAGGAAGTCTGCTAATTTCTACAGGATGTTCTGCAATAGGATTTTTGGGTGATGGATGAGTGGATGAGCTGTATGGGTGGATAGGGAGGTAGGAGGGGAGCTTGTGATGGCTTGTGGATAGTGAGATGAGATGGAGAGGGGGTGTGTAAAGCTGGTTGGTCTAGAGGAGGGTAGAGGCAATGAAAAGCCGAAAAGATAAAACAACGCGGATGATAGAAGAGTTAGGAGTAAAATGATCTAACTGGGAGATAAGTAGATGTCTTGGGCATGACTTAGAAGGATAAGGAAACGATGGAGTGGTGTTGCGCAGTGTAAATGAAATAAATCACCAGGGTCTTGCACAAAACCGAGATTTCATCAACCTATTCTAAATGTTTTCAATAAACCATAGAACAGCAACGTGATTTTGTAAGGAAACTCTTGCATGGTACTGAAACAAAGATTCACTCCACAAGATCTGAATGCATGGATGCTGCTACAACCGAGAACATTGCATTGAAGTTTGTATGAACATGTAAAACTGTGTTTTTGGTGGGTGGCACGGGCTGCAATCCCAATCTCGAAACAGAGGTGGAAGTGAGTGTGCAATCAATCCCTTTTTTGGAGCTCTGATCAACTCTAATTTCGTTACTCTAATCTAAAGTACTGAAAGAAACTTTGTTCATAACACTAACCTATGTAACCATACCAAGAAATCTGAATCAGCAAACTGTGTTTCCAGGTGCATGTAAAGGAAAAGAAATATAATGCTGAAAGAAAAGTAACAATACAAAGAAAGGAGGCTTATTGCTCTCAGGTTGGGCCCAACCCTGAGAGCTATAGCTCCTCTAAGAACTCAGAACTAAACTCGAATCTGCCTGCCTTTTATTAAAACATCATAGTCATAAGTCTAAAAACATGCCAAAAATGGCTTACAAAAAGCAAAACAGAGCTATAGCTCGTAATTCAGAATCTGCAACAAAGGTTCAAAAGTTCCCATCGAAGGCTACAGCCTCAATATTTATACATTATGAGGGCCAAGCTGGCCTCCTAAATTAGTGGGGCTTGGCTGACCAACTAAAAGTAAACTGTTGTTCCCTTAGAATCTGTTGGCTGCCTTCTAGCTCGGTGGTGGTAGCTGTTGGAGCTCGGAGTTGGGGTGGAGATCACGAGGAAGGTCATTCAAGGCTGTGGACAACCTTCCTACAAAACCGCAATGCCACCTTGGCTGTCTCCTTGCCTTCATCTGCATGGTTTTGCTCCATTTAATGTCAAAAAACCTGAAATAAACATGTATTAGCCACCTAGGAATAGTGACTGCCCTCCTTCCTACAAATAACATGAATATACTAAAAAATGATGCATAAGTGATGAAAAATGAAGGGTTGAGCAAGGGTAAGTAGGCCAAATGAGCCCAAAATGTTACCAAATTTGGGGCTCATCATCACCCCCCAGCTAAAATATTTGCTCATCCTTGAGCAACTAGTCCAGCTCCTCATCCTTCATTGCCTTTACTGCCACCCTTACACCCCAAGCCTCGGTAGTAGTGTCCTCCTTGCTGATATGGAACCCAGCCTTTCTGTTCACCTCTTCCCACTGTTCATTATCATCTTTCTCTGTGCTGCCTTCCATCAATCCTAGCAGTAGTGGTGGGCTTAACTTGAGGCCAATCCAGCTGGCCTGGAGGTTTTGCATGGATTTCTTATAGAGGGCCACCCGTACTAGAGCTTCCCTCATCCGAGTTGGGGTATGATACTCTCTGATTTTCAGACTGTGGGCCAATGTATTCCATCGGTGGGTGCAAGCTTGGACAGCGTTGTCTCCTAACAGTCTCTCCATGTCCTCAAAATGCGCTATGGCTCGGGCCTGCTAATCCATATATCTCAATGAAGCTTGAGGGTCAGTGGACAAGTGTTGGTGTGCTGAGATTAGTGCAACTGGATCCCCGGGTTCTGCTCGAATTAGCAATGGCTCAATCAGCTCTCGGTTCATGACCGCTTTGGCATCTGCTGCTCTTTAAGGTGAATGATATCCTTGAGGGGGACCTCTCCTTGGGCGAAGTAGGGGCATCATCTATAGTGATTAGGCTGCTGGACGGAGGCTGTGGCTTGCCCGTCTTTATTCTCACACTTCTCCTAGCTTTAAAATATAGAGTGGTCTCCCTATTTCTCTTCTCCTTTGGCTTAGGAGGTGTACTGAGGGCGGCCAGCACATCTGCTGCCTCCCTTGCAAGAATGTCAGCTTTCTTCTCCTTGGGTTTCACTTTCTTAGGGCTTCCTGTAGAAGACCCTTTTTCGGTTGATTTCGGGCTTCATGTAGAAGGCCCTTTTTCAGCTGATTTCGGGCTTCCTGTAGAAGCCGGTTTCGGTTTTCCTGTAGAGACAGGTGGCACCACTTTAGGTTGCTTTGCTGAGGGTGTTTTACTTTTCGACCTGGTCGAGGTTGCTGTCGAGGTGCCTTTGCTGACGTGGACCTGCTCAGCCTTGTCCACTCTGCTTCGTAATATTTTCTCTCTGGCAGTCAACATGGGTGTGTCATCCTTCTCTTTGGCACCCTTTTTCTCTTGTTTCTTCTTTTGATTTTCCTTCTGCTCCGTGGTCGTGGTTTTCGGGCCTTTTTCTTTCTTCCCTGCGGGCACTGACTCCTTCTCCTCACTGCTAGATGAACCGAGCTCTTCGGTCAACATCTTTATGTCACCATCCTTGGTCAAATTTCTGAAGGCTTCCCATGAGAGAGGAACCTTGTATGTGTGGAGCGCATCCTCCACGAGGAGTTTAATGAGTCCATGGTGGGCTACCTGGTCTGGTGTGCCTTCTTTCAACTTGGTGGCACATTCAATCATAGACTGTAGTAGAAAGTAGGGGATACTTAGTTTGTTTTCTACAGGTAGGTCCATCTAATGCCTTAATTCCGTGAGTAACCGAAAATGGTACCCATATACAATGCTAAACAGACCTTCGCAGGTGATGTACTTCATAATCTGAAGGCTAACTTCACTCCACAGTGGCAGTAAGCTGGTTCTACGAACCCCGTTTTTATCTTCTGAGAATTCCTCCTCTGGGGGGAAGAATTCCTTCTTAGCCTTCTGGCCCAATTTCCTTTCTTCTTTATCCCATGGTAATCCCATTGGGAGCTCAGTAACTCGGCTGATGAATTGTGGGGTGAGTCTGAGGCTCAAACCCCTGAAGCTGACGGTGGCCAATGTTTTGGATTTCGGCTTCAGAGCTTGCAAAAACTTCACTGCCACCTCATCGTCATAGCCCTGCAATTTGTCGCAGAACGACATCCATTGCGCTTGTGTGAATAGCTCCACCACCTCAGGATTCTCTCTTAGCTTTGTTGAGTCAGTTGGTTCCCTTCTGATGAACCCACCCAGCATGGTGAAGAACTGCTGCGTTAGCTGGAGGTGGCGAGTGCGGAAGAAAATTGGCCTACTGGGACAGAGCGTAGAATTACGCCTTTGTCACGCATACAATTCACGAAAACGTATCTCCCAATGACCTTAACATGACTTAATTATACTCACATCCTGTAGGATGACAATTCATGCAGACGACAGACAATACTTGCAATTTTTTTACGACCAGACTGTAGAACGTCGACTCTGCCACCCTCAAAACCAATTACATGGAAGGTTCAGGCTTACCTTTTTAATCCGCCACCTTTTGACGTGAGGAACCCAATTTCCTGTAGCAGCAGCCTTCGTGTAGAAGCAACGCACTAATTCTGGAGGATACTGTAGTGGGTCTGCGCTCTCTGTGCTACTTAACAGGCGTTCGAATGGCCGAAGACTTGGAGTGTTGAGCTTCAGAGGAATCCGGATGCTCACTCGACTTTCAAACAGCGAATTATAAATGTGTGGGGTGGCAATCTAGCCGATTAGATTTGAATCCGGCGGAATCCATGGTGCGGGGGTGAGTTGTCTGTACCGGAACGTTGGACGACGTCACTCCATCATTCTTCTGCAAGTTCCCTTACTACCGCATCATTCCCTGCAGATCCGCCACCGTCATTTCTGTTACAACTCGTTTCTCCCTGACTGGATGGCTCTCACGTGTGCACTGCCCGTTCCTTTTGCCACGACCACCGTTTACCATCTGACTAGACCATCTGACTGGTCGATGTGGCCAGTCAAATGGCCATACGACCGCTCAACCCATTAAATTCACACTCGCAAACATTTCAAAGTAAAATTCATGCAATTCGATGGAAGAAAGGGCAAGGCACTTACCTGTGCGGTCGCGACATGATTCTTCGGGCTTTTGGACGATGATGAGTAGATTGTTTGCTGCTGGTGGATTGCACAGGCCCGGAGGTTCCTCTTCATAGGCTGCTGACGATGAATCTTATGATTCGGCTGCATGTGCCTGCGTTATCCTTGCATGTTGCAGGCGATGGAATGGTGTACACTCTAGTTGGCTTAACTGCTACGGGACTCCTGCAGGATGTCCTGTAGCAGTTTTTCCTCCTCGGGTGCATGCTGCACGATGAATACAGTGGCCTCATGATCATGCTCACAGGGCTCTTGGATAGTTGGGATGGGTATGGCATGGCATCTCAGCGTCTTTTTTCATTTAAAAATTGCTTTCTCTTGATAACTCAATGATCTGCTTTGATTGTGCAGGTATCTTCATTGCATGTCGACAGGGGTGGTAGAAGGAGGTGACAGCAGTGTGTGAGGGAGAAAATGGTAGCTTGCATGTGTCCATACCGGACCTTTGTCATTAGATCTCCTCATACAATCAGTTTTGGGCCGTCCAAAACTTCTACAGGAAGTTTCCTGTAGAAATACAGAACTTCCTGTAGAAAGTCTGCACCTTCCTGTAGAAGACTTAGGCTGTGATGAAATCGTGCCCATACCTTGGAGAAGATGAGTATTCTTGGAGGAGGTGCTGGTGAGGTCTCCTAGCAGCATGATAAGGATCCTTGACTTTGGGTTGAGAGACCTCCTCTCCTTCATAGAACACCTGCAACCTGCATGCATTTCCACATTATAAACTTGTTGTCCTTGTCTTTTTGCTTACTTTTTTTTCTTTCTTTTCTCTTTTCTTTTTTTTTTTTTTTTTTTGAAAGATAGCAGGGGCACCTCAATGAGGTTTTCACCCTTGCCATCTACCTTAAGTGCCTCAGAGAGGTTTTCACTCAAGGATTTTTTTTCAAATCCCTTTTTTTTTTTTTTTGAAAGACAATAGGGGCGCCTCAATGAGGTTTTCACCCCTACCACCTGCCTTGGGAGCCTCAGAAAGGTTTTCACCCAAGGATCTTTATTTATTTATTTATTTATTTTTATTTTTATTTTTAGATCTTTCAGGGTATGCCCAAAGCAGAGGCAGAACCCTTCTCTATGACCAGCACTGATTTCTCCACAGTTTTGATGAACTCTTGTCTCGAGAGAGGCTTCCTGTAGATCTTCAGTCGATGCCCATTGACAAGCATGGGGATGGCCTCCTCATCAATGGTCCGAATAAGAACAGATCCATTGTCATGACATTTTTCCACTGCATATGGTCCCAGCCATCTGGTTCTCAGCTTCCCCTTGAAATCTTTGTGCCTGGAGTCATACAACAGTGCCCAATCTCCTGGCTGGAATTTCTTGTCATTGAGGTGTTGGTCATGCCACACCTTTCTCTGAAGTTGAACCACTTCTGAGTGAAGGAGGGCCTGCATTCGGTGCTCGTCCAGTCCGTTCAGCTGCAATAACCTTTCTTGTTGTGCATGGCTGAGATCTAGGTCCAGCTGAGCTGCCATCCTCAAAGTGTTGTATTCAAATTCAATGGATAGCAAAGCTTTCTTCCCATAGACCAGCTCATAAGGTGTGAAGCCGGTTGTGGTCTTCCAGGTGGTGTTGTAAGCCCATGTGGCCTCAACCAGGCGATCTGCCCAATCTTTCCTACTGCTGCTCACCACCTTAGTCAAAATCCCTTCCAATGCTCTGTTTGTGACTTCCACTTGCCCATTTGCCCATGGATGATAGGGGGTGGAAGTCCTATGCTTGATTTTGTGATGAGCTAGTAGGTCTTCAATTAAGTTGGATGTGAACTGGCTTCCTTGATCGGTGACTAGCTCTCTTGGGTAGCCAAATTTGTAGAAGATGTTTTCTCTTAAGAACTCAGCCACCTTTTCTTCTGTTGCTGCTTTGATTGCCTTAGTTTCTACCCACTTTGTCAGGTAGTCAGTGCACACAATGATGTAAGACCTTTGCCTCGAAGGAGGGTTGATTGGACCCACAAAGTCCATACCCCACTTCTCAAATGGCTCAAGAGTCACTTGAGGTTGGAGAGGCATCTCATCCCTTTGAGTCGGTTTCCCCATTCTTTGGCATCGATCACATTGGCTGATATATCTTCTGACATCTTGATGAAGTGTGGGCCAATAGTAGCCTGCCTGCAGGATTTTGAAGGCAGTCCTCTTTGCTGCAAAATTTTTTCTCCACAAGGCCCATCATGACAGGTGAGGAGGATATCAAAGACTTCCTCCTCCCTTACACAACGCCTTAAGATCTTATCAGGGCCAAGCTTGAACAGGTTGCCCCCGATCCAAGTAAATGAGGCACTTTTTCTGATGATTCTGCTCTTCTCTCTTGAGGATAGGTGCGGAGGGAACTGTGCTGAAACAAGGTAGTTTGCTATATCAGCAAACCATGGAGAGAGTACTGAGATAGCAAACAGATGTTCATCGGGCATCTGGTCATCCACTGTTCCATCCTCATCTGCAGATAGATCCAATCTAGATAGAAAGTCAGCAACAACATTTTCTTTACCTGGTTTGTCAACAATAGTCAAATCAAATTGCTGCAACAAAAGTAACCATCTAATAATACGAGCATTCACATCTGGTTTATTCATTAAATATCTAATTGCAGCATGATCAGTATGTACAAATGTTTGATAGCCAGTGATATAATGTCAGAACTTGTTCAGTGCATGGACCACATCCAAGAATTCTTTCTCGATCACAGTGTAATTCAGTTCTGCTTTGGACAAGTTTTTGCTGACAAAGTAAATGGCATACGGAAGTTTTTGTTCAACTTGTCCTAAGGCTGCCCCTATGGCTCTGTTTGATGCATCAGTGTGGATGTGGAAAGGTAGGGCCCAGTTTGGACCTCTCAAGATTGGGGAAGACACCAACTTGTCCTTTAATTCATTTAGAGCCCTCTGACAATCGTCAGTCCATTTAAACTCCACATCTTTTGCCAACAGGCCAAACAATGGCGAGGCTAGCTTGCTGAAGTCTTTAATGAATCTCCTGTAATACCCTGCTAATCCTAAGAAACTCTGAACATCCCTTACCTTTTTGGGAGGTGGAACCTTTTTGATGAGAGCAATTTTGTTAGGATCCACCTGTAACCCTTGGCAAGAAATGGTATGGCCTAGCACGGTCCCTTCGGTCATCAAGAATTCACATTTTTCCGGACTAAGGGACAGGTTCATCTCGATGCATTTGGTTAGGACTTTTCCCAGATTGGACAATGCTTCCTGGAAGTTGGATCCATAAGGAGTGAAGTCATCCATATAGATTTCCACCGCATCATGGACAAGCTCAGAAAAGATGCTCAAAACGACTCTCTGGAAGGTAGCAGGAGCATTGCATAGCCCAAAGGGAAGAACTCGGTAGGCAAAGGTACCCCAGGGACAAGTGAAGGTGGTCTTATCTTGGTCTTCCGGGCTGATTTGGATTTGGTTGTACCCGCTAAACCCATCTAGGAAAGAGAAGAAATTCTTTCCTGCCAGTCCATCCAACACTTGATCTATGAAAGGTAGAGGGAAATGGTCTTTCTTGGTAGCTTTGTTCAGTTCTCGGTAGTCCACACAGATTCTCCACTTCCCATTTTTCTTGGGAACCAACACCAGAGGGGACACCCATTCACTATTTGAGATGGGGTAAATGAATCCGGCATCCAACAGTTTTTGCAGTTCTTCGTTGACAATGTCCTTAAGGGCTGGATTCATTCTCCTCTGGGGTTGCCTAACCGGTTCATAGTCCTCTTTGATGTATATGTGATGGGTACAGACCGAAGGATGGACTCCTTTCATCTCCTTATAGCTCCAAGCAAAAGCATCTAGATGACTGGCCAACAAGCTACACAACTCCTTTTCCTAAGAAGGAGATAGGGAGGAGCTGATCTTTAACGTCCTCTCAGGGCCGAACTCCACATTCTTGACTCTGGGAGTGACAGGGTTGGTTGCACAAAGGTCCACTAAGGTGCTGGCTTGGGCATCCTCCACCAATTTCTCTAAGGATAGTGCACTGGGAGGTGGATTCTGGATCAAGGTCTCAATCAAGTCATCCTCGGTTGGGGGGTCTCTTCTAGTGGTGTCTAGGGTGCACAAAGGTGCTGAGTACACCTCATCCTCTTCTCCTTCCTCCAACCAAAGTGGTAAGTCATGCTCTAATGAGGGTTGGGCAGGAGGGTATAGGACTAGCTGCTTGGACATAGGACCATTTTTGATGGTCATGTTTCCTACACAGCAACTTATGTAAGCATCTGCAATGGCTAACCAAGGCCTTCCCAAAATGAGAGGGTATCCAGTAAGCTTTGCCTTTGGTTGCAGAACTAAGAAATCTGCAGGATATTCCCAAGAGTCAACAGAGACCAAGACATCCTCCACAATCCCTTCGGGAGTCACGGTGGAGCGATCTGCTAGTTGTAGGACTGTCGAGGTCTTCCTCAAGGAACCCTGAAGGTTGAGTTTGAGCATGGTATCCCTGGTCATTACATTAATGGCAGCCCCCAGATCAATCAAGGTGTGAGGTATGATGGTGCCATTGATGTGGACATCTACTACAGGACTCCCAGGATTTAGATACTTTGGGCAGATGACTTGTCCTAACATAAGGTCAGACAGTTGTCCTAAGACATTGATGGTTGAAGCATCTCTCTTTCGCCTACCTGGGTGTCTGAAACACTTTTCCTTAACCAGTTTGTTGTATATCGTCACATCCTTGATGGCTTGGAGAAGTGGAATTTTCACACACAACTGCTTGAGTTCTCCTAGAAGCTCATCCTCCTCTGGGTTGGGTTGTGTGGTGGCTGTTAGTCTCTTAGGAAAGGGTGGAATAGCCTTCGGTTCACTTTCATGTTTGTCTTCCTCGTCCTCTGGGGGAGGAGGTTGGCTATCCGGAAGAGTCTTTCCAGATCGCAGATTGATCTCCTGGATCTCCATAGCATAGGTAGGGCATGATGTTTCCCCAGTGTATACCTGCTCGGCCTGTCTGTTCTTGGGGTTCGGGTTCAGTTGAGCAGGAATTTGAAGTTGCCTTGGAGGAGCAGGAGGTAATGGTTGAGGTTGAACTGGTGGTGGAGGCAAAATGGCGGGAGGAGTGTTGTACTGGGGCCTCCACCCCGGCTAAGGTGCATTCCACTAAGGCTGTGGCTGGGCCTGTGAGTGATACGAATGAGTAGTGGGTTGAGTATGGTACTGAGGTGGGTAAGACCATGGAGAAGGCACAGACTAGGAAGGATGAGCAGGGGGACCCCAGGAAGGCATAGGAGTAGATTGGTTGGGGCTGTAATAAGCTTGGGGTGCCCCTTGCATCCCCTGCTGCTAAGGTCTAGGTCCTTGTGGCCTCCTTTGGTTGAGGAAATAGAGAGCTTCAGTGGGGGCTTCTGTCCCTTGGTACATGGCTTTAAGCCCAGGTAAGGTTGGACATTGATTTGTGGGATGGTTCTCCTCACAAACGAAACATACCTCAACTGAATGTAATGGGAATTCGTTCTTAAGGTGTCTCCTTGTACATCTAGGGCAGAAGATAGCCAAGGCCCTCTCAGCTTCTTCCTTCTTCTGCTGGATCCCGAATGTGTCAAGTTGCATGGAAATGGTCTGTCTCACCTCACTTTTGAGATCCTCTAGTTGATTTGCAAACTCATGTTTGGAGAAAGGAATACCAGCTGAGAGGAGGTTTCCTCTACCTCGTTTCCGGGCTGCCCTAGAGTGGTTTCTAAACACAGTCTTTATGTCCTCATAAGTCAGTTGGTAAATATCTCCTCCAGCTAACATGTGAAGGGTATCTAAGAGGTCTTCAGGGACTCCTCAGAGCAGGACCAACTTGAGGGATTCAGGGTCAAGTGTGCACCTGACCCGTTTATAGCTAAGTTGGAACCTTTCCTCATAATCCTCTAAGGACTCATCATTTCCCATGGTCATCCGAAAGATTTCTCCCTTGGTTTCCTTGGACCTACAGTAGTCCCAGTACTTGGTATGGAAAGCTTGCTGCATCTAAGCGCAAGTGGTGATACTGTTCCCAGGTAAGCCCATGAACCAGCGTAATGCTGCATCCTTAAGAGTTGAAGGGAAGAGTTTCAGCTTCTGGTCATCTTCAGTATAGTCATAGGTTCGACAAAGGACAACAAACTCAAACAGAAAGGTATCAGGATCTTCAGTAGTCAGTCCATGGAAGTGAGGTAAAGCGGAGGGGCTAATGTTCTTCATTTTCATGTCTCCATTGGTCTCTCGGATGGGGAAGGCACCTTCTATTATGTCATCTTCTCCTCTATTGTCAGCCATAGCTTCAGATGGAATGGTCTCTAATTCTTCTTCTGCTATAGGATCTTCGTATATCTCAGGAGGTTCACCTATAGGTTCTTCTGGATCACTGTCATCGAAGAAGAGAGAAGGGTGACTCAGTGATGTGGTGGGGGTGTTGGGTAAGAATTTGCCTATTTTATCTTGATTCCTATGAGGCATGAAATGGAAAGACTTTTGATTGCTTTTGTTTTTTTCCCCTGGCACCTGCAAAAACTGAAACAGATTGATCTACAACTAACTATCTTGCTGAAATGAAAATGCAGAATTGAAATGAAAGCAGGAAAGAACTAATCTACTTTGCTCAAATGAAATTGCAGGAATGGAAATGCTAGTCTATGCTTGCAAAATTGAAATTGCGGAATTGAAATGTTAATCTATGAAAGCAGGAAATTTCTATGCTACTTTTGCAGAATGGAAATGAAATAAACTACTGGGCAGAAGGCGAGAGTAGGAAAATAGAAGAAAAGCAACAATTACTAATACTCTGACGCTTCCCCTGCAACGGCGCCAAAAAGATGGTGGGCTCCAGTATTGTAGCAATAATGCTACAACTCCTGGAGCTTCCTTCTCTAATTTTATCAACCCGATAGTTCGTAACAAACTTGGAAGCGACGGTGCTGTATGCACAAGTACTAGCTCTTGTCGCAGCTATCACTTAGTCAGCTGGCACAAGTCCGCTAGGGCTCAATCCAACTTCTATATGTTCTCAGAAGAAGCTTTTTAAGTGATGAATGAAAGCTATCTCAAAGGAAATTAACCTACTTTGCAAGAATGAACTGAAAGCCAACAAAACGTGGAAACCCTAGTAAACCCTAATTCTACCAGCTTAATCCTTATGATGCAATGGTGGGAATGCAACTTCTAAAAGTGATGCCATTACTTCTATTGAGATGAGATGCATGTGTCTAAACTACTTTCATCTGAAGAGAACATGTTTTTGTATTTTTGCTCAAGTTGTTGGAGTTATTATGCCTGTGCTTCTTATTGGGTCTTGACTGTGCAGGGGTAGATCAAGGGGAGGAAGGCTTGGGAAAGGTCAGGAGGACTCTGAGAGGGTCCAAGGGATCCCTAACATCATTCCACAGAAGTTCACAAAGTTTAGATGCCTGGCAATCCGTGTTTGCAAGATTCTACAGGATGTTTGCAGGGGATTCTACAGGAAGCTCAGGATTTCTACAGGAAGTCTGCTAATTTCTACAGGATGGTCTGCAATAGGATTTTTGGGTGATGGATGAGTGGATGAGCTGTATGGGTGGATAGGGAGGTAGGAGGGGAGCTTGTGATGGCTTGTGGACAGTGAGATGAGATGGAGAGGGGGTGTGTAAAGTTGGTTGGTCTAGAGGAGGGTAGAGGCAATGAAAAGCCGAAAAGATAAAACAACGTGCATGATAGAAGAGTTGGGAGGCAAATAATCTAACTGGGAGATAATTATATGGCTTGGGCATGGCTTAGAAGGATAAGGAAACGATGGAGTGGTGCTGCACAGTGTAAATGAAACAAATCACCAGTGTCTTGCACAAAACCGAGATTTCATCAACCTATTCTAAATGTTTTCAATAAACCATAGAACAGCAACGTGATTTTGTAAGGAAACTCTTGCATGGTACTGAAACAAAGATTCACTCCACAAGATCTGAATGCATGGATGCTGCTACAACCGAGAACATTGCATTGAAGTTTGTATGAACATGTAAAACTGTGTTTTTGGTGGGTGGCACGGGCTGCAATCCCAATCTCTAAACAGAGGTGGAAGTGAGTGTGCAATCAACCCCTTTTTTGGAGCTCTGATCAACTCTAATTTCCTTACTCTAATCTAAACTACTGAAAGCAACTTTGTTCATAACACTAACCTATGTAACCATACCAAGAAATCTGAATCAGCAAACTGTGTTTCCAAGTGCATGTAAAGGAAAAGAAATATAATGCTGAAAGAAAAGTAACAATACAAAGAAAGGAGGCCTATTGCTCTCAGGTTGGGCCCAACCCTGAGAGCTATAGCTCCTCTAAGAACTCAGAACTGAACTCGAATCTGCCTGCCTTTTATTAAAAGATCATAGTCATAAGTCTAACAACATGCCAAAAATGGCTTACAAAAGCAAAACAGAGCTATAGCTCGTAATTTAGAATCTGCAACAAAGGTTCAAAAGTTCCCATCGAAGGCTACAACCTAAATATTTATACATTATGAGGGTCAAGCTGGCCTCCTAAATTAGTGGGGCTTGGCTGACCAACTAAAAGTAAACTGTTGTTCCCTTAGAATCCGTTGGCTGCCTTCTAGCTCGGTGGTGATAGTTGTTGGAGCTCGGAGTTGGGGTGGAGATCACGAGGAAGGTCATTCAAGGCTGTGGACAACCTTCCTACAAAACCGAAATGCCACCTTCCCTATCTCCTTGCCTTCATCTCCGTGGTTTTGCTCCATTTAATGTCAAAAAACCTGAAATAAACATGTATTAGCCACCTAGGAATAGTGACTGCCCTCCTTCCTACAAATAACATGAATATACTAAAAACGATCCATAAGTGATGAAAAATGAAGGGTTGAGCAAGGGTAAGTAGGCCAAATGAGCCCAAAATGTTACCAAATTTGGGGCTCATCACATATCCCTTACGCAGCCAAGAAGAAATCCTTGCAGTCCTTCCTGGGCAAGATAAACTTCCTTCGGAACTTCATTTCGGATTATGCACAGATAGTTAAGCCCATGCAGGACATGATCAAGAAATATGTAGTCTACAGCTGGAGTAAGAGAGAAAAATATGCATTCACTTGGATCAAGCAAGCCATTGTGGAAGCGCTTGCACTCTATAGCCCAAACTTCAAGAAGGATTTCCTATTATACACCTTTGCCTCCGACAATTCACTAGCTACAGTACTCACTCAGAAGGATGATATGAACGATGAATTCCAAATCTCTTTCATGAGTGCAAGCATGTAGGGCCGAGAATGTAACTACCTCACCATTGACAAACAAGCTTATGCACTTTACAAGGCAGTGAAACACTTCAGGCCCTACTTCCTAAAGAACCACCACATAGTCTTCTTCCCTCACCCAGCAGTGCACACATTGCTTGTACAACAAGAACTGGGTGAACGATATGTGAACTCGATGGCAGGCTTGCAAGAATATGATCTTGAATCCAAGCCAGTTGACATGATCAAACAAGATGGGCTCTGCAGACTTGTAGTTGAATAAATACATGCTCCGGACAACACCCACTAAAGCCAGAACCTCTTGGTACGTAGATATGCACCAGTACATTGAGTACGACACGTACCCTCTCACTTTTCCATTAGATAGAAGAAGGCATTTCACCTAAAAGCCTTAGCATATCAGTCGATTCACTGAGTGCTTTATAGAAAGAACAATAGCTGAGTTTTTCTCAGGTGCCCAGAGGCACATGAATCAGAGAAGGTACTTCAAGATCTGCATGATGAACTTGTCGGGGGTCACTTTGCGGGAAACACCACTGTGAACAAATTTATGCGAGGTGGTTTTTACTGGCCCACATTATTCAAGGATGCACATTCTTTTGCCCGCAAGTGTCCGGTCTGTCAGCAATGTGTCAGAAAAACACAGAGATCAGCAGCCCTAGTGCACCCCGTTGTAGTGACTGAACCATTCCAATAGTGGGGCCTGGAAATCATTGGGGAAATTTTCCCTCATTCGTCAAAGAAACACTGCTACATCCTAACAGTAACTGACTACTTCACATGGTGGATAGAAGCAGTTCTGCTAAAACAAGTGGACGACTAGGAGGTCATCAGCTTTCTCCAACAAAACATCATCTTAGGCTTCAGTGTACCTCTATCACTTGTTTTTGATAATGCAACTTATTTTTAGTATTTGAAACTATATGACTTTGTATTACATAATGGTATTGTGTTAAAGAATTCATCTAACTATTACCTGCAAGGAAACGGTCTACCAAAATCCACGAATAAGAAACTCATCCATATAATCAAGAAGAATGTTTTCTTTGAGCAGTGTAACTGGCATGCCGCCCTGATGAATGAATTATGGGATGACTGTGTGACACCCAAGCCTTCTATCAATACCTCACCATACTTCCTATTTTATAGAAAAGAAGCCATCCTTCTACCAAATATCTACTTTCTTGCACTTCAGCTTTCCCAAGAATCCCAAGGAAAGCCTTGTCAGCTAGTACAACGTAGGATGAATGCTCTTCATAAGCTTCAGAAAGAAAGGACGAAAGAAAAAGAAAAATTCACAATCCACTATAGCCATATCAATAGATGTCTGATAAGAAGTTTGCAGGGAAGGATAACTTCATTGTTGGTGACTTAGTTCCGAAATGAGACAAGCCCCATGAAGACAAATGGAAACATACGAAGTTCTAGTCCCCGTGGATTGGTTTGTACACAGTCCACGAGAAGCTTGGTCCACACAAAGATCATCTGCAATCACTTGACGGGAGGATTGACAACCTTCCTACAAATTACCAAGATCTCAAGCATTACTTTTAGTAAGCCGGACTACGCCCATGTCATGTACATAGTCTGCTTCCCACTTGCTATTTTCATCTTGTTTACATTGCATACTATCTTTGTTTTTACTTTGTTTGTTCTTATTACTATTTTTGTTTACGTTTGTTTTGTTTTCTTGATATATTACTGTTTTTGTTTCTGGAAATAAGTGTTGCCAACTACTACGTTCTGGCTTTTGAATAGAGTATGTCACTAAAATTTGAAGAGACTTGTGACACTACAACACTTAGCCAGTCTTGTATTTGTCTTCTTTGTGCTTAGTTATGACCTTCGGCCGATGAAGTCTTGATGGAAAATATGAACTGTCTACAAGGGAAGTTTTGGTCCAACCATGAAGCTGTGTCCACACTGGGAATCCCCATGAATGTACTCAACCTTATCCTCTATGTGTTCAAGCTCATCCAACTATAGAAACAGAGAAGGGGAAATATAAAAAAGCAAACCTATGTGAGAGGCATCTCATGCCTCTCTAAAGGAATAACCTCTTTTTCTCTCAATAAGTCAAAATACCTCTTTTTCCGCAAACATAAATAAGTGCCTATGCACAGTCCTCTTCGAAAAATACAAAGTTGAAAGAAGAGAAAGGCTTCCTACGCAAAGAGGTGAAGCATGCAACTCCACCCGGGTACTGACCAGGCTCGCTCAAAGTGGAGCAATTTGTGTTTTCCTGCATGACTCCATTGGGGTACTGTTCAAGCTTACTAGTAGTGGAGCAACACCATAGACGAAAACTTATACTCTGAAGATCTTCAACTCGCAAGCTAAACTACCCTTCCCAGATTCGAAACACTGTGATCAAGATGAAATTTTTATTGTGTTTGACTGAGTTGGAAAAACATGAACCACGTATGTCCATGGGGTAAGTGGGGAATCCAAGGTAACCCACACAATGTTTCAATACTCCCTAAAAGACCAAGGCCCTACGCTATCAATGAACCAAAATAGAGAAGCTGGAGTTCTACTAGTGCATCGCCAAGTGTTGTAGCGGCTACAACCACCCTCCAAAATTTTGGCCTACACCCAAATTCAGAGCCTCCATTGAGGGTTTCACTTGATGGTTGCATACACTTGGGTTCACATCGTGAGCTCGTGTGAGTCTTCGCACCCATGATGGTGGTTTATTCCACCCAAGCATTTGCATGTTGATGTCAATGTCTTTCCTGTGACCATGTTTTGGTCATGCTTAAGGTCTTAGATTCATGTGTACATGTTATGCTCGCTATGAAAACATATGTTTCACTCACACACGGAGTCACATTCATCGCCACACAAGCATCATCATTGTCGATCAGTGATCAATCATGAGTGTCGCTCCTGCCGCTTGCACCATTGGTTAGTCATGTTGAACATGTGTGTCTGGTTGGTTTGAGTCATCTCGTCATCAAGTCATTAGGGTGTGTTTTGTAAGATCAAATTTAGATCTTTCACTCATTCACACACTTAGTCATTTTGTCAAAGTTCTAATGACTAGACTCCCCTCTAACAGCCATACCATCACCTCGCCATTGACTCGATCGAATGTCACCCAGAACAACGTAGAAGCACTAGAAAAGTCTTTTCAAGTTGTGCTAATTGCAAGCAATCCAATCAAATTTAATTTTGCCCACCCAGAGAGTCAGACATGGCAGTCACCTGGGACTGACACACCTCAAAAATTGCATAGAGGCTGCTAACCTTGCCCACTCTACTGACTAAGGAAATTTTGTAGACAGGTCAGAAACTCATTAAGTGCTCATCCCTGTCTCCCTCAAAAAAATTGTGCAGTTTTCCCAGTCAGCCCTCTCGACAGTCGATCGACAGATCATCTAGGAAATTGTACAGTTTCCTTGAGCAAGCCTTCTGCTGCCTAGTAGTCCTCTCAGCTTAGAAATTAAGCAAAGATGACCAGCAGGCTGGCCTCCCAACCTCAGTGCAGTTTCCCTCGCCAGCATCTACCAGTAGTAGACTTCCAGTTCCCTCCAAGAATTGTGCAGTTTCTACTGCTAAGCTCCCAGCAGCTGACTGCCTGTTCCCCTTGGGAATTGCATAGTTTCTGCTACCAGTGACCCAGTATCCAGCTACCAGTTCCTCTAGGAATTGTGTAGTTTTTGCTGCTAGGCTCTCGGCCAGATCCTCCAAAAACCTGCGCAATTTCTGCTTATTGATCCTCCATGCAACCTGACATGTTCCTCCAGAAAATTGTGCAAATTTTTTGTCAAGACCTTGCTACTCGCTCATTCCGGAAAATGCACAGATTATGCTTGCCTCACCTTCCAGTAGCCCGGATTGTCCCAGCCAAAATTTGTGTACCTTTTCCTTCTATCCAAACAAGACCTCATGGACAATCACTGTCAACTTGGATTTCCCATCTTCATCACCTAGTGACTCTTGCGAAGTTTTCATCAGCATTTCTAGAGCCATCATCCTGCCTCGCAACCTTACTGCCTCTTCCGATAAACTGCATCCGAGATGATCATGTGTCATGGTAGGCTAGGATATTGTTGGATTTGATGTCGTCTCATCATGAGTTACTACAGGTGCAGGTACACCAACAAACATGGCGTGACATAGAATGGGATAAACAAAGGAAGCACATGCATAAGGACAGGTTCACCAAGAGACGAATGAACGATGCATGTGAAGAGATGTGCTCATAAATGGATGATCATGAAAAGTTGTGTTAATGGATGGACAGACGAGCAAACATGACAAATGTGGTCATGGAAGGATGAACAAACAAACATGCACCTTTCGCGAATAGATGAGCCTGTCAAGCCTTCCAACATACAAGCAATGAGCAGCATGGCAATGCAACATCAAATGAACCAATGACCATCGAAGACTCCACGCCCTTTACCATGGGGAGGTGAATCTGTGACAAACCATGAAGACATCCATCACCCAGCAGCACTGTAGCTCAACATGCACTCTAGCAACAACACGAATGTACCAGCACTGTCATGTCGAGTCATGTCATGAGTCATGTTTTCCACATCTCCACTGTGGGCCATGTTGTCAAATATATTTAATGTAACAATGAAGTCCAAGAGACCCACCTATTGCACCAAGAGTCATGTAAAGTCAAAAAGTCATGGAAGTCAAACAGTTATGAGTGTAGTCGAACAACCACAAGGTTTAGTTTGACCCTTGGCTATAAATACCCCCTCATTTGTACATGTAAAGGAATTTTCACCTCAGCTCCTCCCACAATGACCCACACTCGGGGTAAGTGAAGTATGGTGTAACAATGCGTCTTGGAACTTTCACTTAATTCATAAGCCTGCTAACAGGTCAACATATTTTCTCACATGTGTTGTAACTATTGTAAGGATAATCTTGAACACTTGTAATGCATGTTGCTTTAACCTGTGTTGAACAATTTAACTTATTTCACTTGTTGTAATACATAACCTGTTAATCAAAATGTGTTGTATATGTTGTTAATGTTGTCTTGCCCATGGTGGCTATTTCCTCAGACATCAGATAAAATGTTCACATAAAACTTGTTGTAACAACTGTTGCACTCATGCAGACTAATTTGTTGAGTTTTTTAACATGTTATCTTACTTTGTGTGTTTTGACTACCACATTCATGTGGACTGCTCCTTCGGAAGCTATGCATGTCCTGTTGTGTTGTGTGCTCCTAGCCAAGTTGGGATTTGATCCCAACCAACTTAGGACTCATTCCCACCCTCTCCCTCTAAGGTGAAAGAACCATCAACACAAGTGACACTAGCAATCACTAGGCATGCGAACCTCACTTATTGAAGACAAAGCAGACCACTTGCTTGTGCTAACAAGAAACAATTGAGGCAAATCCTTAAGATAATGGAAACTGGGACATCAAAATGGATGGGAATCCCACACCAAACTCTATGAGGTCTAGTTGGGACTTCATACTGGGGTGATCCCCTGAATTTTGGCAAGTCTAGCACCGTCAACACATGGCTTTTTCCAGGTGTGACAATGGTTTCAACCTTGCCTTGTGATTTTTGGATAGCCATGATGTGATGGGGGTCTCTTGTTTGCCTATGCTTTGTATTTATGGATGCTTTTAGAACTAGGTGAGGTAGTCTTAGGAAAATTCCCGAGGGCCTAGGAATCCCTTGGTCGGTTTTGGCGGAATTTCTGTAAAGCTCGAGGGTGGAGATGGGAGAATTTCTCAAGGTATTAGTGAAGAAATCTAGAGGCATCGAAGCTTGTTTAGGGCCTAGTGATCCGTTGACCCATTTTGGTGGGGTTTTGATAAATCCTGGTAGTGTATGTTCTTGTTTTGGGCCCAGTGATCCCTTGATCAGTTTTGGTGGAATTGTGGTAAATTCTAGTTGTGTATGTGCTTGTCTTAGGCATAGGAGTCCCTTGACTAGTTCTGTCGAGATTGCAGTAAATCCAAAGGAAGCCTTGGTTAATTTTTTATGGGTCCCAAATTCATGTTTGGACTATGGAACAGGGGTGATTAGTTGAAAGGAATATTTGGTTAAGCCTAATCTATGGTTGGGCGGTACATGGAAGTCACTAACTTGGTTAGATTTTGCATATGTTAATAACCGCTCTTTTCCTCTTATATTTCATGAGTATTTATACTTTTTGTTATGTGGCTTTGATGGTTGTTCTATTATTGTTATTAATCTGGTTATATGTTGGTTATAAGCATGGCTTCATGACAGATTCTAGCTATGGTTCTTGTCATGTTTTGATAAGTGAATGAAGGTTACTGAATGCATCACTTAATATATATTATTGCAGATATTATGAGAGGTCATTAGACCTTATTGATGATTCTTAGATAGGTATAAGACCCCTATTTTCAGATATGTTTTCATGACCTATAGGTTATATGTTCTCAATATGTTTGATAAAATTGATGTCATTGTTAGGGTTGGTTAGGTCAAGTCCTTGAGAAACTTTTTTATGGATATCTTTATCTTGATGGCATTAAGTTCTGGGAAGTGCTCTAGAGGATGAATTGGAATTTAGGCTCAAAATCTAGGATTGCATGCTTTGAACTGAATGTTTTGGGCTACAACCGCTGGGATGCAAGCTTGTGGGAATGGTTGGAGGCTTCCAATCACATGGATGATTTATAGTGGAAGTGTTTGAGAGCCTAGGGAAAGAAAAAAATGGTCTAGCTCAAGGTTTGATAGACTGGTTTGGTTTTTCATCCCTTGGGTGACTTGTAGCTCCTATAGGAGGTTTCAAGTGGTTAGTTTGTGGTCATTATTCAACCCCACTCCCTTAAGTGGATCTATGAGGCCGAGTGATATCATAATAACTATCCATCTCATTTTGCCTAGAGAGATCAGTGAAAGTGGGTAAATGTGGGAGGGGGTGTTATAGGTTAGTATGAGAGCATGGTTCAATACTCGGACTAGATGGGAAGAATGTGTTTTTCATGCATGCATGTCATTGTCTATGTGGTCTTTATACATGCATTTTTTGGGAAAAATACTGAGAGGGGGGGGGTGAATTATTATTTAAACTTTCACAATAATGATTTTATTTTTCAAACTGTATAGGCAATTTTACAGAAACCAACCAGCGTATGTACACTCCTATAAAGAATGAAACCAACGTATAGATAATAAACTTTCATAAATAGCTAACTCATTATCTCAAATCGGAGTGATGAATTTACTAAGCAGTAAACAGATGTAGTAAGAACATAATAAATCAACACACCTAAGAAACACACATGAACACCAGGATTTCTCAGGTGGAAACCCAATGTGGGAGAAAACCGTCGTTGCTGTCATCTTAGTCTTCAATCTTCTTATTATAAAAAGTGTTTATAAGTTTTGTACTTGTGCAGACTTTTTCTAGTATGCAGGCATCTACTTGGTGAAGGTTACAACCTTCACTCGTTTTCTAGGTTCTACTGGAAGGGAGCTCCAACCCCCTAGCTCTTGTAGTGGCTAATATGTTCACCAGTACGTAGCACTAGAATACAGAAGGCTACTACCTTCACTCTTCCTTAAGGGACTAGGTTTCATAAATTTTCAAACTGGATAATCCTGGTACAAAAAAACACAATATGTAGGCCATGTTTCATCAAATTTTGATACTGGACCCATCAGTAACATTGAAGCTCAAAATAAATCACCACTTCAATACAACTATCAAATACAACTACATCTACCAATAATCAGTCAGTCTGAATAGTCAGATCATTGTCACAAGAACAACATTGAACGAGAACACTGCATCAACAACCAAAACCAACTGCAACCACAAAAATCATATGTCTGAATGTATACGCTACTTTAATTAAGCCAACCTGCATGTATACACTACTTTTTGTAACCCAACCTGCGTATACCTCTAAAGATACTAAATTATTAAACTTATGAATCAAAAAATTTATTACCCAAGGACATTCTGAGGATCTACTGTCATGTTATAGAGTTCTAAATAGATAGCAACAAATATCACCCTTCTTACTCAATCAATCAATCAATCAGACTTAATCACCTTATACAACTAGTTTTACTTCAGATCTAATGAAGACATCATTGACAAACAATAGTAAAACAACATCACTGATTATATATATTAGTCATTTCTAAACTCCATGCCCTTCCCCTACATACACCACTTGGAAGAGTTGAAATCGCGTGTATACGAGCCTTCACCAAGGCGAACCAACATATAGATATGAAAATCATGACTTATAACTTCACAACTTTTCAAGACTTCAGATATACTTAGATCATAGAATATAATGGATAAAACATGTGTTAGCAATCAGATCTAGACTATCCATTATCAAATCATACAATGATAAGTTATTTCAGGTCTCATGATCCTGATCCAACATTGTATCCAAGGGTGCACAAGATATTTCAGATCTATATCATAAGCATATCCCCTACAACACAAAATATACTTCAAATAGAAGTATTCCTGAAAAAACCCTTTCACTTGCACCCTTATCCCTTTGATCTTCTCCTCCTTATATACTAGAGCCTTTGTCAATACCATGCACCAAAACGAAACCTAGAGCCTATGGTATTCTTCGATGGGATCAAGTAATTGTTATTCTGCTCAATATTGTGGGTTAATACCATGGTGTGGACCCTTGGTATTCTTTAACCTTAATTGATCCAAAATGGATTTTGGATAGACTCCTAAGTATAAGTGTTCCTCACAGAGGAAAATGAAGGTCCAAGGAAGTTCCTAGAAATAGCCCCATTGTATAGATCATCTCATTCTGAATCTACTGCAACTTGAATGTAAAAAAATTGACTTAGGATGCAGAAGTTATCGCAGAAATAAGATGCCCTTTGTTCTTTAGAAAAAGAGGCAAAATCCCCTAAAAATGGAAAAAAACCCTTAAAAAGGGAAAATTGAATTGGAGGAGGTCTAAAGGTGGGCTTAAGTGGAAAGGGGAGAAACCATCGATTGCCGATCTCCCATATATCGGGTCGGAGATAGGCCTGCGTTCGATGGCAAGACCCTAGGCCGAGCGATATTGCGATTGCCGATATTGATGAATCGAAGTCGTAGATGCCACGAGTAAAGGAACGGACCCCCATGCCCATGTGACTTGCGATTGCGATATATCGCATTGCAATGTCGCGTCACAGCGATTTGAAGGGGTGATAACGCTGGACTCGATGGATTTTATATGCACGGCATTATAAACATTGAGATCCGATATGTGTCGGGTTTCTGTGTATTAACGCTTTTCGGTGTAAAAAACGAAATACAAAAGAAAGACGCTTGGAGTGATCAAGCTGGACCCGAAGGGGAATTATAGGCGCGATATATAAAATTTGAGTTCCATAAGCGGGATTTCGGGTGGGCCTCCGGTGGAAAGCGGTATTGGGCTGGCTCTGCCCGAGCCCACACACTAGTCGACACGTGGCTAGCGAAGGAGAGAGGAAAACTGCCTTTTCGAGCGGGTAACTTCCCTACTCCTAAGCCGCCCAAAATTGGATATCAACCGTTGATCGGAGATCCCGTAGATCGACGGTGGGGATTTTCAAAGCAACCCAAGGCAGACCTGATGCAATGTTAGGGTGATTTGAATATAATTTGAAGTCCGATAAAAAGGATTTTGTCAGGTTTTTGAATGTTTTCTCGTGTATTTGGGATCTTGCCTAAAATGTTAATGCGATGCGATATAATGCCTAATGGCATACCCAATACAGATTTTAGGGACGATTGAATGGGATTTCAAGCCCGAAAAACACACCCGATAGTGTATTTTGCAGTCTTTCTCTGTGTGATGGGATTTTCTTATTTTTTGGGTTTTTCCCTATGAAACGGCCCCGATTCCTTCTACAACCACTCTTGATCATCATGCTATGCTGCAGTAGGAATTTTTATAGATAATGATGCATTTAGAAGTCACAGAGCCATAGAGCCAGATGGCAAGTCAAACAGACAAGGAGCAGGGAAGGCGAAGAGGCATAGAGAGATGATGATATGCAGAGAAACAGCTGAGGCAGCCAAAAAGCTAGAAAAATACCTCAAAGGAGGTAGAGAGATCAATGGAGAGAAAGTAGAAATTAGAAAGCTGAAGGCAGAGAGAAAAGAGAGAGCGAAAGCTATTACGCAGAGTAGCCGAGGGAGTCACTTGGAGGTCAATTGAAAAGCCAGAGAGCTGTAGAGAGCCAAAGAAGCTAGAGTCGAAGAGCCAGAGCTAGAGCTGGAGCCAGAGCCAAGAGCCAGAGCCAGAGCTGAGAGCGAGAGTGAGAGCCGAGAGCTTCAAGAGCCAGTGATAAAATGGTGTCTAAACCCATTGTTTCTATGTAAAACAATGGAGTTGAGCCAAGAGCTTATAAAAAGGGCTTTGCCATAATCCCAGAGAGCCTAGTTGAGTTGACTAGAGCTCACGGAGACGTAGCCCAAGAGTTTTGGGTGAACTCATAATTAAATTGTTGTTCTGTGTGTTTTGTTTTATTGTTGCATTGTTTACTGTTATATATATCATGTATTAGCATAACAACAGAATATTAAAAGCACATAAACAGTTCTAAAACAGACATAAGCATACAATTATATTGTCAAGCACATATTTAATTCCGCATTGGTTAATCATAAAGACTTGGGAATATTTAAGCTTTGGAAGCGGGAGAGATTCTTGTAAGTTAGACAAGAAGCCTAAGTGCCCCATTTTCATATGAGGTGGTATCGGAGCTTGACATTGGTTAACCTCACATTGAAAGAAAGTTATATCAAAATTCCTGATTGAAAGAGCAAATATTTCTTGTCTGAAAGGTGTTTGGATAGTCAAGGATTGATTGTCTGATTGATGTATGCTTGTTTGCATACTGATTATTGTTTGAGTTTGCATAGGTGAAGGGAAAGCTATTGATAGCTCAGTCCAGGAAGGACAAAAAAAAGGAAGAAGGGTTGAAGGCATTCCTCTATCCCAAAGGACCTCAAAGAAATCCTTGAAGCACAAGAGGTTTTTTGCTAAAGGTTGCTTGAATAAGCTCTTTGTTAATCTTGTTTGAAGTTATTTTGTTCATTGGTATATTGACTACTTCTAAAAGTGAGTCCTCGAATCCTTCTTTCTTCATCACAAGACTCTTTGATGAAGACATGAAGGAAGACTTGTCAACCATGATGGATATGGTGAGAGAAATATATGAGGATGGAAGGAAGAGAAGCATACTTATAGAGAAATTGAATTCCATGAAGGAAGAGAAGCAGTCGCTTTCTGACAAATTGCAAGAAATGGAGAGACAACTTCATATTGCAAATATGAACCTGAGAAGGATGCATGAGTTGGAGACATAGCTCTTTGTTGCCCAAGAAGCCTTAGTCAAGTATCAACTTGAATAAGAGGTAAACCATTCTAGTTTGTCTTCAAATTCTTCTAAGAATGCTTATATTGGTTCTTTTGAAAAACATACCAAAGGCATAGGTTCCAAGCTAATGTCCAAGATGGGCTATGAAGGAAAAGGCTTGGGTAGACATGCACAAGATATTGTTGAGCCAATAATAGTGGAGGAAAGGCCTAAGTATTTTGGTCTTGGCTATGGACAAGCTTATGGAGAAAGTTCCAAAGCTGCCATGAAGGCCATTGAAACAGCTCCAAGAAGGAGTTGCGTTGCAGAGTGTGAAGATTGTATTCAGGAGGAATGCAATGGATTGAAACATGAATTGCAGGATGCAGGTGTTTAGAAGCACACACTTGAACCAGAGAGTTGGGGAGACTCCAACAGCCTTGAAGAGATTGATGGTGTTCCAAAGGGAGCCACTTCTTCATTTGCTTCACCTCCTCATGAAGGCAATAAAGGTGAAAGAGAAAGGTATAAATCTGGTTCTAAACATTTTCCTTTTGATTGTGCAAATCATGATAAATTTCCACATAGATATGGGAAAATAATTGCATGTTCCTTTTGTGGTTTGGATAACCATAATGTTTCTAGATGTTGGAAGAGAATGGCCACATACAAGAAACTTTTGAAGGAGAAGAAGCAAGAAGCCAAAGGTCCATTGGACAAGGCAAATCATGTTGTCAAGAGGGTGCACATGTAGTGTACTTACTGCCATAAGCAAGGACATCTTGCTGCAAATGTTGGACACTGAATCCAACAATGTTTCCACCAAAGCTCAAGAAAGTGGAAAGAGAAGATGGCAGGCATGGAAAGGAAGATTCCATGATTGATGTGTCTCAGGATGATTCACATGTTGACGCTGAAGTGCAGACAAAGGTAGTACCTTTGAAAGGGATTGGTAAGAAACGGTTAGAGTTCTTATCTGATTAAGGTCGCATGTCTATTGATGCATCTATTTTCATTTCTTTGTAAATGAGGATGTGAGTTGTAGGATTTTACCAAGTAGGTAAATGGAGAAGTTGAATAGGAGACTCACTTTGTTGTTGCAACATTATATTTCATTTTAGCTTCGAAAGTACAGTGTGATTAAGTGAAAGTTGAAGGATGAAATGCATGCATGAGAATATTGTGCATAAACACAGGGATGTTGATGTTGCCCTTGTATTTGAACACGTATGTGTAATTAACTTGAAGGGTTGGTTGATTTGACATGCATGTGATGATGAAGTGTTCCATCTTTTGAAAAAGAGTCCTAATGGTCTTTTTATACATGCTTGACTTGAAGGGTCATTCGTTTAAAGGCATGTTCTATGGGCTTGTTATCTAGTCCATCATTTTTATGCAAATGTAAGACATGGAGGTGTTCACCAGAGGTGAAATCTCTCTCTTTTGTTGAAGCAGGAGTTTAGGCCATCCAGTTGTTGTCTGTACTTCTATTGTTGTTAACAGTTGTTGTTAACAGCTTTTTAAATAGGTATAAATGAAATTTTTTGTGAAGCATATGTACTTCACATTGGTTTGAGCCACCTTGGATCAATGATCAAGGCAGAAAAGTTCAAACCACATTCTATGACCATTTCAACAAAACTTCTGCAGGAAGGCAAGGAGGAAGACATTTCTTCCTAGGAAGACCACCCCATCCAGGAAGGGAAGTGGTTAGAGACTTTGGTTTAGAGGGACTATGCAATGCAAGTGTGTGGGGGCTGAAAGAAGAGGCTGCTATTACTCTCAGGTACTATTCAGATCAGTATATCAGTCTTTTGGAGACCAAAAGTTCTTTTAGTAGGAAGGTGTGATCCAAAATGGATTTTGGATAGAATCCTAAGTCTAAGTGTTCCTCAGAAAGGAAAATGAAAGTCCAAGGAAGTTCCTATAAATAGCCCCATTGCAGAGATCGTCTCATTTTGAATCTACTACAACTTGAATGGAAAAAAATGAACCTAGGATGCAGAAGTTATCGCAGAAAGAAGATGCCCTTTGTTCTTTAGAAAAAGAAGCAAAATCCCCTAAAAATGGAAAAAACCCCTTAAAATGGGAAAATTTCATCGGAGGAGGTCCAAAGTCAGGCTTAAGCAGAAAAGGGAGAAACCCCTGACAGTTGATCTCCGATATATCAGGTCGAAGATAGGCTTGTGTTCGATGGCAAGACCCTTGGCCGAGCGATATTGCGTGTTAGCATTATGACATAGATTTGGCACTATGACACCGGTGTTTTCCTTGATGGCAACTCACTCAGATGATAGATCACAGTTAAGACTCATAGAATGAAGAAAGAGAGGTATACATAGGTTCTCCATTGACCAAGTTGCGTATACACGTGGGTTCGCAGACCAAAAGGTGCGTATAGCATACACACACACTTTCATGGAAGGAAAGGCACGTACATGTTGGAAAGCTTAGTTTTGGTCCGTGGTATTTGGACCATGGTATTGTGATCCATGGTATTGGTCCAAGGTATCTTGTCTGAAGTGTTGACCCCAGGTATTTGGTCCAAGGTATTGGTTCTAAGTGGTTTTGGTCCATGGTATTGAGTAAGGCCTAAGACTATAAAAGGAGGAGAAGATCATTAGGCAAAGGAACTCAAGCATTGAATATCTAATGAAGAGCAAGATCTATAATACAGGCCATTGGGTTATGGTGCACAATTGGATCTAAATCAAGGACGAACATGTGTGCTTGATGAAGGATAAGTTCTATTAATGGGTCAATATCTTAAGGCTTGAAGTGAAGTATCTTTGTGTGGCTTTGATCTTTCATCTGAATAATTGGCGCATGTCATAATCTGTAAACATGATTATCTGGGTATAATTGATGTCTGAATAGTTGTAAAGGTTAAATCATCATTTATAGATCTATATGTAGGTTCACTATAGCAAGGGCGCGTATACACGCTAGTTCAGCATTTCAAAACAGCGTATACGCAGGTTTTCCTTGATAAAAGTGCATATGCACGTAGGTTAGACACATTGAAGTAGCTTATACCTCATAAAATATGCTTTAGCTACTTCTGTTTGTTGTTGCAGTGTTCTAGGTTATGGCTTGTGTTCTCATTACTATTACTATATTCTGGTTACAGTATTCTGAGAAGTGATTTTTTGATTTAGTTTTGGTTGGTGCAAAGGAAATTGGTTGATGCAGATATTTTTGATGTTTGATTGATGTTATTGATGGATCTAGTCTGAATATTTATGAAACGTGGTACCTAGAAGAAAAGATAAGGTTGTAACCTTCTGTAGGCCATCACGTACGTACTAGTAAACACATCATCTAGTACAAGAGCTAGGGGGTTGTAGCTCCCTTCCAGTAGAAGCTGGAGAATGAGAGAAGGTTGTAGCCTTCTGTAGGTAGAAGCCTGCGTACTAGTATAAGACTACACTAGTACAAAATTTGTAAAAATAAGCTTCTTATTTGAAGGAAGATAGAGACGATTGCAACAGGTGGTTTTCACCCACATTGGGTTTCCACCCTATATCTTGTGTTCATGTGTGTGATTATCTGTTCCATTTTTCTGCTCCTGGTTACTGTTTATATGGTTTTGATGCACAGATTAAAGATCGACATATGAAGAATTTACTAAATTATAAGTTTACAGGGTATACACTAGTTACCTTACATACAGTTGCGTATACACGCAAGTTTCATTAACTGAAGTAGTGTATATGATTCTGAATATGAAAATGAAAAATTATTGACTTAATAATACTGATTTACCCCCCCCCCCCCTCTCTCAGTATTATTTCCAACAATTGGTATCAGTGGAGGTCCTTCAGAAGAAGCTTGATCGCTTGAAGGAAGATCTATCATCATGAGTAACTATGAAAGAGAGGGATCCATTAGACCACCAATCTTTGATGGGAGCAACTTCGTTTATTGGAAGGTAAGAACCAAAACCTATCTTCAATCTCTTGGAACAGATGTTTGGGAAATTGTGGAAGGAGGATATACATTTCCATCATCATTTCCTATAGATACGGCAGGTAAAAAGAAATATGAAACCAATGCCAAGGTTGTCAATACATTATTGGGGAGTCTGTCACAATCAGAATTTGTCAAGGTTATGCAGCTCAAAACCGCCAAAGAAATATGGGAGAAGATCATTCTAAGCTATGAAGGAGACAATCAGGTAAAACGTGCAAAACTATAATCTCTCAGAATTCAATATGAAACTGTCAAAGTTCATAATGATGAAAGTATAGCTAATTACTTCCTATGTATAGATGAGATTGTTAATTGCATGAAAAACTTGGTTGAAAAGGTAAAAGAAGTTACTTTAGTTGAAAATGTTTTAAGATCCTTGTCTACTAAGTTTGAATCAAAAGTTTCTACCATAGAAGAAAAGTAGGATCTTCAGAGTATTACTGTGACACAACTGTACATAATCTTAACTGCTTTAGAAATGAGAAAAGGAGGTCCATCAGATATGAGAGAAGCTACATTTAAAGCTTCAGGAAGAGAAGAGCTCAATGAATCAGGACATATTTCAGAAGGAGAGGAAGAAGAAAACTTTTTCAAGAACCTTCAACGAGGCTCTGGAAGATTCAGAGGTAAACTACCTTTCAAATGTTTTTCTTGTGCAAGAGTCAGTCACTATGCGGCCAAATGTCCTCATAAAGAAAAGCTTGATAAAGGTAAAGAATCAACAAAATGGAATAGAAAACAGAATGTAAGTAAGAAGAACTACTATACACATGAAGATAGCGATGGTTTATCAAATAGTGATGAAGATGAAAATGGTAATGACTGTAGACTTCTTATGGCTTTTGAAGATGATGATCTCTTGGATGCTTTAGATGAAGATGACCTTTATGAAGAAATTTCTAAACTGAAAATCTGTTTAGAAGAAAATAATATGATTATAGATACTCTGACATTCCAACTTGTTGAAAGAGAAAAACACAATGAAAAACTAGAATGTGAAATTGTGGGTCTAAGAAAAGATATTGAGAAAACAAAAGCTCTCAATCTCATATTTGCTAAAGGATCAGAAACTTTAGATGAAATTATCAAAGTGCAGTGCTCCCCTCTGATAAAGACAGGTCTTGGATATACTGAAGAAGCATTTCAAGCATAGAAGTCGTCAACCTCCACTAAAAGCTATCTTGATGCAGCAAAGAGAAGTGAATAGTTTGACAATCGTCAGCAAAGGCATAAAGCAGATCACCAGGTAAATCGGGTTCAATCTACTTCAAGGATGAACATAATCTACAACCAACCATAGGTAAATCATACTCAATTTGTTTCAAGAATAAATCACCAAGTCAGTAGATTCGATAATCGCAGGAACTTCTTTAATGACCAATGTTTTTCATGTGATAACGTTGGACACAAAGTTTCTCAATGTGTTTCTTATAAGACCATCATGACTAGAGAAGCACTAAATCAAAGGAATGTGACTGGGATCATGAAAAGTACCTACAATAACTTTTCTCCTCTTGAAAATGAAATAGATTGCTCTATATCTAACAACTTCAGTCATGAAGATTCCAAATGCAGGAGTAAATTTCAGCAAACATCTCAGAAGGAGAAAACTTCATTGGGTCCGAAAACATGGAGAAAGAAAGAACTACAAATAGAAAGATGTGGTATAGCCTTCTATGCAGAAGGACAAGAAATCAGTGGTATATCGACAGTGGATGCTCGAAACACATGACAGGTGATAAAGAAAAACTTCAGTCATATGATGCCTTAGAAAAGGAAAAGAAGGTCTCATTTGGAAATGACACTCATGTTGTCATAAAAGGTAAAGGTTCTATTCTCTTAAAGAAAAGGTTAAAGATGGGAATGTTATGTATGTTGATGGTCTAAAGCATAACCTATTGAGTGTCAGTCAAATGTGTGATCAAGGAAATGAAGTAGAATTTTGATCAAATGGATGTGTTGTTCGTGAGCTTGATACAAGAGAAACCATGATCAAAGGTATAAGAACTCCAAATAATTTATACATACTCAAAGGAGGACAACAACAGTGCCATCTAAGCAAAAATGATGAACACTAGCTATGGCATAGAAGATTGGGGAATCTAAGCTTCCCTCAAATAAGGAAAGCATGCAAATTCTAGGTTGTTCATGATCTTCCTGATATCAGCATTCCAGAAAATACAATACGCAAATCTTGTCAATTTCATAAGGAAACCAGAGCACATTTCCCAGAGAAGGAAGGATCAGCGAGTAAGGCTCTTGAACTTGTTCATACTGATTTATGTGGTCCATCAAGGAAAAAGTCACCTCGTGGAGAAGAATACTGTATATTGTTCATTGACGATTTTTCCAGAATGTGTTGGATAGGACTTCTAAAGCATAAAGATGAAGCATTATAAAAGTTCAAAGCCTTCAAAGCTTTCGTTGAAAATGAATCAGATCGAAAAATCAAATGCCGCAGATCTAATTGAGGAGGGGAATTTACCTCAGACGAATTCTTCGACTTTTATGAAGAACATGGAATAAAAAGAGAATTCTACACCACAAGGACTCCTCAACAAAATGGAGTGGTAGAAAGGATGAACAGAACTATTTAAAAAATGGCTCATGCCATGCTAGATGAGTCTGGAACTCCTGCAACCTTCTGGGGTGAAGCTACATTTTTTGTCGTCACTATTCTCAACAAAGCAAACGTTCGGGTAAACAACACTCAAACTCCACACGGACTTTGGTATGGTAAGACTCCTATTGTAAAATACTTCAAAGTTTTTGGAAGCAAATGTTACATCAAAAGGACTAATGAAAAACTTGGCAAGTTTGAACCCATAGCAGATGAAGGAATTCTCCTTGGTTACTCTTCCCAAAGTAAAGAATATAAGTGTTATAATAAAAGGCCTAGGAAAATTATTGAAAGTATTGATGTTGTGGTTGATGAAGTAGGCAAAAATCCAAAGTAGGTAAAAACCGAAGATTGTGGAGAATATGAGGATTATCCTTCCACATCAAATCAGACTAATTCTGAAGAATAAGAAACCAATGAAGCACTAGAAGAACAAATAATGGTAAAAGAAATGACTCCATCTAGATATGTTCAGAAAAATCATCCAAAGACTCAAATTTTGGGACAGAAAGAGTCAGGTGTGTAGATAAGAAGAACTATTACAGAAGCTTCAAGCTATCTAGCATTGCTTTCCTCCATTGAACCTCAAAATGTAAATGAAGCATGTAAAGATGAATGTTGGTTCAAGGCCATGAATGAAGAACTTGAGCAAATTGAAAAGAATAATATTTGGGAATCAGTTCCTAGACCTCATGATAGGAACCAAATGGATATTCATAAACAAGCTAAATGAAAATGGTGAAGTTATTAGAAACAAGGCCAAAATTGTTTGTAAAGGATATGCTCAACAAGAAGGTATAGATTTTGAAGAAACTTTTGCACCTGTTGCTAGACTTGAAGCCATAAGAATGTTCCTTACTCTTTCTAGCTTTTAGAAATTCAAAGTATACCAAATGGATGTAAAATCTGCCTTTCTTATGGAGACTTAGAAGAAGAAGTATATATTGAGAAACCAGACGGATTCATCCTTGAAAATGATCCAAAACTTGTATGCCGACTCAGAAAGTCTCTCTATGGTCTAAAACAAGCTCCAAGGGCCTAGTATTACCGTCTTGACAAATACCTCCATCAACAAGGTTTTTCAAAAGGATCAGCTGATAGCAATCTATATAGATTGATAATGATAAATTGCTAATACTTGTTGTGTATGTTGATGATATCATTTTTGGTAGCAATGAAGAAGCCATGAGTCAAAACTTTGCTTTGGTAATGCAACAAGAATTTGAAATGTCCCTGCTTGGTGAGATCACATATTTCCTTAGCCTACAAGTTCAAAAAAATAAAGATGGTATTTTTCTATCACAAACCAAGTATCTCAAGCAGATCTTGAAAAAATATAGCATGGAAGATTCTAAACCAGTATGTACCCCCATGGTAATAGGATGTAGTCTCAACTCAAATGATGAATCAGTAGAAGTACATCAACCAACCTACAGATCCATGATTGGCAGTTTGCTTTATCTAACAGGTACCTGACCAGACATCATGCATGCAGTAGGAATAGTTGGAAGATTCCAAGAAAATCCAAAGGAATCACACCTTTAGGCAGTCAAAAGGATCTTCAAATATCTTCAAGGAACTCAGAATTTTGGTTTATGGTATCCTAGGGATACATATCTTACACTTCATGCATATACAGATGTAGATTGGGCAGGAAGCATGGATGACAGGAAAAGCACTAGTGGTGGTGCATTCTATATGGGTTCCAGATTAGTGTCTTGGTTCAGCAAGAAACAAAGTTCAATTGCATTATCTACAGCCAAAGGAGAATATGTGGCTGCTGCATCATGCTGCACACAACTTCTTTGGATGATGCAAAAATTGCAAGGCATTCAGATCACATTTACTCCACCCATATCCACTCTATGTGATAATACAAGTAGAATCAGTATTTCAAATAAACCAGTCATGCATTCCAAGACAAAGCACATACCCATCAAATATCATTTTCTACATGAACAAGTGCTTGAACAAAAGGTCAAATTGGAGTATGTTCCCTCGAAAGAACAGGTTGCTGATATATTCACCAAACCACTGCCCAGAGATACATTTGAATATCTCAGGCAGAAGCTGGGAGTAGTTGATGCAACATCTTGCTGTTAAAACTTATCTATTTTAGAGAAAAGTAGTTGTACGCGAGTTTCATGAAGTGTATCCGCATACATACACCGGTTTTTGTGGATATAGTCGCATATATGTTAGTTTGAAGAAAAACAGGGGATGAAAGGTGTCCGATATGGGTTTGATAGTGAAAATCTGGCACAGGTTTAGGGGGAGCATATACTTATAGTAATGCATTGTTGGCATTATCTTAGAAGATCTTGGTAAAAATTCACAGTTGTTTTTGATTCAGGTGGAACAGGTTCAGGGGCAGATCATGGTTTTTGTTCTAGATGGTGATTAGAAGATGCTACTAATGATAGTTGTCGATAACTATCATAGTCTTGTTTTAGATATTTGGTCTTTATGTCATGTATATCTTTTATTGTCAAGGTCATGAAACAACTTATTTTGTTTCCCCACTATGCATGGGATGGATGATGTATTGTTTTGACATGTATAAACATTTGGTATATACCCACTTGGTTGGGTGGATGAGTCAAACTTGGTATATCCCCACTTGGTTGGGAGATGGATGTATGTGCGAGTCATTGGTGATAGGAACGTCATTTATGATGTATGTATAGAGTCATCTTTTTGCAGACCTTTCTTATATTCACGGGGAGCCATGGAGCTCAATCAGCGCACTTCAGCATATCAGAGATTTCAGCATGTACTCAGGGGAAGCATAACCACTTGCCCTTGATGACAAAGGGGGAGAGTGACTTGGGGTTGCCATCAAGTCCAAAGGGGGAGATTGTTGGCATTACGACACAGATTTGGCACTATGACACAGATGTTGTCATTGATGGCAACTCACTTAGATGACAGATCATAGCTTAGACTCACAGAATGAAGAAAGAGAGGTATACGCAGGTTCTCCATTGACCAAGCCATGTATACACATAGTTTCACAGACCAAAAATCGAGCATAGTGTACACATGCAATTTCATGGAAGGAAAGACGTGTACATGTTGGAAAACTTAGTTTTGGTCCGTGGTATTTGGACCATGGTATTGTATCCATGGTATTGGTCCAAGGTATCTTGTTCGAAGCGTTGACCCCAGGTATTTGGTCCAAGGTATTGGTTCCAAGTGGTTTTGGTCCATGGTATTGAGTAAGGCCTAAGATTATAAAAGGAGGAGAATACCATTAGGCAAATGCACTCAAACATTGAATATCTAACGAAGAGAAAGATCTAGAATACATTTCATTGGGTTATGGTGCACAACTAGATTTGAATCAAGGATGAACCTGAGCACTTGATGAAGGATAAGTTCTATTAATGGGTCAATATCTTAGGGCTTGAAGTGAAGTATCATTGTGTGGCTTTGATATTTTATCTGAATAATTGGCACATGTCGTAATTTGTAAACATGATGATTTGGGTATAACTGATGTTTGAATAGTTGTAAAGGTTAAATCATCATTTATAGATCTGTACATAGGTTCACTATAGCAAAGGCGTGTATACACACTGGTTCAGCATTTCAAAACAGCGTATACGCAGGTTTGCCTTGATAAAAGTGCATATGTATGCAAGTTAGACACATTGAAGTAGTGTATACCGAATAAAATATGCTTTAGCTACTTTTGTTTGTTGTTGCAGTGTTCTGGGTTCTGGCTTGGGTTCTGGTTACTATTACTATATTATGGTTACAGTATTCTGAGAAGTGATTGTTTGATTCAGTTTTGGTTGGTGCAAAGGAAATTGGTTGATGCAGATATATTTGATGTTTGATTGATGTTATTGATGGATCCATTCTGAAAATTTATGAAACGTGGTCCCTGGAAGAAAAGAGAAGGTTGTAGCATTCTAGAGGCCACCACCTACATACTGGTAAACACATCAACTACTACAAGAGCTAGGGGGTTGTACTCTCTTCCAGGAAAAGCTGGAGAACTAGAGAAGGTTGTAGCCTTTTGCAGGTAGAAGCTTGCATACTGGTATAAGACTGCACCAGTACAAAATTTGTAAAAAGAAGTTTCTTATTAAAAGGAAGATAGAGACGATTGCAGCAGGTGGTTTTCACCCACATTGGGTTTCCACCTTATATCTTGTGTTCATGTGTGTGATTATCTATTCTGTTTTTACTGCTCCTGGTTACTGTTTATATGGTTCTGATGCACAGATTAAAGATCAACATATGAAGAATTAACTAAATTATAAGTTTACAGGGTATACGCTAGTTGCCTTACTTACAGTTGCATATACACGCAAGTTTCATTAACTGAAGTAGCGTATATGAATCTAAATATGAAAATGAAAAATTATTGACTTAATAATACTAATTCACCCCCCCTCTTAGTATCATTTGCAACATTGCGATCACCGATATTGGCGAATCGGTGTCACAGATGCCACAAGTAAAGGGATGGACCCCTGGGCACATGCGACTTGCGATTGTGATATATTGCATCGCAAAGTCACGCCACAGTGATGTAAAGGGCCGATAATGTTGGACCCAATGGATTTTATAAGCACAACACTATAAACTTTGAGATCCGATATATGTCGGGTTTCTGTGTATTAACGCTTTTCAGTGTGAAAACCAAAATACAAAAGAAAGATGCCCGAAGCGATCAAGCCAGACCCAAAGGGGAATTATAGGTGCGATATATAAAATTTGAGTTTTGTAAGCGGGATTTCGGGTGGGCCTTAGGCAAAAGCAGTATTGGGCTGGCTCCGCCCGAGCCCACACACTAGTCGACACGTGGCTGGTGGAGGAGAGAAGAAAATTGCCTTTTCGGGCAGGTAACTTCCCTTTTCCTAAGCCGCCCGAAATTGGATATCAACTGTTGATCGGAGATCCCATGGATCAATGGTGGGGATTGTGAAAGAAACCCAAGGCAGCCCTGATGCAATTTTAGGGCAATTTGAATATAATTTGAAGTTCGATAAAATGGATATTGTCGGGTTTCTAAATGTTTTCCTGTGTATTTGGGATCTCGCCCGAAACGCTAATGTGATGCGATATAATTCCTAATGGCAGACCGAATAGGGATTTTAGGGGTGATTGGATGGGATTTCAAGTCTGAAAAACATCCTCGATAGTGTAGTTTGCAGTCTTTCTCTGTGTGATGGGATTTTCTCAGTTTTCAGGTTTTTGCCTATGAAACGAACCCGATTCCTTCTGTAACTGCTCCTGACCATCATGCCACGCAAGAGCAGGCATTTTTACAGACAATGATGCATTTAGAAGCCACAGTACCATAGAGACAGATGGCCAGTCGAACATATAAGGAGCAGGGAAGCCGAAGAGCCACAGAGAGATAATGATATGCAGAGAAATGGTTGAGGTAGCCGAAAAGCCAGAAAAATACCTCAAAGGAGGCAGAGAGCTCAATGGAGAGAAATACGAAAGTAGAAAGCTGAAGGTAGAGAGCAGAGAGAGAGTGAAAGCTACTGCGCAGAGTGGCCGAGGGAGTCACTTGGAGGTCAAGTGAAAAGCCAGAGAGCTATAGAGAGCCAAAGAAGCCAGAGCTAGAGCTGAAGAGCCTGTTAGAGTCGATCTAGTTATCCCTCCATCAGAGATCAAAGCTCTTTTTTGCATTTCATGTTTAGGTGTCCCATCAGTTTTGATTAGTTGCATTTCGTTAGGCATGCCATAACTCTGACGGAATGGTTTGTGTTACTCATTCCCCTCGTGCTTGGCACTGCTGGTTCAGGTCTATTCATAAAAGCAAGTCTTCAAAGGTCATGTATAGTCCTGTTTCAAAATTCTGGGTCATAACAATGGTTCTTGGTCATTAGGTCTTGGGTGAGTCAGTCTTGTTTTGTAAAGTCTAAGAATACCAGCAGGCCAGAGGGATGTCCTCGATAGGTGGTTACTTCAATAATTTCCATCATTATATAGATAAATTAGGACTTCTCTTCAAAACTCTATTTTGAAGATAAGTCGTTATCTCATTTTTGTAAAAATCTTCAAAAAATTTCAGTTCTTGAATTGTCCAAGCGTAGCCTTGGTCTCCTTTGCCAGATCATATCGCAGCTATCCCTACAAAGAATTGCAAAGAAAATCATTATTTCAACCAAATTTAAGGAGGAAACCAAAAAGGTCCGAAGTTTATTAATAATGAAAAAGTGTCAACGACAAAACATTACAAAATGGGTCATGGACCAAGCAAAAATCAAAAGGGAGTCTTTATAAAGATATTTCATGACATTTTCAACTCATTTTGCATGCCAAGAGTGAAGAACATCACTCCAAAGCGAAATTGTGAGTCTTTGAGGAAGTTGGAGCAATTTTAGGGGTGCGGGATGCATTGGATTAGGCGCGCGGCACATCAAGGGCGCGCGACACATCAAGGGCGCACAGCACGTCAGGCAAAAAATCGCAGTGTAAAAATACACGCGTGCGACGCATCAGAGGCGTGTGGTGCATTGGGTGAGGCGCGCGGAGAACTGGGGTTTAAGCCCAAAATTTTCTTGGAAACACATGAACTCGCCTCCTCTCTGCACAAAATTGCAGGTAGGCTCACATCCACCACTTGTGCTTGGTTTTTGAAAGATAAATGTAATGGGTTCATGATATGTTTGCCTTAGAAATCCAAGTGGAAAGCTCTCCTTGTCAATGAAATTGATGTAGGGTTTGAATGCAAAAATTGCTGTAAGGGTTTCAAAAACAGAGTGTAACCAAGGTTGTCATTACTTCTCCATTTCCCTTTGTTTCACATTCCCAAATTCACCCTTATTTTTCCCCATTAATTCCCTCTTTCATCCTACACTATAATCCCTCGAATCCTAGTCCCTCACCTCTATTACAAAACACATTATCCTTATCATTTCCCTTCCCTTCTCTAAGTCCCTTGTTTTTATTTCCAAATTCCCTAATTCCCTAATGTTTCCCCTTTCCTAATATTCCCTTGTGCATTTGTGTCCCCTTGGTCACAGCATTTTTAGGGAAAAAGAACAATTTACAGGCAATTGTGCACGCAGTTTATACATCAGCATATATATTCCAGCTATCTTGTTTTCATAGACATGTCAGAGACCGAGTCAGTCTATGAGCAGGAGTATGATAGTGATTCTACACTGGAGGTAAATGTGCCAAATGTGCCACGGATGTCTCGTAGAAGTGACAAAAGTGGTCAGCATGTTAGGGAGGAGCCTACTTCTTTGGCCCAATTGCAAGCTTTCCCACTTGCAATGGATTGTTTTCGGCATCAATCATGTTTCCAATACTGTGAGATGATCTCACAAATCCAGCATCATCGGGAACTAGTCCGTTTATTTGTTCTACATTTACAGGATGGTCATGTAAACCTTGCTTGAGTGAATTTCACCTTGTCACCCGAGACTATTGCTCAGGCCACTAGGATACCAAATGTAGGGGAGGAATGGAGTAAACGCCAGCTGTTAGACAGATTCTACTATGAGCCATATATCAAACCCGGTTATATGAGACACTTGAGCGCAATTTTTCCTTTCAGATTCCTGAGGGATGAGTATGCACCATTGATGAAACTCATCATTCGATATTTCAGTTGCGAGGGCAGATTCTCGCGTCTCTATGTGTACCATGTCCGTTTGTTGATGCATTTCACAAGGGTACGTATGATGAACATTCTGTTTTTCATGTGTCGTAACAAAGAGAGGATGGTGCCTTTAGTACAAAGGAGGAGCCCAGCACATCAACATAAGAGCATATATCATTATGCGTTGATCAAAATCATAGTGATGCATCAGTTGGCACAGCAGGGCATTACTTGGGAGGATTTCATCTCCCGTGATTACTTCACAGCGCTACAGCCACCTCCCGAGATAGTTCATGATGAGGGAACGCCTTCACACCAGCCAGGCATTCCCGAGACTGAGCATATAAGTGCTCCTCCATATGTGACATACCAGTGAGGCCACAGGGCCTTATTTGCATCTACACGATGAGTACTATCTCCACCCAGGGTGGAAGGGGTCTCGTTGACTTCATCAGCACAGCGAGTATTATCTCCACATCATGTGGAAAGGGTCTCGCCTTCTTCTTCAGCACAGGTATAGATCCAGGATAGGGGCAAGAGGCCCATGTTTGATGAGGGTCCTTCAGGAGGTCAGGACACAGATATCATTGATCTTGATGCGAGCTCTCCTAGCTCAAAGCTAAAAGAGATCATCCGACAGCAAAGGGCTGAAAATGACTCGCTGCACAAGAAATTGCAGATGGCTAAGTGGACGATCAACTACTTGGAGCAGTGCAACAAACAGCTAGAAGATGAACATACACTTTATGAGCTACGGCAAATCCGGGAAGACCGAGAATTGACCCGAAAGAGACCCGGTGATTTGACACCGATTGATCGAGAGTCTATGCTCATCCGGGTGAACACTAATTTGGAGAAATCGTTGGCAAAGGCAAACAGAGACAAGGACATGCTTCGTCATATGAAAACTCACTATTGGGCTCGCATGCATGTTTGCAAAGCAAAAATGAAGATCCTTAAGAGGCGATTGAGCAAGGCATTAAAACGGCAGAAAAAGCCTGATCCACTCCAAATTTTGGCTGAGGCTTCATTGGCGCGGCACAATACATGATAGAGGGTCTTTACTCCGAATTTGAGCGAATTCGGAGAAATTTTTGTCATTTTTGAAAATTTTGTCCTAAGAATAGGTTTTTTGGCTCAACACGTAGCGCGCCGCACGCGACCCATAAGATTGGGAGGTCCAAATCACAAATGGCTTGTATTGTTGGATTTGTCATGATGAAATATACATGCTACCCTATGGCCAAAGCATTTCATCAAGTTTTGGGTGACCAAAAGGCTCAAAAACACCATGAAAATCACCTTTCTGCCACCTTTTGCACCAGCAGGAAGTACTTCCGGGAGAATGCACATTTGGAGGGGAAAATGGACACCAAATTGGAAAATTCCACTTGGGTTGGAAAGTAGACATCTAGGGCTTTCCAACAAGCCAACCTAAGCTCAATTTGGATGCAGGTAAGTGCCCAAAAAATAGGTGGAAAGGCGTGCAGTGCATAGGGCTCAAGCGCGCGGCGCACAAGGTTTTTTGGCACAATTTTCATCTTCAGCTCAGGAAACGAAGCCAGTTTGACCAGTTTTGACTTGTGATGTGATTTTTTCGCTCCTCTTGATGTAATTAATGAAACATGATGTAATTTTTGCACTTTATTACTTTTTCTAGAAGATTCATTCACTAAAAAGTGAAAATTAAATGAATGAATCAGTTTCCTACCTTATATAGGCAAGTTGTTTTGACTGCCTAGATTGTAGTGCTTTGTTTAGAATTGGTTGAAACAGCTCCTAGGATGATGAGCTCGACCCCTAGAGGCAAGGGAATGGGTTGGCTTGCCTATATTATGTATTTTCTTAGTCATTTTCATGGTTGGACTCTTGGGGAAAAGGTTTTGAGACTCTATTGTACATTTTACTTCAGCATTTTGGCAAAGGAAAGACCAGGGTTTTGCAGCACTGTTTGGAATTAATGTGGCTTTATGTCTTGATGGTGTGCTTCTTTCAGTACTTGTAAGTTTTTATGTGTATCATTTTCCTTCTCTCATCTTCTGCAATTGAACAAATGAAGTGTTAAGGTAGAATTCATAATCTGTAATGCTCTGCCTTTAAGTTTGTTTGATCTCCTATGTTTTCATCTGTTTAAGGAGAATTCTTGAGGTTTCCTTGCTCTCCTTAGCTCCTCACCTGTCTGATATACTCACCTCATTAGCTTTTAAGGCATAAAATAATTGCCTACCTTGCTCCAATCAGACCTCTGCAGAAGTTGTGTCTCATCTCCGCACCCAAAATTGCCTTTCCCTTTGATTCAACAAAAACCCCAAAAAATCACCTTTAAACCTCTGCACTTAATACCTAGCCTAATATTAGTTACAATTTCAGTCATCTTGAGCCTCATTGATTATAATTTTCTAAGATTGACCCGGAGAGAGCCCTCTCATGTCCTCGTAGGGCTAGCTTCGAGGCTGAGCATGGTTTGATGTTGCCTTGAGTTTTGCCTTCCTCGGCCTGGGGCAAATTCGAGTAGTAACATAGTGGCAACCATACTGGGGAAGAACAAATGGTTTGCTTGTTGATGTCATTTGTTTTATAAGCTATAGACGGAGCTTGACGTTATGCTAGGTAGCCTTCGAAAGGATTTTTCTTTGCATTAGCGGAAGTAGATAAATGTTGCTTCAGTCAATCTCTGGTCTAGCTTGTAAATGTGACATTTAACTTGTTAATTACCCCAGTACATGTATCAAGTTCAGATCTTGATGGTGGACAATGATCAGACACTGGCAAGGCTAAAATCATTCACCTGGCGACTCTAAATCAGTTTCGAGATCAGATCCAAAGACTCCACGAGAGGATGATCCCGACTAGTAAAAACATGAAAGGACAACATGGACAAATCAGGTATTCAAGTTGGAATTTCATCCAAGACAATTTGTTCTTTGTCATAAATTATTTCTTCTCTTCTCCCAAGAATGTCAAGAAGGCTTTGCAACGTATATTGTATTTGAGAAGAGATCCTCGACCTGCAGTTGATTCTTTCCCTTTGAGGATGGTAAATACCAAAGATTTTCATACCTTTGAGCTTGATCAAGACCTTTCTTCTAAATCTTGTGATGATCGTCTTAAAATTGATGAACCTCAAGAGACCAAGACTAATTCTATACCTGCTATACATACCCCTACACCTTGTAAAATTCCAGATCGGTATAAACCTCTTGTTTTACCTTCTGTTCTCCATGCTTTCCCCAGAAACTATGATCTATACTTTCCAAGGTTTGATGGTGAAAGTAAGAATGTCAATGCTGAGCAACATGTGCAGAATTTTGAGTCTTTTCTAGACCTTTTTGAAGTTGATAGCGAAGATGTCAGTATAAGGCCTTTTGCTCTTTCTTTGCAAGCTAAAGTGAAGAGTTGGTTCAAAACCCTGCCTGATACGAGCATCTCAGATTTCCCGCAGTTCGTCAAATTTTTTCTCGACAGGTGGATGATTGGGCAGAACCTTTTCTTGATTGTAGAAGAGTATAACCAGCTGAAAAGATTTCTAGGGGAGACAGTACAACAGTTTTCGGCCAGATTTAATTGAGTTTATTATTCAATGCCAGTTGAGATAAGGCCTACTCCTAGATCTGCTCTCTTGCACTATCCGGGTGCCTTTGATCCAGAGATGGAGTTTCAGCTGAGAGAAAGGGATATTACAACACTTCACGAGATGCAAAACAATGCAGTAAATGTAGAGGTGCATCTGCTGATCCGACGGGCAAGGTTGAAAGAAGAAGAGATGAAAAACATAGATCCGGTCGAATCAACATCTCTAGAGGTAAAGCTTGACATTTTGGTAAGTGTAGTAGAAGAGATGATGCAAAGGATCACCCCAAGGAATGATTATGATGTTCAAGCTCATGGCTTGCTGATTGAAGAAGAACAAGTTGCTGATCCAAAACATTTTGTTTCTTATCCTAGTTGTCATAGATCTGATAATGATTGTTTTGTAGATCACCTTGGCGAAGAAAGAATTGTTGATATGACCTGCATGCTTGATGATATGTTTTATACCGATGATTTGCCTCAGTTTGATCAGTATGATGATGATTATGTTCTCCAAACAGAAGCTAATCTTGCAATCAAACAAGTAGCTAGTTTGTGGGAGGAAGAAGTTCATTTTCAACAGCTTGAATACAATGTTCAACCATCACATATCAGCTATGACAGTGACGAGGAAACTGCAGCAAATTTTGAAGTAAGTGAAGGATCTTTGCCTTTTTGTTTTGATTCATGTCAGTTCATCAGAGACAACTTCCATGCAACCAGAAATCAGCCGTCAACAAGTTTTGATTTGGACCATCTTGAGAGCAATGAAAACCTTGTTCAAGACTTGTCATATTCAGATTTCCAGCCCCCAAATGCCATTGATTGTCAAGTTGCACATGAAGATATGGAAGCTAACACATATGATCAAATGATACAAGAATATTCCCTACCTTTCTGTTTTGAATCATGTCAGTTTTTGAAGGGTAAATTGTATAGTAAATCTTCAAATGAGCAACCTGTAGGAAATCAACAATCACTCAGTTTTAATGTTGAGGATGAAGGTCAGATTACAGATGAAGGTGTGGCAGCCAAAATACATGATTTAATGATGCAAGAGGATTCTGTACCCTTTTGTTTCGAAGCATTTCAATTTATAAGGCAGAGTTTTCGTACTATCTCTAAAGAAAAAGATGAGCAGCCAGTAGGATGTCATACAGTTTCAATGGACACATTGCAACAGCCTTTTCAAGTTTTTCATGATCCAATAGCTGATGTTTTGGATGAGGTTTGCAGTCAAAGTCCTTCTCTATTGATTATATGTGAACTTGAAACGTGTATTGATACAAACTTGATCAGGAAACTGGTTTCTTTGTCATTTTCAGCAGAGGTCTCGTCACAAGGCTCAGATCAAAGTTTGCATTCATGGTATGAGGAAAAGAGAAGTAATCCATTTGATGAGCTAAGTTCCAGTGTGCTTGAATTTCACGATCCTTATGCAGTGTTTTTGAAGGAGGATAGAGAATCCATATCATTCAACGGATCTGTTTCTAAGTTGTCATGGGAGTTGCCTTTCAGTAGTTCTCTCTTGTTGTTCATAAGTGAGCACTTGCGGAAAATTTGAATAGCAGATGGAATGCTTACTTGGTTGCACTGGTTGTTTCATTTCACTTGATCAGGTGATGAATGAAACTGTTAGAGTAGGTTGTGATGAATAAGCTCCACTTTGAGCATCATTTTCAGTTTGTCGGTTGTGTTTAAATATCGCATCAGTTTTTGGTTGAGTGAGAGTCAATTTATGTTGTCAATTCATCAGTTTTCAGTCATGCATTTCAGCTTGAGTTTTTGACTCCATTTCCAAATGGATGAAGGCACTGGTCTGCTCTCCCAAAGATTTGTCGTTCTTGGCATCTCCAAGGAGCTACCATCCCCATTGGAGCCAATGTTAGAGTCGGTCTAGTTATCCCTCCATCAGAGATCAAAGCTCTTTTTTGCATTTCATGTTTAGGTGTCCCAACAGTTTCGATTAGTTGCATTTCGTTAGGCATGCCATAACTCTGACGAAATGGTTTGTGTTACTTATTCCCCTCGTGCTTGGCACTGCTGGTTCAGGTCTATTCATAAAAAAAAGTCTTCAAAGGTCATGTACAGGCCCGTTTCAAATTTCTGGGTCATAACAATGGTTCTTGGTCATTAGGTCTTGGGTGAGTCAGTCTTGTTTTGCAAAGTCTAAGAAGATCAGTAGGCCAAAGGGATGTCCTCGATAGGTGGTTACTTCAATAATTTTCATCATTATACAGATAAATTAGGACTTCTCTTCAAAAATCTGTTTTGAAGATAAGTTGTTATCTCATTTTTGTAAAAATATTCAAAAAATTTCAATTCTTGAATCGTCCAAGCGTAGCCTTGGTCTCCTTTTCCAGATCATATCACAGCTATCCCTACAAAGAATTGCAAAGAAAATCATTATTTCAACCAAATTTAAGGAGGAAACCAAAAAGGTCAGAAGTCTATTAATCCTGAAAAAGTGTCAATGACAAAACATTACAAAATGGGTCATGGACCAAGCAAAAATCAAAAGGGAGTCTTTATAAAGATATTTCATGACATTTTCAACTCATTTTGCATACCAAGAGTGAAGAACATCATTCCAAAGCTAAATTGTGAGTTTGTGAGGAAGTTGGAGTAGTTTCAGGGGTGCATGACGCATTGGATTAGGCGCGCGGCACATCAGGGGCGTGCAGCGCATCAGGCAAAAAATCGCAGTGTAAAAATACACGCGCGTGGTGCGTTGGGTGAGGTGCGCGAAGCACTGGGGTTTAAGCCCAAAATTTTCTTGGAAACACATGAACTCGCCTCCTCTCCGCACAAAATTGCAGGTAGGCTCACATCCACCACTTGTGCTTGGTTTTTGAAAGATAAATGTAATGGGTTCATGATATGTTTGCCTTAGAAATCCAAGTGGAAAGCCCTCCTTGTCAATGAAATTGCTGTAGGGTTTGAATGCAAAACATTGTTGTAAGGGTTTCAAAAACAGAGTGTAACCAAGGTTGTCATTATTTCTCCATTTCCCTTTGTTTCCCATTCCCAAATTCACCCTTATTTTTCCCCATTAATTCCCTCTTTCATCCTACACTATAATTCCTCAAATCCTAGTCCCTCACCTCTATTACAAAACACATTATCCTTATCATTTCCCTTCCCTTCTCTAAGTCCCTTGTTTTTATTTCCAAATTCCCTAATTCCCTAATGTTTCTCCTTTCCTAATATTCCCTTGTGCATTTGTGTCCCCTTGGTCACAACATTTTTAGGGCAAAAGAACAGTTTACAGGCAATTGTGCACGCAGTTTATACATCAGCATATATATTCCAGCTATCTTGTTTTCAAAGACATGTCAGAGATCGAGTCAGTCTATGAGCAGGAGTATGATAGTGATTCTGCACTGGAGGTAAATGTGCCAAATGTGCCACGGAGGTCTCGCAGAAGTGGCAAAAGTGGTCAGCATGTCAGGGAGGAGCCTACTTCTTTGGTCCAATTGCAAGCTTGCCCACTTGCAATGGATTGTCTTCGGCATCAATCATGTTTCCAATACTGTGAGATGATCTCACAAATCCAGCATCATCGGGAACTAGTCCGTTTATTTGTTCTACATTTATAGGATGGTCATGTAAACGTTTCCGGAGTGAATTTCACCTTGTCACCAGAGACTATTGCTCAGGCCACCAGGATAACAAATGTAGGGGAGGAATAGAGTAAACGCCAACTGTTAGACAGATTCTAGTATGAGCCATATATCAAACCCGGGTATATGAGACACTTGAGCGCAGTTTTTCCTTTCAGATTCCTAAGGGATGAGTATGCACCATTTGCTGGGTCCCTATAATACTAGTGATTACCCCATTACTATTGTAGTTATACCCCTTATTTATGTTGTTGTGCCCCTATTACCCCCATATTATTATTTTTGTGCCCCATAGAATCCCTCTATTGTTATTTTTGTGGCTTTATATTATTATTGTTAGGTCGGCTGGATTATATTGTGACTCCTTAGACTCCTATATATAGAAAGGAGGTTTTGTCATTTGTATCATCCAAGAATTGTTCATTTATGTAATGTAAAGGAGGTTTCCCCCTCGAAGAGGCTGAATTCTAAGGCGTTGATCTATCTTTTCTATCTTTTCTTGAGCTGGTTTCATAACATTTGGTATTTTGAGGAGGACAAATCAAGAAGAAAAAGGTAATAGTGTTGATTGATTCAGGAAGCACCCACAATTTTATTCATTGTAGGGTAGCAAAAGAATTGAATTGCTTCCTATATCCAACACCAGAGTGTCAAGTGATGATTGCAAATGGAGGAACAATAAATTGTTCTGGAAAGTGCCATAATATCAAGCTATCCATGGGAGAATATGTATTGACTAGCCCAATGCTTTCCATTCCAATGGGAGGTGCTGATGTTGTACTAGGAGTCCAATGGCTACAATCCTTGGGTACAATAGCTTTTAATTTTCAAGAACTTTTCATGAAATTTTCTGTGGAAGGAAAGGAAGTTGAATTAAGGGGTATTGCAGGGAAGCCAGGAAAAATAATCAGCTCTAATGGCATGACAAAGCTTCTAAAAAAGGAGCAAAGAGGTGTAATTGCACAATTATGTTCGCTAGATGTTTCCACATTGGAATCATCTATTTCTCCAGATCTCCAAAAAGGCCTGGACAATCATTCCAAGGTATTTGAGACTCTGAAAGATCTCCCACCTATGCGTGATCGTGATCATGCTATTCATCTGATTCCAGGAAGTGTTCCTCCAAACATTAGGCCGTACAGATATCCATGTGTCCGAAAAAGTGAAATTGAACGTATGGTTGCGGAAATGCTAGAGGCTGGTATAATTCAACCGAGTCAAAGTTCTTTCTCAGCTCCAGCAGTATTGGTGCACAAGAAGGATGGATCATGGTGCATGTGTGCAGATTATAGGGAGCTCAACAAGCTCACTATTAAAGATAAGTTCCCCATTCCTGTCATTGATGAATTACTGGATGAATTTCATGGATCAATTTACTTCACCAAGTTGGATCTTCGTTTGGGATATCATCAAATCAGAATGAAGATTGAAGACATTCCGAAAACGGCATTTAGAACTCATGAGGGTCATTATGAATTTTTGGTCATGCCTTTTGGCCTTACCAATGCACCTTCAACATTTCAAGGTTTGATGAATTCAATTTTCAAACCATTCCTTAGAAAATTTGTGTTTGTATTTTTTGATGATATACTAATCTACAGCAAGTCTTGGAAGGATCATGTTGAACATGTTGACAAGGTGCTACAACTATTGGAGGAGAAACAATTATATGCAAAAATATCCAAATGTTTCTTTGGAGTCCAAGAGGTGGAATATTTGGGTCATATTGTATCTCATGAAGGAGTTAAGGTAGACCCTAGCAAAATTAAAGCCATTAAGAAATGGAAAATCCCCACATCCATAAAGCATCTGCGAGGATTTCTTGGGTTGACAGGGTATTATCGCAAGTTCGTTACGAATTATGGGAGAATAGCAGCACATCTAACAACATTATTGAAGAAAGATTCATTTTCATGGACTCCAGAAGCAACAAAGGCCTTTAAACATCTTAAAAAGGCAATGTGCCAAGCACCGGTCTTAGCTACACCGGACTTCACAAAAACCTTTATTGTGGAATGTGATGCTTCAGGAAATGGAATTGGTGCTGTTCTAATGCAAGATGAAAGACCCATTGCTTTTGAAAGTTGTCAAATCAAGGGAAAGTTTTTAAGCAAAGTTATTTATGAGAAGGAAATGTTGGCAATACTCCATGCACTTAAGAAATGGCGACCCTACCTAATGGGAAGACACTTCAAGGTAAAAACGGATCATGATAGCCTTAAATACTTTTTAGAACAAAGATTATCCTCTGAAGAGCAACAAAAGTGGGTCACAAAGATGTTGGGTTATGACTTTGAAATCATCTACAAAAAAGGGAAGAAAAATGTGGTGGCAAATGCACTCTCAAGAAAGGATGAGGATATGGAAGCATTGTTGTGTGCCATTTCTATTATCCAACCAGATTGGATAAACGAAGCAAAGGAGGAATGGAAGAATGACGAAGAAGTGTGGGCACTTATTCGAAAGCTACAACAAGATTCTAGTACTTCTGATACATTTAGCTAGCAAAATGATTCGTTATGGTACAAATATCGCTTATACCTCTGTAAGAATTCCCAGCTAAAACAAAAGATTCTTATGGAATTGCACACTTCTCCCTTAGGAGGGCACTCAGGATTTTTAAAAACTTACCACAGGGTTAAGAAGGAATTTTTTTGGGATGGCCTTAAATCAGATATTCAAAAGTTTGTGGCAGAATGTTTGGTTTGCCAACAAAATAAAGTTGAAACAATTAAGACACCGGGTCTATTACAACCTATATCCATTCCAAGCCAACATTGGGAGGAGGTTTCAATGGATTTTATCACAGGTTTACCCAAGTCTGAGGGAAAGAGTGTCATCATGGTGGTAGTTGACAGACTTACCAAGTATGCACACTTTTGTGCATTATCACATCCATTTAAAGCCAATACAATTTCTACTGCATTTATGGAAACAGTTCAAAAGCTACATGGAAACCCAAAGATTGTTGTAAGTGACAGAGATCCCATTTTCACTGGAAATTTTTGGACAGAATTATTTTCTTGTCTGGGTACTCAGTTAGCTCATAGCTCATCTTATCATCCTCAATCTGATGGGCAAACTGAGATAGTAAACAAATGTTTGGAAGGATATCTTCGTTGATTTGTATCTGATAAACAGACACAATGGGTCAAATGGTTGCATTTGGCTGAATGGTGGTATAACACTTACTTCCATACATCAACAAAAATGACCCCATTTATGGCACTTTATGGGTACCAACCACCATCAATCACATCATATTTAAGAGAAAATTCTAAGGTTCAAGCAGTGGAACATCACATCGAACATCAACAACAAGTCCTCCAACTCTTAAAGGATAACCTCGTGTTGGCACAAAATATAATGAAACAACAGGCAGATCAACATCGCAGTGAAAGAAGTTTTGATGTAGGTGATTGGGTATTCCTACGGCTACAACCATATAAGCAAATGTCCCTAAAGCAAGCTAAGAAGGATAATAAATTATCACCAAAGTATTATGGTCCGTACAAGGTGTTGCAAAAGATTGGTACTATGGCATACAAATTGGAGCTTCCTGCAGCTTCTCGATTGCACCCAGTTTTCCATGTTTCATGTTTAAAGAAGGTTATAGGCAACAAGCTCCCAGTTCAAACAATATTGCCAGAACTTGACGAGGAAGGAAAAATTATATTGGAACCGGAAGCAGTCACACAAACAAGAACTCGACAGCTACGAAATCGATCAATTTCAGAGTATCTTATCAAGTGGAAGAACTTATCTGCTAAAGATTCCACATGGGAGGATGAGAATTTTATGCAGAAGTATCCAGAACTACTCAAGCGTTGAGGACAACACTTTTTTGAAGGAGAGGGGCATGTTGGGTCCCTATAATACTAGTGATTACCCCATTACTATTGTAGTTATACCCCTTATTTATATTGTTGTGCCCCTATTACCCCCATATTATTATTTCTGTGCCCCATAGAATCCCTCTATTGTTATTTTTGTGGCTTTATATTATTATTGTTAGGTCAACTGGATTATATTGTGACTCCTTAGACTCCTATATATAGAAAGGAGGTTTTGTCATTTGTATCATCCAAGAATTGTTCATTTATGTAATGTAAAGGAGGTTTCCCCCTCGAAGAGGCTGAATTCTAAGGCGTTGATCTATCTTTTCTATCTTTTCTTGAGCTGGTTTCATAACACCATTGATGAAACTCATCATTCGATATTTCAATTGCGAGGGCAGATTCCCACGTCTCTATGCGTACCATGTTCGTTTGTTGATGCATTTCACGAGGGTACGTATGATGAACATTCCATTTTTCATGTGTCGCAACATAGAGAGGATGGTGCCTTTAGTACAAAGGAGGAGCCCAACACATCAGCATAAGAGCATATATCATTATGTGTTGATCAAAATCATAGTGATGCATCAGTTGGCACAACAGGGCATTACTTGGGAGGATTTCATCTCCCGTGATTACTTCGCAGCGCTACAGCCGCCTCCCGAGATAGTTCATGATGAGGGAGCACCATTACACCAGCCAGGCATTCCCGAGACTGAGCATATAAGTGCTCCTCCATATGTGACATACCAGCGAGGCCACAGGGCCTTATTTGCATCTACACGACGAGTACTATCTCCACCCGGGGTGGAAGGGGTCTCGTTGACATCATCAGCACAACGAGTATTATCTCCACATCATGTGGAAAGTGTCTCACCTTCTTCTTCAACACAGGTATAGATCCAGGATAGGGGAAAGAGGCCCATGTTTGATGAGGGTCCTTCAAGAGGTCAGGATACGGATATCATTGATCTTGATGCGAGCTCTCCTAGATCGGAGCTAAAAGAGATCATCTCACAGCAAAGGGCTGAAAATGACTCGCTGCACAAGAAATTGCAGATGGCTAAGTGGACGATCAACTACTTGGAGCAGTGCAACAAACAGCTGGAAGATGAACATACACTTTATGAGCTACGGCAAATCTGGGAAGACCGAGAATTGGCCCAAAAGAGACCCGGTGATTTGACACCGATTGACCGAGAGTCTATGCTCATCCGGGTGAACACTCATTTGGAGAAATTGTTGGCGAAGGCAAACAGAGACAAGGACATGCTTCATCATATGAAAACTCACTATTGGGCTCGCATGCATGTTTGCAAAGCAAAAATGAAGATCCTTAAGAGGCGATTGAGCAAGGCACTAAAACGGCGGAAAAAGTCTGATCCACTCCAAATTTTGGCTGAGGCTTCATTAGCGGGGCACGATACATGATAGAGGGTCTTTACTCTGAACTTGAGCAAATTCGGAGAAATTTTTGTCATTTTTGAAAATTTTGTCCTAAAAACAGGTTTTTTGGCTCAACGCGTAGCGCGCCGCGCGCGACCCATAAGATTGGGAGGTCCAAATCACAAATGGCTTGTAGTGTTGGATTTGTCATGATGAAATATAGATGCTAAGCTATGGCCAAAGCATTTCATCAAGTTCTGGGTGACTAAAAGGCTCAAAAACACCATGAAAATCACCTTTCTGTTACCTTTTGCACCAGCAGGAAGTACTTCCGGGAGAATGCACTTTTGGAGGGGCAAATGGACACCAAATTGGAAAATTCCACTTGGGTTGGAAGGTAGACATCTAGTGCTTTCCAACAAGCCAACCTGAGCTGAATTGGGATGCCAGGAAGTTCCCCAAAAATAGGTGGCAAGCCGCGTGGCGCATAGGGCTTAGGCGCGCGGCGCACAGGGTTTTTTAGCACAATTTTCACTTCAACTTAGGAAACGAAGCCAGTTTGACCAGTTTTGACTTGTGATGTGATTTTTTTGCTCCTCTTGATGTAATTAATGAAACATGATGTAATTTTGGCACTTTATTACTTGTTCTAGAAGATTCATTCACTAAAAAGTGAAAATTAAATGAATGAATCAGTTTCCTACCTTATAAAGGCAAGTTGTTTTGACTGCCTAGATTGTAGTGCTTTGTTTAGAATTGGTTGAAACAGCTCCTAGGATGATGAGCTCGACCCCTAGAGGCAAGGGAATGGGTTGGCTTGACTATATTATGTATTTTCTTAGTCATTTTCATGGTTGGACTCTTGGGGAAAAGGTTTTGAGACTCTATTGTACATTTTACTTCAGCATTTTGGCAAAGGAAAGACCAGGGTTTTGCAGCACTGTTTGGAATTAATGTGGCTTTATGTCTTGATGGTGTGCTTCTTTCAGTACTTGTAAGTTGTTATGTGTATCATTTTCCTTCTCTCATCTTCTGCAATTGAACAAATGAAGTGTTAAGGTAGAATTCATAATTTGTAATGCTATGCCTTAAAGTTTGTTTGGTCTCCTATGTTTTCATCTATTTAAGGAGAATTCTTGAGGTTTCCTTGCTCTCCTTAGCTCCTCACCTGTCTGATCTACTCACCTCATTAGCATTTAAGGCATCAAACAATTGCCTACCTTGCTCCAATCAGACCTCTGCAGAAACTGTGTCTCATCCCCGCACCCAAAATTGCCTTTCCCTTTGATTCAACAAAAACCCCAAAAAATCACCTTTAAACTTTGCACTTAATACCTAGCCTAAGATTAGTTACAATTTCAGTCATCTCGAGCCTCATTGATTATATTTTTCTGAGATTGACCCGGAGAGAGCCCTCTCCTGTCCTCGTAGGGCTAGCTACGAGGCTGAGCGTGGTTTGATGTTGCCTTGAGTTTTGCCTTCCTCAGTCTGGGGCAAATTCGAGCGTTAATAGAGCCAAAGCCAGAGCCAGAGCCAAAGAGCTAGAGCCAGAACCAAGATCCAGAGCCAAGATCCAAAGCCAGAGCCGAGAGCTGAGAGCTAGAAAGCCAAGAGCTTTAAGAGCCAGCAATAAAATGGTGTCTAAACCCATTGTTTCTGTGTAAAACAGTGGAGTTGAGTCAAGAGCTTATAAAGAGGACTTTGCCATAATCCCAGAGATCCTAGTTGAGTTGACTAGAGCTCATGGAGACGTAGCCCAAGATTTTTGGGTGAACTTATAATTAAATTGATGTTCTGTGTGTTTTATTTTATTGTTTCATTGTTTACTGTTATATATATATATATATATATATATATATATATATATATATATATATATATATATATATATATATATTGTATCAGCATAACAACAGAATATTAAAAGCACATAAACAGTTCTAAAATAGACATAAGCATACACCTATATTGTCAAGAACATATTTAATTCCGCATTGGTTAATCATAAAGAGTTGGGAATATTTAAGCTTTGGAAGTGGGAGACGTTCTTGTAAGTTAAACAAGAAGCCTAGGTGCCCCATTTTCAGATCGTTAATTTTCCATCCAATACGTGCTTTTGTTTTTGTGAAACTGTATGCATATGTATACGCTCCTTTTGTTCTATGTACCTAGATGTATACTCTACTTAGACTATGTTAAACAACGTACACAACTTAAACCATTCTCTTTCGTTAATTTCTTGATTCTGATCTGTAATACTTTGTCCCATCGTCCTGTTCTTTTGTGCCATTTCTCTTTTACCTCTGAATAACCCTGTTACAATGTGATTTTACATCATACATCACTTTATCATTTTGAACTAACCTATATGTGGGTTTCCATTAAGGAGAACACATGTACCATAATGCCAACAATCTCCCCCTTTGGACTTGATGGAAACCATATTGGCATTGATCACTTCAAGATGTAGAACCTGTCAGATATATCAAGCAACACAAAGATACTCTCCCCCTTTGACATGAAGGGTAAAGGGAGGATGAAGATATTCTCCCCCTTAGTATATGCTGAGATCCACTATACTGTCCATGCTCCCCCTGAGCACATGCAGAGTCTGCAGAAAGAATAGCATGACTCCTTAACTCAACTATGTGAGTATGACCTTTCTATCACCAATGACTCATACATACATCAATCACACAACCAAGTGGGGATACATCAAATGTTCATACATGACTGAAAATTTCAATTATTACATCATCCTTTCCATGCATAGTGGGGGTACAAATTACATCAGATGTCAAAAACGACTCATTCATACTAGAATATGACATAAAGAGATATATTATTACACCATAGGTCTTTACATAACCTTTTCATCAAATGACATTAAAAACAGAGACCATAGTTGAATTCATCAACCATGATCCCAACAATATTTTGAAGGCCAATGCTCCCCTTGAACATGTGCTACCTATGCAATGTCATCAATTCATTCATCAAAGCATCTTCATCAAAATAAACATCAATGAGAAAAGTATATCAGTAGGTTGTGTCCATCAACATCAGATTGGACAACCATGTCAGAGACTGATTTTGGGCCCGAACCACTTTTTTTCTATTAGAAAAACATATACGCTACTTTTGACACAAAAAATCATGTATATATGCGACTCTTCTTCATGAAATTTGTGAATAGAAAACAATCCTTTGAATCCAAACAAACTGGTTTTAACAACAAGATGACGCAGAAAAAAATCCTAGCTTTTGTCTAAGATATTCAAATTCTTCTCTGGGAAGAGGCTTGTTAAAAATATCATCAACTTGTTATTTGGAGGGAACATACTCCAATTTAACCTTTTGTTCAAGCACTTGTTCTCGTAGAAAGTGGTACTTAAGGGGTTATGTGCTTCGTATTGGAGTACATGATCAGTTTTTTCGATATACCAAGAGCACTTGTATTATCACATAGAATGGAGATGGGTGGAGAACATGTGATTTGAAAATTTTGTAATGTTTGCATCATCCAAAGTAGTTGTGTGCAACAATATGCAACAACCACATATTCTGCTTCAGCTGTAGATAAAGAAATGGAACTTTGTTTCTTGCTGAACCAAGATACTAATCATGATCCCATATAGAATGCACCTCCACTAGTGATTTTTTAGTCATCAATGTTTCCATTCCAATCTGCATCTGTATATGCATGAAGAGTGAGATCTATATTTGTAGGATACCATAGGCTGAAGTCCTGAGGTCCTTGGAGATATTTGAATATTCTTTTTACTGCATGAAGATGTGATTCCCTTGGATTGACTTGGAATCTTCCAACAATTCCTACCGCATGCATGATATCTGGTCTGGTATCTATTAGATAAAGCAGACTTCCAATCATAGATATGTACTCTGGTTGATTCACTATATGAGATTCATCATTATAACTTAGACTACAACCTGTTACCATTGGAGTACATACTGGTTTGGAATCTTCCATTCCATACTTCTTTAGAATTTGCTTGAGATATTTAGTTTGTGAGAGAAAGATGGCATCTTTTGTTTGTTGCACTTGTATACCAAGAAAATAGGTTAGTTCTCCAGGTAAAGGCATTTCAAATTCTTGTTGCATAACAAAATCAAAGTTTTGACTCATAGAATCTTCATTACTGCCAAATATGATATCATCAACATAAACAACAATAATTAGGAGTTGATCATTCTCAATTTTTGTTTATAAGTTGTTGTTTGCAGAGGCTTTTGTGAAACCTTGTTGTTGAAGATATTTTTCAAGATGATAATACCATTCCCTCAAAGCTTGTTTCAATCCATATCAAGCCTTTTTGTGTTTGCATACAATATTCTCATCATTTCCCAGAATGAATCCTTCTGGTTGTTCAATGTATACTTCTTCTAAATCTCCATTAAGAAATGTAGATTTTACATCCATTTGATAAACTTTGAATTTTTGAAAACTTGAAAGAGAAAGAAACATTCTTATGGCTTCAAGTCTAGCAATAGGTGAAAAAGTTTCTTCAAAGGCTATACCTTCTTGTTGATCATACCCTTTACAAGCAAGGCTTTCTTTATTCCTAATTACCTCTCCATTTTCATTCAAATTATTCTTGAATATCCATTTTGTTCCTATAACATTTTTATCATGAGGTCTAGGAACTAATTCCCAAGTATCATTCTTTTCAATTTGGTCAAGTTATTCATCCATGGCCTGAACCCAACATTCATCTCTGCTAGCTTCAATTACATTTTGTTGTTCTATGGAGGATAATAATTCTAGATAACTAGAATATCCTACAATAGTTCTTCTTGTCTGTACTCCAGACCCTTTTTCTCCTAGAATTTGATATCCTGGATGATTCTTTCGAACATACCTGGACGAAGCCTTTTCCCTATTAGATGTGTCTTCTTCTGATGCCTCATTCCTTTCTTCCTCTATATCATCTCAATTTGATACGAGAAAGAATTCACCGTCTTCATTATTATCATCTTCCTTTGTTGACGTCTCCTGTTTTGGATTTCTGCATGCTTCATCGATTACAACATCAACACATTCAACAATTTTTCAAAGTCTCTTATTATAACATTTGTATCATTTTCTTCTAGGTGAATAACCGAGAAATATTCCTTCGTCTACTCTGGGTTAAAACTTACCAAGTTTTTCATTAGTCTTTTTTATGAAACATTTGCTTCCAAAAACTCTGAAGTGTTTTAGAGTGGGAGGCTTACCATACCAAAGTTCATATGGAGTTTGATCACTATTTACACGTACATGAGATTTGTTCATAATATTTGTTGCAGTGTGTGCAGCTTCACCCCAGAAGGTATTAGGAGTTCTAGACTCATCAAGAATAGCTCAAGCCATTTGTTCAAATGTTCTATTCATTCTTTCCACCAAGCCATTTTGTTGAGGAATTCTAGCAACAGAGAATTGTCTCTTTATTCCAGGTTGTTCACAAAATTCAAAAAATTCATCTGATATGAATTCTCCTCCCCGATCAAATCTAAGAAATTTTATTTTTAGATCTAATTCGTTTTCAACTAAACATTTCAATACTTTAAACTTTTCAAATGCTTCATCTTTATGTTTTAGTAAACCAATCCAACATATTGTAGAAAAATCATCAATGAATAAAATGTAGTATTCTTCTCCATGAGGTGAATTTTTCCTTATTGGTCCACACAAATCAGTATGAATAAGTTCAAGAGGCTTACTTGCTAATCCTTCCTTTGCATTGAATTGAATGGTGGCTTGCTTACCGAATTGACATGGTTTGCAGATGGTATTTTCAGGGATGATGATATCTTGAAGATCATGAACAATCTTGAGCATGCATGATTTTCTTGTTTGAGAAAAGCTTAGATGTCCCAATCTTTTGTGCCATAACCAATTCTCTTCTTTTTTTTCTTAGATAACATTGTTTATGAACTCCTTTTAGTATATATAAATTTCTTGGAGTTCTTGTACCTTTGATTATTGTCTTTCCTGTGTCAAGCTCACGAACCACACATTCTTTTGATCGAAACACAACCTCATTTCCTTGAACACACATTTGACTAACACTCAATAATTTGTTCTTTAAACCATCAACATACATAACATTTCCAACTTTAACCTTTTCTTTTAGATAAATAGAACTTGTATCCTTAATGACAACTGCTGTGTCATTTCCAAAAGAGACATTCTTTTCCTTTTCTAAAGGATTGTATGAAATGAGTTTATCTTTATCACCTGTCATGTATTTTTAGCACGCCTTATGAATGTACCCATGATTTTATTGTCCTTTTTCAAACAGAGCTATGTCACATATTTCTGACTGTAGTTCCTTCTTTTTCCATACCTTGGAGTTGGATGATCTTTGATCCTTTTAATATGTTGGCCGAAATTTCCTCTTGCATTCAAATTATTCACGACCAAAGTTATTGCAAAATGAACATTGAATTTCATCTTCAAGAGGAGAAAAGTTATTATAAGACCTCTTCTTGATTCTAATCACACTCCTTTGTTTTCTTTCTTCTCTAGCCATGATAGTTCTGTAAGAAACACATTGATAAGCCTTATGACCAAAGTTATGGCATGAAAAGCATTGTCCATTAAAGTAGAATGTTCTGTGATAATAAAATATGTTGGTATTGTTCACCTACTAGTTGGTTCTTCTATTGATGTTCACCTTTGGAGTAAAATGAACATGATTTACCTGGGGAGTACCATTAGGATTTTGTTGAGGATTGATGCATTTTTCACTCGTTTTTTCTGCATCAAGATATCTTCTGATGATGGATGAAAGCTTTTTTGGTTGGGATGTTTCTCCAGTGTATCCAAGACTAGTATTTATAAGAGGAGAATGTTCAACCTTGATGATTTCATCTAAGGCTTCTGATCTCTTAGAAAATCTAAGATTCATAGATTTTTCTTCTCAAGTTATTTTCTTAGACCCGCTACTTCACATTCTAATTTTTCGTTGTGGTTTTCTCTTTCGGTGAGCTGATGTGTCAAAGTGTCTATGGCCATATTCTTTTATTGCAAAAATATTTTAAGTTGAGTTATTTCTTCAAGAAAATATTCTTCTTCTAAGGCATCCATAAACTCATCATTTTCCTAATCCATGAGTAGTTTAATATCTTGTTCAGATTCACCTTCATCACTATTAGACATGCCATCACTATCTTCATGAGTATAATAACTTCTTCTATTAAAAACTTGTTTCCTATTACCTTTTGCAGGATCCTTTCCTTTGTCATGGTTATCTTTATCAGGACATTTGGAAGCATAATGATCAACTCTACCACAAGCATAACATTTTAAGGGAAGATTACCTTTGAATCTTCAAGTACCGAGTTCAAGTTTCTTCACAAAGTTTACCTTGTCTTCCTCTCATATATATCCTGATTCCTTGAGATATTCCTTTTATTTTATCTTTGTAGTGGCTTCTCTGATTTCTAATGGACCTCCTTTCCTCATTTCAAAGGCAATTAAAACTCCATGAAGTTGAACAATAGTAATAGATTGTAGATATAGCTTCTCTTCAATGGAAAATACTTTTGACTCAAATTTAGTAGATAGAGATCTTAAAATTTTCTCTACTATAGTAGCCTCCTTAATTTCCTCACCAATATTATTCATGCGATTTACAATCTCATCTACTTGTAAAAAGTAACTAGCAATACTTTCATCACTATGCATCTTGAGACTTTCATATTGAATTCTGAGAGTTTGGAGATTAGCACGTTTTTACCTAGGAGTATCCTTCATAGCTCTGAATGATTTTTTCCCATATTGCTTTGGTTGTGTTGAGCTGCATGACTTTGACGAATTCTGATTTTGATAGACTTCCGAGTAAGGCATTGACGGCTTTGGCATTGGTTTCATATGCTTTCTTTTCTGTTGGATCTATGGGGACTGTTGTCGGATATTGGTATCCTCCTTCCACAATTACCCAAAAATCATCTCCAAGTGACTGAATATAGGCTTTGGTTCTTGTCTTCCAATATGTTAGGTTATTTCCATTAAATATTAGTGGTCTGGTAGATCCCATTCCTTCGTGATTGCTCATCTTGAGAGATATTACTTCAAGCTATCAAGATTATTCTGAAGGACCCCCTCTAATACCAATTATTGGGAAAAATACACAGAGGGGGAGGGGGATGAATCAGTATTTAAACTTTCACAATAATAATTTTCTTTTTTAAAATGTATATGTTATTTTACAGAAACCAACCAGCATATGTCTGCGCCTATAAAGAATGAAACCAACATATAGATGATAAACTTCGATAAACAACTAATTCACTGTCTTAAATCAAAGCATGATGCATTTATTAAGAAGTAAAAAGATGCAGTAAGAACAAAATAAATCAACACACATAAGCAACACACATGAACACCAAGATTTTTCAGGTGGAAACCCAATGTGGGAAAAACCATCGTTGTTGTCGTCTCAGTCTTAATTCTTCTTATGATAGAAAATGTTTACAACGTTTTTACTGGTACAAATTTTTTCTACTATGTAGGCATCTACCTGCTGAAGGCTGCAACCATCACTCGTTTTCCAACTTTTACTGGAATGGAGCTCCAACACCCTAGCTCTTGTACTGGCTAATATGTTTACCAGTATCTAGGCACCGACCTACAGAAGGATACTACCTTCACTCTTCCTCCAGGGACCACGTTTCATCAATTTTCAGACTCGATACTCCTAGTACACAACACAATATGTAGGCCATGTTTCATAAAATTTTCATACTGGACCCATCAGTAACATTGAAGTTCAAGATCAATCACCACTCCAATACAACTGGATCTCCCAACAATCAGTCCACCTGAGCAGTCAAATCATTGTCACCAGAACAGAGCTGAACCCACAACACTGCATCAACAACCAGAAGCAACTGCAACCTCAAAAATCATATGTCAGAATGTATACGCTACTTTAATGAAGCCAACCTGCATGTATACACTAATTTCTATAAACCAACCTACATATAAGTCTAAAGATACTGAATTATTAAACTTCTGAACCAAAAAATTTATTACCCAAAGACATTTTGAAGATCTATTATCATGTTACAGAGTTCTAAAAAGATAGAAGCAAAGATCACCCTTCTTACTCAATCAATCAATCAACCATACTTAATCACCTTATACAATCAGTTTTACTTCAGATCTAATGAAGACATCATTGAGAAAAAATAGTAAAAAAACAACATTGATCAGATAGATCATTCATTTTTGAAGACCAAGCCCTTCCTCTACATAAGCAACTTGGAAGTGTCGAACCCACGTGTATATGCACCTTCACCAAGGCGAACTAGTGTATATATCTGCAAATAATGACTTATAACTTTGTAGCTTTTCAAGACTTTAGATATACCCAGATCATAGTATATAAGGAGAAAACATGTGTTAGCAATCAGATCTAGACTATCCATTATCATATTATAAAACAATAAGTTATTTCAGGTCTCATAATCCTAATGCAACATTGTATCCAAGGGTACACAATATATTTCATATCTATATCATAACCATAGTCCCTACAACACAAAATATACTTTAGATAGAAGTATTCATGAAAAACCCTTTCACTTGAACCCTTAGCCCTTTGATCTTCTCCTCCTTATATACGAGAGCCTTTGTCAATACCATGCACAAAAGCAACACTTAGAACCTATGGTATTCTTAGACGGGACCAAGTAACTGTTATTTTGCTCAATATTGTGGGCTAATACCATGGTATGGGCCCTTAGTATTCTTTAACCTTAATTTGCCATCCCATACATGCTTTTCTTTCTGTGAAACTGTGTGCATACGTATATGCTCCTTTTATTCTATGTACCCACCTATATACGCTACTTGGACTAGGGTAAACAATGTATACAAGTTAAACAATTCTCTTTCCTTAATTTATTGATTCTGATCTGTAATCCTTTGTCCCATCATCCTGTTCTTCTGTTCCATTTCTCTGTTACCTCTGAATAACCCTGTTACAATATGAGTTCCATCAGACATCACTTTTTCGTTCTGAACTAACCTATATGTGGGTTTCCATCAAGGAAAACACATGTACCATAATGCCAACAACATTGTCATGTCTATGGTCATCGTGCATAAGTTCATGGTGTTCAGTGGGTATTATCATGCATGAAGTCGATATATTTATATGATTATTATTACAAGTATCGTGCTAATCTGGACTTATTTTGTAGACGCGATAGCCTCCCCTGAACTTCAATAATGTATGTTTATTATGTTTGTATTTAGTTTATCTAACATGGTATATTTGCAAGAAGAAGAAGATCAAAGATTACTAGAAAAATGGTAGATTACAGTTCATGAGACTCCCCTTACAAATTATATGAGTAGACAACATATGAGTACTCTCTGGACATAACAGACACCTTGAGAAGTTTCGAAATAGAGATCAAAAGTTGCAAGATAGATAATGAGAAAATTATTCAGTCAAAGGAAAGACAATCTAGGGCATATGAGAAAGAAGCAGAGGTCAATGCAGTTATCCTTCAAAGTTTTTCTGACTTACAAAGGCATGGACAACCACAAATCAATTATGGACAGGAGGAGAAGACTAATGGGTCATATGGTAGTAGGTCTCATGGTGGGCACAGGTCATATGGGGATGAATCAGATAAAGATGGCAATTTCTTGGCTACACCTCATAGAAGAGGCAGTGGACATGGGTTCTGCTCTAGTTCTTGTTCAGTTAGGTATCATGGTCATCATCGCTATCATCCTTATAGGAGGAGTGATAAGGGATATTTTTTGAATGAGTTCAAGAAATCCAAGACACCTACATTCGATGTAGAGTTGAAGAAGGCAGAGGATGCAGAGGCATGGTTGCCTTGAATGAAGAAGTTATTTTAGTTGCATGATTACACAGATAATATGAAGGCCATGATAGTTATTTTTAGCCTCAAGGGGAAAAAAGATATTTGGTGGGAATATGTGAAGGGGGTGAAAGACACCAGGACAAATGATTTTAGTTGGCATGAATTGAAGAAGCTCTTTAGGAAGAAGTATTTGTTAGAGAGGCAATATGAAAATAAACAAAATTAATTCTATCAGCTAAAGATGTGATCAATGACTAGTGAGGAGTACACGACTAAGTTCCTATAGTTGTTAAGGTATGAGTTTTATATTAAGGATCGGAAAGAAAAAGTTCACAATTTTTTCATTGTATTTCCATTAGAATTTAAGGATCAGATTGAGTATGATGATTCTCAGTCGCTAGAAGAAGTAACTCGGAATTTGAAGCATTGTTATGAGCAATCGAAGCGTAAGGTTGAGTCTAAGAAAGGTTGGAAAGGGAATGAAAATAGTAAAGTTAAATCATCATTGAAGTGATCACCACCTTAGAATGAAGGTGAGAAAGAGAATGTAGTTCCGGACAAGAAGTTTAATGTAGTTGAGAAGTAACATGGGTCATATCCTAGAGATCAACATGATAGAGGTGATGGTAGGAGACAGTTTCAGTGTTCGACATGTGGCAAGGAGCATCTCAAGAAACATTTTCTGTCATATCAAGGTGGTAGGCATCATATCTACAGTGCTAAGGAGGCATAGGAAGTTGTGGATGTTGCACAAATAATTCCTTAGAATTATGCAACATTGGATAATAGGCAGGCCGATCATCAAACATCTATTATTGATATGGACAGTAATATTTGTGATCAAGTTGTTTCTATTTTGATTGACCCTGGATATAATTACAGTTATGTTAACCTTGACCTAGTGGATAAGTGTGGTTTGAGAAAAGAGGTGCATATGGAGTCTTTATTGGTGCAATTGGCTATAGGTACTAAGAAAATAGTTCATCACTCGGTAAGATCTTGTGCATTTGAGTTGAACGATATGCCTACATCAACGCATCTGAATGTGCTTCCGTTGGGATCATACAATATGCTTGTTGGTATGGATTGGTTGTACCTTCAAAAGACTAAGGTGGGTTGTTATGAAAAGGCTATCAAGTGCTTAGATAATAATGGAGAACAAAGAATCTTGTAGGGTAAGAAGAAGGAGACATCAGTTAGAATGGATACAACTATATTGGAAAGGGTGTGTGTTATTTGCAATGAATGTTTCTAGTGATGAAGTAAGGATGTTGAGGATGCGAAAGCCTAGTAGAGTTATTCGTTTTTACAATAGTCTCAGAATGTGTTTCCAGTAGATATTTTAGAGTCTTCACCTCAGAGGGAAGTGGAATTTTGTATTGAGTAAGTACATGGGGAATCACCAACATCAAAGGCCCCATACAGGATGAACACTCCAGAGTTAGTGGAATTGGAGTTTTGCTGAAGGAAATAATTGACAAGGGATACATTAGGCCAAGTGCATCACCTTGGGGTGCACCATTGTTGTTTGTGAAGAAGAAGGATGGGACTCTCAGGCTATGAATTGATTACAAGGATTTGAAAAAGGTGATGATTAAGAATAGGTATCCATTGCCGAGGATAGATGATTTGTGTGACTAGTTGAAGGGAGAAAGAATGTTCTTGAATACTGATATGGGATTAGGATATCATCAGCTACACATAAAAGAAGATGAAATCTACAAGACTAGTTTCGAGACCATGTATGTGCATTATGAGTTTGTGGTAGTCCCTTTTGGTCCGACTAAAGCTCCAACTACTTTCATGTGTTTGATGAATAATGTGTTGCTTCCTTATTTGGACAAGTTTGTGATTGTATTCATTAACGATATATTGATATTTTATAAGAATGAGGAAGAGCATGCCAAACACTTAGCAACTGTACTTATATTTCTAAGAGAGCATAAGTTGTATGCCAATCCTAGTAAGTGTAGTTTCTTTTAGTTAGAGTTACATTACTTAGGGTATGTTGTTTCCAAGAAGGCATAACAATGGATCCAAAAAAGATCATTGAATGGGAATCTCCTAGGAATGCGGATGAGGTCACATCATTTATGGGGTTAGGAGGTTATTAAAGGAGGTTCATCAGGAACTTCTCACAGATTTCCTATCCTATTACATCACTATAGAGGAAAGGAAAGAAATTTGAATGGACAGAGGAGTGTGTAGAAAGTTTTGAGAAATTGAAATAGTTTCTTACAATCCTCCAGTTCTAAAAATTACAGACCAAGACAAAGGTTTTGTGGTTTGTATAAATGCTTGAAAGAATGGACTTAGTGGAGTCATAATGTAGGAGGGAAACATAGTGTGCTATGAGTCAAGCAAAGTAAATGAACACGAGGATAATTATGTGACACATGATATTGAGTTAGTAGTGGTCATTCATGCATTGAGTATGTGAAGGCAATATATTCTTGGGAAGAGTTTTGTGTTGATGAGTGATCACAGCGTATTGAGATATTTGTTTGACCAACCAAATCTGAATTCCAGGCAGGCTCGGTGGTTGGCTACACTCAGTGAGTTTGACTTCGAGATCAAATACATCAAGGGTAAAGATAAAATGGTTTCAAATTCTCTTAGTAGAAGCGCACATGTAATTCATAAAATAATTATGAGTTCATATGGGAAAAATTTACAAGATCAGATCTTACAGGTAGGAGAACATGATGAAAAGTATATGGAGCTTAGGCACAAGTTACATCAGTAGGGTATAGGTAATCAGGATGTGAATTATCATCTTTTGGTAGATGGCTTGGTGAGTTTTAAGGACAAGATCTCTGTGTCGGACAACGGTGAACTAAAGAACCATATCTTGCAAGAATTTCATGTCAATCCATATTCAAGTCTTCTGGGATATCAAAAGACTCTAACAATGGTTAATAAATTCTACTACTAGCCGAATTTGAATAAATAGGTAGTCGAGTTCATTGCAAAGTGTTCGGATTATCAACTGGTAAAAAAGAGTGAAATATTTCAAGTGGTTTACTGTAGCCTACTCCAATTTTGAAATGAATATGGGAGGTCATTTCCATGGATTTCATGAGAGGTTTTCTAAGGACATCTAGATAGCATGATTCTATTATGGATGTGGTTGATAGGTTGACTAAGGTAGCCTACTTCATAACAGTTAAGTCTAATTATTCAGCTAGTAAGGTAGCTTAGGTCCTCATTAGAGAGATAGTGAGATGGTATTCCTAGGAAGATTGTGTCAGGCATAGATTCCAAGTTCAATCCAAGTTTCAGAAGGAGTTATTTACAATTTTGGGTATAGAGTTAGCCTTCAGTACAAGTTATCATCTGCAAAAAGATAGACATACAAAGAGGGTCAACAGGATTCTGGAAGACATGTTGAGAATGTATGTTATGCACCAACATAGGAAGTGGGAGGAGTATCTTCCATTGGTAGAGTTTTTTTACAAAAATAGGTATTGAGAGTCACTAAGGATGAGCCTGTTTGAGGCACTTTATGGGAGGAGTTGTAATACTCATGTTAGTTGGAGTGATTCAGTGAACAAGGTATTGCTAGGACCAAAAATGTTGGTAGAGATGGAATAGGATATGAAAGTTATCAGGATGAATATAAATGAAACATAGGATATACAAAAGAGCTATGCAGATCAATACAAGGTATTTATGGAGTTTCAGGTTGGGGGACATGCGTGCTTGTGCATGAAGCCAAAGAAGATCTCCTTGGGGATTGTATCATGTGCCAAGTTAGAATCTCGGTATTGTGGGCCTTTCATGATCCTTGAGAGGATTGGACTAATGTAAAACAAACTTGCACTTCCTCCGACAGTGAATGTCCATGATGTTTTCCATGTTTCATTTCTTAAAATATATGTGAAAGGTTTTGATCACGTGACTGATTGGTCTGCATTGCAGGTGGAGTGAGAAGAAGAATTCTAGCTAGAACCTTAGTGTTTTTTGTAGAGGAAACAACTCATGTGCCGAAATATAGCAATTGAGCAAATTAAAGGGCATTGGAAGCACTTTGGGCCTAATGAATCTACATGGGAGATGGATGATTAGATGCAGGATATGTATCCTTCATTTTTTTTCGGTTAAGGAAAAGGAGTTTTGGTGTATATATATATATATATATATATATATATATGGTTGTCATGTTTCTATGTTTGTCATGTTGGGTTTGCTTTTCAGCAAGTTCATTGTAAATACTGCATTAAGCTGAGTTATAAAGCTCCATGGGTAGTATGTTTTAGTTTTCATTAGTCTTGCTAGTCATAGGTGTCATAGAACATCGAGGAAAATGTTCCCCTATGGACTAGGGGTCTATAACAACCTTGGGTTAAAATTTCATGTAATAAAGTTAATAAAGGTAAAATAAGACCAATGTCATGGGACATGTATTACAAGTTGAATGTTGGGCAAAACATCATAATGGGTGTTAATTTTGTTTATTATGGCTAAGAGTAAATTGGAAAAGGCATTGGAAAAGGCTTGAAAAGGAAAAGAGGCATTAATTGGCAAATTATTTATGAAAATAAAGGAAAATACGTGAAAAGGGAGATGAAAGGTCATATATTTTGATGTGAGGAAAATTGAAGGAAAATAGAGGAAATTGAACAAAATGGAGGCCTCAATAATAAAAATGCTTCTAAGGATTAGTTAATAGCTTTTGTTAGTTAACCCTTTCTTAGTTTTAGCTCGGAGGTCTCTCTATTATTTCTCTCATACTCTTGCACACTTAGATAATTCTTGGAGCACTCTAGCATTCAAGAAAGGAAAGCAAAGGAAGGACAAGAAAGCAAAGGAAAGAAAGGATCAAGTAAGAAAGAGTGGGATCAAGAAACTATGGTGGGATTTATTTGTAGGTATCAAGTTACATGTATGTTTTCCTTGCTAGTTTTGGAATGCATGGAACACACATGTGTGTATTTGATTCTCTTGTTATCATTCGCATGGGCTTCTCCAAGTGTGACAATGGATTCAACTTTTCCTTTCCATTTCCTTATACCATGGTGTGATGAGTTCCTTCATTTGGTTTAGTTTTGGATTGCCAAATGGTTTTGGAATCGAGTGAGGTGGTATAAGGAAAATTCTCAAGGGCCTAGGAATCCCTTGACCCATATTTGTGAGATTGTAGTAAAGACTGAGGGCAGAGATGAGAAATTACTCAAGGTATTGGTCAATAAATTTGGAGGCATCCAAGCTTCTTTAGGGACTAGTTATCCCTTGATTGTTTTTGGCATGGTTGTGGTAAATCATTTTAGTGTATGTTCTTGTTTTGGGTTTAGCAATCCCTTGATCGGTTTTGGTGGGATTGTTGTAAAGCCTGGTCGTGTAGGTGCTTGTTTCGGGCCAAGGTGTCCCTTGACCGATTTTGGTAGGATTGCAGTAAAGCCTGAGGAAGCCCTAGTTATTTTTTTGTGAGTCCCAGATTAATGCTTCGAATATGGCACAAGGGTGATTCGCTGAAGGAAAGATTTGGTTGAGCCCAATCTATGGTCGAGAGGTACGTGGAAGTCCTTGAAGTGGTTGGATTCTGAATATGTTAATAAGAGATCTTTTCCTCTCGTATTCCATGAGTATTTATACTTTTTATTATGTGGCGTTGATGGTTATTCCACCATTTTTATTATCTTGGTTATATGTTGGTTTTAAGCATGGTTTCATGAAAGATTCTAGTTATGGTTCTTATCATATTTTGATTGGTAAATGAATGATTAGTAAATGCATTACCTACTAGATATTATTGCAATTATTATGATAGAGAATTAGACCCTATTGATCATTCTTAGATAAGTATCAGACCCTTATGTTTAGATATGCATTCACGACCTATATATTACATGTTTTGAATGTTTTTGATGAATTGACTGTCATGTTTTTCCCTCGTTAAGTCAATTCTTTAAGAAAATTTTGTATTAATTGATGTCATTTATCACTCTAAAATATCTCATTACATTTTGGACAATGATATGGATGCTAACCTGGAATTTAGGCACTGAATTTAGGATCACATGCTTTGAACTGAAATTTTTGGACTACAACTGTTGGGATGCATGTTTGTGGGAGTGGTTTGAGGCTTCAAACCATATGCATGACCTGATGTGGGAGTGATTGAGATCCCATCGCAATGAAAAATAGGTCTATATTAGGGATTGGAATCCTGGGGTGTTTATTTAACCCTTCTGTGACCTATAGCTCCGGTAGGAGGTGTCAAGTGGTCGGTTTGTGGTCATTAGTTGGTAGCACTTCCTTAATTGGATCTAGGAGGTCGGGGCATATCACAGTAGCTTTCTGTCTCATTTTTACCTCGAAAAATTAGTTAAAGTGGGAAAATGTGCGGGGGGTTACACTTTCCTTGTATTTGTAACTTTCTAACATTTATTCCTCCTAGAAATATGCATTATGCAGTATTAAATCATAATGAAGAATCCTTTTCCTTTTGGAACTACACAATGTGTAGTCCTAGAGGATAGTCTCCCTCAACTACACACTAAGAAACCTTGAATTATGGACCATCACTTTAACTTCTTATCAGTGTCAATTGCACAATACCTTGTCCTATCTTGCCTTAGATTGTGCATTTTATGGTTCTAGTGCAAAGTTAAACCTCCCTATGTCATTTTCATGCTCAACGGTGAACAACCTAAAATGCCTCTTTATTTATTATGTATTTCATAGTCACAATATGAAAAATTGCCTCCATGTATCCCTAGCTATCTCAAATGCACAATCCCTTCACTTGGTGAGTCTCCTACTATGCATTGCACAATTCTAATGAGCAATGGGTCACCTCTAGTTTACTAAAACCCTCAATTATGTAATTCACCGAGCCTTCCCCTCAAGCACTATGCATTGTGTAGTTACAATGGCGAGTCTTGCCACTCCTTATTACTGTAACCATTCACCAAAAAATCCTTGCTTTGTCTAGCCTCCTAATACACATTGCACAACTTCAGTGGACAATGAGGTCATCCCTTAACCCTTGTGATTGTCAATTGTACAATTCTTAGCCTCCTTCTCTCAAAACCCTTGTATGTTGCTTCATCACAGTCAACATCTTCCATGAGAAAGAAAAGGTAGAATAGGTGGTTTTTAGAATAATCTTGGATTTTTATGAGTGGACTTCACCTGTGGGTGTTATCATTTCAACATGGCTTGGTGATCTTCAAGGGAGGTCATGAAGGAGAGGCTATAAGAGAGAACTTATGAAGGAGTAGAAGAAAGAAATATATTAAAGAACATGGAGGAGTCATGGACCAAGAGAAAGAGATGCTGACTTGGAAGGTTCTGACACTGATTTGAACCCTTTGGAGGGTAAGATGAAGAGAAAAAATGAAGAATTCAATGTCATAATAGTAAGGAGAAGAGCTTAGAATTGATGAAATGAAGTTTATGTCACCGTCACCAAGTCATGGCTTCTCAAAGTGTCATTAAAAAGTCATATGCGTCAATGTATTTTACAACATCATTTGTGGAATGTAATTATGTAAAATTTAGAAAATAATTATAAAATGTAAAATGTGTAGAATCCCAAGGGTCCCACATGGAAGGTGAAGAGTCATTAAAAAATTATAAAGTCATATAGAAGCTCAAATGTAATGTAGGAATTCAAAATGTTATGATAGAATCTCAATATTCATGAGGGAGGTCAATAGTCATATCATTTGTTATAAATACACCGTCATATCTCAAGAAAAGGAACTTTGGACTTTTCGCCTTGGCTTCTCAGGATTGGAATAGGAGAGAAGATCTTTTGTTGGAGGAGAAAGTGGTGGCTTAATGTTCCGCTATTAGGCCTAGTGTGGCTGCATTGTAATTGTATATATTGGGATTTTCACTTCATATATGAAGCTCGTAGAGTTGACACACTTTAACTCATATGTCGTGAATTATTATGAGACTATTCTTTCATTGTTTTTAGTGTAGTTTTATGCTAACACATACTAATGAAAATGATATATTTTGTTGGACTTAGTATGCATTTTGTTGAATGTGTGTTGTACTTGCTTTTATTATTGTTGTTACCTTGTGAACTAATTTGCAAGTTAACTAATGATTACTTCCATGCTTTTGTGTGTTTCTTTTAAGATAGTACTAATACTTTTCTTCTAGAGGTGCACTCTCCCTTCTCCCTCCCATGAAAAAATGTTATATACATTGCAATTTCATGCCTCATTATGTCAACTTTCTTTCTTGTTACAAATAATGTTTGTATTATCTCTTATGCTGATAACTGTAGCCAAGGAAAATTCCTAAGGATAATGGAAACCAACCTTATTTTCTAGTTGAGGCTCCTACTCCAAATTGTGTGAGGTCTAGTTGGGATTGCAAACTAAGGTGATCCCATTGATTGATAGATTTCCAGCACCGTCAAAAAGTGTACATGACATAGTTTAGAACTATTTCTAATTTTTTTGAAATATTTGGGTTTTCATTGAGCATTTGTTACACTAAAAAATGTCACCATGGCTATTTACAGTTAGTATGGCTCTATCAACAGTCATGCTATCCTCCTGGGCAAGTCTTATGCCTCTGCTCTCCATGTCAAACTCCAAAAAGAGAGAAAGTCTTAGTAAATGTGTTTATCTCTGGGTACGCAGATTCTCTCGGCCTTACCTGTGTATACGCACCTAATGTTCACAAAAACTGCGTACTTGTACGCTTTGTATGTAAAGGGGCAGGTGCGTACCCCTGTAAAGGTCAAAAGGCGCAAGTTTCACTCCAAAAAAGTTACTTGTGGTCATTTCTAGAGGCTTATAGAAGTATGTTTGACGTGTATGAAGCGCCTCCAGATGGTTCATGTATCCCTACCAAAGAGGAACTTATCCCATCAATAAGGGAGCTATCCCATCCAAAGAGGGACTTATCCCATTGATGGTGGACCTGAATAACTTCCTCTAGAGCACTATAAATACAGGCATTTGGCCAGAAGGAGGGGAGGTTGAAAGCTGAACATTCCTAAGGGTAGATGCTGCTGGAATTAGGACTTCCTTGTAGAAGCTTGTGAGGAGAGATTACCATCTTTACTTGTTTCCATTGGGAGGTGGGTGAGCTGATCAGAGTAAGGGAGAACTCTTGTGGACCCTGGGAGGAGCTTGCACAACACCAAGGCTCAGGTTGTAATAGTTCCTTTTGTTACCTTTTAATACAAATTAGTCCATTCTTCTCAACAATTTGTTATTAATGAGTTGTTTCATGTACTCCTTGGTCTATATGTTAAATATGTTTTATTTTATGTGATATTCAGGTGCTATTTAATCGTTTGATTGTTGGTGAATGCAAGTTTCGAAGGGAAGGAGGAGCTCATCCGGATCAACGAAGCTGGACTACTACAACAACGTTGGATTACAGGTAGGATCTAAACACTTGATTTCTCATATTGTAAAAGCATATTTAGGGAAGGATTGCTCTTATTTGTCTTGTTTGTCATTAGAAAGTCTTAGGCTTTCTAGGAAGGTCGGTTGTGTCCGCACTAACGACTCTTTCCGTGTGACAAAATGGCGACTCCGCTGGGGACTCCATGAATGTGTTTGAGTTCTTTTTGATTTGATATTTTGGTCTGAGAAAAATCGCTTGTTTTCTGATTTTTGGCTGTCTAACTGTGTATTTGGGTGGGTTAGCTTAGAGTCAAATTAGATTTTTATTTTTCTTAGCTTTGCCAGCAGTACGCAGCTTCTGAGTTAGGCACAGTGCGTACTTGTACGCACTGCGTCTTTGTGCACAGGGCGTACCCGCGCCTGTGTCAACAGATCACCTGCGTACCCCTGTCAAATTTGAGAAAATTTCATTTTTCCTCTTTTTGCTCTTTAGATTTTGTTTTTTTATTTGTTTTACTGCCCAGATCCACTGGTTACCTGCCATAAAACTTCACCTAGGCTTGTTTCATTGGCATTCTTGCATTAAGCTTTCATCAATTGGGTGTTTTGAGTCTCTTTTTTGAGAAATTCTTGATTTGATTTCCTTTGGTCATTACTTGGAGGTTTCTCTCAGTATTTTCACAATTTTTCATCTTTTTGCTCTTGTTTTTCGCCTTTGAGTGTTTTTATTTTTGATCTTTGGAACTCTCACCCAATTTTCTCGACTTGCACTTGATTGGTTCTTAGATCACATTAGAATCATCTTGTGTTTGAGAATTCTCTTGCATAGATCACATTTGCATAATTAGAATTCTCATTTTCAGAATATGAATGAAAAATGTGTATAGATTACATTTGCATACTTTTCAAGTGAATTGTGCATAGCTTACAATTGCATAGTTTACATTCTAAAAAATCAATCGTAGATTTAGATCAGTTTTCTTTGATTTGAATTTACACAAAATAAAAAAATAAAAAAATGGTTTGGAATTGATTTGTATTAGTTTTTCTTGATGAAATTAGTGCATTAGAGAATTTGTTATATTTTCTATTATTGATCAATTTTTGCATTGTTGGAAGTGAATGGAAACTCTCTCCTTACTTTAGGTAGGATTCATCGAATTGAAAAGATTGCATTATCATATTCGATTGCATTCAGTTGAGTCGGGTCATAACACCATTGGTTTCGTATCCATTTACCCATTTGAGTAATAACAGCCTTAATAACACAATGCTTAATTAAAATTCATCTAGTAATTTTTACATTTCTAGGGCTCTGATACACCAACATAGCTTAGGCTAGTGTCTTGGAGTAGGAGAGTAATTAACTATCCAAGACAGCAAAACCAAACAAGTAGCTCATCTTGTGGTAGGATAAATCCAACTGTTACATTTATGCTCTGGGAAAGCTCCTCTTAAAGGAGAAGCACGAGACCGTGTCCGAACCAGTGAGGGGATCAATCCTCCTTCATTGGTAAAGACGCCAGATACGCACGTACTACAAACGGTAAACCTCGAATTATTGTCGAGGAGCCTGGGGTCACTTGTCGGTAAACCTTGGATTATTGTGAAGGAGCCGGCAAGGGGATTGAGCTTGTTACTCTGCCCTTGCGTGCTATCGGGTCGTAGACTGTTCCCCCAGGTGTATTTGTTGCTATTGGTGACCTTAGTGACCATTATCTTTAGGGTTCTACCCAAGGTGACGGTGGAGGGAAGATCCCACTGTACCTGGAGCAGACGTCGGTTAGACTCACTTGGATTTTTTGGGGGGTTCACTTCACTCGAGACGGTTAAAGTGGAGGAACTTGGTCCAGTCTATTCATTAAGCAGGTTGCCGGGGTAACTGTTCCACCCGCCACTTCTGTACTGAATTCTGCAATGTTGGATTTCATCCCCAACTAGTGTTTTTCGGTCCGGAAGGTTACTGTTTGTGTATGGTTTGACTCCTAGATTTGATAGCGCGTGTTAATTTATTTGTTTTTACTTTTAGAGACCATAGGTGTGAATTGTGAATTTTAATTGTTAAGTGTGAATTGTGAATAGTTAATTTTAGTTTTAAAAATTGTTAATAAAATTCACTGAAGTTGAATATAATGGCAAATGTTCCGGAATTTACCAACCTAGGAACCCTTCCTAATGAGAATCCTAGTACTTTTCCTTACTTTGGAAATTTTGGTCCTCCTTATATGGCTACTTTGTCATTACCTGGATTTACAATAGGATTACCGATATGGTTATTTTCAACTTCGTTGGCCCAAAGTACTCCAATTGTTCCACCTCAACCTGATGCTTCACCTCAACAGAGTTCACCATCTCAACATCACCAACCTTCTGTTGACCCTTTACCTTCTTCGCCTAATTTTTCTTCCTCCATTTCTTCCTCTTCGCTTGGTAAAAGCCTTGATGCTAGTAACCAGGAGGCTAAGAAGAAGAAGAAAGGGAAGACGAATAAGAAGAATAAGAAGCAAGATAAGAAAGAAGTCAACCAACCAACCACGACTGTAAGTGTTAGTTGTGTTGAGGAAAACTACGACATGCATCGTAAACCCAAATACCCTTGCAGGCTTTGTAAGGGTGACCACTTCCTTGTCAATTGTCCTGGTATTCCAAAGGTCTTGGAAGTCTGGTCAGAAAAATCTCATCAACTTTCCATTGATTCATCAACCAATGATAGTCAGGTTTTTGGGAAAAAGGGTAAAGTTAGGTTTCCTTGTAAGTTATGCAAAGGGAGTCATCAAACTCACATTTGCCCTCACATGGATGAAGCCTCAACATTGTTGGAAAACCTTACTGTTCCACAGCAAGAATTTGCAACTGGTTACTGTAAACTTTCTCCCAACCTACCGTCAACTGACGGAGTGATTGATCTAAATTCAAGTAAAGTCGATCACACTCTTCCATTGGAGAGTGAAACTCATGTCACTCAGGTTGATGATCCATTAGTTGATCAAGTGGTCGATTCAATTTCACATTCAATCGATCACACTTTCCCTAGGGAGAGTGAACTTCATACCACTCAGGTTCTTGTTGTTACATCAGATTCTTCTATGCCGGGGGGCATTTCACCTATTTCTACAGAACCCCCTCCAAGTACTGAGGTCTTTTCCTTTGATTGGAATAGACTGACAGAACCTCGTCTTCCTTCCTCCATCCCTTTCCAAATCATTGTCAAGGCTGGTGGTAGGGACATACATCGTACTCAGGTAGATGAAGGTGCTTCTGTTAGTATTTTATCCTCAACTGTTTGGAAAGCTTTGGGTTCCCCTCAGCTTGCGCCTATTACGCAGAATATGAAAGCTTTTAACATAACCATTAGTGAACCTTTAGGGATCCTTCCTAAGTTTTCTATTACCTTGGAAGGTAAAACTGTCTGTATTGATCTTATGGTAGTTCGAGGTCCCTTGGATTTCAATTTACTCCTTGGGCGAGACTATGTTTATGCAATGAAAGCTGTCGTATTGACACTCTTTCGCGTGATGTCTTTCCCTCACAATGGAAATATTGTGACTGTAGACCAGCTTTCATTCCCTAGTCTTGTCTCAACTACCAATAATATGACACCCCTAAATGTTCCTGATTCTAAAGTGGTATCTACCCTGCCACGAGTTAATTATGTGGCAACTGGTCCCGTGTTTTCAGTTACCGATGTAAGTGAACCTCTCACTGCTTTCTCATCTTCCTTTGATTTAGATCCGGTAATTGACATGGAAGACTCTATGGGATTACTTGAACATGATGTTCTTATCCCTTTTGAGTCCCTTGACATGTGTTCCTTCCAAAGAACTAATCTTCCTTCTGATGAAGATCTCTTGGAAGCCATGATCAAGGTGTGTCCATTAACATGTCTTTCTTCCAGTTGGAAGCCATGATCAGTGTGTGTGCGAGGATAGTTTTTGCTGTACCAACCTCGTTAAAAAATGAAACAGGCTGCATCGAGGAAAGTTCCTTTTCCTGTGTCAACCTCGTTAAAAAATTAATTAGTGTGTACGAGGAAAGTTCCTTTTACTATGTCGACCTCGTTAAAAAATGAATCAGTGAGTACGAGGAAAGTTCCTTTTACTGTGTCGACCTCGTTAAAAAATGAATCAGTGAGTGTGAGGAAAGTTCCTTTTACTGTGTCAACCTCGTTAAAAAATGAATCAGTGTGTACGAGGATAGTTTGTTCCTATCTCAACTTCGTTAAAAAATGAAATTGGATGTGACGAGGAAAGTTCCTTTTACTGTGTCAACCTCGTTAAAAAATGAATCAGTGTGTATGAGGATAGTTTTTTCCTATATCAACCTCGTTAAAAAAAGAAACAGGCTAGCATGAGGATAGTTCTTTTACTGAGTCAACCTCATTAAAAAATGAATCAGGTAGATTTTAGGATATGTAGGTAAATTGTAGAAAGTAGGATTATGAGGATAGTTCCTGCTACTGAGTCAACCTCGTTAAAAAATGAATCAGGCATGAGGATAGTTCTTTTCTTGTGTCAACCTCCTTAAAAATGAAACAACTCCCTTTTCAAGTTAAATATTGAAAGTAAACCTTCATTCCATCCATCTGGTTGAATGCAATGAAGCTTGGGGGGCATGTACCTCGCTTTGCATCATTATGCTGGGGGCATGCGAACTTCTTGAGCATAGTTCCTTGTCTTGTGTCAAGCTCGTTAAAAAATGAAACAAGGGTAGGTTAAGTAGGTAGATTGTAGAGAGTTGTCATGAGCATAGTTCCTTGTCTTGTGTCAAGCTCATTAAAAAATGAAACAAAGATTTTAGAGCATAGTTCCTTGTCTTGTGTCAAGATCGTTAAAAAATGAATCAAGTTTTTTAGAGTAAAGTTTTTTGTTAGGTAGATTGTAGAGAGTAGTTATGAGCATAGTTCCTTATCTTGTGTCAAGCTCATTTAAAAAATGAAACAAGGGTTTTGAGGATAGTTATTTTCTTGTGTCAACCTCACTAAAAAATGAAACAACTCCCACGAGTCTTTCCAAGATTTTGAAAGTAAAACTTCATTTCATCCACCTCATTGAATGCAATGAAGCTTGGGGGGCATGTACCTCGTTTTGCGTCATTATGCTGGGGGCATGTGAACTTATAACAAGCATAGTTTTTCATTTCAAGCTTGCGTAAACATGAAACTGAATCCGAGCATAGTTCTTTTCCTGTGTCAAGCTCGTTAAAAAATGAAACAAATCCTCCTCAACTTGAGTCGAGAGTTTGACTAGATCTCATAAATGTTGAGTTGTATATTTAGGTTAGTTATTTCAGTGTTTTGCATAATTTTCTTACAGTTTCAGGTCGAGTCTTTCAAATGATCTCGTAACTCAACCTTCATTTCATCCAACTGATTGAATGAAATGAAGCTGGGGGGGCATGCGCTCTAGCAGTTATGCTTAGGGGGCATCAAGCACAGTTTTTTCCCTGTTTCAAGCTTGTGAAAAAACGAAACTACTTTGAAGCATAGTTTTTCTTCGTTTCAAGCTTTTGTAAAAATGAAACCTATCTCGAGTCAATTTCGGTTATTTTCAAGACTCGTTAAACTCATGAAAATCCTGAGATTATTTTGCTATTTTTCATTCTCGTAAAACAAATGAAAATGCCGAGTTCTTTCCATCTTTTCCTGCTCGTAAATTAAATTGAAAGTCGGCCATATGAGTACATTTTTATCCCTTTTTCGAACTCATTAAAATTTACGAAAAAGTGAAACCTTGGAGTTCTCTTTTAAGCCCTTTTCAGACTCTCAAAACATGAAAAGATTGCCGAGCGTTTCTTTTACACTCGTTAAAACGGAATTAAAAGACGGTCCCCTTATAGCCCTTTTTCTGACAGTAAAAAACAGGAAAAGGTTGCCGGGTTTTTGTCGTTTCAAACTCGATACAAAATAAAACGACATGTCCTTGATCGCTTTTTACTTTTCAGGTCAGAGGCACTAATCATGAAAGTACTCCTTGATCGCAAGATCAAGCGGTTCTCTCAGGTATTATTTTATACTTTTTCGAGCTTGGAAGACACAAACTTACAAAAAAGTTCACCTTGGAGTCTTCTTTAGTTTTTTCAGACTCTCTAAAATTGAAAAACGCCGAGTTTCTCCTATACTGGAATCGTTAAAATTTCACAGTAAAGGACCTGTTCGATTACAAACAGGAACAGACCACTCCTTCTTAGGGTCTGAATCTAAACTAAGTTGGACTCATCCGAAGGATGAGCTTATAATCAAGCATATGTTATCCTCCTCAAGCTTGTAAAAAATAAAGAGGTACTTGCCATAAATGGTGGGGGAAAAGAGAGAAGAATGAACCTATTTGTTATCCTTTGTTACAGAAGAACCTTATCACCGCTCTTGAACACGACACGTTTCATTCACCTGGGTTGGGAAATCCTTTGCCTTAAAAGTTGATCAAACCACTTTGAAAGTTTTCAACTGTTTCCGGGTATTAACTTTGGGTCAATCGTCACCAAACCATCTGTCGTGTCGTTATGTGTTGAAGAGGTCTCTGCAAATAAACCATTCATATGAAAAATACTTGTCATCCATTTGACCATCCCTGAGTCAGTCCTTACAGCAACATTTCTTCAACTTGAACAATGATTTCGTGTTGTAGGCTTGCCTGCAACGAGTCGCTTTCTATCGACATCAGCACATTATCTGGAAAGATGACTTAGAAATCGACAGTACCTTGAAGTCTGCATGCATCAATGGCAGGTTTCTCGCCTTTGATGACAGTTTACATCATTGACTTTCGATCAGAGGATTCCGTGATGTGTTCGACATCAATTCATTCATTCACATTTCATGGATTGTACTGGGTACTTCGAGAACCATTGACATTACTGGTGGTCTCTCTCACACTTGTTAACAATTTACATCATCAACTGGTAATCAAGTGGTTTCTACCATGTTCGACATCAACTCATTTATTCACATGGCTAGAATCGTACCAATTCGGGACGTAGAAATGAAGACCCTGGATCTAGTTTCCACCATCCAAGCTGCGAGGAGTTTTGTATTCATTATCTAGTATACTAATCATAAACAGATGGCTGCTTCCATACTGTGTCTACAAAAGTCTACGATTGTGATGTACTGCAAAATCATTCTTGTATCAGAGCAGTAGTTAGATTGTTAGTTAAAGTTTTCAATTTGAGTATGGGAATGCCTACCTCAGCGATGATAGCATCTTATATATGTATTTTGTGTTGAATATTTGCACGTTCTGACCAGGTTCTCCGCAAGATACTCCTTGAAATGATAAAGTACTTCACCCTTCCTAGATCATATAAAAACCCTAATCTACTACAGGCTTCGCACTTTAGGGGGCAATCTGTTACACTAAAAAATGTCACCATGGCTATTTACAGTTAGTATGGCTCTATCAACAGTCATGCTATCCTCCTGGGCAAGTCTTATGCCTCTGCTCTCCATGTCAAACTCCAAAAAGAGAGAAAGTCTTAGTAAATGTGTTTATCTCTGGGTATGCAGATTCTCTCGGCCTTACCTGCGTATACGCACCTAATGTTCACAGAAACTGCGTACTTGTACGCTCTGTATGTAAAGGGGCAGGTGCGTACCCCTGTAAAGGTCAAAAGGCGCAAGTTTCACTCCAAAAAAGTTACTTGTGGTCATTTCTAGAGGCTTATAGAAGTATGTTTGACGTGTATGAAGCGCCTCCAGATGGTTCATGTATCCCTACCAAAGAGGAACTTATCCCATCAATAAGGGAGCTATCCCATCCAAAGAGGGACTTATCCCATTGATGGTGGACCTGAATAACTTCCTCTAGAGCACTATAAATACAGGCATTGAGCCAGAAGGAGGGGAGGTTGAAAGCTGAACATTCCTAAGGGTAGATGCTGCTGGAATTAGGACTTCCTTGTAGAAGCTTGTGAGGAGAGATTACCATCTTTACTTGTTTCCATTGGGAGGTGGGTGAGCTTATCAGAGTAAGGGAGAACTCTTGTGGACCCTGGGAGGAGCTTGCACAACACCAAGGCTCAGGTTGTAATAGTTCCTTTTGTTACCTTTTAATACAAATTAGTCCATTCTTCTCAACAATTTGTTATTAATGAGTTGTTTCATGTACTCCTTGGTCTATATTTTAAATATGTTTTATTTTATGTGATATTCAGGTGCTATTTAATCGTTTGATTGTTGGTGAATGCAGGTTTCGAAGGGAAGGAGGAGCTCATCCGGATCAATGAAGCTGGACTACTACAACAGCGTTGGATTACAGGTAGGATCTAAACACTTGATTTCTCATATTGTAAAAGCATATTTAGGGAAGGATTGCTCTTATTTATATTGTTTGTCATTAGAAAGTCTTAGGCTTTCTAGGAAGGTCGGTTGTGTCCGCACTAACAACTCTTTCTGTGTGACAAAATTGAAAAACGCCGAGTTTCTCCTATACTGGACTCGTTAAAATTTCACAGTAAAGGACCTGTTCGATTACAAACAGGAACGGACCACTCCTTCTTAGGGTCTGAATCTAAACTAAGTTGGACTCATCCGAAGGATGAGCTTATAATCAAGCATATGTTATCCTCCTCAAGCTTGTAAAAAATAAAGAGGTACTTGCCAGAAATGGTGGGGGAAAAGAGAGAAGAATGAACCTATTTGTTATCCTTTGTTACAGAAGAACCTTATCACTACTCTTGAACACGACACGTTTCATTCACCTGGGTTGGGAAATCCTTTGCCTTAAAAGTTGATCAAACCATTTTGAAAGTCTTCAACCATTTCCGGGTATTAACTTTGGGTCAGTCGTCACCAAACCATCTGTCGTGTCGTTATGTGTTGAAGAGGTCTCTGCAAATAAACCATTCATATGCAAAATACTTGTCATCCATTTGACCATCCCTGAGTCAGTCCTTACAGCAACATTTCTTCAACTTGAACAATGATTTCGTGTTGTAGGCTTGCCTGCAATGCGTCGCTTTCTATCGACATCAGCACATTATCTGGAAAGATGACTTAGAAATCGACAGTACCTTGAAGTCTGCATGCATCAATGGCAGGTTTCTCGCCTTTGACGATAGTTTACATCATTGACTTTCGATCAAAGGATTCTTTGACGTGTTCGACATCAATTCATTCATTCACATTTCATGGATTGTACTGGGTACTTTGAGAACCATTGACATTACTGGTGGTCTCTCTCACACTTGTTAACAGTTTACATCATCAACTGGTAATCAAGTGGTTTCTACCATGTTCGACATCAACTCATTTATTTACATGGCTAGAATCGTACCAATTCGGGAAGTAGAAATGAAGACACTGGATCTAGTTTCCACCATCCAGGCTGCGAGGAGTTTTGTATTCATTATCTAGTAGACTAATCATAAACAGATGGCTGCGTCCATACTGTGTCTACAAAAGTCTACGATTGTGATGTACTGCAAAATCATTCTTGTATCAGAGCAGTAGTTAGATTGTTAGTTAAAGTTTTCAATCTGAGTATGGGAATGCCTACCTCAGCGATGATAGCATCTTATATATGTATTTTGTGTTGAATATTTGTAGGTTCTGACCAGGTTCTCCGCAAGATACTCCTTGAAATGATAAAGTACTTCACCCTTCCTAGAACATATAAAAACCCTAATCTACTACAGACTTCGCACTTTAGGGAGCAATCTGTTACACTAAAAAATGTCACCATGGCTATTTACAGTTAGTATGGCTCTATCAACAGTCATGCTATCCTCCTGGGAAAGTCTTATGCCTCTGCTCTCCATGTCAAACTCCAAAAAGAGAGAAAGTCTTAGTAAATGTGTTTATCTCTAGGTACGCAGATTCTCTTGGCCTTACCTGCGTATACGCACCTAATGTTCACAAAAACTACGTACTTGTACGCTCTGTATGTAAAGGGGCAGGTGCGTACCCCTGTAAAGGTCAAAAGGCGCAAGTTTCACTCCAAAAAAGTTACTTGTGGTCGTTTCTAGAGGCTTATAGAAGTATGTTTGACGTGTATGAAGCGCCTCCAGATGGTTCATGTATCCCTACCAAAGAGGAACTTATCCCATCAATAAGGGAGCTATCCCATCCAAAGAGGGACTTATCCCATTGGTGGTGGACCTGAACATTCTCTAGAGCACTATAAATACAGGCATTGGGCCAGAAGGAGGGGAGGTTGAAAGCTAAACAATCCTAAGGGTAGATGCTGCTGGAATTAAGACTTCCTTGTAGAAGCTTGTGAGGAGAGATTACCATCTTTACTTGTTTCCATTGGGAGGTGGGTGAGCTGATCAGAGTAAGGGAGAACTCTTGTGGACCCTGGAAGGAGCTTGCACAACACCAAGGCTCAGGTTGTAATAGTTCCTTTTGTTACCTTTTAATACAAATTAGTCCATTCTTCTCAACAATTTGTTATTAATGAGTTGTTTCATGTACTCCTTGGTCTATATGTTAAATATGTTTTATTTTATGTGATATTCAGGTGCTATTTAATCGTTTGATTGTTGGTGAATGCAGGTTTTGAAGGGAAGGAGGAGCTCATCCGGATCAACGAAGCTGGACTACTACAACAGCATTGGATTACAGGTAGGATCTAAACACTTGATTTCTCATATTGTAAAAGCATATTTAGGGAAGGAATGCTCTTATTTGTCTTGTTTGTCATTAGAAAGTCTTAGGCTTTCTAGGAAGGTCGGTTGTGTCCGCACTAACGACTCTTTCCGTGTGACAGCATTGTGTGAGATAGAGATATGAGATTCATGGGGAAGTTTTGGAGCTAACTATTCAAACTTGTTTGGACAAAGTTGCTACATAGTTCTAGAATTCTTCTATAGATATATAGATAGATGGATGGATGGTATCAACTCCCTACCATCATATTATGTCAAGAATTATGTTAGGGATGATGAAGATAATTGGTTAATCCTATAAGATGTAGCACAACTCAGTTACAACTTACAGAACAACTTGTTTATGATATCCTTTCGCTTGATAAATTTTGTAATTAAATTTGCATAAGTTTGTTTTTGGTTAAGTCTACTACACTAAAAGGAAAATGAGCATTTTAATTATAAGTAATTTATTATTGATAATAGTTGGTTGTAAAGTTGTAATTATTATGTTTTATTTTGTGAATAAAGAAAAATATGGAAAATTAATTGTTAAATATAGATGGTTGAAATATATTATGCAAGTGCTATTACCCATCAAGAAGTCCTAGGAATCTCTGAACGATTAGATTTAATTGAGAAAAAATATGATATTGGTCACTTAATTGTTCCCTAGAAGATAGAGAGTTGTCATCAAAAGTGGGAAATAGGATCTCATTAATGAATAGAGACTACCTGCCACCTATTGATGAGGTGCAAGAAGTTATTAACCACCAAAAGGGTGGTAGATGGGATAATATGTATTTTTTTTACTTGATTTTGCCTCATTATTCTAAGAGTAGAAATAGAGATTTAAGAGGAGCAAGTAGTAGAAAATAGAGAAAATGGAATTGCAAGCCTGGTTTCTTGGGGGGACCTTGGCTATATAGTAGTGTCATTGCTAGAAGGATCGAAGTACCCAACCTTTAATTTCCCTGGAAGAAGGAAATCTTGTATTAAGTCTATATTTCTACCTATAGTATTTGATTGGTTTTATATTGAAAGAAAAATTTTAGTACTAGTTACAAGATTTTTATACTTTACTGTGTACAAAAGAAAAGTATTAGAGGACCTTTCTTTTGAAACTATTCGAATGTAACATGTAGGGAACTCTTTTCCACTGTTTAAAATTTCTAAAGTTATTAGAGAATAGAGAATTAAAAATTCATAATACCATCGTAACTTTCACAAAATATGATTACATGTATGCACTAATTACATGTAATTTATATATTGTCTTTGCATTTAGAGCTATAACGAAAACAAAGAGGAAGAAACCCTTATATCGGGTACAAATAATTCTTGTTGGAACTATAAGAATTATATTAGTATCTAGCTAAAATATATAAATAGAGAAGGTTTTATGGAAAAATGTTATTATCCTCGGTTTTAAACTTACAGAGTTCTAATTAGTGGTTACGCACACACACACACACACACACACACAGAGTTAAATAAACTGGTACAATTATAACTAAATCATTGAATTGAAAAGGGAAATTATATACACACACACACGGAGAGAGAGAGAGATAAATAAACTAGCTTAATTAAAATAAATCATATAATTGAAAAGGGCAAAGAATTGTTCATCATGTGTAGTTTAATTCTTTACATTTGAAATACCATAATAGCTGTTAAATAAGAAAAATAAATTATATACAAATAATAAAAAACTCTAGTTGTTTATAATGGGATGAAATAAAAATAAATTAAAAAAATTAACATATATGAATCTCATATGAGATACAGAATCAAATTCAATACTCTGAAACATAAAAAGTCTTAGAGTATAACTTTGGAGGAAAACCATAAATATATTCGTCAATCTTCAAAATAGAAATTGAGTCAAAGACTTGTATACAATCTATATTACTATATTGGAGGGCGAATAAAAACCCTTAGACAGAAAACAAAAATAAGAATTGAAAGTCTCAGTTCATTAAAGGAAGTATGCCATTGTTGGCATTATGACACAGGTTTGGCACTGTGTCATAGGTGTTGTCCTTGATGGCAACTCACTCGGATGATAGATCATAGTTCAGGCTCAAAGAATGGAGGAAAAATAGGTCTACGTAGGTTCCCCTTGAACAAGCCGTGTACACACATGGGTTTGCAGACCAAAAGGAGCACATGCGTATACACGCACTTTCACGCAAGGAAAAATGTGTACATGTTTGAAAACTTGGTTTTGGTCTGTGGTATTTGGTCCTTGGTATTTTGACCTATGGTATTGGTCCAAGGTATCTTGTCCGAAGTGTTGACCCTAGGTATTTGGTCCAAGGTATTGATTCTAAGTGGTTTTGGACCATGGTATTGAGTAATTCCTAAGACTATAAAAGGAGGAGGAGATCATTAGGCAAACACACTCAAGCATTGAATATCTTATGAAGAGCTAGATCTAGAATACTGGTTATTGGGTCATGGTGCATAGCTGGATCTGGATCAAGGAGGAACCTGAGCGCTTGATGAAGGATAAGTTCTATTGATGGGTTAAGATCTTAAAACTTGAAGAGAAATATCTTTGTGTGGTTTTGAGCTTTTATTATTGGCGCATACCGTAATCTATAAATCTGATGATCTGGGTATAACTAATGTCTGATTAATTGCAAAGGTTAAATCATCTTTTACAGATCTGTACGCAGGTTCAATATATCAAAGGCACATATACACATTGGTTTGGCATTTCAAAATAGATTATACGCAGGTTGGCCTTGGGAAGAGTATGTATGCATGCAAGTTTGTCACATTGAAGTACCGTACATCCCATAGAATATGCTTTAGCTACTTCTGTTTTGCTGCTACAGTATTTTGGGTTCTGGCTCTGGTTCTGGTTACAACATTCAAACGAGAGATTGGTTGATTCAGTTTGGTTGGTAGAAGGAGATTGGTTGATGCAGAAGTTTGATTGAAACGCGGTCCTTTGAAGAAAAGAGAAGGTTGTAGCCTTCTGTAGGTCAGCACCTACGTACTCGTAAACACATTAGCTAGTACAAGATCTAAGGGGGTTGAAGCTCCCTTCCAGGAGAAACTGGAGAACGAGAGAAGGTTCTAGCCTTCTGCAGGTAAAAGCCTGTGTACCGGTATAAGCCTGCACCAGTACAGAAACATTGTAAAAAGAAGTTTCTTATTAAAAGAAGATAGAGATGAATTGTAGCAGGTGGTTTTCACCCACATTGGGTTTCCACCTTATATCTTGTGTTCTTGTGTGTGACTGTCTGCTCTATTTTTACTGTACCTGGTTATTGTTTATATGGTTCTAATGCACAACTTAATAATCAACATCTGAAGAATTAACTAAATTATAAGTCTACAGGTTATACGCTAGTTTCCTTAACTACAGTTGCGTATATACGCAGGTTTCACTAACTGAAGTAGCGTATACAAATCTGATTGTGAAATGAAAAATAATTGACTTGCTAATACTGATTCACCACCGCTTGTATATGAAACATATAAAATTCAGTTAGTAACTATGATTTGCTATGAGGAAAATTAGTAGTAAGTTAAAAATATGAATTTTTTAGAGGAAATAAATAATGAAGAAAAATATTTACTTGTAATAGTTCATAACAACTTGGATGTCTCCTCCATCTGCACCAAAATGGTGATAAAGTGAGATAAGATTCAAAATATAATTTTTTTAAGGAGAATATTATAAATATACAACCAAAAACATTAAGGAAAAGAGCAAAATACTTTCTATGAAAATGGATAAATCTCTTTATATGTGAGACCCATAAATTATTATTCAGTCTATGACTTGTTCTAGTGGCTACAACCACACTCCAAAATTTTTCCTTAGCTTCTTTTAGGAGCCTCCCTATTATCCATCCTTAGCAGCATGTATTGCACTGTCAAGTACATAGGCTTCATCTGATTTTCGGTGGCTCGCCAGTCTATGCATGTAAGTTTGCTTCTATCCTTTCATAGGCTTCCATTCCAGACTTATCATATTTGATGGCTCAACAACTCCCCCAAAAAATTACACAATTCTCAAAGGGAACCAACCTTCCCTCTAGAAATTGCTCAAATTTGTTGGCCTACCTGATGACCTCTAGAATTGCGCAAAATAGTTAAACAATATTCCCATAGAAAATTGCGCAATCTAGCCCGGAACTAGGCCTCAACCCAGAAATTATGCAACTCTGGGAGGCAATCAACTTCTGACCCCAGAAATTGCGTAATCCCTTAGGGACAGCTAGCCCAGCTCAGCTTGGAAACTATGAAAATTTTCATCCTAGGCTTACGGACCGATGCATGTGCCTTCAGGTTGATTGGTTCCCTTCGGGACCAAGAAAAACATATTTGCATGCATGGGTTGTTTTCCTTGAAATAGAAAAAAGAAACAAGCAAAAGGAATCCCTAGATTTTAGGGATCTATTTTTAGAAGTTGTAGGTTACATGCAAAGATCGTTTTAGAAATTGCCCTCCAAGTGTCGCTTTTTCATATATTTGTGGCTTTCCTGTCATCAGACCCAAATTTATTTATTCAACACTACAGAGTTTATTTTTCACATCGATCTTGGAGCTCTAACATCCCACATCACATCTAGGAGTCGTCGGCATGTTCAACTCAACTGTTTCCAAGTAAGCTTTATTTACATGTCTTTTCTAGCTTTTCTGTCGCTTTTTGTGTTCTATTTTGTGTGACTGTTGTCTTCTTGATCTCTATGAATTCTTGATGTCGTTTACATGCATGTTAGCCTGTAAAAGCACCGTTTTAGTTTTCATTTGCATCTCATTGGTCTCACATGCATGACACTATTTCTGCAACAACGGTCACCGATGTGGCAACCCGTTTCACATGCATGCATGTTTTCATGTTTTCTGAATCTTACATTTGTTGTTTTCATGCATGATCATTCACTCTTGCTTAGACTTAGTTTCACCATGGATTCGAAGATTCATGTGTCTTTAGTCGCTCGTCGGTGGGTCTCAGCAACCTTGGCTCGGGCCTTGCCTTGCCCGGACATCATTTTTTCATTTATGAGAGTGAAGGATCTGCCTTCCTTCTAGGAAACACGTAAAACTGGCCAAACACTATCCTCCAGACCTGTTTTGCGCGATGCAGTCCCTAGGCCTGCATGCCTTGTAGACGGAAATTTCACATTGTGCAATATTAGCCCCAACAGGTCAACCTAGATTGTGCATTACACAATTCTAGTAGTCAACCAGCCTCCTGACAATCCAGGCTGTCTTTTGCGCAATTTTGGTAGTCAGTCTCCTGGCCTACCGGTGAAAATTTCACAATCCTTGCCATCAGTATCTTGGGTATATACCATGTCAGTCGTCAAGTTTGCTTTGGTTTTCAACTAACAAATTTCTTACAATGAATGTCACCATGTATCCAGGTATAGCAAGTGTTCGTCCATCTCTCAGCAGTTTAGGTTCAATGGCCTCCAAGAGATCAAGGTTAAAGGACACTGAAAAAAGCGCAGCTGGAGATGCAATTGAGTAAGTGTCTATGAGATTTTCGATTTACGATGAAACCAAGCTACTCGTAGAGAAAGACATCAAGATGAAATTTTAGGACATCAATGATACATTCTCAGGCACATTTAGGGAATATCATGAGGACTGCATGGTCTATGATAATATTCACAAGTCTGGCTTGTACCGGATTGAATGTAGGTATCACAGGTTTCCATGTGCGGACATGATACATTGCATCACTTCGCACATTGATCCCAAGATGATGGTGCTAAGCAGTGTTCACGGGAGACAGATTACGACCTTCAGGGCATAGGACTATCATGAGATTGTACCACTTGCTGCAGCCAGTGATAATAATGGAGACACCCTTTAGTAGACTTAGCAGCAGTGAAAACTCCAGGGATATCTTGAAGGGTTGTGCGAAAGACCCAGGCAAGTTTAGGATGACACCCAACCAGGTTTACAAGATTAATATACTGCGGAAGGAATACCAGTGCTTGTTCATATTTTCATGCCACTTGTACGAGAAAGAGAGCATGAAGACCTTCCTGCAGAGTTGGGTGATCGCATTGGACCAAATGGCCATTGAAGGAAAACCATGCAACTAGTCTGACATGTTGGTTCATATGCTGAAGGAATAGGTAACAGGAGCTTGGCAGCCGCCCAAAGGTAAGCAAGTAGATATATACACATCCCCATACATTTTGGATGTAATTTGTGCCCATCAATGGTTCCACGCTTGAGTTTGGTGTGGAAATTAATGGAAACCTATGTACAAACTTACTACGGATTGTTTTCTAAATGCATCTTCCACTGAGTCATCACACATTTGTCAAACCATTTTTTCACCTCGGTGTACAAGATGATATTTGAACAGGATCCGCATGTTTTGCTAAATTTTTTCATGGACAATCTTGTCATGCAAGAAGTGTTGTACGATATCTCGATAAGACTGTCAGCTAGACTGCATCAGAAGAATACAGCACCTTGGCCCGCTCTTCCATTGTGGATCGGTTTGTAACAGATACAAAATCTCAATCATGCTGATGCCAAGATAGAAGGGTTTGAAATATTTACTTTCAGCACCAAAAGTTTCAATCCGTACGACCTGCATTTCTTTGTAAAGGCCCACTGTGCGAGTGCAATTTCCTTGGATCCACGGGGCATGTCATTGGGCTGAGGAAGACCCTTAGAGATATTTTCACAGCTTCTCTAGGCTCAATGAACTAGTTGGCATAGATGTGGAATGGTTAGTGAAGCAACATCTAGGGGAGTACCATCATTAGTAGTAGTAGGGGGTAACATACTTGTGCGTGACAAAGGCAAGAGAAATATTGTTGACAACACAAAGGAAGAACAAAGATGCAAGTTCAAAGCAAACCAACTTGTGGAGAAAGAAGCTTTGGGGATAGAGGGGAAGAGGCAACAACACGATAGGAGGAATGCACAAAGGAAGAGAGATAAATAGAGGATAGAGGAAACAGTGAAGGAGTTGTAAGAGTTGAAGAAGAAACTTCGGGAAGAGCAAGAGCTGCATAGACAAGAGAAGAAAGCACAACAGGGACAGACATAGTAGGAAGCACAAAATTCATAGATTGATGAAACTGTAGCCATATAGGTTTTAGACTCATTCGTGTAGCTGGCACAAAGGAGAGAGGGTGAGTAGTCGCAGAAGCAAGACTTTGCTTAAGAGATTGAAAAGATACTTGAGAAGATGGATACGGAGTTGGAGTAGCCAGAGTCAGAACATGATATTGACCTCATGCCTTACAACTAAGAGGTCAACCCACCGACTTCACCAGATCCAGAAGCAAAGCAAGCCTTGAGTGGTCAAAGAGATAATCATATCCTTGGAGACAATCTATAGGTAGAGATGCACAACATATCATTCAAGGAGTTGCAGTATAGAGTTGTGCAATCATACAGAGTCACTACTCCAAATGTCCACACATCTCATGAATAGTTTGAACAATGAGTGATTGTATCTGATGTGTGAAAGAATCCAACAGAATTCACCGATGCTACTAGAGCATATGCCGAAGCCATCAACTCGAGTGTTCTTTTTCTTGATAGCAAAGAATGATTGAATGTCTAAGGAGTTACACATGACCAAGCAATTAGGAGAAAAGGTTATGGTATCTGCCAAAGAAGAGCTAAAGAGACAAATACTTAATGACGTATCATCTCTCGAGATAGTCATGCGAATGTTGTATTCCGGATTTTGCACTGTGCATAATGCAGTTGTCCATCTCAACGGTTGGCACCAGTGTTGTGTTAGGAGAGCACACATTTTTTCAAATTTGCACACTGTCATTGATCACATGAAATATGGACAATGAGATACAAGGGAGTCCCATTACACTTGCCCAAGTTAATGAAACCCAAGGCGGTATAGTTGAAGGGACGCATCAAGATTCATATTCAGAACTATGAGGAACTCTTGCAACTCATCACTTATTTGCAGGCTTCACATGCATGGGTGTTCAAAAGCATGGATGTTGTGTGCACGCACATGTGATCCCATCCATTGGGACACTCACTGAGGAAAAGAAAAAGAATCATGTCCGGCAGGAGCCACACATGTACTTCGACAAGTTGATGAACATAACCACCAACACACACTTGGAGATCAATGTAGACGCTATGCATCAGTATGTTGCCAGTCCTTCTGCACTCAAGAGTATGATGCACATGTTATGAGACGAGTTGGACAAAGGTTCCAAATCAGTATACCCAGATGCAACGAAGGCAAGAGTTTGTTTTAGCAGCATGTCACTATTGAGCACGCGGACACCACCATGGACTACCAAGCTTCGGATTAGTTTTCCACCATCAAGGATCGCGAGGATGTCAAAGATTTGGTCTTCCCACAACTATTTGAGTCTTAGTAATAGTGTGCATGGCTTTCTCAAGCCTATTTTGTCTCACATGGGTACATGTGTAGCTTGTAATGTAACATCTTATAAAAGTGAACGAACATGTTTTGATAGTAGAATGTAACAGTCATGTAGTAGTTGAAGCATCATTAGGGTAGGTGAAGAGTCAAAAAGGGGAATGCCAAGGGTCACCCCACCCTTTGCTATTTATAGAACCTCATAACTCTTTATAGAGGAATTTGGGGAGCCAAGGTTCCTATAGGTGTATCTTAGAGAAAGTTTGGAGTGTATTGTAATGAGCCTTGGATTCTCCATAGTGCAGAGCTAGTATATCTCTTTGGAGGAGTAGGCAGCAATGACTATAATGTTTCATTGTCAGGACTAGTAGTTGGTCATGGTTGTATGGATGATTGGAACTTTCTCTTTCTTAATATAACAGAGCCAACATGTTTCATGCATATGTTGTTGTTATAGTTCAATTGTCTTGGTTACTCTAATAATATATGTAGTTGTTTTCTTATGCATTTATGTATGCACTATTTCTATATATGTATGTATGAATATTACTTAGATTTGTTGTTGGTTTAACCATCACTTTGGATCATTGGCTAACCTACTTTCTAGCTTTTCATGTATATTTTCTCATGTGTTTCCTTTCAGTCTGTGTGTTTCAATAGTATTCTAAGGGGTGCACTCATTCCCCATTACGTGTGTTAGAACCCTTCATGCACCTTCCTTGGGTTGTTGCGTTAGTCACACCATTACTACCAACAAGGACATCATGCTTTCCTTTCCTTGTAACTGTAGTCAAGGTGATACCATACGACCCACTGCTTGGACTCCTACACGAAACGGTCTGAGGTCTAGTTGGGACTTCTTACCGGGGAGATCCCCCGACATGTTGGGAGGTCTAGTACCATCAACATTTCTAGTGCTAGGAGGGATAGACGACATGCTGTTACCTCTGATCCTATTTTTCATCGTCACACACTTTTCATGGATAATATCAAACTCGTCCCTCCGTGATGAGTTTCGCATGTTGAATCTCTTGACATCACCAGGGATTTTTTTTATCTCTTGTTAGAATTCATGTATGATGGTGAAGGAGAAGTGGCTTGGCCTATGTACTTACAACACTTATGTTCATTTCTCGATGATGTGTGCTGCTTTCACACACACTTCATGAATCCGAACAATGATGGTGCTACAGTCTGCCACCCGAAAGTGTGCACTCACTTGAGAAGTTTTGTGATCTCATTGAATCTAATTTCTATAATTTTGATCCAGAACCTCTTGATAAAAAACTATTAAAACAACAGAAAACTCCGCAAGAATCACCTATGTATTTTTTGGATCACTTCCGTGTATTGCAATTTGAGGCTCTGAAAAGTTAGATGAAATTCTAGTATCTCATGGATAAATTTTAATATTGTCTAACCAAATCTGTCAATCCCAAGAAGAAGTTGAAGTTCAAACCCCACTCAGCATAATTCGGTGACGGAGCTGCACAATCACAGATGGGCACGGTCACTATCACAAGTGATTGTCCATCATCCTCTAATCAAATAGCTCCACTACTGCAGAGTGATGTGGGAGAAAATGCACACACGCCCATTCAATTGTCACACTCTCCCAACATCACTTCTCTCAATTTTCGTGGAGATTTTGTTGCGAAGCCCATGGTTTGTCACATACTTTTCTTACCTCAACCTCCATATTCTTGTTTTGTTGATCCTCTGGATTGCACTATCTTTTGTTCTTGCATTCCAGACTCTGCAGCTATTGTGAATGATGACCAAGCTATCGACAGAGTTGGTGTTGCACAACCAACATGCACTGTCATTCATGAAGAGTATGACTTCGAGCTTGAGCATCATCCCGTGGCGAAGGATGTTTCCCTTATGTCAGTGCCTCCTCCATTTTTCCCTGACATATTTGGTAATTCTACCATCCCTGATTTCACATGTATCCCCCTCTACAGATGCACCCATTGTTTATCATTCACAGAGCACATCAGATATCAGTCCACCATTCGACAATGATGAGGACATATCATTCTTTGAAAATCCACTTGAGTTTTCATCTACCTTTTCCGGAAATATGGAGGGTGAATTTTTCTGCTTCTCATCTACCCTTTTATTTGATTCATCAAATCATGAAGATGTTGATGAAATCATTGATTTTGCTAATCACAGTTGTCATGATCTATTTACCGCCGTATTGGGTCATGATGATGATTCTATCGCAATTTATTTTTCAAAGCCACCTGTTTATGATGATCTATCTGTAGACAAAGTCGAAACCCCACAGATAGTCAAGGCATTTCAGCCCAATTTGATGGTTATGTCAAGCCCTTGCCGTCCTGAGGTTGGTTTCACTTCCGATCAGGAAATTGTTGAAACACTCAAGGCTCCTCATCACTCATCTAGATGCATTGAAGATTAATCTCACACACATATTATGCTTCCTCCACTTGATCTACATGATCCCATCACTCATGCATTGGAGGAATCTTACACAACAAGCACACATTCGTGTTGCAAGTTGTCTTTGCTTCTTTCATTTTCTTGCATGTCATAGTAAAGAGTATGCGTATGATTAATATCTGCACACAATGTCACACAACACCATGGTAAGTCCACAAATTGCATGTCATGCGCTTCCACTCACTTATGTTATGTGGATATAGTTAAATTCGAAGTGTGTTTGTCTTCATTGTTATATCTTTCATGTTTTCTAGTCCACACAGCTATGCTATTTATGAACCTTGCCTTCGCAAACATGGGTCGACCAATGTGCTAGTGGTTGCATTGGAGGTATCACTTCATGTGAGAAGACCCATGCACTGTTAGCATAGGAGTAGGAGTAGTGTTTGCTTGCATGCATGCTTTCATCTCACTTTGCCTATTTGCTTGCTTTCCTAATTAGTTTCTTACTCGCTTTGCTTACACATTTACTTATGATTTTTCTTTGTTTTATTATTCATTTTCTTCTTTACGTTCGTAGTTTATTTTCACATGGATCTTGCACGACTCTTGAAACAAGTTGGCTAAAGTACAAGAGGTCTTATGCACTTATCAATATTTGTCTATGTATCATCATGCCTCTGTTTGAAGAAATTGTTCTGTTCAGTCCATGATAAACCAATGGAAAATATGTGCTATTTGCAGTGAAGCTTGGTGAAAACAAAACACTTTCATGCTAACTAGTATCACCTACTCTAGTTGGCTTTTTTTGGGTTAATCCTTGTTAGCTCAGTTAATTAGAGTAAGGTGAGGGGGGAAAACTTAACAAACACATTACAGGTATACACAAACTACTTCTTTGAAGGAACAACCTCTTCTACTCTCAATAAGTAGGGATCCCTCTTCCACCTCTGAAATGAATAAGTTCTACGCATAGTTACGAAAAATGAAAAAAATAATGAAAATGTGAAAAAATTTCAAAAAAATGAAAATGAATAAGGTGAAAGAAGAGAAAGGTTTCTTGCGCAGAGAGGTGATGCAAGTAATTTTGTGGGGGTACTAACCAGGATCGCTGGTAGCGGAGTGATGTTTGCATTCCTGCGTGACTCGATCGAGGTACTGTCCAGGTCTACTGGTAGTGCAGCAACACCAGAGATGAAAACTTAAACTCTAGCGACCATAAGGTTTGTGCACCCATATACCCCTCATCCCCAATTAAAAAAATTGTGTTTCCTTGGCTTGGAATGTATGCTGATTGACCAAGAGCTTGGCAGATGCTACGTCTTACAATCAAGCAAGTTTGGAACCCAAGATGATTAGATAGTTGAACAATACTTCCGGAGGTGTTAGACTTGCTTTTCACGATCAAGGTACATTTAAAGAGATGGAGTTCTACCAGTGTGTCGCCAAGTGTTGTAGGGAATACAACCACCATCCAAAAGTTTTCCTTAGCTTCATTTTGGAGCCTCCCTACCATCTATCCTTAGCAGCATGTCTTGTACTATCAAGTAGTTACGCTTTAGTTGATTGTCAGTGGCTCACCAGCATGTGCATGTCAATTTGATTCACTCCTTTCACAAGTTGCCATTCCATACTTAGAATATTTGTTGGCTGAGAAGCTCCCCTAGAAAATTGTGCAATTCTAGAGGGGAGCCAACCTTCCCTCCAAAAATTGTGCAAATCTGTTGGGCTGCCTATTGACCTCCAGAATTGTGTAGAACAGTCAAACAAGCTTGCCACAGAAAACTACACAATATGGCCTGCCACTAGGCCTCAACCCAGAAATTGTAAACTTCTAGGAGGCAATCACCTACTCACCCCATAACTTGCGCAATACCTCAAGGATAGCAAACCCGGAAACTACACAAATTTTCATCCCAGGCTCGCGAACCGATGCATGTGCCTTCAGGTTGGCTAGTTCCCTCTAGGACCGAGAAAAACTAATTTGGATGCATGGGTTTTCTTTTTCCAAAATAGCAAAAAGAAACATGAAAAAAGCATCCCTAGATTTTAAGCATCAATTTTTAGCAGTTGGAGGTTCATTTGCATGCATGTTAGCATGTACAAGCATCGTTTTATTTTTTGTTTGCATCTCACTGTTGTCGCATGCATGACACTATTTTTGCACCAACGGTCGCTCGACGTCGATACGGCGACCCGTTTCACACACATGCATGTTTTCCCATTTTTTGAGTCTTGCATTCGCTATTTGCAGGCATGATCATTCATAGTTTCTTACACTCAATTTCGCCATGAATTCGAAGCTTCATATGTTTTCAGTCCCTAGTCGGCCAGTCTGGGCAACCTTGGCCTGCGCCTTGCCATGACTGGACAACATTTGTGATTTTTTGAGAGGGCATTCTCTTTTTTCTTCCCAGAAAATGCACAAAATTGGCCAGATAGTGTCCTTTAAGCCCGAGTTGTACAATTCTACGAGGCAGTGCTCTGTTGACCTAGAACATTGTGCAATGCAGTCCCTCGACATGTATTCCTTGCACACTGAAATTACGCATTGCACAATATCAACCCCTAGTAGGTCATCCTGGATTGCACGTTATTCAATTCCAACAGTCAAGTAGCCTCCCGATAGTCCAGACTGTCTTTTTTGCAGTTGTGGCAGTTAGTCTCTCATCCTCCTAGTAAAAATTGTGCAATCCTTGCCATCAGTCTCTCGGGTATGTACCATGTTAGTTCTCAAGTTTTCTTTGGTTTTCAACTGACAGATTTCTTGCCATGAATGTCACCATGTCTCTAGGCATAGCAAGTGTTCTTTCGTCTCTCAGCAATTCAAGTTCAATGGCCTCCCAGAGAGCAGGGTCAAAGGACACCAACGAAATCATAATTTTAGATTCAGTTGAGAAAGTGTGTATGATTTTGTTGATTTACGAAGACACCAAGCTACTCATAGACAAAGAAATCAAGATGAAATGGAATGACATCAATGATACATTCTCAGGCACACTTGGGGAAGATCTTGAACACCGCAGGGTCTATGTGAATATTCACAATTCTGGCTTGTACCAGATTGCATGTAGGTATCTCGCGTTTCCATGTGCGAACATGACACATTGGATCGTCTCGCACAATGATCCCGAGACAATGGTGTTAAGTAGTGTCAGCGGGATAGATATTGCGACCTTCAGGGCACAAGACTAGCAGAAGATGTACCACTTGCCGCAAATAGTGATCATAATGGAGACTCTCTTCAGCAGACCCAATAGTAGTGAAACTCCAGGGATATCTTGAAGAGTTAGGTGAAAGAGCCAACCAAGTTTAGGATGACACCCAACTAGGTTTACAAAATGAAGATACTGTGGAAGTCATATCAGTATTTGGTCATTTTTTCATGCCGCTTGTACGACTAAGAGAGCACGGAGACCTTCACGCAGAGTTGGGTGATTGTGTTGGACCAACTGGCCAGTGAAGGAAAACCATGAAACTCGCCTGACATGTTGGCTCACAGGCTGAAGGAACATGTAACAGGAGCTTGGATGCTGCCCAAAGGTCAACATGCAAAGATATACATGTTTGCATACATTCTCAATGCAATATGTTCTTGTCAATATTTCCCATGCTTGATTTGCGCATGGACATTAGTGGAAACCTCTGTGCACACTTACTGTAGATTGTTTTCTGAGTGCAGCTTCCACAGAGTCATCACACAATTGTCAGACCATTTTGTCACCCTAATGTACAAGATGATATTTGAAAAGGATCCACCTTGCATGTCACAGGAAGTAATGGAGGCATTGATTGACATAGCAGAATGGTATGCCTCACCTCCTAGCACCTTCATATGGATTTACAATGTGGAGAAGCCTCTGCATGTTTTACCAAAGTTTTCCATGGAAAAGCTTGTCATTAAAGAAGTCTCATACCACATCTCGACAGGACTATGATCTAGACTGCATCGGAATAAGAAGGCACCCTGGCCCGCTCTTCCATTGCGGATCGGGTTGTACGAGATACACAATCTCAAGCATAATGATGCTGAGACAGAAGAGTTAAAAAGATTTACTTTTAGCACTAGAAGTTTCAATCCATACGACCCACATTTATGTGTAAAAGACCACTGTGTGAGAGTGAAATTTCCTCGGATTCACGCGACATGTCATTTAGCTGAGGAAGACCCGTGGATATATTGTCACAGCTTCTTCAGGCTCAATGAACTGGTCGGCATAGTTGTGGAATGGTTAGCGAAGCACCGCGAGGTAACATCTAGGGGAGCACCATCATCAACAGTACTAGGAGGTAACATACGCGCACGTGACAAAGGCAAGAGAAAGATTATTGATAGCGCAAAGGCAAACAAAAGTTGCAAGTTCAAAGCATACCCACTTGTGGAGAAAACAACGTTGGGGATAGAGGTGAAGAGGTGATAGGAGGAAGGTGAAAGGGCAGAGAGATAAACAAATGATGGAGGATACAATGACAGGTTTGCAAGAGTTGAAGCAACAATTTCGAGAAGAACAAGAGTTGCATAGACACGAGAAGGAAGTGAAACAGTGGTAGACACAACAAGAGGAGAAACATGCACAAATTGATGAAACTATGTCGATATAGGCTGTAGACTCATCTAAGTAGCTGGCACAAAGCAAACAGGGTGAGAAATCGCAGGACCAAGACTTCGCTCAAGAGATTGAAGAGATACTTGAGCAAATGAATATGGAGATGGAGCACCCAGAGATAGAATAGGATATTGATCTCATGCCTTACAACCAAGAGGTCAACCCACCGGCTTCACCAGATCCAGAAGTAGAGAAAGTCTTGAGTGGTCAATGAGATGCTGAGATCCTTGTAGACAAATTAGAAGCAGAGATGCACAACATATAGTTCGACAAGTTGTGGCATAGAGTTGTGTAATCACGCAGAGTGAATACTACGGATGTCCACATATTTCTTGCGTAGTTTGAAGAATGAGTGATCATATCTGATGTGCGCAAGCATCTAACAGCAGTGGCCGATGCTACCAGAGCATATTTCAAAGCCACCACTCAAGTTTTCGCTTCTTGATAGAATAGGAGTGAATGGCTATGGAGTTACAGACGACAAACCAAGGAGGAGAACTTGTTTCGACATCTGCTAGAGCATAGTTGAAGAGGGTAACACTGAATGATGTATCATATCCTGAGACAGTAATGCGAATGTTGTATTCCAGATTTGGAACCATGCATAAGGCAGCTTCCCATCTCAACGGTTGGCAGCATTGCTAAGCTAGGAGAGCATGCATCTTGTCATATTTTCACACTGCTGCCGACCGCATGCAAACATGGACAATGAGATACAAGGTAGCCTCGTTACACTTTCCCGTGTTGATGAATTCCAAGGAGATAGAATTTAATGCATGCATTCGAAGTCAAATTCAAAACTATGAGGAACTCCCACAATTCATCACCAGTTTGCAAGCTTCACATGCATGGGCATTCATAAGCATGGATGATTTTTTGCATGCACATGTGATCCCACCAATTGGGACACTCACTGAGGCAAAGGAAAAATCAAGTCCGACTCGAGCTGGACACGTACTTCAACAAGTTGATGCACATATCCATGAGCACACACTTTAAGATCAGCTTAGACACTATGCATTAGTATGTTGCTAGTTCAACTACACTCAAGACTATGATGCACATGTTATTAGATGAGTTAGATAGAGGTGTGAAATCAGTGTACCTGGATGCAACAGAGGCAAGAGTTCTCTTTCAGTATGATGTCACCATTGAGCACGCGAACACCACCATGAACTACCAAGCTTGGCATCAGTTCACCACTATCAATCATTGTGAGTATGTCAAGGAGTTGGTCTTCGCACAACTATCTGAGTCTTAGTAATAGCTTACATGGCTTTCTCAAGCCTATTTTGTCTCACATGGGTACATGTGCATATTGAAATGTAACATCTTGTAAAACTGAAAGAACATGGTTCAATAGTAGAATGTAACAGTCATGTAGTAGTTGAAGAGTCATGAGGGTAGGTGAAGAGTCACAAAGGGGAATATCAAGGGTTACCCCACCCTTTGCTATTTATAGAACCTCATAACTCATTGTAGAGGATTTTGGGGAGCCAATCTTCCTATAGATGTATCTTAGAGAAAGCTTCGAGTGTATTTTAACGAGCCTTGGCTTCTCCATAGTGCAAAGCTAGTATATCTATTTGGAGGAGCAGGTGGAAATGTCTGTAACATTCTATTGTCGAGACTAGTAGTTGGTCATGGTTGTAAGGATGATTGGAATTTTCACTTTCTTAATATAACAAAGCCAACACGTTTCATGCATATTTTGATCTTGTAGTTCAACTCTCTTGGCTACTCTAATGATATATGTAGCTATTTTCTTATGCATGTATGTATGGACTCTTGTTATATATGTATGCATGAATCTTATTGTGATGTGTTGCTGGTTTAACCATGACTTTGGATCATTGGCTAACCTGCTTTCGAGCTTGTGATGTATCTTTTCTCATGTGTTCCCTTTCAGACTGTGTGTTTCCACAAGTTTCTAAGGGGTGCACTCATTCCCCATTCCTTGTGTTAGAACCTTTCATGCATCTTCCTTGATTTGATGCGTTTCTCAAACCATTCCTACCAATAAGGACATCCTTTTTTCCTTTGTGCGCAACCACAGCCATGGCGATACATTACGACCCACTGTTGGGGCTCCTATATCGAACAGTCTGAGGTCTAGTTCGGACTTCTTACCGTGGAGATCCTATGACATGTTGGTGGGTCAAGGACTATCTAGAAGACTACACTACAATTTAGAGTTAATAAATTATAAATCATTTAATATACAGTGAAACCTTACAACTAGGGTTATAGAAAAGAAGTAATGAAAATATATAAATATAAATACTTTTCCAAGACATTAAGTTATACCTAGATAATTTGGGTTTAAATAAGTAACACCAACAAGATATTGAATAAAACAAAACAAAATATGGGAAAATGGTAGCAATAAAAATTAAATAACTTATTACTCCTATTTGGATTATATTACACAAAAACCTTAGACAACAACCAAAGAAATCTTGACAAAATAATGGCATCAGGAGCAAACCCTCCAAAATGAAAAATATAACGATAATGCTTTTTATTTAAAGTAACAACCATTGAACTAGTTAAGGGAAATAATATGCAGTAACATCAAAATCGTTCCCTAATAAGAGTGGCTTATATGGTGATACCAAACTATACGAAAGAAATAAATAAAAGACTATCAGGTAAAAAAGAAACCAATACATGAAATCTTGCACCACATCATCTATTTTACCTTGAGTCGGTGTTTCTTCAAACAAAAGAGGATTTATGTTTTAAAAAACCCCAAAGTAAACAATAAAAACCCTTAAGGGAAAAACGCATTGATGGGGACGGAATTTTGAGGTGCACCAAAATCCCATTTCCCCAATAAATCGTCCTTGAGGCCTGTGGGTTATGGGCCCACGAAGCCTATCAGAAACTTCTCATGGTCTCACTTGCCTTATGGTCCAATGAGTCATTCATCTTTTCAAGAACTGTGCTTTGTTCTTGGAACACTGAAGGCCAGAAAAAACCAGGTGACAATGCATGATGACGTTCTCATTGTTCTTCATCCACACACGAGCTTTCTTTTCAAGATTCTTTGCTGCTATTGCTTTCACAGATTTCTTGATGCCGCTCCTTCTTCAACAATTCTTCATAATCTTAAGATTCAAAAATGCGTGCAATAGGATGGCGTCTATGATACTCACGAATCTCTTTCAAACGACCATAAAATGCATTGAAGACGTCCTGCCCGCTCACAGCCTATCCTCCAATAGCAGCGGTTTCATCCTTCCTGCAATGATCCTTGTCCATACTTGTAAAAAAAATCTTCAATCTCACTCTCACATATGTCACTAGGAAGATTGCCAACATAAATTGTGTTGTTTGATCTTCTCATTATAGTTTTCTAGGGATGGTAGTCGTGCTGATCACAACTACCCTCAAGAAGGAACCAGATATAAGATCTAAAATATGCTCTAATGAATTCGAAACAGGACCTGGTGATGCAAAACCCCAACTGCTCGTGCCCCTTTTAGCCGATTTCTCCAGTTCGCGACTGTCCTTATCGCAATACAGATAGGAGCCTTTGTCTCCCAGAGCTTTGAGATTTCCTCGTTTCAGTGATGGCTGCAGAGTATCTAATTCACTGGCAAACAATTCAAACAAGAAATACACAGACACAAATTCTCTTAAGACGCATTTCCTTATAAATTCACAAAGACGAATTTTCATTATTTACAAACTCGATTACAATTTAAGGAATCTCAGCCTTAATCAAGAATTCTCCAGCAACTACATTTTGCCCTCTTTCACACACACAATTTTTTTCTGTCTTCTTCATGCACTAATGAATTATTGTTATACATACATTCAGTTTTAACTGAAATTTGTTCATTAACTGAATTTTTTTCATGGTTGGCTTGGTTGTCCACGTGGTTGTCCATGTTTCTTCTTTCTCTAATTTTTTTCCACTGAGGTGTTTGGATGCCCCTGCATCAAACTCCTGAGGTACAAAATTTATGACCTCCTGGTCATATGTGTTTCCTTAACAATTCTACCCACTATTTCACTTCTTCAGTGGAACTGCCTTCATGGTCTTCTATGAGCTGCAACCAAACCTCTGCAATAGAAAGTCCTCCCTACTACTAGATGCCTTACCAAGCTTCTTCTCTTGAGCTTAGTATTTCAGCATCTCTGTGGTTCTCTCCTCTCGAACCAATTTAGCACTCCTGCACCAGGTTTGCAGAAATCTTCTCACCTTCACAAAATAAAAATAAAAAGAAAAATACAAGCTTACAAATCTTCAACAAAATTTTACCTCTTCTTTCTTCGCATGCAAAAACTCCTTTCCACAGGAAATCTTTTCCCGCTCTGATAGCACTTGATGCGGACTAAATTTTGAGGTGCACCAAAATCCCATTTCCCCATTAAATCATCCTTGAGGCCTATGGGTTATGGGCCCACGAAGCCTATCAAAAACTTCTCACGGTCTCACTTGCCTTATGGGCCAATGAGTCATTCATCTTTTCAAGAACTGTGCTTTGTTCTTGGAACACTGAAGATCAGAACAAACCAGGTGACAATGCATGATGACATTCTCATCATTCTTCATCCACACACGAGCTTTCTTTTCAAGATTCTTTACTGTTGTTGCTTCCGTCGATTTCTTGACGCCGCTCCTTCTTCAACAATTCTTCAGAATCTTCATATTCAATAACACGTGCAATAGGATGGCATCTATGATACTCACGAATCTCTTTCAGAAGACCATAAAATGCACTGAAGACGTCTTGACCGCTCATGCCCTATCCTCCAATAGTGGCGGTTGTTGGAAATACTGAGGGGGGGTAAATCAGTATTTCCTTTTCCCACTATTATTTTACGAGCTAAAACATATATATTCAGAACACAAGATGAACAACAAGAATAAATGCTTTTATTAATATAAACTATGCAGTAAAATAGATACAATATATAGATGGTTGCAATTAGTCGCCAAGCTCCAACTTGGACTATGGTGAGGCTCCAACCTCCAGAGCACCAACTATATTTCGCCAAGACACCAATCTTGGACTTAGGAGAACAAACTCCCAAGGACTTCAATCCTTCCTATTTCTGCGTCATCAACCCCAAGGACTCCAATCCTACTTACTTCTAAGGCACCAGCCCAAGAACTCCAATCCTTCTCACTTCTGAGGCACCAGCCCCTAGGACACTAATCCAATCTTGTCAAGACACTTTTGGTAATAATATTCTTCTCTTAGAACTCTTCTCTACTAAGTTCTATCTATTTACAGCTTCACTGTAGTCTCCATGCTACAACATCAATGACAGCCAATCTTCTTATGGGGAAGTCTTTACACCTCTCCATACTGTCGACACATAGTCTCTAATAGTCTTTGTGCTCTCTGATAATGTCTTCACACAGCTTTAGTCAGTATACTATTAGCTGCACTACACTCTGTATAAAGAACAACTTTCTGTTCAAGCTTATGTCCTCATTGTCATAGTGAATGCTTTAGCATGACTGTTTCTCTAATGGCTATTTCTCCCCTTCGACTGCTTACTGTCTTGTTGGTCCTTCATCCCTCTTTCTGTTCTGCTGCACACTCTTTCTGTTCTGTTGGACCCTTACACGGCCTCTATTTCCTCCAGCGTATTTCAACAGCTTTCAACAGCTACAGTAGCCTTCTCCAGCGTTCACCAGTAACTTCATACAATGCTTAACCACTTCTGCTACATCTGCTACCATACATTCTCGTCCTTCACAACACCAACAGCAACTACAGTTCTCTATTTTTACTGTTTTATATATTCTCATGACTTTGTCCATTTGTTTCCGCTTACTCAATGGCTCTTTGGATTCCTCCTCGCTCGCTTGAGCTTCGACTTCCTCAACACTCGCTCGAACTTCTGGCTTCCCTCCTCCATTCGCTTTATCTTCCTCATGATTACCTTCGATTGATAGTGTCACGGAAATATAATGTTGTCGCGGAGGTGTTTCAGCAACACCGAAATATAATGTCGTCGGGGAGGTGTTTCAACAATGCCTAAATATAATGTCGTTGCGGAGGTTGTTGGGTCCCTATAATACTAGTGATTACCCCATTACTATTTCAGTTATACCCCTTATTATTATTGTTGTGCTCCTATTTCCCCCATATTGCTATTACTGTGCCCCATAGAATCCCTCTATTGTTATTTTTGTGGCTTTATATTATTATTGTTAGGTCGGCTGGATTATATTGTGACTGCTTAGACTCCTATATATAGAAAGGAGGTTTTGTCATTTGAATCATCCAAGAATTATTCATTTATGTAATGTAAAGGATGTTTCCCCTTCGAAGAGGCTGAATTCTAAGGCATTGATCTATCTTTTCTATCTTTTCTTGAGCTGGTTTCATAAGATTTGGTATCAAAGCTTTGGATTCTAGGGTTTCGCTGCTCCAAACAGGTCATCGTGGAATTTTTGCTATAACTTTTTTTCTGCAACATTTCAGAAGTTGCAAAAAAAACCCATTTTAGAATAAATCGCACTGAACCTTGGGTCCTAATTTCAGAGCTTTTTGCGCTATATTTGCGGAGATATGATATGAGGAAGTTGGTATTTTTATAGACTCCTGAATTACATTCCAAACAGGTGACTTGGGGAAAATCGTCATAACTTTCTCTCTGGGGATCAGATTGAAAAATCAAAAAAGGTATGGAAAGAGGATGGACTGTAGATTATTCTATGCATTTTTCAGATTCAAAGGTTGAAACAGTGACTCGTGGCACGTCTTACAAGTTTGCTCTACTGAACTAGTCTATAATGAAGTCACTGTGGGAGATTTCACATAACTCTTCCTTGGAGAATCCAATTTGGGTCAGACTTGTGGCATTGGAAAGAGGACACAAAGGGCTACTGTAGGTCACAAATTTAGAACTAGATGATTGGAAAGTACAGAGATACATCAAAGGCAATATCGAGCTCCTACAAAGTGAAAAAAGTTGTGTAGATTTTCTTAAATTTTTGCTTAAGCTTGGTTTGAAAATTTATTTTGAAGGAATTCAAACGGAATAATAGAGCATTATTATTGGTAACTGATTCCCTGAGTAAATAAAATGCAAACACCTAGTAAGGAACCTAAAATCTCTAGCATGAATCATGAAGAAGAAGAAGAAATGCTATATGATATATCAAAATTACAAGAACGTGTGCAACAAGTGTCACATGCACAAAAAGCAACAGAATCTAAGATGGATGGTTTAAGGAAAGATGTAGAAGATAATATGGATGGTTTAAATAAAGGTGTAGAAGCTAATATTGATTGTTTAAAGAAAGGCGTAGAAGCTAAAATTAATGGCATGGATGATAAGATGGAAGAATTGAAGATAAATATGAATAAGTTGCTACAAGAAATGGTCACTAAGGGTGAAAGGGTACTAAAGGAAACTCATGATGAGAACAGAAGGAATGTTAATCATGATTCCATAGACTCTAATGTTGGATCGAAGACTCACCATATTCCAAAAATCAATATGAGGAATTTTGATGGCAAGGATCCCGCCACATGGATATTACAGATAGAGCAATTCTTCGATCTCAATAATGTGAAAAACGCACAAAAGGTACATATGACAACTTTGTATTTGGAACCAAATCAGTTTGTATGGTATCAATGGCTTTGCTCTCATAAACAATATATCACTTGGGCAATTTTTACGGAAGAATTGATAGCACATTATGAGGATACAAAAAGCAACACTTTTTTTAGCCAATTGATAAGTCTCAAACAAAAGGGTTCAATAATGGAGCACATTGAGGAGTTCCAAAAATTGAACATAAGGGTAAAAGATATTCCAGAGGAGCATAGGATTGATGTGTTCATAGGGTATTTAAAGGATAATATCGAACATGATGTTTGCCTTTGGTAACCTGATTCATTAGAGAAGGCATTCAAGTTAGCAAGAAAAATGGAAAGCAAAATTATGGCAACGAGGAAGCATACCACTCACAACTATAAAGACGGAAGTGTTGTTGCCCCTAGTCTTCCACAACCTATAAGGTTGACACCAGAACAATTGGAAGAAAAAAGAGCAAAAAGGCTTTGTTACGGTTGTGATAGCAAATACACTAAAGGTCATAAGTGTGCTGAGAAGAAATTATTCTACATAGATTGCGAAGAGGAAGAAGAAAAGGAGCAAGAAAGGTCAAAAGAAGAGGATATACTCCAGGAACAAAGCCTAGATGAAGAAAAAATAAATCCGACCATATCTTGTAATGCATTGGTAGGAATTACCACTCCTCAAACAATCAAGATAGAAGGACAAATCAAGAAGAAAAAGGTAATAGTGTTGATTGATTCAGGAAGCACCCACAATTTTATTCATTGTAAGGTAGCAAAAGAATTGAATTGCTTCCTATATCCAGCACCAGAGTGTCAAGTGATGATTGAAAATGGAGGAACAATAAATTGCTCTGGAAAGTTCCATAATATCAAGCTATCCATGGAAGAATATGTATTGACTAGCCCAATGCTTTCCATTCCAATGGGAGGTGCTGATGTTGTACTAGGAGTCCAATGGCTACAATCCTTGGGTGCAATAGCTTTTAATTTTCAAGAACGTTTCATCAAATTTTCTACGGAAGGAAAGGAAGTCGAATTAAGGGGTATTGTAGGGAAAACAGGAAAGATAATCAGCTCTGATGGTATGACAAAGCTTCTAAAAAAGGAGAAAATAGATGTAATTGCACAATTATGTTCGCTAGATGTTTCCACATCAGAATCATCTATTTCTCTAGATCTCCAAAAAGTCTTGGACAATCATTCTAGGGTATTTGAGACTCCCAAAGGTCTCCCACCTATGCATGATCATGATCATGCTATTCATTTGATTCGAGGAAGTGTTCCTCCAAACATCAGGCCATACAAATATCCCTATGTCCAAAAGAGTGAAATTGAACATATGGTTGCAGAAATGCTAGAGGCTGGTATAATTCACCCGAGTCAAAGTTCTTTCTCTGCTCCAGTGGTATTGGTGCACAAGAAGGATGGATTATGGCGCATGTGTCCAGATTATAGGGAGCTCAACAAGCTCACTATTAAAGATAAGTTCCCCATTCCTGTCATTAATGAATTACTGGATGAATTGCATGGATCAATTTACTTCACCAAGTTGGATCTTCGTTCAGGATATCATCAAATCAGAATGAAGACTGAAGACATTCTGAAAACATCATTTAGAACTCATGAGGGTCATTATGAATTTTTGGTCATGCATTTTGGCCTTACCAATGCACCTTCAACATTTCAAGGTTTGATGAGTTCAATTTTCAAACCATTCCTTAGAAAATTTGTGTTAGTATTTTTTTATGATATACTAATCTACAACAATTCTTGGAAGGATCATGTTGAACATGTTGACAGGGTGCTACAACTATTGGAGGAGAAACAATTATATGAAAAAAGATCCAAATGTTTCTTTGGAGTCTAGGAGGTGGAATATCTGGGTCATATTGTATCTCCTGAAGGAGCTAAGGTAGACCCTAGCAAAATTAAAGCCATTAAGGAATGGAAAATCCCCACATCCATAAATCATCTGCGAGGATTTCTCGGGTTGACAGGGTATTATCGCAAGTTTGTTAAGAATTATGGGAGAATAGCAGCGCCTCTAAAAACATTATTGAAGAAAGATGCATTTTCAGGGACTCCGGAAGCAACAAAGGCCTTTGAACATCTTAAAGAGGCAATGTGCCAAGCACCAGTCTTAGCTACACTTGACTTCACAAAAACCTTTATTGTGGAATGTGATGCTTCAGGAAATGGAATTGGTGCTATTCTAATGCAAGATGAAAGACCCATTGCTTTTGAAAGTCGTCCAATCAAGGGAAAGTTTTTAAGAAAAGCTATTTATGAGAAGGAAATGTTGGCAATACTCCATGCACTTAAGAAATGGTGACCCTACCTAATGGGAAGACACTTCAAGGTAAAAACGGATCATGATAACCTTAAATACTTTTTAGAACAAAGATTATCCTCTGAAGAGCAACAAAAGTGGGTCACAAAGATGTTGTGTTATGACTTTGAAATCATCTACAAAAAAGGGAAGCAAAATGTGGTGGTAGATGCACTCTCAAGAAAGGATGAGGATGTGGAAGCATTGTTGTGCGCCATTTCTATTATCCAACCAGATTGGATAAACGAAGAAAGGGAGGAATGGAAGAATGACGAAGAAGTGTGGGAACTTATTCGAAAGTTACAACAAGATTCCAATATGTCTGATACATTTAGCTGGAAAAATGATTTGTTATGGTACAAAGATCGCTTATACCTCTGTAAGAATTCCCAGCTAAAACAAAAGATTCTTATGGAATTGCACACTTCTCCCTTAGGAGGGCACTCAGGATTTTTAAAAACTTACCACAGGGTTAAGAAGGAATTTTTTTGGGATGGCCTTAAATCAGATATTCAAATGTTTGTGGCGGAATGTTTGGTTTTCCAACAAAATAAAGTTGAAACAATTAAGACACCGGGTCTATTACAACCTTTATCCATTCCAAGCCAACGTTGGGAGGAGGTTTCAATGGATTTTATCACAGGTTTACCCAAGTCTGAGGGAAAGAGTGTCATCATGGTGGTAGTTGACAGACTTACCAAGTATGCACACTTTTGTGCATTATCACATCCATTTAAAGCGAGTACAGTTTCTACTGCATTTATGGAAACAATTCAAAAGCTACATGGAAACCCAAAGATTATTGTAAGTGACAGAGATCCCATTTTCACTGGAAATTTTTGGACAAAATTATTTTCTTGTCTTGGTACTCAGTTAGCTCATAGCTCATCTTATCATCCTCAATCTGATGGGAAAACTGAGATAGTAAACAAATGTTTGGAAGGATATCTTCGTTGCTTTGTATCTGATAAATAAACACAATGGGTCAAATGGTTGCCTCTGGCTGAATGGTGGTATAACACTTCCTTCCATACAGCAACAAAAATGACCCCATTTATGGACCTTTATGGGTATCAACCACCATCCATCACATCATATTTAAGAGAAAATTCTAAGGTTCAGGTAGTGGAACATCACATCGAACATAAAAAATAAGTCCTCCAACTCTTAAAGGATAACCTCATGTTGGCATAGAATAGAATGAAACAACAGGCAGATCAACATCGTAGTGAAAGAAGTTTTGATGTAGGTGATTGGGTATTCCTACGGCTACAACCATATAAGCAAATGTCCCTAAAGCAAGCTAAGAAGGATAATAAATTATCACCAAAGTATTATGGTCTGTACAAGGTGTTGCAAAAGATTGGTACTATGGCATACAAATTGGAGCTTCCTGCAGCTTCTCGATTGCACCCAGTTTTCCATGTTTCATGTTTAAAGAAGGTTATAGGTGACAAGATCCTAGTTCAAACAATATTGCCAGAACTTGACGAGGAAGGAAAAATTATATTGGAACCGAAAGCAGTCACAGAAACAAGAACTTGACAGCTACGAAATCGATCAATTTCAGAGTATCTTATCAAGTGGAAGAACTTATCCGTTGAAGAATCCACATGGGAGGATGAGAATTTTATGCAGAAGTATCCAGAACTACTCAAGTGTTGAGGACAACACTTTTTTGAAGGAGAGGGGCATGTTGGGTCCCTATAATACTAGTGATTACCCCATTACTATTGTAGTTATACCCCTTATTAATATTGTTGTGCCCCTATTGCCCCCATATTGCTATTACTGTGCCCCATAGAATCCCTCTATTGTTATTTTTGTGGCTTTATATTATTATTGTTAGGTCGGCTAGATTATATTGTGACTCCTTAGACTCCTATATATAGAAAGGAGGTTTTATCATTTGAATCATCCAAGAATTGTTCATTTATGTAATGTAAAGGGGGTTGCCCCCTCGAAGAGGCTGAATTCTAAGGCGTTGATCTATCTTTTCTATCTTTTCTTGAGCTGGTTTAATAACAGAGGTGTTTCAGCAACGCTGAAATATAATGTCATAGCGGAGGTGTTTCAGCAATGCTGAAATTGGTGTTTCAGCAACGCTGAAACTAGTGTATCGGCAAATTTTTCACAAGTGTCGGTGTTTCAGCAATGGAGAAATTGTTGTTTCAGCAACTTTTCTCCAAGTGTTTTTAATATGTGCCTGCCAATAGTGTTAAAGCATATGTATATGGGTTTTCTCCTTCGATAATGTATTCTACTCATACAATATAAACTATGCCTTTTTCACTCCGTCAGTGTATTTGCATATGAGTCTAAGTCTTCCACCTTTGATAGCTCTGTTTTCGTTAAATGCATATACTAGTCTTTGCTACCATATGCATGTTTATGCCATGGATAGTGTTACAGCACTCTGCGTGCTCCACTTGGCTCCTCTTGGCTCCTCTTGTGTGCTCTTCTTGGCTCCGATGGTGGTGCTTCGTGCTCTGTTAGCTCCTCTTGTCTCCATCTGCTCCTCTGGTGGCTTTGTCTGCTCCTATTTGCTCTGATGGCTGTCTGCGTCCTCTGTTTGCTATTAAACACATCCATTGCTCCTCCTATGGCTCCTGATGACTCTGATATGCCTCCTTGATATATGGTTCCTCCTGCAGCTCCTCTTAGTCCAATGTGCCTCCTCTGGCTTGGCAGTGTCTTTCAAGGACCTCCTTGCATATATGAATGCCTCTCTTGCTCTGATATCCTATAATATGCTTGATGGCCTTGCTCCTATCTCTTCATAAATTTGCTCTGCATTCCTTGGCTTCATGTCATCCTCTAGTATCCACAATATTTCCATATTGACATCAATGACAACCTAGGTCAACAATCTCCCCCTTTGTTATTGATGGCAATATTCTTCTTCTCTCCCCCTTTGACATCAATGGCAAAGGATTTCTCTGGGACTCCCCTTATCAAATTGCTTATGTTCTTCTTGAATGGTAGATCTTCATGGGTCTGTGACTCCCCCTATCATAGTGCTCTTCTTCCTTTTACTCAAGATAGAAGAATTGATATTTTATCATCAATTAGCACATTATTCCCTCTTCATGTCTCAGCATTGCTTTATCTTGGCTTCAACAATGCTTAAGAATGCTCCACTTTAAAGCTTTCATTTAGATTGCAAACGGCCATACGCCAAGTGTCCAAGTCCAAGCTTTTTATGCTTCAATCCATATTGCTATCTTCATAACCAGAATTGAGAGACCTTCACAGTCTGAATCAGGAGAAACTGCTGCTGAGATTGTCTTTCATCCTGTCTTTCTTTAGATCTAAATTTATTTGTGTCTCTGTGCTTCTTCTTAACTCACTGCTATCCTTTCCTTGTGTTTTTGTATATATCTCAGCCAATTATTTCCTCTTAGTAGATTTTGATATCCAATCTGCGACTGTCTTTTAAATACAATTGCAGATCTGCATCTTTTTGCAATGCTTCAGTTTGCTATATGCTGCCATTTTCTCTTATTTCAAACTCCATTCTAGATATATCTGTTTGTTTGAAGACTACCTCTATCAATGTCCAGAATTTCTCTGTTCTCACATTAAATTCCCGAGTCAATACATTCAACATTTGTAATATCAGCACCATAATTATTTTCCCTATTAGAGAATCATGTTCTTCAATTGAGTATTCTTGAGAAATGACCTTTATCAAGGAATGACTGTTACTAAAGTTCAGCAAGGATTTCATAAGGACCCTTTCACTAATAGCTTCAGCAATAATGATCAAGAATCATCTTCAGCAATAATGATCAAGAATCATAGGCTCCCCGCAACTGTATGCATCATCTCTTTTTGGCAGAGTCTTCTTATAAAATGCTTAGACTGTCAAAATTTAGGCCAATGACATATGTTGTTTGCCGGAGAGCTCAAGGGACTTTCGGACTGTATTTCCTTCCTTCTCCATACTTGTGTAACTTTCTTCTTTTGCATGGTTCTAGCTTGTGTAAGAGCCCATGTTAAGTTACAATCACGTGCCATATGACCAATTTTATGAAACTTAGAGCATTTTACATTGTACATGAATAAGAATTCATGATTTCTTCTTGCAAAATTGTTTCTTGTAGATTGTTGGGGACTATAACATCTATCTCTATGAGATGGTTGGGGACCATAACATCTATCTTTATGATATGCTTTACAGTCTTTTGCCATGTGACCAAAGTTTGTACAAGAATAACAATAACCAAAAAATGAAATTTGGTACCTGGGAGATGGAGATTTCCTTGATGTACTTCTGAAGCCTTTCTGCCTTGATATCCTTTAATGATAACCATTGCCTCTCGCATCTTTGACATCATCTACATTTCTTCTTGGAGCTGGTTTTCTTCTTGAAAGAGGATTTGTTCTATTGTAGCCTTGATTTTTCTCCTTGCCTTTGCTGGAGCTGGGAACATCACCACTTCTTTCTCAATTCTTCACATCTCTTTTGTTTAAAGCATTTTCATTCTTTTTTAAGGATTCACATACATATCCGAGACTTGATTTGTCATATGGACATCTGTGATAGCTGAGCATGTCATCCAAGGCTTGAGAGCTCTTCAAGGTTTTGTTCATCATTTCAACCTTTGTTCTGAGGAAGATAATCTCTTCTTCCAATCTTTCACACTCATTATTCTTCTTAGCAAGTTTTTCTTCAATTTCTTCCTTGATACGAGTAGCTTCATCTGATTCTATTTTAAGGGAGATGATATACGACTTTACTTTGAAGATTTCTTCATTATTTGCTTGACTGCTCTCCATTTTCTTCTCAGATCCTTGTGCCTGTTTCCTAGCTTCTTGTAGTTGAGACTTAAGGGAGGAGACCTCTACCTTGTACTGACCAATCTCTTCTTCAAGTTTGTTCAAGCTCTTGTGCCTTTGTTCAAGTTGGCTTGACAAGATATCTTCCTGCTTCTTTTCTTTGTCCAATTGATTTGTCATGGATATGACTTCTTCATGATGCTTTCGTTTGCTCTGATGATATTCCTTCTTAAGCTTGGCAAGCTCTTCATCCCTTTCTTGTACTTGAAGCTTGATGAGGTCAACTTTCTTTCTTGTTTGATCTTGGTTACCAACTAGTGCTCTCTTCTTAAGTTCCTCATTTTCCTCTTTCAAATTGTTAATTTCTTCCATGGCTATCATAAGTTTAGCAAGGAGTTCTTCCACAAAATCTTTTCATTCTCTTCATGTTCTAATTCTGTTTTAGCCTTGATGTCATCATTCTCATTTTCAGCTTCTATGACGGGTTCAGGATTTCCTTCTTGATTGATGGTCATGGTCAATGCTCCTTTTGAGTGAAGATCATGAAGTTTGTCCCATATATCCTTTGTTGATGAATATTTTCCTAGATTGTTCTTTACAGAATCAGGTAGCCCATTCAAAATTGCCTTTGTTGCTTTTCCATTGTACTCCTTGGATTCTATATCCATCCAGCTATCATCAATCACTGATTTCCAGATTTCAATCCCTTGAGTTTGTAAGAAATTCGTAATTCTTGCTTCCCATATATTAAAGTTCCCATTAAGCCTTGGAGCCTCATCAAATTGATTGTCTTCTATTTTAGTAGTAGAGGGAGACACATCCTTAGGAGGATTGGAGACTTTCTTCCTTGACCTCGCCATTTGTGTTCTAAATGTCGGCCTTCAAGCTGTTAAGCTTTGAATGAAGGTACCTGCTCTGATACCAATTGTTGGAAATACTAAGAGGGGGGGTGAATCAGTGTTTCTTTTTCCCACTATTGTTTTACCAGATAAAACATATATATTCAGAACACAAGATGAACAACAAGAATAAATTCTTTTATTAATATAAACTGTGCAATAAAATAGATACAATATATAGATGGTTACAATCAGTTTCCAAGCTCCAACTTGGACTTTGGTGAGGCTCCAACCTCCAGAGCACCAACTCTATTTCGCCAAGACACCAATCTTGGACTTAGGAGAACAAACTCCCAAGGACTTCAATCCTTCCTATTTCTGAGGCATCAACCCCAAGGACTCCAATCCTACTTACTTCTGAGGCACCAGCCCAAGAACTCCAATCCTTCTCACTTTTGAGGCACCAGCCCCAAGGACACCAATCCAATCTTGTCAAGACACTTTTGGTAATAATATTCTTCTCTCAAAACTCTTCTCTACTGAGTTCTATCTATTTACAGCTTCACTGTAGTCTCCATGCTATAGCATCAATGACAGCCAATCTTATTATGGAGAAGTCTTTACACCTCTCCATACTGTCCACACAGAGTCTCCAATAGTCTTTGTGCTCTCTGATAATGTCTTCACACAGCTTTAGTCAATCTACTATTAACTGCACTAAACTCTGTATAAAGAACAAATTTCTATTCAGGCTTATGTCCTCATTGTCACAGTGAATGCTTCAGCATAATTGTTTCTCTACTGGTTGTTCTCCCCTTCGACTGCCTACTATCCTGTTGGTCCTTCATCCATCTTTCTGTTCTGCTGCACCCTCTTTATGTCCTGTTGGACCCTTAGACGACCTCTATTTCCTCCAGCATATTTCAACAGTGTTCAACAGCTGCAACAGCCTTCTCCAACGTTCACCAGTAACTTCATACAATGCTTAACCACTTCTGTTGCATCTGCTGCCATACATTCTGGTTCTTCACAACACCAACAGCAACTACAGTTCTCTGTTTTTACTATTTTATACATTCTCATGACTTTGTCCATTCGTTTCCGCTTACTCAATGGCTCTTTGGATTCCTCCTTGCTCGCTAGAGCTTCGGCTTCCTCAACACTCGCTCGACCTTCCGGCTTCCCTCCTCCATTCATTTTATCTTCCTCATGATTACCTTCGATTGATGGTGTCACAAAAATATGATGTCGTCGTGGAGGTGTTTCAGCAACGCTGAAATATAATGTCGTCGCGGAGGTGTTTCAGCAACGCCGAAATATAATGTCGTCGTGGAGGTGTTTCAGCAACGCCGAAATATAATGTCGTCGTGGAGGTGTTTCAGCAACGCCGAAATTGGTGTTTTAGAAACACAAAAATTGGTGTTTCAGCAACGCCGAAACTGGTGTATCGGAAAATTTTTCACAAGTGTCAGTGTTTCAGCAACGGAGAAATTGGTGTTTCAACAACTTTTCTCCAAGTGTTTTTAATATGTGCCCGCCGATAGTGTTAAAGCATATGTATATGGGTTTTCTCCTCCGATAATGTATTCTACTCATACAATATAAACTCTGCCTTTTTCACTCCATCAGTGTATTTGCATATGAGTCTAAGTCTTCCGCCTCCGATAGCTCTGTTTGCGTTAAATGCATATACAGGTCTTTGCCGCCATATGCATGTTTATGCCATGGATAGTGTTACAACACTCTGTGTGCTCCACTTGGCTCCTCTTGTGTGCTCCTCTTGGCTCCTCTAGCTCTGTCTGCTTCCTCTATGGCTCCGATGGTGGTGCTTCATGCTCTGTTAGCTCCTCTCATCTCCATCTGCTCCTCTAGTGGCTTTGTCTGCTCCTGTTTGCTCTGATGGCTCTCTACATCCTCTGTTTGCTGTTAAACGCATCCATTGCTCCTCCGATGGCTCCTGATGACTCTGATATGCCTCCTTGCTATATGGTTCCTCCTGCAGCTCCTCTTAGTCCAATGTGCCTCCTCTGGCTTGGCAGTGTCTTTTAAGGACCTCCTTGCATATATGAATGCCTCTCTTGCTCTGATATCCTGTAATATGCTTTGATATTCCTCCTTAGGTAACTCCTATTTTCTTATGGCTTGACTATCCTGATGGCCTTGCTCCTATCTCTTCATAAATATTCTCTGCATCCCCTTGGCTTCATGTCATCCTCTAGTATCTAGAATATTGCCATATTGACATCAATGACAACCTAGGTCAACAACGATTTCATCCTTCCTACAGTGATCCTCGTCCATACTTGTAAAACAAATCTTCAATCTCACTCTCATGTATGTCACCAGGAATATTGCCAACATAAATTGTGCTATTTGATCTTCTCATTGTAGTTTTCTAGGGATGATAGTCGTGGTGATCACAAGTACCCTCAAGAAGGAACTAGATATAAGATCTAAAATATGCTCTAACGAATTCAAAACAGGACCTAACGATGGAAAACCCCAACTGCTCATGCCCCTCTCAGCTGATTTCTCCAGTTTGCGACTGTCCTTATCGCAACGCAGGTAGGAGCCTTTGACTCCATGAGCTTTGAGCTTTCCTCGTTTCAATGATGGCTGAAGAGTATCTAAATCACTGGAAAACAATTCAAACAAGAAATACACAGACACAAATTCTCTTAAGATGCATTTTCATTATTTACAAACTCGATTACAATTTAAGGCATCTCAGCCTTAACCAAGAATTCTCCAGCAACTACATTTTTTCCTCTCTCACACGCACAGTTTTTTTTTTTTCTGTCTTCTTCATGCACTAATGAATTCTTGTTATACATACATTCAGTTTTAACTAATTTTTTTAACTGAAATTTGTTCGTTAACTGAATTTGGTTCATGGTTGGCCTGGTTGTCCATGTGTTTGTCCACATGTCTTCTTTCTCTAATTTTTTTCCACTGAGGTGTTCAAATGCTCCTGCATCACGCATACAAGATCTCTGGTACAAAGTTATGTTACCAAGGACAAGTTATATAGGAAAGAGACACAACTTTGAATTTTCCATGTTAACATATTACATTTTTTTTCTCGAAAAAAAAAGGCGAGACGGGAGCGAGTTGAACGAGGGTTTGGAACAAGGAATTAGTGTTGGTAACCATGGAGGGGCAAGGAGGGGGGTGTTCCACTCCCTCCTACAGTTATGTAGTTGCGAACAGAAGCAAGGATGCTAGTTCAAATCGATTCAAGAAATCAATGGAGACAAAAATGGAGAAGATAAGCACAAAAAATCCGAAAAACATCAAATCTCATGAACAGGAAGAGAATCATGTGGAAGTGAGAAGAGAGAAGAGAACATGAGACAGCAGTCAGAGACCTCAGAACAAGACTATGATAGGACTATATAAACCCGGGTCAACCATTAAACCGAAGGTTGTTTTAAATGATCTAGCGCTACAAGTGCACAAGGATCACATGGTGGCATATGCGGTTATATGCAAATTTATGGGAATATGGCCAACAGAGAAGGCTTTGCACGCATGGATAAGAAACCACTGGAAACCAAAGGGGGATATAAACCTTCACCTTGGGTCCAAGGGATTCTTCACAGTGGTGTTCACAAACCTAGAGGACAAAGACAGAGTGTTCGAAGGAGGACCATATTTCTATGCTGCTGCAGGCCTCTACATGCGACCATGGGTGATGAATTTTGTCCCGGAACAAGAAACATTCACATCAGTACTGGTATGGATAAGACTCTACTCCCTACCTTTAGATTATTGGCTACCAGAATCCTTAAAAGCCATAGGAAATAAATTAGGTCATTTTTTAAAAATATCAGATGCGACTCTGCGAGGAAAATACACCTCCTTCGCCCGCATATGTGTAGAAATGGACCTATCGGGAGCAATTTCGGATGAAATCATTTTAGAAGTATATGATGAGGAATGGGTGCAGGTGGTGGACTATGAACATTTCCCATTCAGATGTCGTAAATTTCATGAACACGAGAACCTCTTCAAAAACTGCCCACTGAACAAACTAGAGGACAATATGAAAGCCAGCACAAGCAAAGATCCTGCAGGCTTTACCAAGATGGGAGGCAAAGGGAAAGGAGGAAAAAAGTACCAAAAGAAAACTAATGAGGATAAGCAATCAAGTCATAATAGTTTCAAGATTTTAGAAGAAGAAGGCAGGAACAATGGAACGAACGATGAAATGGAGGATAATCCTACAGAGAAGGAAAAAGATGCTAACATGGAGGATATACCTAAGAACAAAAAACTAAAGGAGGATTTTCCAAGCACTATGGAACTTGGCAAGGACCATGAGATGACCGCAAGTGAAGTTGGTATGGAGGACCACGAACTACAAGAGATTCCTAATAGGGAGAATCTTGATCTAGAAAAGTTCCTGGAGCAGGGAACCACCAAAGTGGTTCATTATCTACCACAAGAGGAGTTTGACATAGTGCAACAGCTCTTCCTTTGGAGATCTCAAGCAAAGGGCTCTAGAGTAAAAAGGAACCACGATAGACAGGAAAATAGAGGGGTAAAAAATATGGAGGTAACATCTAGACACTCTTCCAAGAACCCAGGTAGGAAAAGAGGAAGGAAGAGACAGAATGAGCTACTGACAGAGTGTGGGAAACTCATGATTAACTCAGGCAAGATGAAAGATCTTACTAGTTACTCATTTACAAACCTTTCATATTGAATCTCACAACATGGAACATTAGTGGTCTAGGAAGTAAAAGAAAACAAAGAAATCTTATCAATAGAATAAAAGAAGAAAAACCAGATATGGTGTTTATCCAGGAAGCAAAATGTTCAATAGATAAAATCAGAGAGATACATAGCAAATGGATTATTAAGTACGAGTATCTTGAAGTTAAAGCAAACAACACAACAGGTGGGATTCTCACTCTTTGGAATCACCAGAAACTTGGAATCATGGACGCTGAAGCATCGAGGAACTACCTTTCGATGGTGATCCAACCTTTGGGTGACAAGGAACTCTATATGATCACAAATGTATATGGTCCTCAAAAACTTGAAGATAAACTCAAGCTTCTCACCTCACTAGAGGAGCTGAGAGAGAGACATCCTATTATGCCCTGGATTCTAGGAGGGGACTTTAATATGATCAAATCTCTTACAGAAAAGAAGGCGGGACCAGAATACTAGGCAGAGACTCCATTGCCTTCCAGAACTTCCTAAACGACATGAGGCTAGTCGATATGGAGACAATAAATGGTACCTTCACCTGGAACAATAAGAGGGGAGGGGCTTCTCAATTTGCCTCTAAACTAGACAGATTCATAATCTCGGAGGACCTCCTTCCCACTGGCCTTGACTTGACTGCATTAATCCTTCCTTTTCGAGGCTCGGAACAAACCTTTCAGGTTTGAAAATGTCTGGCTCACTCACCCTGACTTCATCAGTAATATTGGAAAATGGTGGGTGGAAGACATGCCTATTCAAGGCAGAAATATGTTCCTACTACAACAGAGACTGAAACACATCAAACTCAGGCTTAAAGAATGGAACAAAAATGAGTTTGGCAATATTTTCAAAGCCAAAAGAGAAGTTGAATAGAAACTACACAGAATTAATCATATCCTCGTCATAGATGGCTTTAATGAGGAAACGAAAATGCAAGCTGACTCTCTTCAACAAGAGTGGGAAAACGTATGCCAGCAAGAGGAGCTATTTTGGAGACAGAAATTGAGAGTACAATGGATTAACGAAGGGGAAATAAATACAATGTTTTTTCACAAGTCAACCGTGGATGACAGGGCACATAACAGGATTTAAAAACTCAGAGATACTCAAGGGAAGGAGCTCAGAACCCACAAAGAAATGGAATCGGCTCTGGTACAACATTTTTCCAAAGCATAGCAAAGGAGCCTCTCTTAGACTGATCACAATTTATCAACAACTTCATAGAATACATTCCAAAACTTGTAACTAGGAAAGATAATTACAATCTTAACAGGCCAGTGACTAAAGAGGAGGTCAATCAATTCATCAAAGAGATGCAAAATGGGAAAGCTACAAGCTCCGATGTGTTCAATGTAGATTTCTTCAAAGCATGCTGGGAAATAGTCAAACAAGATATCCTTGATGTTTTGGAGGACTCGAGAAGATCCAAAACAATTTTGAGGGCGCTCAATGCATCTTTCATAGCTTTTATTCCAAAGAAGGAAAAATCTATGACACCAAATAGTTTCAGACCAATAGCACTATGCAATGTGGTGTACAAAATTATTTCTAGAGTAATTGCAAACAGAATCAAGCCCCTTTGTCCAACTCTTGTGTCTAAGGAGCAAACTAGATATGTGCAAGGAAGGCAAATTCTAGATAACATCATTCAAGCTCACAAGGTGGTACATTCTCTTAATAACAATAAGCAAGCGGTTATGATCATACGACTTGACCTAGCAAAAGCTTATGACAAGCTAAGTTGATCGTACATCAAGGAAGTACTAAAAACATATGGCTTCGATCACAATTGGATAAGATGGGTAATGGCCCTTGTTACCATAGCTAGTTTTTCAATCCTACTTAATGTCTCTCCAACCAGAACCTTTAGGCCTTCGAGAGGCCTCAGACAAGGAGGTCCGCTCTCCCCCTTCCTCTTTATTCTCATGATGGAAGGATTAGGCAAAGCGATCAAATCCACGAATGCAGAAGGAAGAATCCAAGGTCTCATACTAACCCTGAATGGGGATAGCTTGACTCATCAATAATTTGTGGATGACACCATGCTGCAGGGTACACCCACGGTCAAGGAAGCTAAAGCTTTCAAATAAATCCTGAACAATTTTTCTATGGCCGCTGGTACAAAGGTAAGCCTCACAAAATCAAAAATTTTCTTTTTTAATACTGACATTGATATTCAGAGAAACGTCTCCAAAGTTCTCGGCTTTCAAAGAGATCAACCTCCCTTCAAATACCTGGGAATACCTCTCACTGAAAATCCTCTAAGAAAGGAAGTTTTGGAGTGAGTGACTAATAAACTGTAGGACAAAATCAGGAAACAGAGAAGTAGATCCTTGAATTTAGTAGGATGACTAGTGCTTGCATAGGCTGTCCGGCAAACTATTCCCATCTACATGTTTTCAGCTCTTCCTACTCTTAAAGGAGTTTGACAACACATCAGTGACATCCAAAGAGATTTTCTTTGGGGCAAAGTGGAAGAGAAAAATAAATGGGCTTTTGTAGCTTGGGAAAAGCTTTGTAAACCCAAGACCCATGGAGGTTTGGGACTTCATGATTTGGAAACCCCAAGCAAATTTTTGCGGCCAAAACTTTGATGGAGATGGCTAAAGGAAATAAGAACTGCTTGGGCCAATCTCTGGAAACAGAAGTATGCAAATAATTGGAAAGAAAGGGATCATATTTGAATGACTGGGCTCATCAAGGGCTCCCAAATTTGGAATAATGCTTGGGAGAATAGAGCCATAGTTCAGAAGCATAGTTTCTGGGAGTTCAAAGATGGAAACATAGCTTGGTTTTGGGAGGATAACCGGCAGCAAGAACCTAACACGTGTAGAGCAGAACTAGCCATTCTCAAGAATGACACTCACAATAAAGGTTTACTCAGGGTAAGTGACATCTCGGACCAAACAAGGAACAAGGGCAAATGGAGAGCATGGAAGGACCTAGTATATAATGAAGAGACCCCTTTAAGGGCCCATGCATAAGCTCTTGTAGTGATCTTCGAATAGCGAAAGATTTTGACTTCAACATCATCTGACCAAATAAGTTGGGGAAGAAACAACGAAGGCAACTTCAACCTCAAAGAAGCCAAAAGAATTTCCATTGGGCTTGACTTTCCAAACCATGATAAAATATGGAAGGACCTATGGTAGAACTCGCACTCGATCAAAATCAAACTGTTCATGTGATTGGTGCAACATAAAAAATTCTGACTTGGGAAAATCTTAGAAAAAGATGTTTAGATAGTCCATCTAGATGCCAGTTTTGTGGTCTACAAGAAGAAACGATGGATCACCTACTCAACCTTTTCCCATTCAGCTCTACCTTGTGGAATTGGGTAGCTTCAATCTTCAGGCAAACTGACAAGGGCGAATTCAGTATCACTGGCACTTTAAAGAATTCGAGGAAAGACTTCTCAGAAAAATGAAATAATCAACAAAGCCTGGACTCTGGTACCAGGTTTTTTGATCTGGGATGTTTGGAAAGAATGCAACAATAGGATTTTCAAGAACAGAATTGATTCAACCTAGAGCATCATAGCTCAGATTATAAGACAACTCAAAGAAACTGTAAACACCCTTCTAAAGAAACCCCCCAAGAAGCCTCCTCTAAACCAGGATGCTCATATACTCTTTCATTTGGGTGTCCAGTTGCCTGTCCCCCGGGGCATAAGCAAGATCGTAAGACATACAACAACGGGGAAGGACTTCTGGCAACCGCCTCCTCATGGCCTTTTGAAATTTAATATAGATGGAGCCTCTAAGGGAAACCCTGGGGTGGTTGGTTATGGTGGAGTCATAAGAGATGAGTAGGGATACATAAAAAGTCCTCTTTCATATTCATTTGGGGAAGGCCACTAATAATATGGCGGAACTCATGGCCTTAGAGCAATGCCTAGAAATCTTGGTTAACTCCAATTTAAACAATGCCATCATAGAAGCAGAATCTGAATTGATAATTAATTCAATCAAGAAGATAGGCAATGAAACATAACGAGAAAAATTATCAAATCACTGGCGGTTATTGCAGGTCTATCAACGTATACAATCCCACCTAAGAACCCTGAGAATAATCAGATTTTTTCACATGCGCAAAAGAACCAGCAGGTTAGCGGATCGTCTCGCGAAAGAAGGAGTGCTATGTACAAGAAATAACAGAAGATATGGTTGGGAATCGACACCCTCAGGGAATTTGCGCGAGGATTGTGACAGACAGGCGATCGAAGGTAGGGAGTATTTTCAATTTATCAAAGACAAGCAGTAAATAGACAAATGGAAAGAGTAGAAAGTGAACCAATCACATGGAAGAAGCAAGGGGTAAACAACGGGCAGGTTGATATGAAGCCGACCAAAGACTGCAGTGAACTCCGGCATCCTATGAATTTCGACCGGATAACTGCTCGTAGGATAAACCTTCAAACGTACCCGAAAAACTTTAGAATAGCGGTTTATGCTACTCATTGGGTCCGAATGGAAAAATAAAGAGTGGGCATGTTGCCGCCCGGAATCAGCTCATGATCGTCGAATCAACGAGGGCTGGATTGCACGGTATTTGGGTCATAAAGGTTATTGAAGGTTAATCCTCAAATGGAACCCGAAAAATTTTAGAACAACGGTTTTGGTTTCTCACCGGGTTCGTAAGAAAAATTAAGGAGTGAGCAAGTTGACGACGTGAAATCGCATTATGACATTCAGATCTTCAAGGGCTCGATCGCTCGGTTTTCGGGTTTCTAAGTCAACCACAGGTTAAGGCTTGTTTTATAGTCACATACTATTGCATTGTGGGTTGTAGGATATGTGGGCCCTTGTCATCAAGGGCTTTCGGGGTCTTTGATGATCGAGACTTAAGTCTTTTAGCACACCCGAAAGAACTTTAGAACCTTTTAAATTTCTCTATCGGGTTAGGAAGGTAGGTATCCTACCTCATTGGTATTTTGAGAGTCAGTCCTTTTGTAGTTATGTTTGAGTTAGGTATGGCTTGCGTCAACCCAGTTGCCTTTTTAGTGTTTATAGAGCTTGTGATGCTGTGTATTTTTTTCTTGATTAATGGAAGGATCCACTCTTACTGGATCAAAAAAAAGAATTTTTCATGTTAACAAAAAAACCATAATAGAAGAAGTTACCTCGGTTAAGTGAGAAAAATCCTAATGAAGCGAGAATCCTCTATGATTCCAAAAGGAGTAGAATAAATGTATAATAGTCTAAACTAAAGCCGGAGGAAAATGGATTTTGAAATGTGATTACCCCAAAAGAACTTAAATTTAATGGAAGCCCTCAAAATACCTCCCAGCAATAAAAAGAAAAGGAATTAAAAATATATTTATACAAAACTATTAGGTGGACACAATTGTAAGCAGTTAAATATATTTGTAAGAGAAACTAACAGTTGTTGAAATATGATACTATGAACTCACTTACCTCCACCAATAGGGTGAAACATGGAAGAAAAATATCCCAACGTTTTACAAATGGAATTTCAACATAATGTTAAATGGTTGTAGAAAAACGCCGATGGTAAATCAACTGCAGAACCCTAATTGTAGAGAAACATCTTGGGTGAGAGAGAGTCAACAAATTAATGTGTAAAGGAATGGGAAGGTAGTCATTAAGTGCAAGTTAAACCCTAGGGTGGTTTTACACCGTCAATTAAAACAAGGATCAATGCCATCCATTTAGGTCAACGTACACAAACGTGCAACCCTTGATGAGAGCCACTCGTACAGTGGCGCATTCCTAAGAAACACTGAAACAAATCACAACCCTTTGTATCGAACAATACATGAATATATCTGGGTAAAATACCAACATTCATAATATTATAATGAGGTTAGATTGTTTAAATAGTTTAGGAAGTCCAAGCCAACGTATCGAAGCCATATGAAGGGCTATTATTCCGTTACTCGGGTTGTGTATGCATTTTGAAGGTTATATACATATGGAATACTTTATTAATATGTGACACAAAATATTATTGTATGTTGTGTTACATTGTTTATATATTCCATATGTCAATGAAAATAAATCAGATTGTAATACAAAGTTACAATAGTGATCGTGACACTTGGTATTATATACTAAACATTGATATGAAATGGATAGAAAATCCATATTTTTAATAAACATTGATATGAAATCGATAGAAAATCCATATTTTTAATAAACAAGATAAGGGAAAGGAAATGAAAGATAAGGGAAAGGAAATGAAACATATAGGCTTAATATTTCCTATTTAAAAAAAAGGGTTATAGAACAAAGTGGATCATGCCTGGATTGTAAAGGGAACGTGCATTTGTGCATAAATCCTTTTGTTAAAGGATTATGATTTTTTCATTAGGTGATTGAAAATACTATTCATTTGAAACATATAGATTACAAAATTTTATAAGATGGCTAGAGATCAGTAAGATTAGTATAACATTATATGAATATTGTGTTATTTAGTTCTACTAATAATATACTAAGTTGTTAGTTTAAACTTTGATTAGGAAATTGTTATTATTATCAGTTACCTAAAAAACGGTTAAGTGTGTATATGGGAGTCAAATTACAAGTGGTATGAGAGCTATAGGTTACAACATTCTACTTTTGATGGCTTTTAAAACAAAAACAGTGATACATGTCATGAACATAATTTTCTAAAGAACATAGGAGATTGAAGTATGGTTGAAGATTTTAATGGAAAAAAAAGGTATATGATCACCAAGGGGTGTTGAGGAAACTAATTCCAAATTAGGAATGGTGGTGATGGAGCCAAGAATGTAGAGAACCAAGAATATGAGTTACTACAAGTAATAAGAAGTTTAAAAATAGATCTATATGATATTAAGAAAAATTGGGAAAGGTTTGTTAAAGCCAAAGAGGAGGATGAGGATATTAATGGATATTTGTTGAGAAAATTGGAAGAAGAAAGACACAAGAAAAAGAATCACAGGAAAATATCTAGAAGAAAATCTACTAGTACAGCCAATTCTATAAATTCTAGTGAAATCCAAACAATGAGTCTAATGACCAGGGAAATAATAAATCAAGTAGCAATACTTCTATCCCTAGGAAAAGGAATTCCACATCTCAGTTGTAACTACACTTCGAAAATATTAGCTCTCCTAATTTTGATGTCGTATCTGAAGAAGGAGCAGAAGCATGGCTCCTTAATATGTCCAAATATGTTTAAGTATACAATTATCCAAGCAATCTGAAGGTGATATTACTCGTAAGGAAACGCTATGGTAGGAACACAATAAATCAGTTAAGAGAATTAGAAGATAAAAATTAACTTAGAAATTGTTCAAGAAAGAATTCAAGAGCAAATATTTGACTAAAAGGTACTTTGATGAAAAGGCTATGGAGTTTCATGAACTAAAATTTGGACAATCTACTATGGATGAATTGTTCAATAAACTCATTAGTGTATTAAGATATGATCCTTATTTTGAAGAGGACAAGGAAAATATCTGAATATTTATCAGTTGGATAAATTTATAATACAAAGAAAGAATTGAATTTGATCAAATGAATACAATAGGTGAAACAATCAAAAAAGGAAAATTATGTTTCAATCAAAGCAAACAAAAAGGATAAATTTATAAAGGATGGGTGGGAAGGAAAACTAACAGATTCAGTAATAAAAGGAAAGGGATTAAGAAACCTATCTATCCTAAGAGTGTGCAAGAGTGTGCAAGTAGGAAATTATAACATAAATTTCGTCAATAGAAAAATATAGGGTGGAAAGGAGGATCACGGAAAGGAAATAGAAATTTTAGTGAAAGAGTAAAACCACCAATAAAATGTTGGGGTTGTAGTGAAAATCATCTATGGAGATATTTCCTGTAGACTCCATTAAACAAGAAAGAAACATTAAATAATATTGAAGAATCATATACTATAAACAGTGTGGCATGTAACATAGGTAGAGTCAATGTTACACTAGATGGGACTTAACATTGGTAGAGTCAATGTTACAGTCGATGGGATGAAAGAAGATTATCAGTACACCATGGTGGAAGTTCAAGGTAATATTCTTGATAAAGGTCTATTTGTACTTATATATCCAAGATCTACATTAATTTACATTTCTCCTGTTGTGATTAAAAGATATAAACTTGTAAAATAAAAAAAATATAAGCCTTGGTTAGTGCAGTTAGAAAGAGGGACTAAAAGAAAATTCACTAAAATTAGCAAAAATTGCAGAATAAATCTCAATGGAAAGAATATCACACTAAATATGAACATATTACCTTAGGTACCTTATGATATTATCATAATTATGGACTAGTTAGAAGCACATATAGTGATATTAAATTGTTTGGTAAATTCCTTTACCTCTATTAAAGATAAAGGGGAAGCCTGTATAGTTCAAGGAATTCGAAGAAAAAATTATGTTAGGCAAATATCTGCAATATAAATGAAGAAGTATGCTAGAAAATGGTGTCAAATGTTCAATGTCCAAGTACAAGATATTTATCATAATAAAAAACAACCATTATTAGAATAATATCCTATATTAGAATAGTATAAGGATGTATTTCAAGAGGAAACGCCAAGACTTCCTCCAACCATAGATATTGATTTTACTATTGATATGTTACCTAGAGTTGTTCTAGTGTCAAAGGCCCCATAAATAATGAGTATCCGTGAATTAATGGAGCTGAAAATTCAAATATGTGAACTCTTGGACAAAAATTATATAAGGCCAAGTGTGTCTCCTTGCTGAGCACTAGTACTGTTTGTCAAAAAGAAGGATGGTACCCTTCAATTATGCATAGATTACACACAACTTAATAAGATAGCCATAAAAAATAAATATCCTTTACCAATGATAGATGACTTATTTGATCAAGTTAGAGGGGCCTATATTTTCTCTAAAATGGATCTAATATCAAGATATCATCAAATCAGAATTGAGGAAGAGGAAATTCAGGAAACAACCTTTTGCACACGTTTTGGACATTATGAATTTGTAGTGCTCCCATTTGGGCTTATTCACGCACCAACTTCATATTCCAAGACAAAATTTTAATTTTCTTTTTAAGCTAAACTATGGTATACTCGAACAATAAAGAAGACATAACCAATTTGCATATGACCCTTAAACTCTAAGTGATAATGAATTGTATATTAAATTCAACAAGTGTTCATTTTACCATAAAAAAATTCATTATGTAGGACAAGTAATATCATAAGAAGGAATTGCTATTGATCCAGAAAAGATAAAGGCAATAATGGAGTGGCCAACACCTAAAAATGTAGAAGAATTAATATCTTTCATGGGAATTATAGGCTACTATAAGTGATTTATAGAAGGATTTTCCAAGATGGCATATTCAATTACTTCTCTACAAAAGAGAGGGATCAAGTTTGAGTGGAGTCAAAAGTGTTAGTACAACTTTGACAAGCTAAAATAACTCTTGACCACAACTTGAATTTTAAAATTGGTTGATCCTAGCAAGGATTTTATGGTATGTATCGATGCATGTAAGGAAGGTTTCAAAGGATTTTCTATGCAAGACGGTCATGTTATATATTATGAATATAGAAAGTTAAAACAACATGTGAAAAACTACGATACTCATGATCTCGAACTAGCAGCCACCATTCATGTATTCAAAATGTAGATGCATTTTCTGGCAAGGAGAAATGTTAAGTTTAGAACAAATATTGTTAGTCTCAAATATCTATTTTATCAACCTAATCTCGATGCTAGACAAGCAAGGTGGTTAGCATTTATTAACCAATATGATTTTTAGATTATGCATATTAAAGAGAAAGAAAACATGATAGTTGATTCTTTAAGGAGGAAGCTTAGTCAAATCTGTGCTACATCAACAACAAGCTAGTAAGAAAACTTATTAGATAAAGTCAAAGTAGATACAAATTCTAATTCAAAATATCTAAAAATCATGGAAAAAGTGCAGAAGACTAAAAAATTGAATGAGGATGGAAGTGAGTTATCAATAGTCAACCAAGATTTTTTTTGTTTAAAGGAAAAATTTATATACCTGATGACAAAATCTAAAACTTTTTTTCTTAAATGAGGTGCACAAAAGTCCAACAACTCAACATCCTAGCTATTGTGTTAAGAAAATAGTTTTACTAGTCAAATATGGAAAATGAGAAAACAATATGTATCTAGATGTCTTGAGTGCCAAAAATTTAAAGCATCTCATCAACTTCCCATTGGGTTGTTGCAACACGTACCTACTCTAGAATGGATTTGATCACTGGACTACCAAAGAATAGGAAACAAAATGACTTCATTATGGCTGTGGTTGATAAAATTAGTAAAGTAGCACACTTTGTCCTAGTCAAATCGACTTTTAAGGACATAAAATTTGCAGAAATATTCATGAGGAAAATTTTTAGACTTCATGGGATACCTAAAATTGTAATTTCAGGTAGGGACGCAAAGTTCACATCAAAATTTTGGAAAGTGTTGTTTGAAAACATGGGAACAAATTTAAACTTTAGTACATCCTATCATCCTCAAAATGATGGTAAAACAGAGAGAACCAATCAGATATTGGAGGATATCATAAGTATGTATGTTAAAGAAAAATAAAATAAATGGGAGGATTATATACATTGAGGAGAGTTTTATTATAACAATGCATATCAAACTTCCTTGAAAATGACTGCCTTTCAAAGACATGTATGGAATAATAAGTAAGGTACCCCTAAGCTAGGATCATCCTAAATAAAAATTGGTTCTTAGAACAAATATGTTAAAAGAAATGGAAGAAGTGGCAAACAATTAAACAACAAATTTCAAAAGAAACCAAGATCGTTAGAAAATTTATATAGATTTGAAGAGAAATTATAAAGAGTTTAATGTGGATATTGTTATATTTAAATCTTAATCCAAAGAAAAGAACACTCATACCTGGAAGTTGTGCTAAGTTATCTAGTAGATACTATGGACCTTTTGAGGTGTTAGCCAGAATTGGACAGGTAGCTTATCAACTAGCCCTCCCAACCAACATTAAAATTCATAATGTATTTCATGTTCCTTTATTGAAAAATTATGTACATAATCCATCTCACTTAATTGATCGCATGTTTTACAGGTGGAACTAAAGGGAGAGCTCCTAGTAGAACAACTATGTATTCTGGACCGAAGGGTAGTTAGGCTTCGAAATAGAGATGTATTTCTATTGATGGTTCCATTGAAACATTTTACTCTAGATCACAAAACTTGGGAGTTGGAGGATGCTTAAGCATATCCTTCTCAATTTTGATAAAAAATAGAATGTGTTTCTAGGAAAATATGTTGATTAGACACTGAGACAATGTTAAATTGAAGAAGTGGAGGGTGATATCCCTTAGCTTGATAAATTTTGTAATTAAATGTGGGTAAGTTTATTTCTAGTTAAGTATGTTATAATGAAAGACAAATGAACATTTTAATTATCAATAATTTGTTACTATAATATCTGGTTATAAAGTTGTAATTATTATTTTTTATTTTGTGAATAAAGAAAAATATGGGAAATTAATTGTTGAGTACAATTGGATGAAATAGAAAAGGCTGCAATTTATTCTGAAAGTATTGTTACGCATGAAGATGTCCTAGGCATCTAAAGTGAATGATTATATTTAATTAAGAAAAATTATGATATGGCCAATTAATTGTTTCCTAGAAGACAAGTAGTTGTAGTGAAGAGTGGGAAACAAGAGCTCATTAGTGATTAGAAACTACCTGTCACTTGTTGGTGAGGTTGGGGCAGTTATTAACCACAAAAAGAGTGGTATATGGGATAACATATGTTTTTTTTACTTTCTTTTGTCTCATTATTCTAAGAGTAGAAAGAGAGACTCCAAGGATCAAGCAAAAACAAATAGGGAAAAAATAATAGCATGCCTTATATCTGAGGGGGCATTAGCTGTATAGGAGTGTCATGGCTAGAAGGAGCCAAGTACCTAAGCCTTAGATTCCAAAGAAGACGAAAATCTTGTATCACACATATAGTATTTGATTTTTTTTCTATTGAAAGAAAAGATTTAGTACTAGCTATAGATTTTTTTTTTTACATTTGTGTGTACTAAACAGAAAGAAAAAATTTAGTACTAGTTATAGATTTTTTTTACATTCATGTGTATGAAACAAAAATTATAGAGGACCTTTTCTTTGAAACTATTCGAATGTAAGATATAGTGAGCTCTTTTCCACTCTTTAAACTTTTCAAAGCATCAAAGAATAGAGAATCAAAAAGTCATAATACCATCATAACTTTCACAAAAGATTGAATGTAGATATTCATTAATTACTATAGCTTATATTTTGTGTTTGCATTTAAATTGTAAGGAAAAGAAATAGGAAGAAACCCTTGTTCCACTTACGAGTTATTCTTGTTGGAATTATAAGAGTTATAAGAGTATATAGCTAAAATATATAAATAGAGAGGGTTTTATGGAACAAACTTATTATACTCGGTTATAAACATACATAATTATAATTAATGGCATATATATATATATATATATATATATATATATATATATATATATATATATATATATATATATATATATATATATAAAGTTTAGATATAGAGCTAAATGAAGTAGTATAATTATAAATAAATCAGAGAATTGAAAAGAGAAAATATTTATCCATTATATGCATTTTAATTAGCTACATTTGAAATATGAAAATAGCTCTTAAATAAGAAAAAGAATTTATATACAAAGAATAACAAAACCTAGTTGCTTACAACAAGAGGAAATACAAAATAAATTAAAAAATTAACATAAACAAATCTCATATAAGGCAAAGTAATAAATTCAATACAGTGAAACGTAAAAATTCTGAAAGTATAATGGAAAACCATAAATAGAATCATATACAATTAGTATTACTATATTGGAGGTCCAATAAGAACCCTTAGATAGAAAGAAAAAAACAAAAAAGAAAGTCTCAATACACTGAAGGCACTATTACATCAATAAAATTTAAATATAGGAAGAAGTTATAACTATGACTCTTCTAGAATATAATAGAATAAGGAATAAGTGGATCAGGGAGTAGAGACTCAGGAAGAAAGAGCCATAAATCTAACTTGGTAATAGAAAACATAGATATACAGTGAGATTTGGAGAGGGCCAACAATCTAGACTCTTCCAAGGAAATTTATCCTTGTTAGGAAAGAATAGCAATATTTGTGTATATAAAAAATATAAATTTGAGTTACTAACTTTGAGTTCCTATGAGGAGAATTAGTAGTAATTTAAAAATAAGAATTTTGTAGAAGAAAAAAATGAAAGAAGAAAAAAATTTAAGTGTAACAATTAAGAACAACTTGGATGTCTCCTCCACTAGCATCAAAAAGATGCTAAAGTGAAACAAGATTCCTAATGTAAATCATTCAAAGATATTATTATAAATATATAGACAAAAGAGAAAAACAAATCCTTTCTGTGAAAATGGAGAACTTTGTTTATATCTGAGACTCTAGAAGTATTATTTAGTTCGAGACTATAGTGCAATTTTAGAGTTAAGAAAATATATATTTCATATATGGTGAAACCCTACCTAGGGTTATAGAGAGGAAGACACCAAAATATATAATAATAAGACTTTTCTAGGATATTAAGTTGTACCCAAATAATTTGAGTTTAGATAAGTAAAGCCAGTAAGATATTAAAGAAAATGAAACAAAATAAGAGAAAGTAATAAAAAGGAAATAAGTAGCTACTCCTAATTGCAGTATATTACATTGAAACCATAGACTACAACCACATAAACGTGACAAAAGACTGACGTAAGGCGAAAATCCTCCAGAAGGTAACAAGTAACAATAATTCTTTAAATAAAGACCATCAAACTACTTAAGGGAAATGAGATGCACTAACATCAAAACCCTTCCCTCGAAGGAGCGGCTTATATAGTTATACAAAACTATACGAAAGGAAAAAATAAAAGACTATCGGCTAACAAAGAAGACAATACATGAAATGTTACACCAAATCATCGATTTTAGTTATACTTGGTGTCGCTTCGAACTAAATAATATTTCTATTATAACGAATATTATAACCAACCTTAAGGTAAATAATGGAAACTTCAAATTTAATTGGTTTTTGATAGATGGTGATGGGGTGTTTTATTAAAAATCTAGTTAGGTAAATAATAGAAACTTCGAATCTACCTAGTTTTTGATAGATGGTGATCGAGTGTTTTATTAAGAATCTAGTTGTTGTGAAGTCACTTTTTCAATTCTCCTTCGGGATGAGAATGATATATTAGACATGATGAACATGTAGTCCTGCCAAACTTACGAAAAGACAATAAAAACCTTGAAAAGAAAAACACATAACAAAACTCTGGTATAACATTACACTGCCAATATATCAGTATCTATATATCACTATCTAGATAAAAAAGACTTCAAATTTTTTTATGTTAACAGAAAATTCGTAATAGAAGAAATTACTTGGGTTAAAGCAGACAAAACCTAATGGAAATGAGAATTCTTTGTAATCTACCACCAAAAAGGAGTCGAATAACAATATAACAGTCTAAACTAAAACGTCAGGAAAATGGGGTTTGAAATAGGATTACCCTGAATGACCTTAAATTTAATGGAAGCACTCGAAAGACCAGCAAACAGCAAAAAGAAAAGGAATTCAAAATATATTTATAGAAAGCTATTACGTGGACACAGTTATAAGTAGTTATTGAAAATAGAAACTAACAGGTACTACAATATGATACTACGAACTCACTTACCTCCAGCGATGAGAGAGAAACATGGAAGAGAAAAACATGGCAGAAAACTATCACCCTGTTTGGAAGACAGGAGGTCAACATAATGTTAAACAGTTGTAGGAAAACAATGACGATAAATCAACTGCAAAACTGTAGTCGTAAAGCGACATCTCCGACGAAAAATAACAACAAATGAATGTGTAAGGGAATGGCAAGGTGGTCATTAAGTGCATGATAAACCCTATGGTGGTTTTACACCATCAATCAAAAAAGGATGAATGCCATCCGTCCGTTTGTTAGGTCAATGCACACAAATGTGGAACCCTTCATGAGAGGCATGTGTACTGTTGAACATTACAAAGAAACTGTGAAACTAATCATAACCCTTTGTATTGAGCAATACATGAAAATATCCAGGGTAAAATACCGCATTCATAACACTACAAAGGAGATAGATCATTTAAATAGTTGAGGTAGTCCAAACCAATGTATCAAATCCATATGAAGGGTTATTAATCTGATACTTGAGTTGTGTATACATGTCAAAGGTTATATACATATGTCATAGTTTATAAACGTTTGACAGAAAATATTGTTGTATGTTGTGTTACGTTGTTTATATATATTGTATGTGATTGTGAATAAATGAAATTACAATACAGATTTACAACAATAATCCCGACAGTTGGAAATATATACAAACCATTGAGATGAAATGGATAACACATCTATATTTTTAATAAACAAGATAAGGGCGAAGCAATGAAACGTATATATAAACTTAGTATTTCTTAGTACGGAAAACAGGTTATAGAACAAAGTGGATGATGTCTTCATTGTAAAGGGAGCATGCATTTGTGCATAGATCTTTTTTTTTTAAAGGATTATGATTTTACCATTAGTTGATTTAAAAGACTTGTTGTAGCAGAATCTTGTAGGGTAAAATTCTTTGCCAAAAACAGGGCTTGCTATGGAGCCATTCATATTAAATGAGGTTCAAAGGAACTAAGTTACACGCCATGGTTCTGGAGTTCATAATTATTAAGAATAGGAAAGTTATTTTTTTGTAAAGTGCTCATCATTATCAAATTCGGATGTATATCAAAACATGCAGGCTTATATTTATATTCAACTCAAATTCAACTCAATTTCCAAGACTACCTACAAATCTTATTATCATCCAAAAAGATATATTTTTCTTTTCATATTGAAGTAATAAGATGAGTGTATTCATGTTAACACCCTCTCTAAGATATATAGAGTACCAAGAGTCACACCATTTCATCAAATCATAGTAGCAAGCGATGTGCTTATGCCCATATGAGACATACATTTTATTTAACAAAATAGAGCTATCTAGCATGTGGGACCAAAAGTCACCAAAGGATTACGGCTATAAAATCAACTCTTGGTGATTTATTTAATAATATTTGATGTTTTGCAAAGTTACATTGTTGACATACATCAACAATGTACTACTATAATCCATCTACACGCGACTTTGATGGATAATTATGTTGATTGAAACATGTTGATGGATCTCATACCCTCAACTAGTGTGCAACTTATAATAGGCTTGGCTATAAGAGAAACGACCATGGGGTTTAAGGTCGAGGTTGGATATGATTGTAACATGAGAAGATTCCAGGTCCCATAATGATTACGACGATGAAGCACCTACAAAACTTTATATTATTGTCTCGACAACACTGGAATTAGCGTTTCACAAAACTTTATATTATTGTCGCATAAGTTTAAGGAAACAACAAAGAAGATCATGAAAATTTTGTGGCTCACCAGCAATATATTAATGGAGGCTTTGGAATCAAAATACTGAAGATCGTTGAATATTTATATCTAATCTCTCACAGAAGTCAAGACAATGGAGGGATTTGCTAGGAGTTGATCATAATTTGTTTGATGGCACTAGCGTGGATGTAAATGCATTTAATCCTATGCACTCTTCTGTTGAAACGAGAAACAATCATCCTAAGAGCGAGCAAGCCACAGTTTGTATTACTTGACCATTTTTTGTGTAGAGTTCGTAATCGATTAACGTGAGCACAAGAATGTACATATGTCAATGTTCTACCCAAGCCCTGAGAGCATGAATATAATTTTCATTATCGAAGCAATGAAGGGGTGATGGTAAATGAAAACTAGTTAGTATTCTCGCAGGTTCCAAACAAATCGATGACTCATAATATTCTTGTCCAAATCAACAAACTGTGACAGGACTAATCAATTGCGCTTTAAATTATAGGAGGGTGTCGTAAAGCTTTTTAATGAAACCGCCCATCACCAAATCTATGACAGGGATTAATTATGACACCCACATTCCATTTTTCCAAAACCACTGCAGTAGGGTGTCTCAAGGCAATTTCTGGTTTTCCAAAACCGCTCACAGCTTGATGAAGTGCACATATCCAAATGTTAGGGTCGACACAACCTGCACATTGACTTCATAAATCATTTTCTATAGTGAAGACCAACATATTATGTGTTTCAACATGGTCTCCCGACATTCATAAAACGGCTTGTGAACTATTGAAACTCCCCCATATATATATGTATGTATGTATGGGGTCGGTTTTTTTTTTTAATTTTAAAGTGTTTTTAAACATTATATATATTATGATATATGATATTTAAATATTGTATTTATTTGTGAATATTTTTGGGAGAGAATTTTATAATAGTTCTAAAATAGATTTTAAAATTGATTAAGAATAGTTAAGTGAGGGACATAAATAAAATACCAAACAAGAGATTGAAAGCGGGTTGAGAGTTTAGAGGAGGGAATCATAATGTAATGAGGAAAATATCTCATAAATAGTAAAGAAAACCAATTTTGATTCCAATACCCTTAGTAAGTTGCAGTCTTATTTTCCTTGCCGTGTGTTCATCATTTCATGGTGTATTTTTATCATATTGGAATAGGAATTTATAGCACCAGGTTCTCTTAAGGAAACTATGGAGTTATTTATGTAAACAATATCCACAACTTGTTTAATATACCTTAATGGGTGCTCTTCCTTTTCAAATAATTCATTAGTATTTCTTATTTTTTTCATGATTCTTTATACATGGTTAAAGCTCATATTCTTAGGTGCATGGGTTATTAAACCTTGGTATTTCTCATGTTTCATCTAGTCAAATCTATTTTAAAAGTACCAGCAAATATCAGGGATATGGTCATTCTAGTTGCAATTGATGGGTTTTTGAATTAGAGCCATTCATTGCATGTTTTCCAAGCTGAAATCCAACTAGTCATTTTAAAGTTTCTATCAATCTAGTAGATGTCCTTGGGAGTGGTTCCCTTGTAGCTAGGAATTGAAAGATCTTCCTTGGGTTTTTATTGAAAATTTTGTAACTACTACGTGAAGGGTGACAAGAACCAGTCTTTGGTTGTAAATATTCACATGTTTGTTTCACTTTGGATGTTCTTTTCGAGGGTTTTTAAAATGGCATACCATGCATTCTCTTCTCACAAGTTTTCTTCACGGAATGAAAAAGTTATTGAGTTGAAAACTAAACCTCACAAGTCTTACCTTGTATATTTTATTGATGCTCGAGTTTATGATTCATATGATTCAAAAGAGGATTTTGGTGTTTTTCATGAAGCCAACTTACTCAAAGGCAAATGTTATGAAGGAGTTAATGAAGAAGTTATTTGTTGTAGGGAAGAAAATGCTACTCTTGAAATAAAGGTAAAGGATTTTCAAGAATATGATCATATAAATCTTGTTTCAAATAGAGAATGTTTTTTTAGAGAGAGCCCAAAGTTGAAGAACTAAGAAGTGACCATGGGTGCCTTATGAAAAAGGACATATGCTCGAAAATTATGAAAGAAAATGAAGGTGCTAATTTCTCTCATAAATGTTATGACCCAAGAGAACATTATATGGAAACTTTCTTGGTTTGAAACTAGTATCAATTTTGGAGTATGTATTAGATTTTATATCTCAAGGATTTATATGGTGCATGCCTATTTTTATTTTCAATGTTGAGAGAGTTAGTTTAAGATCTAGCACTCAAATGATGGAATGGTATCATTTGAAGGATGGTTACACTTTATTGAGATCAACCCTATATATAGGTATGGGTATTGTATATAAATAAGCTCAATCATAGAGAATTTAATTTTCAGTTTGTAGAAGTTTATCTTTGTGTTTTCATCTTATGAATAAAGAGTAATAATTCATAGAATATGTCTAATGGGAGATTCCACGTTGCACCCATATTTCCGAAACTTTTTCACTGGATGCCCAAAAAGTCTACTAGACTGTTGTTCTCAATGCCTTGCAAGCATGACAATGTCCCTAATTGGAGACAATATGTTGTAGGAAAATCGTGTAGGGTAAAATTCGTGGCCATGAACAAGGTTTTATATGGATACATTCATATTAAATGAGGTTCTGGGGAGCTAAGCTACACATCATCATTATCAAATTTAGATGTGTATCAAAACATGTAAGATTCTATTTATATGCAACTCAAGTGCAAATATTACCTACAAATCTTATTACCATCCAAAAATAGATCTTTGGCTATTTTTCATATTGAAGCAATAAGGTGAGTGTATTCATGTTAACAATGTGTCTAAGATCTATAGAGTACAGATAGTGGCCACATTTCAGCAAATCATAGTAGCAAGCCATGCAATTATGACCATATGGGACATACACTTTATTTAACAAAATATATCTATTTATTGCAATATATCTATTTATGGCATGGGACCAAAAGTCATAAAATGATTACAACTTTAAAGTCAACTCTTGGTGATTGAATTAATGATATTTGATGTTTTGCAAAGTTACTTGGGGACTTGAGAGAAAAGGATGTATTATTTTTCACTAAAACATGATATACATAAACAACATAGTACTATAATCCATCTACACCCAAGTTTTGATGAATAATCCTGCTGATTAAAACATGTTCATCTACATCATACCCTCAACTAGTGTGCAACTTATACTAGGCTTGGCTACAAGAGAAACGAACCTAGGATTTAAGGTTTAAGGTCGATGTTGGATATGATTGTAACTTGAGAATATCCGAAGTCCAACGATGATGAAGTGACAAAGCACCTACAAAACTTTATATCATGGTCTACGAAGCACTATAATTGCCTTTTACAAAAGAGGTTTTAGTCAAACTTTCGAAAACCAACAAAATGTGATGTTTTTGGAGATTTCGAGGCATTATATAATCAGATGCATAAATTTAAGGAAACAAAAAAGAAGCTGATGCAGCTTCTATGGCTCACCAACAATTTATTATTGGAAGATTTGGAATGAAAACATTAAAGTTCTTTGAATAGTTATAACTAATATCTCGCATAATTTAAGACAATGCATGGATTTGTAAGTTGTTGATCATAATTTTGTTGATGGTGCTAGCATGGATGAAAATGTACTTCTTCCTATGTAGTCTTATGTGGAAACGAGAAACATGCATCCTTGCTAAGAGAAAGCCACAATTGGTATTACTTGAAAATTGTTTGTACATATCACTTAATCCATCAACATTGGCGCAAGTATATATTTATATGTCAAAGTTCTACTCAAGCCTCAAGGCCAAAAATAAATTTTTTATTATCGAAGAAATTAAGTTATGACAGTAAACGAAAACCAATTAATCTTCTCGTGTGTTCCAAACAAATCGACGACTCTTAATATTCCTTGTCCAAATAAACAAATTATTACATGATTAAGAAATCGAACTTTAAATGAGATGAGGGTGTCGCAAAGTGTTTTTATGAAACCACCCATCACCAAATCTATGACAGGGATTAATTATGACACACCCCGTTCCATTTTTCTAAAACCATTTGACCGGGCATCGCGAGGAAGTTTCTAGTTTTCTAAAATTTCTCATGGTTTAATGACGAGTGCATGACCAAACGTCAGTGCCTGAACAATGCCCACATCAAATTCACAAATAATTTTTTACATTGAAAACCAACATATTATTTGTTTCAAGGTGGTCATCCAACATTCATTAAAGGGCCCGTGAACTATTGAAAATCCCTGAAAGATTTGTAATATATATATATATTTTAAAGGGTGGGATTTTATTTATTTATTTTGAAAGTGGCTTTTAAAAATTATTTTTAAGTGTAACTATTTTTGGGACATCTTTTTATAACCGTCTTAAAATCATTTTTAAAACTGATCCAGAATAATTAAGTGAGAGATATAAATAAAAGACCAAAAATGAGATTGAACAGGCATTCAGGCATTCAGAGTCTGGAGGAGGAAGTCATAATATAATGGAGAAAATCACTCAGAAATCAGTAAAGAACACTATTTTTTATTAGAATGCCATGAGTAAGTTGCAGTCATGTTTTCCTTGTTATGTGTTCATCATTTCATGGTGTATTTTTCTTCTATTGGAAGAGGCATTTGCAGAAACAAGTTATCTTAAGCAAACTGTGGAGATAAATGATAGCCACAACATGTTTAAGATACCTTAATGGGCACTTTTACTTTTCCAGGAATTCATTCATATTTCTTATTTCTCTCATCAATATTTCTACATGGCTAAAACTTAGATTATTGGGTGCCTTGCTTATTAAACTTTTCTGTTTCTTGTGTTTCCTCTAATCATATCTACTTTAAAAGTACCTTCAAATCTCAGGGATATGGCAATTCTATTTGTAATTGATTAGCTTTTGGATTACAGCCATTAGTTGCATTTTATCCAAAGTCAACTCCAATGCCTTATTTTATTTTTTTAATGAATCTTGTATATTTCTTGGGAACTAGAGCTATAACCTTATTTTTCACTACATTATAGTAAGATTAAATAAAACTTACCTCTGTTTTTTTTGGAGAAAATGCATCCTATTTTCACCTTTTCTTTTGCTTATGTGAGATCCATACCATGATAAAAGGGTGGAATTACATGATTGAGTTATTTCTCATAATTAATTTGCCAAAATATTAGAATTAGGAGATAATAATTATTTCATAATTGATATAATTGAGAAAAATCTCATGATTATGATAAAGGTTTCTAGAGTTTTCCTTTCCCACCGAGGTAAACTTACTTGTGTATGAGTTGGTTAGGTCCATTATTGTAAAAGCTTCATAGCTTCTCAAACCCCTCTATGTCTAGATACATTCTCCCAAAGGATAGAATGAGCATATATAATGTCACCAAGAGGAAAGGGGGTTAGATCAAGTATCCAAACTATAGTGTGACAACTTTGTTGTATTGGGAGAGGAGACCATACTATGAGATTGAGGAAAAGATATCATTTTCTAAAAGGTATACATTTGTTGTACTTTCATTTTGGATTAATAGAAATTCATGTTTCTTCCTTGTATTTACATGCTTGCAGCAATAATGTTTACTATTTCTATGATGTTTTGAGCTAATGATATTTTGAGGAAGATTTCTTGTAGTCCTTTAATGTTTGTGGGTGTGTACAAGTGTTTTGATTGAGTGTGTATGCAAAATATTGTTTGAGTGGAGCGCTGGGATTCTACAACAAACGCAAAACCCTTCATGACCTCTCAGGAGGCTAGGTGCATTCTTTTTCTTTATATCATTTAGAAATATTTGTATGTTGTATGTTTGAGCATTGGGTTGCCATTGATCTACATATCCATTATCCTTTCTCCCTTTTGTTGTCCCCTAATATTTTTGGGCATAAGATCACGAAGAAATAACTCATCGCATATAAATTTCATTGCGACAACTCGTTCCGTGCAACCAGGAATTGTTTCTAGAAAGAGAACAAGACTTTTCATTTGAAACATATAAATTACACAAGGTTATTAGATGAATATAGATCAATAATATTAGTACAACATTATATGAACATTGTGTTATTCAATTCCACTAATAATATAAGAAGGTGTTATTGAAGAACAAAAATAAATTATTATTATTATTTAGTTTAGAAAACAATAATTGTGTATATGGGAGTCAAATTATAAGTAGTGTTAGAATTATAGGTTACAACATTGGGCCTCTTATGGGTCTTGAAATTAAAACAATTATACATACCGCAATCAAATTGTTTTAAATAACAGAGGAGATTGATGTATGGCCTAAGAATTTAATGGACAGACTTTTGTAGGATCAACAAGGGGTGGTGAGGAACCTAATATGGAATTAGGAATGGTGTTGTGGAACAAACAATGGAGAGAAAAAAAATATGAATTAATACAAGTAATAATAATTTTTAAAATAGATTTGGATGATATCAAGTAAAATCAAGGAAAGTTGGTCAAAGCTAATGGATATTTGCTAATAAAACTAGAAGACATAAGACCTAACAGAAAGAGTCACAGGAAAAGATCTAGAGCCAAATATACTACTGGAACTAGTTATATAACTTCTAGTGAAAGTCAGACAAGTGAATCTAGTGACTAGGGATATCATAAATCAAGTCATAGTACTTTTATGCCTAGGAAAATGAAGTCTACCTCTCACTAGTAGGGAAGGTTTAAAAATATTAGAGCTCCTAATTTTGATGGTGAATCCGAGGAAGGAGTGGAGGCATGGCTCCTAAATATGTCCAAATATTTTAAAGTATACAATTATCCAAGTAATCTATAGGTGAGATTGGCAACTTATCATTTGACTGGTAAGGCAACCATGTGGTGGGATCAGAATAAACTTTCTAAGAGAATTAGATGAAATACCTCATCTTGGAAATTATTCAATAAATAATTCAAGAAGAAATATTGGCTGAAAGGTACTTTGATGAAAAGGCAAGATAGTTTCATGAAATAAAATTTGGACAAACTACTATGGAAAAATTTGTCAATAAATTCATGAGTATTTAGGAAATGTTCCTTATTTAAAGAGGAGAAGGAAAAAATACAAATATTTATGAGCTTCCTACCTTTTTGATACATAGAAAGAATTGAATTTGAGCAACCAAATACCATGCATGAAACAATTAAAAAATCCAAATTATGTTTCAATGAGAAAAATCAAAAAATAAGATGTTACAAAGGATGGGTGGCAAAGAGAACTAACATATTCATTAATAAAAGGAAGGTGTTAAAGAAACCTACTTTTTGTAAGAGTGCAAGTAGAAAATTATAACACAAATGTCACTCAATAAAACATTATGGGGCAGAAAGGAGGATTAGGGATATGAAATAGAATTTCCAATGGATCAATAAGACCACCAATAAAATATTGGAGTTCTATTGAAAATAATCTATGGAGAGATTGCCGGCAAGATCCATTAAACAAGAAAGCAACATTAAATAATATTCATGAAGAATCTACTATATATGATATTGCCTGTAACATACCCATAACCAATGTTGGACTCTATGGGAGGCAAAAAGATCATCAATTTACCATGGTGGAAGTTCAAGGTAAGATTCTTGATAATGATGTATGTGTACTTATAGAACCATGATCTAGCTTAAGTTACATTTCTCCTTTTACACTTGAAAGGTGTAAAAATGCAATAACAAAACAACTTAAGCCTTGGTTAATGTAGTTAGTGAGATGGATCAAAAGAAAAGTGACTGAAATTAGCAAACAATGAACAATAAACCTCAATGGAATGAATACCACACTAAATATGAAATATTACCCTTGGGATCATATGGTATTTTCATAAGTATGGATTGATCATAAGTACATAGAGTGATATTAAACTATTTGGAAAATTTCTTTAATTGCATTGATGATAAAGGGGAAGCTTGCATGGTTCAAGGAATTCCACCAAAAATTTCTATTATGAAAATATCTGCAATATAGACTAAGAAGTATGCTAGAAACTAGTGTGAAATTTTTATTGTCCAAAAACAAGATGCTTCTAATGATAAACAACAACCGTCATTAGAATAATATCATATAGTTGAACAATATAAGAATGTTATCAAGAGGAAATACCAAGGGATATTGATTTTATTATTGCTATTATACATGTAGTTGTTCTAGTGTCAAAGGATCCATACATAATGAGTATCCCTCAATTAATGGAGCTAAAAATTCGATTACACAAACTCTTGGACAAAACATATTGAAGGCTAAGTGTGTCTCCTTGGGGAACAGTAGTTATGTTTGTCAAAAATAAGGATAGTACTCTTAAATTATGCATATACCATGAACAACTTAGTAAGATGACCATAAAAAATAAAGGTTGTCCTTTGCCTAGGATAGATGAATTTTTTAATCAAGTTAGATGATCCCCTGCTTTCTCTAAAATCAATCTAGGATTAAGATAACATCAAATCAATATAAAGGATGAGGAAATTTACAAAACAACATTTCACTCACATTATGGACATTATGAATTTGTAGTACTCCCATTTGGGCTTAGTAATGCACCAACCAGATTCATGTGCCTCATGAATAGTGTCCTTAGACCATTCCTAGGTAAATTTATAATTGGCTATATAGAAGATATTCTAGTATACTTGAAGAATAATGAAGAACATGACCAACATTTGTAGATTTTCCTTCAAACTATGACAGGTAATTAACTATAAGCTAAATCCAACAATTGTTCATTTTACTTGAAATGTATTCATTATCCTGGACATGTAATATCATAAAAAGGAATTCTTGTTGATCCAAAAAAGATAAGTGAAATAATGGAGTGGACAACACCTAAAAATGTAGAAGAACTTAGATCTTTCATGGGAATTACACACTACTATAAGAGATTTATAGAAGGATTTTCCGTTCTTGCATATTCAACTACTTCTCTACAGAAGAAAGCCATCAAGTTCGGGTGGAGTCAAAAGTGTAAAGACAACTTTGACAAGCTAAAACAACTCTTGACCACAACTCTGATTTTGAAATTTAATGATCCTAATAAGGAGTTTTTGGTATGTACATATGCATGTAATGAAGGCGTAGGAGGATTTTTTATGTGGGATGGTCATGGAATTTTTTATGAATCAAGAAAGTTTAAGTAACATGAGAAAAATTATGCTACTTGTAATATAGAACTAGTAGTCATCATTCATGCATTCAAAATATGGAGGCATTCCCTGATAGGGAGAAAGTTTCAGTTGAGGATAGATAATGTTAGTCTCAAGTATATATTTGATTAGACTAATATAAATGCTAAACAAGCAAGGTGGTTAGCATTTCTTAGTGAGTATGATTTTGATATTACACATATTAAAGGAAAGGAAAACATAATAGTTGATGCTTTAAGAAGGAAGCTTAATCAAATCTATGTTACATAAACAAAGATCTCAATAATAAACTTAGTAGATCAATTCAAAGTAATGCATATTTTAATTCAAAATTTATGAGAATCAAGGAAAAAGTGTAGAAAACTGAAAAATTGAACGAGGAGAGAAGTAATTTTTCAATAGACAACAATGCTTTATTGTTGTTTAAAGGCATAATTTATATACCTCATGAAAATATCCTAAATAATTTGTCTTAGATGAGTTGCACAAAATGCTAACAACTAGATATCTTGGCTATAAAAAGTTGATCATTGTGTTAAGAAATTATTTTTATAGGCCAAATATGAAAAATGTGGCAAAAGAAATGTAGTTATGTGTCTTTAGTGCCAAAAATTTAAAGAATCTCATTAACATCTTGTTGGGTTCTTGCAACCCCTACCCATTCCAGAATGGAAGTATGAGAAAATTTCAACTAATTTCATCATTAGACTGTGAAAGGCTAGGAAACACCATGACTCCATTATGGTTATAGTTGATAAACTTAGTAAATAAACACACTATATCCCAGTCAAATCCACTTTTAAGGCCATAAACATTGCATAAATATTCATGAGGGAAATTTCCAGACTTCATTGGATACATAAAGTTGTAATTTCAGATAGGGATGCAAAGTTCCCATCCAAATTTTCGAAAGGGTTGTTTGAAAATATGGAAACAAATTTAAACTTTAGTACATCCTATCATGTTCAAACTGATTTTTGAAATAGGGAGGCCTAATAATATATTGGAGTATATTCTAAGTATGTATGTTAAGGACAAACAAAACAAATTGGAAGATTATGTACATTTAGTAGATTTTTCTTATAAAAATCGATACCAAACCTCAATGAAAATTAGCCCTTTCGAGGTCATGTACATAAGAATATGGAAGGTATGCCTATGTTAAAATAAATGGAATAAGTGGCGAAACAAGCTAAACAAAATTTAAAAATATCCCAAGTTCATTAGAAAATTTATACATAATTAAAGAAAACTCAGAAATTGATTAATGTGGGAGATAATGTATATTTAAAATTTAAGCCGAAGATGGGCACATTCAAACTTGTAGTTGTGCCAAGTTATATTCTAGATATTGTGGACCTTCTGAGGTAATTGGACCTGTAGCTTATCAGCTAGCCCTGCCCCAAAATTAAAATTCATAATGTATTTCATGTTTCTTTATGAAAAATGTTTTTATATGATCCATATAATGTAATTGATTGACATGTTATATAGGTGGAACTAGAGGGAGAGTTCCAAGTAGAACCACTCTGTATTCTAGATCAGAGGGTAGTATGCTTCTAAATAGAAATATAGTGGAGTTGAAGGTTCAATAGAAACATTTCACTCCAAAGGAAGCAACTTGAGCATTGGAGTATGCTTTGAATGAAGCATATCCTTCTCTATTTTAATAAAATCTAGAATGTGTTTCCAAAAAACTGGATGATGTTATATCCCTTGGCTTGATAAATTTTGTAATTAAATGTGCATAAGTTTATTTCGGGTTAAGCATGCTACACTGAAAGATAAATGAAAATTTTAACTATCAGTCATTTGTTATAGATAATAAATGGTTGTAAAGTTGTAACTATTATATTATATTTTGTGAATAAATGAAAATATAGTAAATTAATAGTTGAGTAGAAATTGCTAAAAGAGATAAAAATTGCAACTTATTGTGGAAGTGTTATTAGCCATCAACAAGTCCTAGGCATCTAATCTAAATTATTAGATTTGATTGAGAAAAAATATGATATTGGCTAATTAATTATTTCCTAGAAAAAAAGAGAGATGTCCTTAAGAGTGAGAAATAGGAACTCGTTACTGAGCATAAACTACTTGCCACCTATTGGTGAGGTGGAGACAATTATTAACCACAAAAAGAGTGGTATGTGGGATAATATATACTATTTTTACTTTCTTTTGTCTCATTATTCTGGGAGCTAAAAGAGAAACTAAAGAGGAGCAAGTAGCATAAAAAGAGAAAAAGGAATTGCAGGCTTGGTTACTTGGGGGGATATTGGTTGTATAATAGTGTCATGGTTAGCAGGAGTGAAGTACATACCACTAATTTCTTAGGAAGAATAAAATTGTTTATCAAGTCCGTATTTTAAATACTAGTTACAAATTTTTTATACTTTATCCTCTACAAAAGAAAAAAAATTAGAGGACCTTTTCTTTGAAACCATTAGAGTGTAAGATCTAATGAACTCTTTTCTACTCTTTAAGTTTTCCAAAGTTATTAGAGAATAGAGAATCAAAAAATCATTAAACCATTATAACTTTCACAAAAGATGGATGGCAAATATGCACTAATTACATGTAATTTATATTCTATCTTTGCATTTAGAGATGTAAGGAAAAGAAAGGGAAGAAACCCATATTCTGGGTATGAATTATTCATGTTAGAATTATAATAGTACAACTAAAATATATAAATAAAGAAGGTTTATGGAATAAAGTTATTATCATCCATTATAAACCTACAAATTTCTTATTATATATATTTATATATATATCAGAGAATTGAAAAGAGAAAAAAACTATTCATCATATGCAGTTTAATTCTTTACATTTGAAATATAATAACAACTCTTAAATAAGAAAAATAACTTATATACAAAAAAATAACAAGCTCTAGTTGTTTACAACGAGAGGAAATTCAAAATAAACTGAGAAAATCAACATATATGAATCTCATAAGTGAAGCATAAAAGGTCTTAGAGTGTAACTTGGGAGGAAAACCATAAATATATTTGTGAATTTCTAAAATAGAAATTGAGTTAAAGACACATATATAGTTCGCATTACTGTATTGAAGGGCTAATAAAGAACTTCAGACATAAAAAAGAGAAAAGGAAATGTCAGTACATTCAAGGCACTATGACATCAATAAACTTCTAATATAGGAAGTTATAACTATGGAACTCCATAATATAATAGAATGAAGAATAACTGGAAGAGGCAACACAAACTCAAGAACCAAGAGCCAAACGTCTCACCTGGTAATAGAAAACATAGGAACTCAGTGAGAGTTTTCGAGTAGCAAGAATATAGACTCTTCCAAGGAAATTTATCAGTGTTAGCAAATAATAACATTACATGTGTATATGAAAAATATAAATTTCAATCAGTAATTCTGAGCTGTTATGCTGAGAATTAGTAGTAAGTTAAAAAATGAATTTTGTAGAGGAAATAATTGAAAGAGGAAAAATGTTTAAGTGAAACAGTTAAGAACAACTTGGATGTCTACTACATCTGCACCAAAAGGATGCAAAAGTGACAAGATTCAGAATCTAAATATTTGAAGGAGAATATTATAAATATAGGGCCAAAAATATTAAATAAAAAAACAAAATCTTTTCAATGAAAATAGAGAACTTTGTTTATATGTGAGACACAAAAAGTATTATTGAGTTCAAGAATACACTAAAATTTTAGAGTTCATAAAATATAAATTATTTGATATACTGTGAAACCCTACAACTAGGGTTATGGACAAGAAAAAACAAAAATATATAAATATAAAGACTTTTATAAGGTATTCCCTGAGACACAAAAAGTATTATTGAGTTCAAGAATACACTAAAATTTTAGAGTTCATAAAATATAAATTATTTGATATACTGTGAAACCCTACAACTAGGGTTATGGACAAGAAAAAACAAAAATATATAAATATAAAGACTTTTATAAGGTATTCCGTTGTACCTAAATAATTTGAATTTATATAAGTAACACCAACCTGATATTAAGAAAAATGAAACAAAATAAGGGAAAATGATAGTTATAAAAAAAAGTAAATAACTAGTTACTCCTACTTAAAGTATATTAAGTAGAAACCCTAGACAACAACAAAAGAAAACCCGAAAAAAAACCACTGTAAGGAGAAAACCCTTTAAAATGAAACAAATAACGATAATTCTTTATGTTTAAAGTAACGACCATTAAACTAGTTAAGGGAAATAAGATGCAATGACATCAAAACCCTTCCCTCAGAGGAGTGGTTATATAGTCATGTCAAACTATACGAAAGGAAAAAATAAAGCACTATTAGGTAACCTAGAAGACAATACACGAAATATTACACCAAATCGTTGATTTTACCTACAGTGGGTTTTTCTTCGAACGAAAGAAGATTTTTATTTTAACGAACCCCAAAGTCAACAATAAAATCCCTGAAAATCTCTAGCATAGCGTTCTGCTTCCAAGGAAACAATATATAGAAAAGAAAGACAACCTTGAATTTTTCATGTTAATATAAAAATACTAACAAAAGACATTGCCTGAATTAGGGCAGAAAAATCCAAGTGGAAGCGAGAATCTTCTTTGTTCTATCTCCAAGAGGAGTCGAATAATTGTATAACATTCTAAGCTAAAACTTCAGGAAAATGGGTTTTGAAATAGGATTACCCCAAATGACCTTAAATTTGATGGAATCCCTCAAAAGACATGCAACCATAAAAAAAAGGAAAGGAATTAAAATTATATTTATACAAAACTATTCCATGGACACAATTGTAAGAAGTTAAAGATATATGATTGAAAAACTAGCAATTATTGCAAGATGAAACTATGAACTCACTTACCTCTAATGAGAGGAGTGAAATGTGGAAGAAAAATGTCACCTCGTTTGAGAGACGGAAGTTCAACATAAGGTTAAATAGTTGTACCAAAACACTGATGGTAAATCAATTCCAGAATCCTAGTCATAGAGTGACGTCTCCTGTGAAAAAACATCAACACATGAATGTGTAAGGGAATGACAATGCATTCATTAAGTGCATGATCAACCCTAGAGTGGTTTTATAGTGTTGATAAAAACAAGGATTAGTGCCATCCATATGTATGTTAGGTAAATGTACAAAACCGTGGAACCCTTAATGAGAACCACGTCTACCATGGAACATTGCAAAGAAATCCTTAAACAAATCACAACCATTCCTATTAAACAATAGATAAAAATATCCACGTAAACATACCACATCCATAACATTACAAATGATTTACATCAGTTAAATAGTTTAGGATATCAAAACCAATATATCCAGGCCGTATGAAGGGTTATTAATCTGATACCCGAGCTATGTATACATGTCAAAGGTTATATACATATGTAATAGTTTATTAACGTGTGATAACAATATTATTGCATTTTGTGTTACATTTTTTATAGATATTGTATGTCAATGCGAATAAATAAATTTGCAATACATAGTTACAACAATAATCTCGACACTTGGTAATATATACAAACCATTGATATGAAATGGATAACATATCCATATTTTTAATAAACAAGATAAGGGTGAGAAAATCAAACATATTTCTTAACTTAGTATTTCCTATTACATAGAAAGGGTCATAGAACAAAGTCGATGATGTCTAGATTGTAATGGGAGTGTGCATTTCTTCATAAATGTTTTTGTTAAAGGATTATAATTTTACCATTAGTTGATTTAAACGACTATTCATTTGAAACATATACATTACACAAGTTCATAAGATGACAACAAATATGTAATATTAGTACAGAACAACAGTATATGAAGATTGTGTTATTCAATTCCAATACTAATATAAGGAGGTGTTATTGGAAAACAAAAGAAAATGATGTAAACATTCATTAGGAAATTGTTATTATTATTAGTTAAAAATAAAAAATAAAAATTGTATGTGGGAGTCATTACATAGTTTTTGGGATGTAGTGCATTCAAGTTGGTTAAAACGTAGATGGATATTACTCCACATATGGTCATGTAGGGATACTATAGGAGGAGTCCTCTCGCATTGAAGCTCAAGAACCATTGGCAAGAGATGTTAGAGATGGCTTGAGCGCATTGAACATATGCAAAAGAAGGGATAAAGATGTGGGAAGACAAAGAGAGGAGTGATGTAGAGTTTAGTGTGGGCGATATGGTCTTGATGAAGATACTAAGGAGAAGTTCCCATCACCTATGAGGATGTTTAGCTCATTAGTAAGGAGGGTTGATGGGTCATTCGAAGTCATGGAGGATATTGGTGATGTCACCTATATGCTAGAGATGCATTTATACTTGTGATCCGATCATATGATATTCCATATATGTTAATTGAAGAAGGGTAGGTTGGTTATAGAGGATCCAAGTAGAGAGAAGCCACCATGTGTGTTATATTTGTTTTTTGATCATTCATAGTTGGATCTTGATGATATCATAGGATATGAGACCTCGAGAATTGGAAACAATACAAAGATAAACTAGTTTTTCAAATGGAAGGATGCTTCTAAAGAATATGGATAGGATACCTATGAGTCCTTAAGGAGATGGGAGAAGGAGCTAGGGGATTTTGAAAGGATGCATTAGTTGGAAATCACCGAGTTTCCAAGAACAAAAATGACTCAAGGTGGGGGAGGATGTTTGGCCCTTGGGCGCCAAGATGCACCCTTGTCTCATCCATGAACCAAGCATGTGCCCAAAAATAATTGGTGAAGATGAAATATTATGGGTGACACCTTCATCGCAAGAAGTGCAATTTACTAATCACAATAAATGTGACATTATAGATAAAACTGTTTTGAAAATTAAGGGCCAATGTTTGCGTGAATCACCATGGTCCCAAGTGGAGTGTGAGATGGTGTAAGAGATGAAATTTGTTAGGTTCCTATACTACTAGTGTAACCCCTTATTATTATTAGTGCAACCCCCTTATTATATTAGTGTGCCCATGTAGTCCCCATATTGTTATTATTGTGCCCCATAGAAGCCCACTATTGTTATTTTTGTCCCCTTACATTATTATTGTTATGTCGGCTTTGATTACATTATGACCCCTTAGACTCCTATATATAGAAAGGAGGTCTTTTCATTTGTATCATCCAAGAATTGTTCATTTGTGTAATGTAAACGAGGTTTCCCCCTAGAAGACGTTGATTTATAAGGCGTTGATTCTTCTTTTATATCTTTTTTGTGAGTTGGTTTCATAACATTTGGTATTAGAGCTTTGGATTCTAGGGTTTTGTTGCTCCAAACAAGCCATGGTGGAATTTTCACTATAATATTCTTGCTATGAAGTTTTAGAAGTTGAAAAAAAACCCATTTTATAGGAGATCGTTCTGCACCTCGGGTTTGAATTTCATATATTTTCTCCCTATATTTTCGGAGATATGATGTGGGGAAGGAAGGCTTTGTGAAAGCTCTAGAATTCCATCTCAAAAAGGTCATTGTGGCATTTGCACTATAATTTGTTTTCAATGAAGTTTTAGATTACAATATTAAAATTCGTTTGAGCCAAAATGTTAGTGAATCTTCGGCCCAAATTTCTGATTTGTATTCGCTATATTTTTGGAGATACGATCGAAGACATTTAGGGTTTCTAGATGCCACTTAATTACATCCTAAAAAGGTGACCTTGGGAAAAATGTCATAACTCTCTCTTGGAGCATCTCATTCAAGTTTCGTGAAAAGTGAGAGAAAGAAGACGGGTTTTAGTTTGTTTGGTATCATTTTCAGAACCTAAGGTTGAAACATGACATGTGGCACATTGTACAAGTTCACTCTATTGAGCCCGTCTATAATTAGGTCATCACGGGAGATTGGGAATAACTCTTTCTTCAGGAATCTAATTGCGATTAGAGTTGCAGGGTTAGGAAGAGGACTCGTAGGAATAGCAGAGGCTAATATTTTAGACGTTGGCGATCCGAAATTACACAGTTACCATCGTTTCAATATCAAGCTCCTAAAATCAAGAAAAGGCGATATGACGAAGTTTGATGGCAAGGATCCGATAAATTGGATACTACTCATGGAACAATATTTTGATCTACATGATGTACAACTGTTACAAAAGGTACTTATTTCATATTTATATTTATAATTGAATCAATTTTTATGGTACAAAGGGCTTTGTTCTCGTAAATAACTTGTCACTTGGTCAATTTTCACGGAGGAAAAGATAGCACATTATGAGGATACAAAGAGCAATGCGTGCTTTAGCCAATTGATAAATCTCAAACAAAGGGTTTAATGGTAGAGAACATTGAGGACTTCCAAAAATTGAATATAAGGGTAAATGATATTCGAGAGAAGCAAAGGATTGATGTCTTCATAGGGAATTTAAAGGATAACATTCAACCTGAGGTTCATCTTTGGGAACCTAATTCATTGGAGAAGGCATTTAGGTTGGCAAGAAAAATTGAAAGTGGAATTATGGAAACAAGGAATCCTACCACTAACAACTATAAATATGGAAGTCTTTTTTCTCCTAGCCTTCCACAACTTACAAGGTTTACACCAAAACAATTGGAAGAAAAAAGAGAATAAGGGCTTTATTACATTTGTGAGAGTAAATACACTAAAAGTCATATGTGTGCTGAGAAGAAATTATTTTACATGGATTGTGAAGAGGAGGAAGAAAAGAATAAATAAATGTCAAAGGAACAAGATATACACCGGGAACCAACCCTAGAGAAAGAACAAATGAATCTGATCATATCTTGTACTGCATTGGCAAGAATTACCACTCGTCAAACTCTCAAGATAGAAGGACATATCAAGAAGAAGAAGGTTCAACCAATGAAATATCAGGAAGAAAAGGATCAAGAAACTTCAAAAGAAAACCATACTCCCCATGAAACCAACCCTAGAGAAAGAAGAAATGAATTCGACCATATCTTGTAATGCTTTGGCCGGAATTACCACTCTTCAAACTATAAATATAGAAGGGCATATCAAGAGGAAAAGGGTAATAGTGTTGATTGATTTGGGTAGTAACCATAATTTTATTCATTGTAAGATAGCCAAGGAATTGAATTGCTTCCTATATCCAGCACGTGAGTGTCAAGTGATGGTTGCAAGTGGAGGAACCATAAATTGCTCTAGAAAGTGCCATAATATCAAGCAATCCATGGGAGAATATGTTTTGAATATTCCAATGATTTCCATTCCAATGGGTGGTGCTAATGTTTTACTAGGAGTCCATTGGCTAAAATATTTGGGGTACGATAAATTTTAATTTTCAAGAACTCTTCTTGAATTTTTTTTGAGAAGGAATGGAAGTTGAATTAAGGGGTATCGTAGGGAAAACAGGAAAGGTAATCAGCTCTAACGGCATGAAAAAGCTTCTAAAGGAAGAACAACGTGGCGTAATTGCACAATTATGTTCACTAGAGGTTCCCACGCTGAAATCATCTATTTCTCCAGATATCCAAAAAGCCTTGGACAATCATTCCAAGGTATTTGAGTCTCCCAAAGGCCTCTCACCTCTTTGTAATCATGATCATGCTATTCATTTATCAGGAAGTGTTCGTCTAAACATGAGGCCTTACATATACCCCTTTGCACAAAAGAGGGAAATTTAACGTATGGGTGCAAAAATGCTAGAGGTTGTCATAATTCAACTTAGTCAAAGTTCTTTCTCTGCTCCAATAGTATTGGTGCACAAAAAGGATGGATCATGGTACATGTGTCTGGATTATATTGAGCTAAACAAGCTTATTATTAAAGATAAATTTCCCATTCCTGTCATTGATGAATTATTGGATGAATTACATGGATCAATTTACTTCAGCAAGTTGAACCTTCATGTAGGATATTAGAAAATCGGAATGAAGAGTGAAGACATTCTTAAAACAACATTTAGAACTTATGAGGGTCATTATGAATTTTTGGTCATGCCCTTTTGCCTTACCAATGCACCTTCTACATTCCAAGGTTTGATGAATTCCATTTTCAAACCCTTCCTTAGAAAATTTGTGTTAGTATTTTTTGATGATATACTAATCTACAATAGGTCTTCGAAGGATCATGTTCAACATATTAATAGAGTGCTCAAATTATTGGATGAGAAATTATTATATGCAATAACCTCCAATTTTTTCTTTGGAGTACAAGAGGTGGAATACTTGGGTCATATTGTATCTCATGAAGGTGTTAAGGTAGACCCTTAACAAAAACAAGTTATCCAACTATTAGAGGATAACCTCACTTTGGCATAGAATTGAATGAAACAACAGTCAAATCAACATCTTATTTGAAGAATATTTGATATAGGCAACTGGGTATTTTTACGTATACAACCATACAAAAAAATTTCCCTCAAGAAAGCTAAGAAGGATACTAAATTATCACAAAGTACTATGGTCCTTACAAGGCACTGCAAAAGATTGGTACTATGGCATACAAATTGGAGCTTCCTGCATCTTCCCGAGTGCCCTAAATTTTCCATGTTTCATGCTTAAAGAAGTTTATAAGTGACAGGATATCATTTCAAACAATAATTTTGGAACTTGACGAGGAAGGAAAAATCATATTGGTACCTGAAGTAGTCATGGAAACAAGAACCCAACAACTACAAAATCGATCAATTTCAAAGTATCTCATCAAGTAGAAGAACTTACGTGATGAATATTCCACATGGGAGGACACGAATTTTATACATAAGCATCGAGAACTACTTAAGTGTTGAGGACAACACTTTTTGAAGGAGAGGGGCATGCTAGATCCATATACTACTAGTGTAACCCCTTATTTTTATTAGTGCAACCCCCTTACTATATTGTTGTGCCCATGTAGTCCCCATATTGTTATTGTTGTGCCCCATAGAAGCCCACTAGTGTTATTGTTGTTTTCTTACATTATTATTGTTATGTCGGCTCTGATTACATTATGACCCCTTATAATCCTATATATAGAAAGGAGGTCTTGTCATTTGTATCATCCAAGAATTGTTCTTTTGTGTAATGTAAAGGAGGTTGCCCCCTCGAAGAGGCTGATTATAAGGTGTTGATCTTTCTTTTTTATATTTTTTGTGAGCTAGTTTCATAATAAAATGATGGGAAAATCATATGGTTATAGTAGCCTGAGTGGTGGAGGCATGCGAGGAGGTTGATAAGGATGATGAGAATTTATCCTGATTTGAGGCCATGTTGCAGGACCAACTAGTGGGTGGAAAAACCATATGTTGAGCAAAAAAATAGTGGAATGATGGGCATGGGTGACACAACATGGGTTGAATTGACAATATGAGTGATATGAGCTAAATCAAATGAACTATCGGTGGGTTTTTGAAGAAATTCTTGGAACAACAAAAGGATTGTATATATAATCGAACAAAATTGCTATGAGATCACAATTAATCATAACAACAAGTCACAACTGAAGATAATTGAAGGGAATAGAAATAAGGATGAAAGAAGTAGCTGAGGGTTTGTAGTTGTGTAGGCTCAAGCATACTTGTACCGAACAATACCATGAGTTAAATCATGTGATAGTAACCCAAGTGGGTTTTTTGGCAACCCAAGTAGGGTGCAATAGATGAGAAAAGGGTTTATTTTTTATTTTAAAGTTTTTGGCTACAAATGTTTACAAATGAAGCATTTAACACGGAGATATATTTTATTTGATACTTATTAATGAAGTGAAATAATTGGGGGTGTTTCCATTAATTCTTGTGCAAGTGTATGATGATTTAATGTCTTACATATGATGCTCATGTTTTCCTAATGGAAGAAGAATAACTAAAGTATAAGTGACAATATTATTACTGCTCTATATGGATGAATTCCACACTTAATATCATATAGAGATTGATACAAACAATATATTGTCAGGCATAGTTTTGGGGGATTAACACTTTGCTACACTATGAAGTTATAAAACATCTAAGTGTCACATGCTCGAGTGATCGTGTTGTGCTAACTAAGGTGCCACATAGATTTTGATAGTTATGCTTCGAAATATCCATGCGAAAAAATGGAAGATAGTGATGATGAAGAAATTGAAAAAAAATATCATAGAGATAGAATTATAGTAAAACTCTTGAATATAGGAAAGGAAAATATCCCAATAAGAAGAGATTTTATTCCAAGGAATATGACAAATCATGAGAAGACAATGATTAATGTGCATCCAATGGAGACAAATAATAACTCTTATTCATGGCCAAGGAAACCCAATTCATTAATTAGGAGATATTTGATTTGAAGTTTTCAGGGATTCAAGTAAAGGAGAAAATATCAAAATGTTTGTCCATTTATCATGTGCTTAAAGAATCGAATAGTTTATCAATGAAAAGTCTGACGGATTTCCTGATACCCAATAATATTATCTCCTAGTCAAGGCATTGGTCATAGAGTGCCTAAGGTATAGCTCTGAGACCTACATACGATAAGGTGAATAAGAAAACTATTAAATAAAAAAGTTCTTAGATTTCCTTAATACCTCATAGTCGAACATATGAAAAATGGATAGAGTAATAACATGGTAGGTGATAGGGTAGTGATATGGCATGCTAGATGGAGCAAGTGGCATAGATGTGGACATTTATCTCTGAAATGTAGAATTTTTGGATGCCTAGGTTTACAAAGGTGAGTGACACATGTTATGTGTCAATAAAGCCATGTGATAGGGGACACATTAACATTATCCAACTTTCAAACTATGTTTTTTTGATGCAAGAATGATGTGGTAGGAAGAGTACACCCCAAAGCCCGAGAATGTGAGAGTGGTGCTTACTATCACATCACTCGATAGACAAGGATTTGTTAGTTAGAAGGGTTAAGAGATTAAATAAGTAGTTAGTAACCAATAGAAAGGTTGGCATCATCATGCCCCTAGAGACTCAAATTCGTAGGAAGGTGTTTTTCTATCACGTGACTCAATGGATGAAGATCCCTTAATTAACAAGCCTAGAAGAAAAAATATATCATAGAAAATAGATGGGATGTTTGGCATTTTTAGGCCCGAGGAGCCTTGTGTTACCGGGAAAAGTGTCTATTTAGAACTTCTCTATCCCACTAAGGTGTGACAGCTGCCTTAGAAACAAACAGAGAAAACTACTTTTGTATTTCCTTTATGAATTAAAGATAGAAGGGGATAGAAAGAACTGACCTGTGTCTTGCGCTAGTCCTTTGATCCAATCCCTCTCTTCTTTGATAGCTTCCAGCTACCTGCTCCCTTACTTGCCCAGCTTCACCAAGTTCCTGTAAGATCACAGAAGAAGAAAACTACACAAAGACATGGATCTATATTCATAAAAAGCCTAGGATCAGATTTAAGCTAAACATACAAATGTAACAAGCATCAATGATACACAAGCATGTAGGAGAAACTCAAATAGTTTTATTGATATAACAAGAAGATCTAGGAGGAGTTACAACCAATGATTCCTGATCCAGCATCAACCTCCCAGCAAAGAAGCCCCTTCTTCACCTCCAACAAAGCATAAATCACCCAATACTCTGATATCTATCTCAAAACCAACAACAATTCTTTGCAATGTACAAAATTCCAGCCTCTGGATCTCTGCGATGAGGGATCCATATATAGGTGTATCCAAGGAGGATGAGTTAGCTTATGATTTGACTAGTGTCTTCTCTTTGTCAGTTCTTGCTTCCACTTGGATACTGAGAGCCTCTTACTCATTCTTGGTCGAACTCAGTGAGGCAAGTGTCATTGGAGAAGATTCTGGAAGCTTCCATTGTCTTTCCACCTCGCGGAATGACACTGCCATTTGTCATTTCCCACTCAACACACCCTGATACTGCGTTTAGGTGCATTGCAACACACCTAGCTAGTGTATTTAGGTGCTATGCAACGCAGCTAGCCAGTGGAGTAGCTGAAATGATCTTGATTTGACTGATTCTAAGCAATTTCTGGTGGAGAACTTCTGGGAGAAGCTGTAATTTGTTGACCTTGTTCCTTTAGGGGTTGGAACAACACTTTTAGGGACTTAGGAGCCCTTGGTTTATGGACATTTCATGCCTGGTGCTACAAGGCACAAAAATGTCTATAACAGTTGCCCCCTAAAGTATGCGGCCGTTAATCGGGTGAAATGCTTTATTATGAGGATCCGAAGTTCTTTCAATGCTGGGAGGAGACCTGTAATAAGATACAATACAATACATTATCTTCATACTGTTTTTCATGATCTAGCTGAGGCGGGCATTCCCATGCTCAGCTTTATAAATTCATTTTCATGTACATAGGATAGACAATCGTCTGAGTGTAGATTGATGATTCTGATAGAGCCATCATCCTTTTGGTAGGATGATTATCTGTGCTGTAATGTTGTACATTTAATGTCTTTATTTTCCTGAATATATATCGCAGCCCGAATGGATGAAACTAGATCCAGGGTCTTCAATCTCGTCTGATCTTCACTCGAAGTACAAGTCGATCCATGTGAGAAATGTTTTGAAGTCGAACATGGAAAGAAATCGCTTGATTACCGGTCAATGATGTAAACTGTTAACAAGCGCGAGAGGAATCACCGATAATGATAATGACCCTCAAGGTACTACAGTACAATTCACGTGGTGTGAATAAAGGACTTGGCATCGAACACCACACAAAATCTTTCGGTCGAAGGCCATTGATGTAAACCTGTCGCCAGAAGTGAGAAACTTGCCATTAAGGCATGCAAGCTTCAAAGTACTGAATGGGGTGTTCCTAGATCAACTTCTTGGATAATGAGCTGATGTCGACAAGAAGCGATCCGTCAAAGGAGGACCTTAATGAATCCCACATCAATGACATGGAACGGAGCAAATGATTTTGATGGAGGTGAAAGCAATCTGATGATATACGGTTCGGGATGGTGGTCATGAAGGAATGAAGTATAATGTATGGTAGTGTATGGGACACAGGTGACTTCTCTGGATGACTTCTCTTGAACATGTCGGCGACACTTATGTGATGGATTGGTAGCATTTACCCCAAATGTGGATTGTATGGCGTGACCATGGTGATGTGACCGGTGAATTAAACAACCCAACCCGACTCGGACACGGAGTGGGAGTGTCATGTTCAAGAGCGACTGGCTACCAATAAAGATTCTTTGAGTTTTCTTCCCAATTTTTCCCCAGTCATTGCTGACTAGTACCTCTTTATTTTTGTCAAGCTTGAGGAGGATAACATATGCTTTTTCTATAATTTTCCCTTCGGGCAAACCCATCGCTATGTTTTAACGAGCCTAGCGATAGTGAAACTCGTTCTCGTCTAAAGACAAGTTTGTCGCTATTAATCTTTTTAACGAGTTTAACGACAAAGATAACTCGGTCCTTTTCATTTTTAGAGAGTCTGAAAAGGTACATAAAGGTAACTCCAAAATTCCTTTTTCATCATCTAATCCCTTAAGTCCGAAAAAGTATAAAACAATACAGAAGGGATGAATTTTCGATAGTTTTAACGAGCCGAAGAAAACAAGCGCTCGATTTTTTTGTGCAATAATCCCTCAGGTCCAAAAAGATTAAAATCTAGAGGAGGGATAACACTTCTTGTCCCTTTAACGAGCTGGAAGGCCAAGGACTCGGCAATCTTTTCATATTTTACGAGTCAGTTGAAAAGAGCTTAAAGAAGACTCGTCTTTCGAGGAACGAGTGATAAAATGGGTAGCCGCTGATTCGAGGTAAGGTTTGGAATTTTCCAATCACGGCAGTGTCACAAGGATGGCTAGTGAAATCACTCTTCGCAGCTGTTCCTCAAAATGGGTAAACAATTAAATGGAGGTGAATGATCGGCCAATGGAAAAGTGGAGGTGATGGTGCAAACACGACCAAGGCTTTAATGGCTGAAGTACTACATTCACGGTGGTTATTTACCGGGGAATAGTTCATTTTTTAATGAGCTTAAACGCGGGTGGAAACATTTGCTCGGTCCCAGTTTAGTTTTTAACGAGCTTGAACCTCATGACAAACACTGCTCGATTAATCCAGTCGTATGATAAGAATGTCTCATATAAAAATGGCAACTTTTGGAGTTTTGCCCCACATCCTTTCTTTATGCAAGTTAGGGGATGACCAATCCTACGAGTTTAAAGGGTTAGAGGTCCTAAAAATTTAAAAAATAAATAGTCGCTCTTTGCTTGCACTCCAAAAGGCTTGCATGCCCCCAGGTATAAAATAGAGTTTCAAGGTTACCTCTACTTCTCTCCGGCAAAACACTTTGTTTTGACGAGAGAGGCCTACCTCTTACAGGTTACCCAAAGATTGTTCTATTCACGGTGCAAACAAAACACTTCTTCGGCGATGTCTATCGAAACAAACAAAGGTGAGTGACGATGCCTGCCAACTCACATAACTTTGACAAGAGATTCTTGTTCTAGAATAACCCCTCTTCCAATCACGGACGGGGTACAGACTAGTCATATTCTCCCGCAGAAACCTACCCTATATTCGAATTTTTCCTACCGAAGCAGACCAGGATGCATGCCCCCTGGGTTTCAGTCATATCCCTCCGAATTACTCGCGCTCATCGGGAGGACGGACTGGATATTGAGACATTTATTGCGTTAAAAGGCCATTTAGGGATTGTATATGACTATTTGCTATGCGTGATCCGGGAAATGAAAGCTGGTCCACGAGCTTGACCACTCTTCCTTCGTGCGGAAAACACATTACTCTAAAGAGTGAGGAGACAATCGCTCCCATGCAATAAATATAGTCTCATCCAAGGAGTAGATTGTAATCTAGGGGTCCTTGAACTACCATTACGTTCAGGCAAACGATTTTCCCTCTCAATGTTATGGGCACATCGGGAAGGAGCCCTAAAGGTCGACTGGTTCCTTTATCAAAGCCCATCAGATTTCTCATCTTAGGCAAAAGCGATGGCGAACCAAGCGCTTTCCAAGCAGTCGAGGAAAGGATACTCACAGAAGCCCCCTCATCTATGATGGTACCAGCCATAACCATTCTATATATTTGGACGATAATTCGGAATGGTATGCTAGTTGGTAAACGGGGTCTGCCTAGTTGTTTCCAGTTGAAAGAGACAACTAGGTTGCTTGGAGGTGGGACCGAATAGACGGCCGGGTACGACTCTAACAAACTTCCTTCCTGCGGTAAAGGAATGGGTATATTGCCCCCATGTTCGTTGGAGTCTGTGCTTATGAAGAGAATTTGGACGGTGTCATCCTTGTTCTCCTCAGTGATTATATCATCTGAAGATGAAACCTCTGAAGGCAAGACCGGGTCAACTGCCGCCTCGACCTTTCGACTTTCATCTGGTATGGATCCAGATGGTTTATCTTCAATGATAGGTGCTTCAGCTGACCACCTGAGCGGGCCAGCTGGATTCTCAACTAGTGACAGACTTGGCAAGAGTTTTTAATATCCAGGAGGAAGTCGTAACGGTGAAACCGGACGATCATCCAAAACTCTTTTAGCTTCGTCTAAGAAGGGACAACGGTGGACGGCATGATTTCCTTCGCACAGTTTACAGGGAAATCTAGCTTTCCCTTTTTGTCCTGGGGCTTCACTTTCGCTAGTTGACAGTGTGCTTTCAACATGATCATCACAGGTTGACGACACCGGGTTGTGCAAATGAGGAGACCAGTCCCTTAGTATCCGGGGGATGCAAGGACAATCTCTGTGAAAGTGGTCTCCTTTGCAAATGACACATGGTGATTTAGGCCTGGTCGGTGCAGTGTGTGGATTTTCGTTAGACGACACTCGTTTTCCCCCATTCGCCTTTGGCTCCTTCTTCTTCTTCTCTTTCTTCTTCTTTTCCTTCTTCTCCTTAGGAACTTGGCTTTTAGCTTTACCAGCTCCATCAAGCGAAGAGGAAGGAAGAGAGGAAGAATTAGATGAAGTAGAAGGTTGGTGGGCAACTCTGGACTCGTCTAATTGCTGATTCGATTGTTCAGGAATAGTGGTGTTCTGAACGACAGAGGTTGAGAAGAGCCATATTGGCAAGCCAATTGTCAGTCCTGGAAGTGACAATGTGGCCATATGGGATGCACCAACATCTCCCCAAGAGGAGAAGGGACTAGTATTTCCTCCAAGGGGAATTCCTTGGTTGGTAGACTCCATTTTCTCAACCCAAGATCAACGTAGGAAAGGGGTAATGAATATTTCGTTTAAAATAAATTTTTAGACGCTTTGACACAACTTGTTTTTTCAGTTTTAAAGAGTCGAGAAAAAACAAAAGATGACTCTAGTCTCCTTCGATTTTTAATGAGCCTGAAGTGACAAGTGTTCAGATGGACCTTTTCCGTTAAGGAGTCTGAAAAGGAATGAAAGGGACTGCTCTGGAGATCTAGGTAGAGGGAGTACCAAACCAATCGCAAAACTGCAGAATACTTTTTACGGTATGACAGTCAATATTCCCGAATGATGTGTTCAGTGCATTGCGATCGATAGGGCGGCAGACACGACTTCCTATGGATAAAGGTTTTAAGCCTATAGGGGTCTCCCAATATATACTCGACGGTATGTGGGAGCACAAGTTCGTACTGGCACTTATCGTCTCAAAGTGGAGGAATCACCTAACCATCAATGAGGACAACAGTTACCATGCTTTACGACGCCGGAATACGTCTCTAGCCTAGACCTCTAAATGTTGTGCATTAAGTTCCAAAGCGTTGTTAGATTCATTGATTTTATTTTAAGTTGATCTTTCTTATGAAGTTTACCTTTTGGGTTCACCACGAGATGTAGATGTAATTCCTAAAATGCAATCTAAAGATGATAAGAAAACTTTTATCTCTTTTCAGCAATGAAAATCCTAGCTACAAGGGGAAAAGAAAGACACAATCTTTTCACAAAGAACAAAGAGCACACTGTAAATGCACTTCCCTAAATCAAGCCAAACAGACTGTCAATATGCAAATGCACATGTGCATGTATTTGTTTTCGACTTTCTTAATATTGATGCTAAAAAGAAAGTTGATGCACAAATATGAATTTGCTTTCAAGCGTCAAACACAAACAAGCTTCTTTTCGAAATCAAAAGATAAAGACGATTACGACGCTTTACGATTTTGAAATAAACACTCGTTTTTGACACTAGAAAAACATAAATTCAGACCAAAGGCAAAAGTAAAAGTATAGTCGACCATCAACAGCAATCAAACTTTCTCCTATGATCAAAATCGACACTTGCGACAGATCTAAATCAAAGGATGACAGTACGACTATTCTACTTTTGCAATGGAAAACTGTAAACGACTCAACAAACACACAAAAACGTCTACAGTCTTTTTGTATAAAGGAGGCGGAATTACAGCAAGGAAAAGGGGTTTTTAAACAGACACATACACTGATCATAGGCTGCAAAATCAGAGATAAAACTGGAAAGAATGAAGCACAAGAACCTCAGCTGCACAGGGCTAGTCTGATCAGCGCACCTGTAACACAGAGAAACTGGATTGCAGCGCAGGTTGCCCTCTCGGGAACTGCGCTGAAATGCAGGAACTCTTCATAGTACCTGCGCTGGGGCAGAAACGAGAATTCCATACAGGGTCTGGGCCATGGTTTACAGTTTAGTCTTTGGTTTTTGGCCGAGTAAAAGCAATCAGTGATGCACAATCAGGGGGTAGATCTAAGGAGGGTCTAAGAGCTGTCACAAAGGGCGATCAGATCATTTGTGAATCAGCTGTTCAAATCATAAACAGATCCAGTGAATGGATTGAAGTAGCAGATGTCTACTTTGCATTTGTTATGGCAAATGCAGTTCGAATGCTACTGATAAGTTTATGAAACAAACAACAAAAGATACACAAACAAACTAATTAGACAATCGTCCCCTTCGGAGTTGCCATTTTGTTACCGGGAAAAGTGTCTATTTAGAACTGCTCTATCCCACTAAGGTGTGACAGCTGCCTTAGAAACAAATAGAGAAAACTACTTTTGTATTTCCTTTATGAATTAAAGATAGAAGGGGATAGAAAGAACTGACTTGTGTCTTGCACTAGTCCTTTGATCCAATCCCTCTCTTCTTTGACAGCTTCCAGCTACCTGCTCCCTTACTTGCCCAGCTTCACCAAGTTCCTGTAAGATCACAGAAGAAGAAAACTACACAAAGACATGGATCTATATTCATAAAAAACCTAGGATCAGATTTAAGCTAAACATACAAATGTAACAAGCAGCAATGATACACAAGCATGTAGGAGAAACTCAAATAGTTCTATTGATATAACAAGAAGATCCAGGAGGAGTTACAAGTGATGATTCTTGATCCAACATCAACCTCCCAGCAAAGAAGCCCCTTCTTCACCTCCAACAAAGCATAAATCACCCAATACTCTGATACCTATCTCAAAACCAACAGCAATTCTTTGCAATGTACAAAATTCCAGCCTCTGGATCTTTGGGATGAGGGAACCATATATAGATGTGTGCAAGGAGGATGAGTCAGCTTATGATTTGACTAGTGTCTTCTCTCTGTCAGTTCTTGCTTCCACTTGGAGACTGAGAGCCTCTTACTCATCCTTGGTCGAACTTAGTGAGGCAAGTGTCATTGGAGAAGATTGTGGAAGCTTCCATTGTCTTTCCACCTCGCGGAATGGCACTGCCATTTGTCATTTCCCGCTCAACGGACCCTGATAGTGCATTTAGGTGCGTTGCAACGCACCTAGCTAGTGTATTTAGGTGCTATGCAACACAGCTAGCCAGTGGAGCAGCTGAAATGATCCTGATTTGACTGATTCTGAGCAGTTTCTGGTGGAGAACTTCTGGGAGAAGCTGTAATTTGTTGACCTTGTTCCTTTAGGGGTTGGAACAACACTTTTAGGGACTTAGGAGCCCTTGGTTTATGGACATTTCATGCTTGGTGCTGCAAGGCACAAAAATGTCTATAACACCTTGGAACCATTTGATGGCATTGTACAAAAGATCTATCAATAACTTTATTTCTTGTTAAGGTTTGGATTGTATTCAAAGGGCCTATTCACAAGGGGTTGTATTATAGCACATGAGATCTTAGCACCCCAAGATCCCCAAAATCCTAAAGTAATGTAGTAAAAGAGTTTTCAATTATTATCCATAGCCTAGAACGATATATGGACCTTAGGCATAACCTATGGTTATGGATAATTAATGGGTTGGTGCTTAGGTTTGATGGCCCTTGGTTAATTCCCATATTGTAAATATTATAATAATTTTATTGTGATTAAAAAATGGGTTGAGATATAGGATACATGTACCAAGCTTGGGGAATGAGGTTGCTTGAAAATGGGAGGAGATAGAAACTTAATTCTATTCATTGGAGGCAGAATAATTTGTCTTAATTAGTTAACTGTGCATTGAATTAAGCTAGAGGAAGAGAGGATGATCCCATACTTCCCTTTCGAAATTCCATAAGCAAAAGGGGCCAAAAATTAAAGAGTTGCAAGATACTAGTATGGTGGAAAAGGAATGTGTGGAGAGACTATGAAAACACCCCCATGATCACCAGGGAAAATGTTAAGAACCCCCCTAAATTTATATGTATAATGAATGGGTGAATCCCCATGACACATAGGAAAACTGGAAAGTGATTTTGTCAATAATATAATTTGTATATATAATTTTTTTGGTCAGTATCTCACCATATTATATCATCTTGTAAAATCATGGTGAATATTTCACCGAACTATAAAATCTTGTATGAGCTTGGTGAATCTTTCACTGAGTAATAAAACTTTGTAAAGTCTTGGTGATTCTTTTACAAAGTTATAAAACATTGTGAAGTCTTGCAAAATTTTCTGATAAAATTATAAAAACATATATGATAATAGGAAATTATATTTGTTAAACTATAATATACTCACCTACATGTTTGGAAAAAAGAAACATAATTTGTTCTTCCTACAGATAACATTGCAAGCTTCAGTGGGCATGTTTGTCAAGGTTATTAATGTAGAATCTTGCATATCCCTCTATTAGTTTTGATAATATTGCACCACAAAGTTCTTGTATGTGTTGATCTTGACCACCACTTCTTTCAAGGTAGGAGAACTTAATATTTTCTCTACCACTTCTTTCAAGCTATGAGAGATTAATGTTTGGACAAATCATGGCATAAAAACACCTATTGTGTCTAAATATTTTTTTTACTAACAAGACATAGGTTCTTTCTATTGTTGAGAACTTTAGATTACATAACTTGAATGTTGCATATAGCATGTGCATATGTAAAGACAATATTCTATCAGAATATGAATGATTTCTTAAAAAAAGGGTAACAAATCTAAAAAATGAAACAATTAAAAAGAAAGGAATCGATTCACAGAGCTCCATTCTCAATGATATAGTGCAACCATGAAATTTTGCATGTATGAAATGCATCTAGTACACAACATGTGGCTCAAAATAAGTGTAATCCAAAGAACTAAAATCCATGGGTGGCATCAAATAAGTTGTTATTAATTCTGACACCAAAGCCTCTATAAGGGGAATTGTTTGGGGATTATTGACAAAGTTAGGAGCCTAGATTTCTCCAATTTCTATTATCTGTTGGTTGATGTAGACCATCCTATAAACTTTCTTTTTGAATTCTAGATTATCAATGTCCAAGACAATAGGAAAAATATTTGTTGTAGTTTCATTTGTTTGCATAAGTTAAAAAATACACTGCTAAAATCCATCCCACAAAAAACATCACTACAACTAAATTTTAAACACACAAAATGGTTGCTAAGTATTGTCATCTATATGAAACTTCTAACCCACTTGAGTGATAACATGCATATAGAACTCTTTTGTGTTCAATCCAATGCCATCATAAAATGTTGTCTTCTAGGATTCATTCAAGTACATTTTCACATATACCTGCAAAAGGAAAGCAAGTGTAATGAGAGGAAATAATTCCCATGGAATAAGAGATAGAAAAGAATCCAATAAATATTGAATTAAAATAAAAGACATCATATTTCCTAGAACTTTAGGATATATTAGATGTAATTCAAGATTAACTCAACGAGAGACAAAAGAAACATGATGAAAGCTTGGAATTCTAGTCATTCATAAATTGGGGTCGTGCTTTCAATAAAGTTGAGAAAAAGTCACTATGCCTATTCTCACCTTGGCACCAGTTCTTAAAGTACTTGAATAAAGGATACGCTTGATACGTAGGGTTTTCTCTTAGGTGCCTGTAGATGGTAACATATCTCCAGTAATCGCTATTATCATATAAGTAAGCGGAATATACTATGAACTTAGGCTTGAAGAAAGTATGTTTGTGTGAATTAGCATGGAAACTGAGGTCTATTGCAAGATTGAAATATCATAAACCCTTGTTCAGAAACATGTAACCCAATGTGTCAAAAATTGGGTTGAGAAAGTAAATAGGTAGATTACAAAATAAAATTCAATTAGAGTGGAAAAAAAATATATTCGAGATAAATACTTTATCGAATATAAGTTTCAAATTGAAATATATCCAATCTAGTAAACTGGAGCGCAAACATATGTAGGGAGTTGTGAAATGGGAGCCATATTTTTATCAAACAACTATGGTTTTGATTTGATAAACCATGTCTACAAAGTAAGATAACTTACACTTCATGGTGAACTTCATCTCTGTACACGAGGGAAAATATATTAGCCATAACTCCATTGGTTTTTTGTAAATGAACATTCGAGTTAGGTCAGTTTCCTGCATACCCATTCACCAAGTAAGATCATAATAGGACATAAATGGATGTTCATCAAATCCAATTTTTTAACTCAATTGTTTCTTGTAATTCCATATCCATATCGCACAAAGGTATCAAAATCTCAATCCAAGTATGTAATAGAAGCCATCAAACCTTTTTGACTTAAGAGGGAAAGTGATTGTATTAACCCCTACATTATATCCTCTTTTTCAAGATGTATACATATCTGAATTTGAGAAAGTTTCCTAAAATAACAGTCAATTAATATATCATTGGTAAGAGGATAGACTCTTCCCTTGTGTGTAAGTTGTACAAGAGAGAAGTCATTATCAAATTACTTAAAGAAGTAGCTTGTTCTTTTGGTTGCATCTTGCCATAAAAAACTTGGTAAGTTTTCAGGTTGTGGGTAGGTGTTTGTAAGTCCTTAAAGGAAGCATTACAAGGTTCCCATAAACAAAAATTGGTGGATAGGAATTCATAGGTGTATCCTGGTGCTACTGTGATGGGTTCCATTTTAGGGTGTAAATGGTGGAGAATTGTTAAATGCCTTAGAGAGGCTCAAAATATGTGTTAAGAAACCTAGGCTTCTCCTTCATTCAAACAATCTAGAGAGAGAGCCCTCGAATACTATATTTCTAACTCAAAAAAAAATTATTTGCAGGTTCTTTTACTAAATCATGAAGCCTTTTTCTTCTGACTAGAGAAAGAATAAATGGGTTTCTTAAACAATTATTTCACATAATACCTCATTTTAAGATTTTTTTTTTTCCATTAAAATTTGTATTTGTTGCAAATATGATAAACATTTTTGAGGAAGGCCCTAGGAATTAGGGAAGTGAAAGATATTTTTTCAACTTTGGTTCCCTAATATTTTTCTAGCATCTGTTATCCCTCTTCGATCCCACAATGATTAAGGCTTCCAAACCTGCTTGTGCACCTTTGGCTAGAATTTTTTTAGAAGCAATATATAATTATATAAGGAATATAGATTGAGTTGGATCTTCGTAAAGGTTGGATGGGGGTTAATTTTCTATAGTTTCAAGGTAACCACTAGAACAAGACTCGTTGAGTCTCTTGGTTACTTGAAAGTTACTAAGATCAGCAAAAAATAATGGGAGGACATGGTTAATCTCGTCAAAAGTTCAAACTCTTCATTACTAGGTGAGTTTGTGTAGGGTTTGGCTTATCCCTGGAAGACTTGATGAGAATTTCAAGGTTCACCCAAGTTCAACCTCATGCACTTAGCAAACAACCTATAAATTGAAAAATTCATTTAAAAAAATTACAACATTTCTTCAAAGCTTTTAGAATTAATTTTTCTTTTTGGCAAAATAATTTATAGAGGATTATACATCAAAACACGTCACAATTCAATTTTTTTTGTGGATTCTCAATCCATGTGAAGAGCCAATTGCTTGAGCAATAGATTTTCAGCATTTTGAAAATATTGTGCACCGAAATTTCTGAAGATCTGCACTGAAGGTGTGCTTAGACTTGTCTTCTAGGCCAGCAACCTTAAGCATAAAATATTTTCATATATATTGGAAGAATTTTTTGGCTAATGCAAATATGGGTTTTTTTTTAAGCTTTATTCATTTTTTCTTTTTCTTAAATTCTTAAGCAGAAGATTTTTTTATTTTTCCCTGTGGGATTAATTGTAAATTAGTAATGCATCCTTCCCTCTCTCAATTGGGTTTAGGCATAGTTCCTCCCTCTTGTCCCATGTCATTATGTAAATCTTTTTTCCTATCCCAAGATTTTTTTAATGGGGGATATTAGGATATTATACCTTAGGAGATTCATAATACCAACTTGGTCTAATGTACTATAGTCATGTGTGATTTAGTTACCCAATGGTCGCTATTCTATCTCATGGATAGATGCTGTAATGGTGCTCATGTTCTCAGTATTTATGAAAATTGATATATGTTTTATCAAGTAATTGGTCCATGCTCTCTATTTAAATATCATGGATGGTCACTTGTCTTGCATGATGAAGAGTAGATTATTGTACTAGACATAACCCTTCCTTTCTTGCACAGTAGTACAAATTTTCTATTTCTTCATGGATGCCTCATTTTGACGGCTTTACCATGTAAATATCAGTCTCTTAGCTTATGGTTAGCATGAGTTATTACTAAGTGGTATCCATCCTTGTGAGTAGCCCACTTGTGATTTCCTAATATGGTATAAAAGTGCTTGTGAGATTCACTCCTCCTTGTTCAAAGATCAAGCTAGTTATGTTTCATTTTTGAAGAGCTTCATATCCATTCTTTTGGTTATGAGGTCAGACCTATGGAGATCATATTATTGGGTCTTGAAGAATCAGGGTGGTTGTTATATTTCAACAAAACTTGTGTATTTTTGTGATATCTTACCACTCCATGTATTAGAGTCAAATTTCAATGCTTGGTCTTTTTCTTATGTTGGGGCCCTCAAGGCTCACTTGCATTTATGTTCCTCGTAAGAATGGCACTTCATATGGGCACAACCCTAGATTTGTAGATAGTTGCAAGTGGACCCAAGGTTTTCCTAAGGGTTGGATCCACCTTAGCTGCATAAGTTAGTATATATAAATGTAAGGCTTTGGCCTAGTTTTGGATAATAATTTAGATAAACATATGCAAGACATATGATATCTCTGTGTGTCCATATTTAGCTTCATCAGAAATGATACAACTTTTATGTTGCTTCATGGGTGTTTCCCTCTTTGAGGGTTTTACCACATAAATATTGGTGTCATAATTTTTATATGTTAGAGTTATTCCTCTGTGGTTTTCATCCTATGAGTAGCTAACTTCTGATTTCTCATTATGGTATCAGAGTGCTCATGTGGTTAACTCCTTTTTTTTTTCGAAGATTGAGGTAGTTATGTTGAGTATTTGAATAGTTTCAAAATTGCAGAATTATCCTTCGTATGTGTTGAATTTTGGAGTTGTTCCTCTATTTCAACAAAATATGTGCTTTTTGGGAAGATCTAAGTTTTCCATGTATTACCTAGTCAATTCTTGATATTTTTCTTCCTTGTACTGCAGCAACTCTTCAAAATCATTAGGCACACCATAATTTTCACTCATAGACTCCTTTATCACCTCAAATACACTAAACAACACCCCAACTAATCCTTGTTGCAACCCTACACCTTCCTAATCTATTGGGTATACTTCCTAGGAATAAACATTACATTGTACCATTGGTCCCTTTAGAAGATTAGGTGTCTTATTATATGGAATAGTCAATATGTAAGGTACCATGATCTACAACTCTCTTATATTTTATCCAAATGAAAGTTTGTTCCTCCTAATATGGTGAATAAGGCTACAAGTTTACTAGCTCGTGTCGACTACAAAAGAAAAAATTATCTGGAAAAGTACACAAAAAACAAGCTGATAAATCTCCGAAGCCACATCCCCATCCATCCTATTAGGTCCACCTGTGCTATGTTAAGTAGTTCCTCCTTGAATCCACATTTTAATATGTTGAAGGGACCATTAACTTCCCCAAATGAAATAAATTGTTTCCAAATAATTATGTCCTACTCGATTGTGAACATCCTAGTAAAAGTGATTCTTAACTCCACCTCCTAATCGTTAATAGGAAGAAACTCTTTGGAATGCTTTTGACAACACACAATTTGGCTATTTTCCTACTATTTCTTTGTTTATCAAAGGCCATCAGGTTGGTTCCATAAAAACTACCTTTAGTTATACTATGGTGCCTAAAGTCAACTCTTGATTTTTGTATATGGAAGCTCGAAACTTAAATTGTATAAGGAAGATATATTCTATTTAGGGCTAGATGTTACCCCTATTTTTGTATAAAAAAGTGAAGGACGATATCTGAATATTAATCTGTCATTTCTAGCAATGGTCTTTTGAGTTCCTAAAGTAACTAATGGATATATTAAATGTGTACTTCCTCTCTTTGTGATTGGAAATAAGTGTTGGTATTATAAGGCCTTGTAATTTGTTGTTTGGACTAATATAATTTTTTAGGTTCACTAGAAATAAAATTTGAATACTTTCCTTGTATTTTTGCAATGGATATTTTAGGACTAAATCCTTTTTTTCCAAGGAAAACCTTGCAAGGAAATTGAAGGGATGCTTCCCTGCATTGATGGATGGCACTCCTAGTAAAATTCTCCTCATAGACTAGTGAACCTATCCCAATGGGATTCAAATCAGGTGTCTATTGGAATGGAACTAGCTAATAACCAAAAAAAAATGAAACAACGGGTTGAGTTAAGCCTTTGTTTTTTTAGAATTAAATATAACATCTAACTACAAAAAAATCAGGAATTTTCGTTTTTGATTTCTTTTTCAATATTTGTGAGAGTTCACTCTGATTTACTTTTGTATATTTCATCTTACAAGAAGATACCGTTAGTCCAAAGAATGTATTATTAATGTCTTGAATTAATATCTTTCCAATGCGAAAAATATTCATGATTCACATTATCGATCTAGAAAACATTGATTCCACAAATGGATCTAACATTTGATGTAGGAAAGGGATAATTATAAAAAAAAATTAAAAAATTAAAAAAATTTCATGAAATCAATTGTTTCATTCATACTTGAATATGGAAAAGATGTACTTCCATTGAACTTAGGATTTCATATTTATGATGGTCTATAAGATGATTATTAGTAAGGTCCATACAAAGATGGGAAAAAAATTGGAATACACAACACCATACAAGTCAAAGAAAAGGTGTGCATTGTCACCCATACTCTTTCACCTTTATATTGATGAGCTAGAAGGCCTCATTTCAAAGTGATATAGCTAGTTTCCTTCTCTATGATATTTCCATCAGAAGTTTTCTATGTAGATGACATTGTCCTTTTATCCCACCTAATCATAGGACTCCAAAATCATCTAGACACTTTAATCTCATTCTATGATAGTTGTGGCCTTCAGGTCAACCTTCCAAAATCAAATATTCTGGATTTCAACATATATGAGAAGGAGGCATCTAATACTACTCTCACCTATAAATAAAAGGAGGTAGAAATGGAAAAATTATACACTTACAATGGATTAGTATTATCTACCCCATCCTTCAATGTAATCCCCAAAAAAAAATTAAGGTGGAGTAGAGGATATGAAAGATTATAAACACTATAGAAGAAATGTTTCCAGATCAACTTCCAAGATATTTGGGCTTAGATTTTCCTCTTCCATACCTTAGTGACACCTTCTCTCTTTTAAAACTTTGAAGCTTGGAACATGTGCCTAAGTGAAATAGGATGGAACTACTTGAGAGAGTAATCATTAATATGCTCTCAGAGTATATTCATGCAAGGAAAAATATCTCATACTTCTGGCCCCTCTGCACTTCCATGATTTTCCATGTTATGAATATGTTGCATAGGATTTTTTGCATTGAAGACTCCTAGTCAAGCCAAAACAGATATCCTTACGACTATCAAATTATCTATACAAATTTCTATCCAAATTCTCATAAATAGCTTGCATGATAGATCTTCTTGTTTGGCCAAATACATGATCATTGATATCAAATTTCTTATGGCTCAAAGATTTGTTTACAATACAAGGTGATAAATGTATTTCCCTACCCCTTCATGAGATGCTTCACCTTTTACCATAGACTCTAAGAGATGGATATTTCCACATTGGTAGTTTTAGGTTCACCACCTATTCTTTTTACCTTCCAAATGATGTTGGTCACAAGAATAATTATGAGCAGATCTACTAGATTTATTAGGCAGGTGGACATTAGAAATCTGATTGCATACTTTTTTTTAGAATTGGATGATAGGAGAGATTAGGGTTAATGAAATCATTGGCCTAAGGCTTCCTCCTTGGTGCCCTATAGGCCCTCTCCAAGTTTCATATTTTGGGTTTCTTGGGGTTTTATTATCCCTCTTTTTTGGTAGTATTCATATATTCAGTCATTTTTCATTTCTTCTTAACTGTCACCAAATACATTTGTATTTCCAATGAAAACTTTAGAAATCCAATGAAATAGAAAAATGGAAATTTTCACATTCAAAACTTGAATTTATAGTGAACAATTTAGCAGGATAGAACATGATGATGAATACAAATAACAATAGTGGATGCATATAAAAAATATTATCTCATTGGAATAGCCCTCAAACTTTGGTCTGTTATATACGCTGCCCAGAAAATGTATGTACCAGTTCACATTTGATATCAAATTTGTGATTCCAAGAGGAAATGTTCCCAGAGGTAGTATGCTTCCCTGAATGTGTCTCCAACAATGATGAGTGTGCAAGAGTATTATTACAGTGACCAAAACTAGGGTATTATGAGGTTGAAGAACAAAAATCCTTATTCGAGTGTAAAAGAACCCCTTATTAAATATTTTCTTTATCAAGAATAAGTTAGGGCCACTTTTTCAACCATATATATCTTTGCAAAGAATATTAGAATTATTTAACTAGAATGATCTTGTCATCCACTAAAATATCTTATATGGATATGGATCATGTAATTACTTACTAGAGTAGTAAGTACTTACCAGGGTGTCCTTGTGTAGTTGTCTTCACAGAAAATCAATCACCTTAGAAAAAAAATTTGTTGCTCCTATCTACAAATTTCCAAAATAATTTGGTGAGATGAGGAAAAAATTAAGATAATGTTTTCCAACAAAATCGATGAATTAAAAGAACATAGTCCAATGCTCTCCCAACAAATAAATATTGGTCTTCCACTTTCTCAAACACCTAGTTGTATTTTGAGCAACCATCCAACATACATAACATACCCAATACTATAACCTTTTGTAATAGATGTTCCATGTTTGGAAGTAATACCAAGCATGACTAAGACCATGGGGAAAAGAAATAAGGGCTAATCAATGTCACCATGTTATATTCTTCACAAATTTTTGGCCACTATCATCTGGAACAACGGGTGAATCCTTAATAAATACTAAGATTTTAGTGTGGAAAGTGCAAGGAATGATGATAAGTGTTAGGGCATATCTTATTTATTTTGTTATGCTTGAATAATTTCATACTTGTAACAATAGAAGGAAAGTTGATTTTAGAGATGCTTAGGGGTGGTTGAAAGGGAGTTTAGTGCTTAGATAGATTTTGGGTATATGGAGTCTATAAGGAAACAACTATGAGATTATTTATAATAATATTAGGAGTGACTATAATTGGAATTAAAAACCAACAAAATTGTTATTTTTTTGTGTGCTAATACAAATATTTCTTTCCAGAATATGAATTAAGGAGAAATTGCAAACATGCATGACAATGTATTTACTATTTATTGATAGATATGCAAATTTGCAACAATGTTGATTCTAGAAGGGAGTTATAAAGTAAATTTATACAATAAAAAACATGGGCATTAAAGGGGAATAAATCACAATTTATTTCTTCTAAATAAATGAAAAATTCTACATAGAATTTGACCCTTCATAACATATTTGATTCAAGCATTTTCTAGCAATAATCTTAGCAAATTTAGTGCAAACATATATGCCATCAACTTGATTCGATTCCACCGAATATATTGTGTAAATTAGGTATCTTTTCCACCCTCAACACATCAAAAAACAGTTAGATTTCCAAGGAAAAGCTAACAAAGCAATTAGTCTAGTTGCATGAATATGCACTAGAAGGCAATGGCCAATCTCTCCAACATGGACATGATTGCATGGACTAATAATAATACCAAAGATCTATCACTAGAACCATAGTAAAATGATTGTATTTATATCTTATGTCAATTGCATGGAGAGGGGAATATTTTGTGATGGAAATTCCCTAGTCAACTTAATCATGGGGAAAGCATTTAAATATTTTGACTACTTGGATTATATTCATGCAATTATTTTTCATTTTCCAAGATTCCAATTTTTTCTCAATAAACACATTATAAATATTCAATTGAAAACATGTTGTGTTCTATTGGGTTTTAATGCATTTATCTCATTGTTTTTTTGTGAAATATGTCATCGGATTAATCTATCATTTGATTAATCAGATGGTCATTTTTTCTACACACAACAAACTCCTTGAGACCCTTCACTCTATCCAGAACATTAAGGACAAAATTTTCCTCACCCATAGCACAAATATAACATCCCCTATATTCCAATGCAATATATCGGAATATATACATCCAATTATCCAACAACAACTACCATACCAAAGGTCCGTGACGAACCAACATAAACAAATTGTTCTCCACCAGCACCCAATATTTTCAAATCTCTAATGCACATGAGAAAGTTCAATCCATACATAAAGAAATACAGAAGAAAGGGCAAACCAAGAGAGTATAAAAGTAGGAAATTACACGATGCAAAGAAAAATATGAAAATTGAAATATATAAGGATGTGTTAAAATTTTGGAAGGTTGGTCCATTTTTTATAGAGTAGGAGACATAGCCCATTCACATATAATATAGAGAAAGTGATTAAATTTGAATACATGGAGTAGTACAATATATCTATGGTTGATACCCTACATAAAAAATTGCAGATTAAAACAAACATTTGTAGGATCCACCTTTACAAGTGATGTCTCTCAGACCTTGTTTCAATTGTACCTAGCATCAAAATCATACTACCTATTGTTCCCTATATACCACCAAAATAATGATATCTAGAGACCATTGATAGCAGAAGTGGGAAAAACTTCCGAAATACAGAACTACTTTGTGGCAATCTGTTAGGACCTCATGGCATTAGAGAAATAGGTAGGAGAGATCCGCGACAATAATATTTATATGTATAATAAAATCTATTCCTATAGGTTGAGAGCTTTGAACACCCTCAAAAATTCAAATGGCATAAACATTCAGCTCTGTAACCTCATAAAACACGGCAAGGAAAAGTAGAGTCAAAATCTATAACAGATATTTCCCACTCATATCAATAGCAGCCATGAAGAGAGGAAACTTTCAAAGTGAAATGTGAAGCATATCGATAGATCAACTTGTTTTAGATAAATTTAAAATCTTAAGTTGATTGAGTAAATGAAGTGTGGAGTCTTCATTATTTAAGGAATTTGGGTTTAGGTTTTGTGGTAAAGTCATCCACAAAGGTGGACTAGAGAAAACTATGACAACATATCAAATTTCAACTGTCGGTGGAGTTTGGAGTGGAGAAGGCTCCAAATTGGTGTCATTGATTAAGAAATATGAATGAGGCCTGTTGAATTTCCACGATCTTGGGTATAGGTTAGAATACTAAAATATCTAATTCTACCAAACCAAGAATATCAATAAGAGCTACTTTGCACACTGGAAACTATGAAGCAGTAAATCACATATGCACAAGTATACACAAATTTTAAGAAATATTGTATAATAATGTACAACCCAATCTTCTTTATATTAAACCAAATTTGGATAATACAACAATCTATGTTATAGAATATAAAATGAGAAACATGTTGCATATACTCTATGTTTTATATTGTCATGTCAGTCCTTTTCTTCTATATTTCTCACTAGCTTCCCCTTAGTCCTTCAAAAGACAACACATCAATACTCTAGGAGGGCTGCCACCTAACAATTCTACAAGTCACTTCTTGTGTGTGTACACGGGCTGACCCAATTTTCTCTTTGGGTAGGCCTAATCTTGAGCTCCAAAATTCCAGGCTAGTAGTCGCCATAGTCCATCAAGGTACTTCACTTCAGAACCAATCTTCACCCAACCTTTAACACCTCTTCGTCACATCAAGAGAGTTATTCTAGGGCTACTTTGGGTAGCCAACACACTACCCTCACCTAGATCAATGGAACCCAATACTAAACTATAATATATGCATCAATGAAGGCTATCGATCACCTGATCAAGCCTCCAAATTGGCTTCCACATGCTGCCCAACAATCTGATCCAAAACTAGTCAATGCATTGACCCAACACACATCACTAATGTTTCTCCCCATGTCTATTGTTTCTATTGTCCCTTGATTTTTTGGTTAGGGAAATTGGTCACCCTATAACATCCCTTACAAACCCACTCAACAGTCCATAAACAACCCTTAGTGACTGCGACACACCTTCATGAGACAATTACCTTAGTATGTTTCTATTTTGGGCATATACGAGCCCTTAATCCTCCCTACGCATACCCTAACTATTGTGCTATGGACCACGACCTAGCACACAGTCCACTGATAGTATATGGCCATCACCATACAACTCTCCTGTCCCTAAAAAAATGCACAAACAGACATGTGAGAGAGGTCTCTTGACTCAGCCTCCAAGAAAAGGCCCGTGGCCCTCCTTCCTACACTTCGACCTCCTCAAAATTCCCTAGAAATAGTCGTTTAAACATTATTTGTCTATGCTTTACTTATGCATCCCAAAACAAAGTTATCCTCTACCTTCTATGGGCTTTCCACTTGTTGTGAGTTGCATAAATGGATGAGGATAAGTCCTCACACTCACCTCCTATATATAACATAAATAAGGGCTCCAAAACATCACATTTTAGAGGTTTCCCTACTGTCATAAGCCTAACATAACCTTAGGCCGACCTTGACACTTATTGTGCCAACCCCAAAAACACGTTCAAAAATTCATATCTCCACTTCTACAACTTGGAATTAGACGATTCTTGAAGCGTTGGATTTTCCTTTCCGCCCTCTATCATATCATGCCATCACATGTAGAAATGTGCTCATGGAAATGCCCAAAACATGATTTGGTGCAAAACTCAATAGCTGGGTTCCAAGCCCACAAGTGACTCTTGTGGCAATTTGTCCTCCAATCCCCGAACCTTAGGGCTTGGACTACCTCCCATGATACTCAAAAAATAAACACTCCCTCTTAGCAAGGGAGGTACTTCGAAGACTAGGAAGTAACTCATCATCATCATCACTACTCGCAACACTTTCCCAACTCTTTGCACTCACAATCATAGCAATCCTTGTTATACGAACTATGCCTCTCTCAGAAGTATCATTCTCAACACTGGAATAACCCTACTTATTTTCTTCATGTCACTTCTTCCACTCTCTCCGTGATTACTTCTTGGCAATTGGAGGAGAACCCTTTCTCCCCATTGACCACACCTTCTTCTTGGAATGCAAATACTCCCTCTGAATCTACAAGCTCCCTCTCGAAGTCGACTACCTCTGAGTCTTTGGAATTTGGACCTTCTCAGGAAGGTGAAAATCCTCCTTTTGAACCTATACCTGCTCCTCTAAAGCTTACACCTGCACCTGCTTCTCATGATCCATATTCTTTCCCATCAGCCTATATAATCCATGCTCTCTAACTCCAAGTATGATAGTAGCAGAGTTAGAGCCTCTGGGCCTAAGTATTTCCTTTCCGTCTAGGAAGAAGACCTCGTGACCCTTCTTCTCAATAATCAAGACAAATATCATGCTATATCTGAGTCCTGGTACAAATAGTATATACTAGACCCACATCACTTGTCTTGCCTCAATCTTGAATGGCACAACACCCAATCCTCAGATCTCCTTCAAACTCTTCTTTCCCAACACCAAGTGCATCTTTGAGTCCCATTTGACTATAGTATCAAAAACTTCCTGTGATCCTATTATATGTTTCAATCCACCACTGTACACCTAGCATCCATCCTCATATATAGTACCCTATGAGAAATGAGAAATCATAAGAAAGTCCTCCTCCTCCAATCTCCTGGTGAGATCATCTATCTCAATATAAGTGGAAATACCAGTGACCTACTTTCATTACTTGTTCTTGTCATCTACCTTCTTTTTCATCAGACATCTTAACTAAAATTGACCCATCTTGCCACATTTGAAGCATTTGAATTTACTCAAGTCCTTCTTTTTCTTACCCTTCATTCTCACTACAAGTGCAATGTTATCATTGAAGGTCTTCTTCTTTGGATGAAGATCCTCATCTCAAGACTCTACCTGAATGAAGTCATCCCACAACCTATCCTAGTATGGAAGCTTCTTTATTGCAATGATACCATTGATGAAGGGTTTTCATTCCTCGGTGACCCCTTTCAAGGTAATCCTTACCATATCTCCATCTGAAATAGTCACACTGATGGAAGAAATCTCATCTTCGACTTCAGACAATCTTGTCAAATATGAAGTCACGCCTTCACCCTTTATCATCTTGATGGACTTCAACTTATCCTCCAATACAAATACCTGGTTCTTGTTCTTATTCTAGAGAAAATTCTAAAGACCCATCGACATCTCATATGTGGTGTTATTCCCAGAGAAATGAGGTATTGGGGCATCCTTCACACAATATAACATGATCAATATCGCCCTCGTATCCAAATCCTCGTACACTTCCATATCCTTTGGGTCAGTTGGCTTCTTGATGGCTTTGTCAATGAACTCCTAGATCCTATTGACTTGTAAGAACAACATGATCCTTTCCTTCCATGGACTATAGTTGGAAAACCCCTCTAATCTATCCTCATATTGGATACCAGCCTGCAACTTTGACATTGTTACCTACAAGGTGACAAAATACATCTTGAGTTGTACTTCACTCTATACAACCCTAATTCACTCACTTCCAAACTAACTCATACACCCTTTGATACCATTTTTAATTTCCACAATCTTGGGCCTAGGTTAGAATCTTAAAATATTTGATGCTACCAAACCAAGAATTTCAATAAGAACTACTTTGCACAGCAGAAAATATAAAGCAGTAAATCACATATGTACGAGTATACAAAAATTTTAACAAATATTGTACAATAATGTGAAACCTAATCTTCGTTATATTAAACCAACTCCGAATAATAATAAAATCTATGGTATACAAGATATAATGATAAACATGATGCAGAGACTTTATGTCGTATCTTATCCTGTCGGTCCTTTTCTTCTGTACTTCTCACTAGCTGCCTGTCAGTCCTTCAAAAGACAGTACCTTGAGACTCCAGGAGGGCTGCCACCTAACACTACTGCAAGTCCCTTCTTCTAAATGTACATAGGCTCATCCAATATTCTCTCTAGGAAGTTATAATCCTGAGCTTCAAACATCCAAGTTAGCAGTCACCTTAGTCCATCAAGGTACTCCACTTCGGCAATAATCTTCACCCAACCTTCAACTCCTATTTGTCACTCCATGATAGCTATCCTATGGCTAATCTAGGTAGCCAACAAACTACCCTCTACTAGATCAATGGAACACAATACTACATTGCAATATATGTACTGATGAAGGCTCTTGATCATCCAATCAAGCCTCCAAATTGGCTCACACAGGTTGCCCAACAATATGATCTAAAACTCGCCAACACATTGACCCAACACACATCACTAATGTTGCTCTCCAAGTCTGTTATTTCTACTATCTCTTGACTGTTCTCATTAGGTAAATGGTTACACTGCAACAATCCTTACAAACCAACTCAACCATCCACAAACAACCCTCAAAGACTGTGACACACCTTCATGATATATCTTCCTTAGTACCCCATTGTTTTGGACATATATGAGTCCTTAATCCTCCCTACACATAACCTAACTATGGTTCTTTGGCATGTGACCTAGCAACATTCTAGTTGTAGCATATGACCAACACAATACAAGTCGCATGTCCCTAAAATAGTGCCCAAATAGACATGCGAGAGAGGTATCCCAAATCAGCCTCCAAGAATAGGCCCTCCACCCTCCTTCCTGCACTTTGACCTCCACAAAATTCCCTAGATATAGTCAATGAAACTTTAATGGTTTTTCCTTCACTTCTGTGATCCAAAACATAGCTATTCTCTCCAATATATGAGTTTGTCACTTATTGTGTGTTACAAAAATGCATGAGGATAAGTCCTCACACTCAACGCTTATATGTATCATAAATAAGGGCTCCAAAATGTCACATTTTATGGGTTGTCCAAGTGTCATAAGCCTAACATAACCTAAGGCTGACCTTGACACGTATGGTGCCAACCCCAAAAATATGTCATTAACAAAATCATATCTCCACTTCTACAAGTCAGAATTCAATGATTCTTAAAGCGTTGGATTCTCCTTTCTACCCTGTATCATCTCATGGAATCACATGTAGGAATGTGCTCATGGAAAAGCCCAAAACACAATTTGGTACAAAACCCCATACTTGGATTTCAAGTCCACAAGTGACTCTTATAGTGCTTTTTCCTCCAATACTTGAACAATAGGGCTTGGAGTACCTTCCAAGCTACTCAAAAATCAATAAGGCCTTTGACGGGGATGGGCTAAGTAGATTGGTATTGATGTCCTTATCATCACAGGTTCAGTCATTGATGAAGGAGACCCACAATATCTAGGTGCTGAAAAGGATGACCTAGGTTGAGGAATAGTTTCTTGAATCCATTGTTGTTGCCTCTGCTCCTATTGTTGTTGTTGCCACCTATTCAAACCCTAGGATTACATTGAATTAGACAATGGTGACAAATTGGTAGAAGAAAATGTTGTAATCGACAATGATACATCGGAAATGCCCAATGTAGGGATGTTGATATCCCTTCAGAGATTGCCTTTAATTCATCCCTCTTCATCTCTCTCATGTTCTTCAAATGGGGTGGGCACTTGCTGAGATGCTCTTTTATGTACATTTCTAGCATTTTCAATAACACTGTTTGTTATAATAGCTTCCTCTTAAAGCCTCAAAAATTGTTGTAACAACATGGGGAAACCACTCAGTCGGGGACTTGAATACTGTCCCTTTTCCATTTGGAATAGTGGCTCCAACTGGATATAATGGGACCAATTTCCCAATATAAATGTGATAGAATGGATAGAGCGTTTATGACCAAAAACTAGGTGATAGATGGTGTGGTTTATAAACTAGAATACATGTATATTAGTCTATCTATTAGCCATTTTTACTTATGTTTATGCAATATAAAAATGTTTTCCCTTAGTGCATGATAATAAAGATTAATCAAACACTTATATAAATGAATATATATATATATATATATATATATATATATAGATATATATATATTTAAGTAGTATTGATCTATTAATATATTACAAAAAAGTTACTGAGAAACCTGATCTCAGAGAAGTTAAGAATTAGTAATCATCTCAAAATTCAACTGTTGGTGTTGGACTGCCCCAACATAGGGGAAACCAATCCAAGAAGCATTAAAGACTGCCCTTGTTATTGGGGAAACCAGCCATTGAACCATAACAACTATTTCGTAGTAAACCTTGGTTTTTCAAAATGAACCAGAAAGACAGGAACAATGCAAATCCTGAACCAAAAAGATAGGAACAGAGCCAAGGAAAAATATGACATTTCTACTTGGCAGAGAGACAACCAGAGAAAACAAGACATTTGGCATGGATACAGAACACAAACAGACCACAAAACCATGAAACATAGAAACATATCCACCTGGAAGCCTAAGTCCTGTGCTTGAGACCAAGAGATCACAAAATAGTGCAATAAATCCATCTGAGAGCCAAAGGCCTTTGCATGAGGCCATGTGTTAGGCTGGAGTATCCTCCAGAGCTGGCTCTTCCTCAATCTGGAAGGCAAACCGATACCAATCGTCTTCCACTTCAGACACGCCTCGACCTTGAACGTTTGGAGCCTCCACAGTGCCCTCAGCATCCATCTGTCACTTACAAGTATCCCCAACTTTGTCTTTGCCATGCAGAGCCTGACTGCTTTCACCTTGCTGCATGTTACTCATCCCATGACTTCCTAGCTCTACCCTGTTCTTCTTGTTCCCACGATCGGACATAGTATCTTGCGCTGCAGATTCCTCCTTGAAAGAAATTGTGATGGTAGAAATCATTTTAGGCCTGTTTAGGGAACTACAGAAATGAAATTGGGTGTTCTGAGGGCTAGAAAGAGGAACGCGTGGGAGCTCCACGGTGTGGACAACATTGTCCCGCCAACCTCTCCCACTTCTGGTATTCGATTAGCTGGGAACTTCAGTGGTTGAGTCTGGGGAGTCAAAGGAGGAGATGGTAGAAGCTCACGAGCTGTTAAAGCCTCCACGTGAGCCTCCACATCTACAACGCATGCGGTGCCTAAGGCGAGGCATTGCTGAATTGACAGCAAAAGTATTGGGCTAAAGGTGACGATGAGCGAGAGCAGGGGAGGGTGAGTGTCACACGGAATCTGTCAAGGGTGCGGACACGACTGACCTTCCTAGAAGTCTAAGACATTCTAATGACAAACAAGACAAAATGGAGTGATCTTTCTCTAAATACACCTTTTACAACATGAAAACTACAAGTGTTTAGGCTTACCTTATTCCAAAACGCTGTTGTTGAAGTCCGTTCTTGACGATCCGGATGAGCTCCTCCTTCAAGTCAATTCCTGCAACCACAAACAATCAAACAATTACCAAGCACTTGCATTTCATATAATAAAACATATATTCAACATGCAGACCAAGGAACACATGAAATAACTCATTAACACAAGCTATTGAGAAAAATAAACCAGTTTGTATTAATAACGAAACAAAGAAACTCTTACAACCTGGCCTTGGTGTTGTGCAAGTTCCTCCCAGGGTCCATCAAGGGTTTTCCTCTACTTTGACAAAGCTCACCCTCTCCCAAGTAGAATCAAGTGAAGACAATCTCTCCTCACAAAGGCTCTAATGGAAGACCTAAATCCTGCAGCATTTACCCAAAGAAAATGTATAGCTCCAACCTCTTCTCCTTCTGGCTCAATGCCTTCATTTATAGTGCTGTAAAGAGGTTATTCAGGTCCACTATCAATGGGATCATCCCCCTCTATGGGTGGGATAGCTCCCTTATTGATGGGATAAGTTCCCCCTTAATAGAGATACATGAACCAACTGGAGGCGCATCCATTTCATCAAACCGACCTCTAGAATGTTCTAGAAGTAACCACAAGTAACTTTTTCAAGATAAAACTCGCGCATTTTGCCTTTTACAGAGGGACGCACCTGTCCCTTAACATACAGAGCGTCTATGGACGCGGATTTTGTGAACATGGTCAGCGTCCCCGCAGGTAAGGCTAGAGAGAACCTGCGACCCCAGAGATAAACATGATTTTTACAAGACTTTCTCTCTTCTTTGAGTTTGAGATGGATAACAGAGGCATGAGACTTGCCTAAGAGGGTAGCATGACTTGTTGATTTGAGCCATACTAACTGTAAGTAGTCAAGGTGACATTTTTTAGTGTAACAGATTGCCCCCTAAAGTGCGAAGCCTGGAATAGAATAGGGTTTTGTAATTCTAGGAAGGGTGAAGCGCTTTATCATTTCAAGGATTGCCTTGTGGATGGCCTGGTTGGAACCTGCAATTTTCAACACAAAATACATGGATAAGATTATATCATCACTGAGGTAGGCATTCCCATACTCAGATTCAAAACTTTAACTAATGGACTAACTATCTGATACAGGAATGATCTTGCAGTACATTATTTTTATAGACTTTTGTAGACACAGTATGGACGCAGCCATCTGTTTATGATAAGTCTACATAGACAATGAATACAAAACTCCTCGCAGCCTGGATGGTAGAAACTAGATCCAGGGTCTTCACTTCTACTTCCCGAATTGGTACGATTCTAGTCATGTGATTAAATGATTCGATGTCGAACATGGTAGAAACCACTTGATTACCAGTCAATGATGTAAACTGTTAACAAGTGTGAGAGAAACCACCAGTAATGTCAATGGTTCTCAAAGTACCAAGCACAACCCGTGAAATGTGAATAGATGTTTTGATGTCGAACACTTCACGGAATCCTCTGATCGAAAGTCAATGATGTAAACTGACGTCAAAGGCGAGAAACCTGCCATTGATGCATGCAGACTTCAAGGTACTGTCGATTCCTAAGTCATCTTTCTAGATAATGTGTCGATGTCGATAGAAAGCGACCCGTTGCAGGCAAGCCCGCAACACGAAATCATTGTTCAAGTTGAAGAAATGTTGCTGTAAGGACTGACTCAGGGATGGTCAATGGATGACAAGTATTTTGCAGATGAAAGTTTTGCTTGCAGACCTCTTGAACACATAACGACACAACAGATGGTTTGGTGACGAATAACTCAAAGTTGATCCCTGAACCCGGTTAAAGATTTTCAAAGTGATTTAGTCAACTGTGAGGTAAAAGATTTCCCAACCCAGGTGAATGAAAAGTGTCGTGTTCAAGAGCGGTAATAAAGTTTCTTCTGAGGAAAAGGTGACAAATAGGTTCATTCTTCTCTTTTTTCCCCCACCATTTCTGGCAAGTACCTCTTTATTTTTAACAAGCTTGAGGAGGATAACATATGCTTGATTATAAGCTCATCCTTCGGACGAGTCCAACCTAGTTTAAATGCGAACCCTAGGAAGGAGTGGTTCGTTCCTGTTTGTAATTGAACAGGTCCTTTACTGTAAAAGTTTAACGAGCCCAGTATAGGAGAAACTCGGCGTTTTTCAATTTTAGAGAGTCTGAAAAACTTAAGGAAACTCCACGTTGAACTTTTTCGTATATTTGTGTCCCTCAAGCCCGAAAAAGTATAAAATAATACCTGGGGGAACCGCTTGATCTTGCGACCAAGGAGTACTTTCATAATAGTATCGTTGACCTGAAAAGTAAAAAGCGATCAAAGACACGTCGTTTTATTTCCTTATCGAGTTTGAAACGACAAAAACCCGGCAATCTTTTCCTGATTTTGCGGTCAGAAAAGAGCTAAAAGGGGACCGTCTTTTAATTCCGTTTTAACGAGTGAAAAAGAAACACTCGGCGATCTTTTCATGTTTTAGGAGTCAGAAAAGGGCTTAAAAGATGACTCTGAAATTTTGTTTGTGAAAAATTACAATTTCCCTTGAAATCCCTTCGTCCTGCACAAAAGCGACACATTACTCATACCTGTTTAAAATAGGCAAAAATACATTTGAAAACATCTTTTCATGGTAAAAAATGAACTAATTCATCCAAAAAACCTATAAAAAGACCTTTTACCATGTCATTTTTACCGTTTCACTGTTGAGGTTGAAAAAGGAGCTTTTGACAAGAAACTTCCCGTGGTTGCTGCGGAAAATCTGACCGTCGGAATCGAACGCCGCTTCACCGAGGTATTTTACACATCCCACTCTTCATTTTTATCCGTTTAGTTTTTTGTTTTTGGTCTCTGTTTCATTTTTTGGGGGGGTTTTGGGTTCAAAATGCGCCCCTCGGCGGACGCAGGTGCCCTTCGGGTGAGCCGCGTCCCCCGACTTTTTCTCACACGGGAAAAAGGTCTGGGGACGCAGTCCGCCTTCAGGCGAGCTGCGTCCGGACGCCCTGTGCTAAAAAGCCGGGGTGCGTCTTCCGCAAAGGGCGCATTTCAAAACCCTAACTCTCTCAAAAAACCACCAAATTTTCTCAAATTAATTTCTAATTGACTCTTTTGATGTGCAGGGCCAAAACATGTTAGACTGGAGAGAGAGAGAGCACGTAGAAGACGATGAAGCTGCGATTAACCACCAACCCTCTCTGGATGCCTTAAGAACATGTGGATTGTACAAATATTGGACCATACCGGGCATGAGGGGCCAGGTAAGATTTTTGGAATGGCTAGTTGAGCGATGGAACGTTCAAGATCAATGCTTTTACATTGGAGGGCACCAGCTCGAGATAGAGCCCTCGGATGTATACTTTCTCACTGGCTTGCCAAACAGAGGTGAGCAACTCAACCTTGCGGGGACCAGGCCGGGTGGCCAATCCCTTGATGATCTCCGCGAGGAGTGGTGCAGACCAGGGACTCGCCATAAAAAAGGCGTGGAGATAAAGCACATCGCTCTGGCGGAACTTAGAGTTATTGCATTTACGGTCACTAGGATTTGTGGCGCGGCCGCCTTGCACATTGCCTCCGGATCCCAAATGCGGATGGCAGTTGACTGTTACCAAGGCACCATCTTCAACTGGTGCGAAGCTGTGTCGGCTCATATGAAGAGCCAACTAACCAAGGCAAAGAACGGACGACTAAAGACTTTTGGATATGGGCCTCTAGTCGTGAGCTTTGCCTTGGAGAGAGTTCCTATGCTGATCCCTCAGCAACTCACTGTTGATGACTTGGGTCCTCGGGAGCCAAAGCTTGTTCGATGGGTTGCGGTGATGGCCCGGCATCCTGACGAGGGTGCTGCAGTGGTTCGATTCTCAGACAGTTACTTTGACTGGCTAGAGGGCCAGCTTTTTGTGATACAAGACTTTCCATATGCCGGAATGGATTTCAGAGGTGATCCGGACATGGTTCTTCCACAGGGAGAACAATGGGATGACAGAGGTACTTTCATTTTCACAAGTTTTCTAATTATGTATTTTTTATTTTTCATATATATCGTCTCAAAGTAACAGTAAAATTTTAAAAATGCAGATGTTGGACCACAGCGTCCAGCCAATCTCCGGCCTTACGACAGACGACATCCAGCTGCACCGGCACCGGCCTTACAGGATGCGACAGCAGAAGTACTAGCCGATTTGGAGCATGATCTAGAGCGTCTCACGGCAGATATACCTGAGACTACTATGGATGATATTCCAATGAGGCTTCAGCGCTTCGTGGTTGCAGTCCCTGGACCGTTTAGGAGATTTTTGCGCAAGATAGCCCGCGCAGTGGTGTCGTACAGAGAGCACCACCAGTGATTGACTAGTCACTTTTGTAGTCACATGTGACATTTTTGACTTTTTGCACTATCATTTTGCCGATCATAAGGTGTGTTAAACCTATGATCGAAGACGATGTATATATTTTTGGACACACTTCTATCTATATCTATATATCACTATTATCGGCTTATCTTGTTTAACATGTATGATGAAATGTCTTTAAATTTACTTGCATGATTATTATAAATGTCTGTCCAACACTTGAGAAGCAATTGCATCTGCTAATGTATTCAAAGACCTTGGAATATGTTGATATTCAATGTAATCAAATTCACGTTCCAAGAGACGCACTCTCAAAAACAACCTTAATAACACAGGATTTCTAATGGCATAAACTCTATTAAGCTGTAATACAACAAGTTCAGAATCTAACCTCACTATCAAACGTCGAATTCCAAATGAAATAGATTCGGATAATAATTCAACCACTGCACTGTATTCTGCAATGTTATTCGTTGTTTGACCGAGGCTTACCCCATGCATAGAAACTAACTCGTCAGAGGGCGAATAGATAACCCAAGCTGCGGAAGAGATATTCCGTGTACTACGACAAGCACCATCAGCAAATCCAATGTATGTTTGGAGAGGCGTCGACATCTACAATATCAAGAGTAAAACCAAGATGAGCCAAAATAATGACGAAAAACCACACTTGCTAAGCTAAGCACACTGACTAAACTAACACACTTGCTAGCTAGAAAGGAAATCTAACCTATCTAAAAATTTCTCCATCCATCATTTTAAGCATAATACCTCTTTAGGTAAAGTCCATTTCTGGGTTTGCCCAAAGAGTCCCCATCAAAATCAACTAACTCATAAGCCCCTTTTGCTAGCTTTCGCTTTACAATGTAGGGCCCATGCCACATGGGAACGAATTTTCCAGCACCTAGCTTATCGTTCGCTTGATCATATAATAGTACTAGGTCTCCTTCCGAAAAACTTCGAGGGGTTACATTTTTATCGTACTGAGCTTTCATTCGTTTCGCGTGAGTCTCGATAGCTAAAGTAGCGTCACGTCGAGTCTCATCTAATTTAGCTAAGTATAACAACCGTTTCTCCTCTTCGGAAGTAGCTGGAAGTAATTCGACAGCCATTTGAAGTGATGGGATTTCGCACTCAATAGGTAACACAGCTTCTAAGCCATAAACTAGCTGAAAAGGGGTGAAACCTGTTGAATTTTTCACTGAAGTTCGATATGCCCATAGCGCCGAAAATAACATGTTATGCCAATTCGTTCGATGGATACCAATGATCCGTCGAATCATGACGACTAGAACTTTGTTGATTGACTCAACCAAACCGTTGGCTTGCGGATAATAAGGTGTAGAGCTATCGTGGCGCAAACCAAGCTGGCTTGTAAGTTCAGTCATCATGACATTTCGAAAATGGCTTCCATGGTCCGTAATGATTGCTTGTGGGACACCAAACCTAGTTATGATATGATTGAATACGAAAAGTGCAGCTGTCTTGCCGCTTGCGTCGAATGTAGGCATCGCCTCGGCCCACTTAGTAAAATAATCAACCGCAAGGATGATATACGCATGCCCCCCGGCCGAGTGAGGGTTACAAGTAATAAAGTCAATGCCCCATTTGGCGAATGGACCAGCGGCAATTATAGGGTGGAGAGGAGCAGGTGGAGCGCGCATCTTGCGATCAAACACTTGACAGTTGTGGCATTTTCTGACGGCAAGGATACAATCTTTAAACATAGACGGCCAGAAATAGCCAGCGCGCAACACCTTCTGAGCTGTGGCATACCCAGACATATGACCGCCACATGCTCCAGAGTGACAATCATTCAAAACTCTCTCAGCCTCATCGTGAGTTAAACAACGTCGAAAAACTAAGTCTGCCCCCAGGCGATAAAGTGTATCTCCAATAATTCTGTATTGCTGGGATTGAAACCGAATTTTTCGACGGTTTTCCTTGGAAGCTTCAGGCCGAAAGGTTTGGGTTTGGAGATAGATGATTATATCCCCATACCACGGATCTACAGTGCTAATAAGAAACAAAGATTCGTCCGCAATGGACTCCTCTGCCACAGTCTCTGTGTCAGCACTCGGGAAATCACACATCAATTCCGCGAAGACTAAAGATTTCTTAGACTTGGACTTCTCAAACTCCAAGTCGAACTCTTGCAGGATGACGATCCATTTAGAGTACTTGCCCCCTAGCAGTTGTTTTGTCAAGATATAAATCATAGGGTTGCAATCCGAAATAACAGTAGTTTTGCGGAGAAGAATGTAGTGACGAAAACGCTGGACAGCTTGAACGGCTGCCAGGGCCAATTTCTCCACATGCGAATATTTTAACTCAGTTGGATTTAAGGTTCTGCTAAGGTAATATATCACATGCTCTGCCTTGAATTCATCTTCTTGAACTAACACCATTCCAATGGTGGAATGCGAAGCTGCGAGGTATAAGAAGTAGTCCTGGTTGTAGTTGGGAGGATGCAATAACGGTGCATGGGTCAACGCGTGTTTCAGTGCATCAAAAGATTGTTGAGCAATCTCGTCCCAAAAGAATTGTACGTTCTGTTTCAACAACCGTGTAAAACCTTTAGTGACCTCGGCGTAGTTAGGGATGAATCGGCGTAAAAAGTTTGCTTTCCCTTGCAAACTTTGGAGTTGGCGCAAACTCGAAGGAGGAGGCAATTGGATGATAGCCTCGACTTTCGAGGGATCGACGCGAATGCCGGTTTTGGAAACAACAAATCCCAGCAATCGACCTGTTTCTATACAGAAAACACACTTGTGGGGATTCAACCGAATTCGATAATGCCTACACCTCATAAAGATTGCTCGTAAATGGACAAGGTGATCAGCTCGGTGTAAAGAATGAGCAGGCAAATCATCGAGATAGGGTTGCACAATGTGCTTGATGTCATGAAATGCATAAGACATGGCCCGTTGAAAAGTAGCACCGGCATTCTTAAGGCCAAAAGGTAATTTGCAATAAGCAAATGTCCCCCATGGACAAATGAATGCCGTTTTTGGTTGATCGGCAGGTAGAATATTGATTTGATTATACCCGGAGAAACCATCCATGAAGGAAAACATCTCACTTCCGGCACAATCATCAATAATTTGATCGATATAAGGCGTAGGATAGTTGTCTTTTGGACAAGCTCGATTGATATCCCTATAATCGATACAGATTCTTATTGTTCCTTGTTTTTTATTGACGGGAACAATATTCGATACCCAATCCGTTAACGGGATCGGATAAATGAAACCTGCTTTCAACAGCTTTTCGACTTCGGCTTTGATTGCAGCTGCTTTTCGAGGGTGAATCTGACGCAACCGTTGCCGAATGGGTTTAGCATCCGGGTAGGTTTTGATTTCATGAACAACAATGGCAGGATCGATTCCTGGCATTTCTTCGTAGGACCAGGCAAACACGTCGCGGAATTCTTGGAATAGGGCCTTGTAAGTTTCAATTTCTTCGTCAGTACATGCGGCACCTATATGAATGTTCTCCTTGATTCCGGGCTTCACTGAAATATCAATGGGAATAGTACGAGAAATATTCCCTAAATTCAGCTCTGAATCAGAATGTTTCGTTGGATCCTGAGCGTCTTTGACATATTCAGCGGTAAAGATAGATGAAAAATCATTTTCAAAGGCATCATCCTTAGGTAAAAACGAAGATCTGTGATGGAGATCGTCCCATGGTAGATCATCTACACTTAGGATTTCGCGAAGTTGTTCGTCAGATGACACTTCTTCGGGAAACGTTATCCGTTCTAAGGGTGAGGTGAAAAGTGACTCTTCACTGACCACATTCATTTGGTCGGTTGAATGAAAGTCGGTAAAAGACATAAGAGCTTCATAAGCAATCTCATACGGACTCAACGGCATAACATCACCGAGTGAGTCTAGCTCAGAGTCAGAGGGAACATACCAAGGATCATCATAAATAATGTTTTCTGACGTGATCATATGAATTGTTGCGAACGAAGGGTCTGCATTGAGTGGAGGGAGAGGAAAAGTTCCCAGTAAACCGGAATCCTTAACTAAACCTACACCAATGTCCCTATAAGGGATTGTCGTTTTACCAACATGCTGGATAGTTTCTAAAGAGGTTGGGTCGGATGAAAAGTATGTCAGCTGATCAATAGTCACGATCTTACCGTTATGTGGAAACTTAATGACTCTGAAGACCGATGAAACGACCGCTGTCATAGCATATGACCAACTTCGACCCAAAAGAAGGTTGTAGTCTAGAGGGGCATCAACCACTTCCACATCCAGACTAACGGTTTTACCTTCGACCCCTATAGGCAATTCTTGTAGAATACCAAACGGACGGAACCCACGGCCATCAAAGGCCTTAAGGATGGTGGGGGATTGGTTCAACGAAGGAGAACCAAGCGATCTCCAACATTGAATCGACATAATACACGTAGAAGCTCCCTCATCAATCACAGTCCGATGAATAGGCCTGTTTTTGACTATCACTGGAATTTGGAAAGCCATTTGATGGGGGAGACGCGGTGTACTACTTTCTAGATCAAAGATCATTAGGTTCGGGTCCTGAACATCGACAGCTCCAATAGCCGACAAAAGCAATTTTCGTTGCGCTGGACATGATTGCAGCACTTCGAGTGCCGACATTGCTGAAGGTGAAACAGCTAAGTCTTCAACAATGTTGTAATTCTGGGCTGCTCTCGCATGTGGATTGAAAGCAGACCTTCGAAGTACACCCTTGGCGGGCGGCTTAATCACTAAGTCTGGGTTAGGTTTTTCGATCTGTAGTGGATCGGAACCAGGAGCTGAGGTTGATGGGTTAGAGTTAGAAGATTCTGCTTCTTTACCATCAACAGGAGCCTTACTACCATAATCTTGCGATCGAGTCGCAATCCTGACATGAGACATCATCAAAATGGGTTCTTCACTGGCATTCGAAGAAGAACCTATCATCTTATTTTCCTGCTCGGGGAATGGATTCTTTAACACAGCAGGAGTCGGAGAACCTTTAACTATTTTCACTACCTCGGCCCGATGAGGGCAGTCTCTCGTAAAATGATCTTCTTCACAAATGAGACAAGGATAACGAGGTTTGCGCTTTTCGTCATTAGTTTCCGACTTTTCCGTTTTCTCCTTTGGAGCCTTGTCTGCTTTAGCCTTCTTCTTTCCTTTCTTCTTTCCACCGTTTTTGGATTTGGCCGTAGATGACTCTACAGCGTGAATGTCGGCGGTAAGTTCAGGAGGAGAAGACTCTCCTGTCGGAGAATCAGGCAAAGTGATAATTGGAGTATTGGAGGTCTTGGAAGACTTCTTCTTACTCTTCGTAGTCACGATACCGATCATACCATCAGCGGCATGAGATCCCGAAGGAGCAGCAGCGATTTGGTTTGACTTTGGAAGATCCGGAATTTTCTCGTGTAACGTACCCGACTGAGTGTAAACTAAGTCAAGGTATTGTGCCTGAGCAATGACTTGCTCCTCAGTAACTACGCCGGCCTTAGCTACATCTTCAGTAATTCTTGGTAATAATGATTTTACAAACCATTCAGCTAAAATTTGGTCCGGGATAAAAACTTTCACTAATCTCCTTCGACGTCTCCACTCATGGATGTGATCAGAAATGTACGTGGATGTCGATTGTTTTAGCGAAGTTAATAATTCCGTACCATTATCGTATCTGACTGGTAACTGAAAATGAGTTAAGAATGAAGTAGCTAACTGGCTAAAGTTGTAAAAAGAAGCCCGTGGCAACTCAATGTACCACTTGGCTGCGAGACCAATGAGTGTACGCTGGAAAAGACGTAAGCGGATAGAATCATCTGAGATGGAATTTGATGCACACCAGAGGTGGTAAGTCATCACGTGATTAGACGGATCCTCTCCAGACTTACCTTCGAACTTGGGTATATCGCTGGGCAACTTATTTGGCATTGGCGGCCAGAACGGAAGATATTGAATTGGATCGTTCGTTAGGCGCGTCAAGTCGGGTAAATCTAAAGTCGCAATAAATGGTAACTGCCGGTTAGGATCTCTGAAACTCTGAGTCACAATACCAGCCCCAGGAGGAGGATATCCAGGATAACTAGGAACAGGATTCGCATTGGGGATATTATATCCTCCTGGAAAACCAGGATTAACCGGACCGTACTGGGGTTGTTGAGGTGGTTGATAATTGTACCCAGGATACGGTTGATACTGGTAAACCGGTTGTTGGGCAGCTTGACCAGGTTGATACTGTCCCTGGTACGGAGGTTGAACAAATTGAGGTTGAGTAGTAACAACCGTACTTGTACCAGGTTGACCTGCAGGCATCTGGACTGTGGTTTGAACCGTGGGTCCAGACAACGGTACAGATGTCTGAGGAGCGGTTACAGGGACAGTAGAAACCGGAGCTGCCGATACTCCAGATGTAAGCATGGTAGATGAAGCGGTAGCTGCTGCAGCCGTGTGAGGTGGAGTACTCGGTGCAATTGGCGGCTGAGTAACTACAGAAGTTACAGGGGTCTGAACACTTGACTGGACAGGTTGCGGTTGCTGGGGTGGACCAGGAACTGCAGGTTGTCCTGCTTGAGGTACCGACTGTATACTTGGTTGCGACATCTGTTGACCCTGTGACGGATCCCATGTTAACATTCCAGGGTATTGACTCGTAACAGGTTGAGGATACTGAGATCCATAGCCGTATTGAGGATAGGGTTGATAACTGTAAGGTGTAGTCCCATATGATTGCCCTTGAGGTGGTTGATAACCTTGACCAGGGTATTGACCCGTAGGTTGATAACCTTGAGGTAAATACGAATACTGGGGTTGACCTTGACCTTGAGGTTGGTATCCTTGAGGTTGATACCCTTGGGGTTGATACCCTTGGGGTTGCCATCCTTGAGGTTGCCATCCTTGAGGTTGATACTGATACTGAGGTTGACTTTGGGGTACGTATTGAGGCTGGGGTTGATACCCTTGGGGTTGATACCCTTGAGGTTGCCCCCCAGTCACAAATGAAGTACCTTGAGGTTGCCCCCCAGGCATTAACGAAGGTTGCCCCCCAGGCGGTAATTGGCCACCTTGAGGTTGGTTAATGGGAGTTGAACCTGACATCATATAAACTTCACCTATACTCAATGGTACATTACCACTGTTTCCAACTAATAACCCATGATCAACAGGTTGAGGAGATGCTCCCGCAAAGGTACCAGAAAGTGACTGATACCCAGTAGGAACAGAAGGACCGCCATGTAAAAATGATTCAGGACTTTGTGAAAACACAGACGACTGACCAGACATATTTACAGGAGAATGAATTCCTCTAGGTGGAACCGGAGTACGAGGTGTAGAAAAACCTACTGAGTTGTCTAAAAAATTGGTTAATGCAAGGTACCAAGACTCACTTCTAGGAGGACTGTAAAAGATGGATTCACGCTCCCTTAGATCAAGGGTAATTAGATCTTCAGAATCAGAAACGCCTATTTCTTCCTCTGGAACAAGTTCTTCTATAGCAATTAATCCAACAGGAAGATTTTCGGTGATAATTCTTTCTATTCTTGGTGAATCAGGAACACTAGGAGTTGGAGTAACAGGTTCTGAAATTTCAGGTTCTTCGCCTGTTTCACTGGCAGATGAAAAACTACCAGCAAGCTCGGAAACTGTAACAGCTTCGGGATTGTAACCTGTTTCTAATCTTTGGTAATCTGGATGGACTACCAAAGAAGATTCTCCTTCTTCAGGTGAACCTACTCTACTGCCACTAGGAGGAGTTACAAGGACCTTTAACCCTTCTAAATGACCCGGAATGTTTTCAGGAGATTCACCCCGCGATTTACGGAGTTTTCTTAACAAATCTATCCCGGTAACAATCTCAGGAGACTTGCCCCGAAGTCTACGGGACTGTCTCGGTAATTCCGCCACAATTAAAGATTTTAACTACAACACACGAAATCAAAGTAAAAAATTTCAAATCAAACCACCTAAAGTCTTCTAAAGAACCAATCAAATTTGAAGCACACGCCTAAATAATCTAGAGCGTCAAACCACACACAAACAGTAGTCTTCCGGACCAAAAGCGCTAGTTGGTGATTAGGCCCAACCTCGCAGGATTCAGTACAGAAATAGTGGGTGGAACAGTTACCCCGGCAACCTGCTTAATGAATAGACTGGACCAAGTTCCTCCACTTTAACCGTCTCGAAGTGAAGCGAACCCCCCAGAAAATCCAAGTGAGTATAACCGACGTCTGCTCCAGGTACAGTGGGACCTTCCCTCCACCGTCACCTTGGGTAGAATCCTAGATATTATGGCCACTAAGGTTACCAATCACAACAATTACACCTGGGGGAACAGTCTAAACTCCGACAGCACGCAAGGGCAGAGTAGCAAGCTCCAATCCCCTTACCGGCTCCTTGACAACAATCCAAGGTTTACCGATAAGTGACCCCTGGCTCCTCGACAATGGTTAATCCGAGGTTTACCGTTTGTAATACGTACTGCCTGGCGTCGTTCCCAACGAGGGAGGAATGATCCCCTCACTGGTTCGGACACGAGCTCGTGTTTCTCCTTTAAGAGGAGCTTTCCCAGAATGTAACTGAAACAATTGGATTTGTTCTACTCAAGATAGACTATCTGTTTGGTTTTGTAGTCTTGGAGAGTTAAGTACTCACCTACTCCAAGACCCTAGCCTAAGCTATGTTGGTGCTTCAGAGCCCTAGAAAAATAAAGATTACTAGATTGATTTTAATTTAAGCGTTACTTTTAAGGTTGTTTCTTAAGTCAAAAGGTGATGGAAGTGAAACTAGTGGTATGTTGACTCGACTCGAAACCACTACAAAATGCACCTAAAATGATTTATCCACTACTTTACTTTTTCGATGAATTGCTTAACTAAAAAGTTGAGAGAATGCAATCCTTATAAAAGCAACTTCTTAATTGAAGACAATCAAAGAAACAATTCGTTTTTCTTTTCCAAGCATAAAAACATAACTTCTCTTTACATGCACGAAAAAAACTCTTTTCTTCTTTTGAAAACAAAAAGCTACTTGAAACAAGACTTTTAAGAAGATGTTTTTGTATTTTTCTTTTAATAAAGCAAATAAATCTAATATAACCAAAAAAACAATCTTAAAAACTCTTAAAATCTATGAAAATGCACTCATAAGCAAACTAAAGGCAAATTTACTCTAAGCAATCTTAACGAGGCCAAAACTAACAATGATTATTTCTAAGGTGTTTTACTTGATCACAATCAAATCAAGGACTAGCTTATTGCAGAACCAAAAACTAGTCAAAACAAAATTCTAATCTTTTTGTCCTTTTTGAAAATGGAAATCAATACTTTAAAAACAAGCAATTCGAAATTTGACCCAAAACAACTCAAATGACAAGTTGCTCAAACAAGGAGACTTTACGGCAGGCTCAACTTCTAAGAAGGTTGACTAACCAGAGATATCTAAGGCTGGACAACTTTCTAAGCTCAAAGTCACTACAAAGCCTTTCCAAAAATCAAACCCTAGGTCTAAACTTCGTTGAAAACCACTAAAACACTCAAAGCTCACAAAACGAGTTCAGGTGAGAATTCTTGACAGGGTACTAAAGGATCTGGGCAGAAAACACTAAGAAAAAACAAAATCTAAAAGTAATTTAAGGCAAAAATGGAATTTTCTTAACTTTTACAGGAAGACGCAGGCCAGCCGTTGTCACAGGTGCGGCCCCGCACTGTGCAGTCGACAACAGCGCGTCCAAGAACGCACTGTGCAGCACACAGAGACTGCGTCTTTCTGGAAAAAGGAAGAAAAACTAAAGCCAACTAAAGCTACAGCTAAGCCACCCAAATACTAATTCTCACAGTCAAAAACCAGAAAATAAAAATGATTTTCTCAAAGCAAAGTTCATATAAAGGAAAAGACTCTCTCATTAATGGATTCCCCAGCGGAGTCGCCAATTTGTCACACGGAATCTGTCAAGGGTGCGGACACGACTGACCTTCCTAGAAGTCTAAGACATTCTAATGACAAACAAGACAAAATGGAGTGATCTTTCTCTAAATACACCTTTTACAACATGAAAACTACAAGTGTTTAGGCTTACCTTATTCCAAAACGCTGTTGTTGAAGTCCGTTCTTGACGATCCGGATGAGCTCCTCCTTCAAGTCAATTCCTGCAACCACAAACAATCAAACAATTACCAAGCACTTGCATTTCATATAATAAAACATATATTCAACATGCAGACCAAGGAACACATGAAATAACTCATTAACACAAGCTATTGAGAAAAATAAACCAGTTTGTATTAATAACGAAACAAAGAAACTCTTACAACCTGGCCTTGGTGTTGTGCAAGTTCCTCCCAGGGTCCATCAAGGGTTTTCCTCTACTTTGACAAAGCTCACCCTCTCCCAAGTAGAATCAAGTGAAGACAATCTCTCCTCACAAGGGCTCTAATGGAAGACCTAAATCCTGCAGCATTTACCCAAAGAAAATGTATAGCTCCAACCTCTTCTCCTTCTGGCTCAATGCCTTCATTTATAGTGCTGTAAAGAGGTTATTCAGGTCCACTATCAATGGGATCATCCCCCTCTATGGGTGGGATAGCTCCCTTATTGATGGGATAAGTTCCCCCTTAATAGAGATACATGAACCAACTGGAGGCGCATCCATTTCATCAAACCGACCTCTAGAATGTTCTAGAAGTAACCACAAGTAACTTTTTCAAGATAAAACTCGCGCATTTTGCCTTTTACAGAGGGACGCACCTGTCCCTTAACATACAGAGCGTCTATGGACGCGGATTTTGTGAACATGGTCAGCGTCCCCGCAGGTAAGGCTAGAGAGAACCTGCGACCCCAGAGATAAACATGATTTTTACAAGACTTTCTCTCTTCTTTGAGTTTGAGATGGATAACAGAGGCATGAGACTTGCCTAAGAGGGTAGCATGACTTGTTGATTTGAGCCATACTAACTGTAAGTAGTCAAGGTGACATTTTTTAGTGTAACAGTGAGCCGCAATCAAGATGACAATGATGAGAATGCGAGAAATGAAAACCATTACCAAAATCCTGACAAGGGAGAATCAGGCAGTGACTACCTGTAGCAGTTCTAAGACAAGGTTCGGTTGCTTGCAGAGAAAAAATGCCATGGAGAAGGGGAGGAGAAACTATACAGTTTGCAGAGGCCATAGTGCGGAAGGAAATAAGCTCATCACAGCTTTCGGAGACAGTAAATGTTACTTGCAAGGTGTGTTTACTTCAACTGCGATGGGCTCTAAGGATGATGCGCTTAGATAGATGGCCTCCCAACCCGCCGGTGGACCGTCTTATCAGTTAAATGATGTTGATGACACCCTCATCCGGGTAGAAATGAAAAGTTGTTAAGATAACTATGTTGATTAAATATTTAATCAAAATAATGGATGAAACACATATCGAAATCAAATAACATTAATTTTTTTTTATATATGTATTAAAGATGACAATTATAGTATGTTCAGAAGTGAATTAATACAGAACTGCACTAGAAAAGATACATATAATAAACAGTATAAAGAGAAATGACTATCAATTCATAAAGAAATAGAAATAAAATGATAAAATTACCCGATGTATATCACTCTGCTCATGAAATAAATAGTGTTGGTCCAGTATTTCTCATTAATCATTTGAGGAATCATCAATAGATCCAAAGGGACATTTTGTAGTCTTCTTTCTCTGTATTCTTGGAATTGTGCTACCCTTTCCGAATTTAGTTTCAATGTATCCATATGTTGCACTTTTGAAAATACCTTAGTAGATTCAAATATGCCATCATAGTCATCATCTTCATGTTTTAATTGCCTAATTTTAACTTCGGCAGTAAAACTTCGTCTAACTTTTTTAGGATCAAACTGTCTAGCAGGAATGGTAGCAAGATTCAAACATGTAATATTATCAATTTCAAGCGCAACATGATTGAAATCATTTAGAGAATATACACCACATTGTACAGGGAATGAAGGTCAAATATATTTCTTGGCTTCCTTTAGGTCTTTGTCAGTCCATCCCCTATAGTTTGATAGACAATCTCCCTAGCTAGTAGTTTAACAGGGACATATAATGGGAGAACATGAGGAGGTGATAGACTTCCATAGACTCTAACATAGGTAAAAATCTCTTCACCAAACCACCTGCCTATTGGTATGAAATCAGTTTTGGCCTCTTCGGACACTCTCGGCGCTCCTTTGTCAAAAACTTCTTGGTGAATTGGAAGCATGAATCCTTAGAAACTTTTATAGAAATGGGTGTGCAAATTAGATTCCCACAAAATTTTATGATATATATGGATGGGAATGGGATATTTAATGGTCCATTTTCATCCCATGGTTGGGAAATTTGAGGTGAAATATATTGCATCCATGATATATGCACTCATAAAGAATGGCAGAACTACTTTGGTAGGAACATACTAATGTTGCCTAAATTTTCGGATTTGGGAGGAAATGTTATTTGAAAGTATAGTGCCCCAATCCATTATATAAGAATCGACTGCTACCTCAATAAGAGGAACCCATTTGACTAAGAATTTAGTTGTATTACGGTGCCCGAATAGTCTAAACATCATAATTGAGATATAAGAATAGGGAGCAATGAGAGAAGATATAGAGTAGATACCTAATTTCTCATGCTTATGTTTGTTCAGGTAGGATCTCCATTGTTTAATAGGATTTGATGCTACCTCATTCTCTCTTGCAAAGTGTTTGAGGAAATATTTGTCATACACCTTCTATGGGTCAGGTATATGGTACATTTTCTTCAAATATTCAATTGTAAAGGACCCGATGACTATTTTATTGAAGTCAAGAATGTCCTATCGATGATGTTGATGTTCTCAACTATCCATTTTACCATATCGGTATAAGGAAGGATCTAGGGTCGAGGAGCTATCCTGTGAAGAAAAGAGCTGGTGGCTACATAGTTGGAGGGTTCAGAAGATGAAGTAGAATTTTTTGTTGCCACACTTTGAATTACCTTAGGTCCTACTATTTCAAGAAATTGGTACATGGATTCCCACGAGGAAGTTCCACACTCTATTGTGCATGTAGTTTCTGAGAAAAGTGGGGGAATTTTTGTTACATCTGAAGCAGAAGGTGCGGTTTGTGAAGTATGCATGGCTTTCCTTCCTTTCTTTATTTTGGTGATCCTATTACACTACTTCTTCTCGTGTTTAACCTGCAAATTGGAAACATATAAGAATGAAGAGAAATAAGGATGAAATGCAGGAGCGTTTGAACATACAAGGCTTGAAATGACGACAAGCATAGTTTAAATGCGAAATAATCTAAAATATCTATATACATGCCATCAAATCACCTTGGGGCTTTAAATCATAAATACCATTATAAGTCTTTAATAACTAAAACCATAGATTCATGTGAGAATTTATTATCTCATTAATAGATCGTATCGCAAAAACATTTCAAATGGTATTTAGAACGTTTTTCCATGTGTTTCCCTGATATGCGATAGCGATATCATTATATCGGTTCTTTGGGTATGGGAAGTCTTTTTTATGCGATGATTGAAATATCACAATCGAGTTTTTGGAGCAGATGGGAATGACGTGGCATTAGAGTGGGCGTGATTAATGATTTAATAAGCATGATTTTTCCTTTGAGTTATTCATTTTTATGATTTTATTAAATTCGATCATTTTAACAAATAACCTTATCGCAATCGGAAGATCAGAAGTGAAGGGAGTGGCCTGCATTTTGCTAATTTTTTATTCATCCAGGCATGACATGTTTATAGGTTGCATTAATTGTTATATTGGGTCCAAATGGTTTATCTCATATTGCAATCAGTATGGTCCTCGGGGTTTTTATATATTCTGTTCGTTATAAATTTTTGATGCGGGAAAGTTCAAATATAGAGTAGCTTTTTAACAATACCTAAGCCTTTTAAGTTTTAAGCATGTTTTGTTCTTGGGGGCTATATTTATCGCATCACAAATTTCATAAGGATAAAATCGGGAGTTGTTCATTAAGACTTGCGAAATGTGATACATCGATATTTCTTGAAGGCATGCTCATTCGAGTTGTTTGGGCCGAATGAAATTTGGATTTGTTGTTAAAAAAAATTCAAATTTTTCCTTTTAAAACCCTAAACTGTTTTATTTTCCTTTTTTTTTTTAAATTTAAGGGGTCCCCATTTATTTATATAATAATTTCTTAATATATTTATACATAAATAAATGGGGGGTTATTTCATAGCACAACACTTCCCTAGACCATGCTAATGGAAATGGCTAATGTAGAGATCTCCCAACACAATCACCAACAAGAGATTTACTATTTACAATAGTTTCCCTTGAGAGAGAGGAGGATGAAGGTGAATAATGAAGAAAGACTGATCTATTCGGAAAAATCCTAGACCCAGATGATTGAAAATTAGAATGATGCAATTGTTGCTAACAATCAGATGATTGTGACTAGAAATGAAGTTGGAATAGCCTTCTGTGGGAAAATCATAAGAAACCCATTCTGATGCACTTCCAGCCCAAGGTTCATAATGTTGGTGTTAGAAAAAATGGTTGCTACTATCTCTCTCTCTAGGCGAGCATCTTTCTCCTAGACGTTGAGTGTTGTTGCTTCAATTTTTGGGCCAATGTTATATCCCTAGAACTATGTTGTGAAAATTCTCTTGCAATAGTGATTTTCTCCTACTCATCATTACATTCTCCCTCCGTTGGTGTCTGTGAGAAAACCCCATGTTGGTGTGCCACTACCATCCCACAAAAACCAATAAAATTAGCATATATAAATCAAACATACTAAGCTATTTAGTTGCAAGGCAGAAAAAACATTTCTCAAACTTCACATAAAAACACAAGCACGGAACTACAATACCTATTATAATAAAAATACACCTTAAGCTATATATAAAATATTAAAATTTTAAGAAGCACTTACATTATTTTAAACTTGACCAGGAAATCATGGCAACATTATTCTCGACCTATTTTTGTTCTTGAACCATTCATCAGTATAGCTTAACCCAACTAACTCCATATTGAAAGTACAATAGGGAAGATGGCATAGACTAGACCACAGAATAGTATACACAACTAGTGTTTCTCCTCCTCTTTGAGATATCTCTTGCAACAAATTTTTTTATACCTCCATCTCATCCTATTTAAACAACATTTAGTGACCGTCAACGGAAATAGATCATCCAAGAAATAAGTTTCAAAACACTGTCAAAATGAAAGCCATACCAATATTCATGCAGCAACAACTCACAAAGGGCCTCTCTAGGAAAGAGTATTAAGTGCCACCTCTGCAACATGTTCAACCTGTCTCAATGTGTTGTAGTAGTTTGGGCTCTAAAATACTTCTTAATTGAAATTAATAGTAGATTTGAATCTGTGCACATGATCGTGACCCTCTCTAATATAGGAGTACGATGACATACTCAGATATAGGGAAAAAGTAAATTTAAGGATCAAGAGGCCAACATTCGACTCTGTCACTCTGCCTGCTATGAAGACTCAATTGATCATAGAGTTATTTCTTATACAGGTGAATCAAACTACACACTTGTGAATTCAACCGTACCTTTGATTTCAAAGAATGGTAGGAGTGAAATAGCCCCAAACCAGTGCCACTCCTGGAAATTGGGGGTGATTAAAAGCAAACACCACCTGAAAACAAGGCAAATTAGGGCTTTGAATGCTTGTATGGCTCATTTTTCATTGCTAAAATATAATCATTATTTATTTATTAAATAATTTTTGGGCAAACTATAGAAAAGGGGTGTAATATAAAAAAAAATCCCATGCAAAATATAAAACCCCTTAAATTTCACTCATGGGCTAAGATTCAACCCTAAAATGATCTATGATGATCACACGCAATCATAATAGAACCACTCACCAGAGGATGGCAATTAGGTCTGAATATATGAACCACACATGAAGGTTGGAAGAAGTTGAAATGGTGTGGATTATGAGGAATGGATCTCTCTTTGTTATGGGGAAGGTAAAAGGGAGAGGACGTCGCAAAGGAGTTTAGTCAAAGGAGAAGCATATATGTAAAGGAGGGCACACATAACGGAAAAAAAAAGGAGATAGAAATTGGTTCATTAAATTGGTGGTTGAGGTGTAGAAGAGAATAAAACAGATAGATGATATGAAAATAAAAATCCTTTTCAATTTTGAGTAGAGAAGAGTGGTCTTAACCTCTCTCATGTGAATTAGAAAGGCTATCTGGATTCCCTAATTTTGGTGGAGGCCTTATTTCTTTGGATTCTAGGCCAAGCACTATTCTAGAGATTTATTTTATTGGCTTCAAGATGAGCAAGTAAACCAATGGGATTTGGATTATTATGGTAGGGTGTAGCCACATAAAGTATTGTGGTTGGTTTTCTCACTTAACTCTAGACTCCTAGTTCAGGGTGGAGCCACTAAGGTCATTTGTTTAAGGATTGTTAGTGTTAAGTTATGTAACTACGATAAAATTCCACTTTGGATATATCATTTGATGTAGATAAGAATTACATTGAATTCCTCTTTTCAAGAGGACCACAATCAACCCAAATATCATTCAAATTGGATAAGGGGAAGTGTATTGATGAAGGAAATCCCACATATGCACATTTGAACAAGGTTGAGACTAAATAAATTTTTCAGGAAGACTATACATAAAAGTGACCTCAATCTCATTTAGACATCTCAAAGAATTATCTTCTTTACTTCTTCATTTATTGGCTCGCATAGGTCTAAGCCAACGACAACATCAAAAGTTCACAAAGGTTCGAAATTACAGGTTTCGAGGCTCACATTTGTTTTATGGTTTTTCGACTACAGTTGCAGGCATGTCAAAGGGAAAAATAAACCATATTAGATGACTTGTAGTAATCAAGGGATCAAATGGAAAAATTTAGTCGCTCACACAAATCCTCCTGCATGTGACCGAGAAATTTTACTCAGGTTTGAGCAAGGACTGAAGTGGACTGCAATTGATTGCAGACAAGAAAAGTTGTGTCTGATATATTCTGATCTTGGAAACTTAATTCTAAATGTTATTCATATTTTTTTTTTATGATATTATATTGGGATCATTGCACCCTTTGTTGAACATTTTATGAAAATCTAACAGAATACAAATTTCAAATGGGTTTCCCCCTTATGGGGTTTTTCCCTGGTCTTTGATCAAAATTGGTGTCTCTTGTTGATGTGTTGATTGTCTCCTTTTTCATTTCATTTGATGTTATATCTTCCATTATTGTTGATAAATGAAAATACTAATTATTAATTGAAAGGTTGCATTGAAGTATTGAAATGGGCTAAATTTATTGATGCAACATAGGACAATATAAAAAATTAACATGGTATCAGAGCTAAGGTGAAGGACAAGACCAAAAGGAGACAAAAATTGAAGCAACTGTCTTTGGGAAAGTTGAAGGAGTCGATCTAGCCAAGTCAAGATTACTTCCTTCCTCAAAGAAAATGAGAAGTTGGGTGACTCATTTTATTTTTCTGCATGGAAATTTAGGTTGGCGATCATAGCAGATAACAATGATGTTTTGGACTACATTCAAGGAAAAGTACCTTAGCCTGCAAAGAATGCTTACACTACTATAAAAATACAAGCACAAGAAAGGTGAGTTAAAAGCAAGTAAAAACACAGTTGATGGTTTACAAGATAATTTACTTGCATATATTGGAAACTTAAGAAGGTCTAAGCACATGTATGATAAGTTAGATGACATGTATGAAGTCAATAATTTGAATGAAATAATCTCCTTAACAGATAAAATCAAATACTCAAAGATGAACAAAGGAGAGTTTGTGCAATCCTACATAATGAGGATATCTCATCTTGGATATAAACTGCAAGGAGTTGGGGAATCTATGTCTGACAGGGAATTTGTGATTCTGACTCTAAGATTTGTCCCTCCTATTTGGGAAACCTTCATTACTAGTACAAGAAACAACAATGTCCTCCCATCATGCAATTAAATTGTTGTAACTCTCACTCAAGAAGAATCAAGGATGATATCAAGGGGAAATATTAAAAAACATGAAGAAGGAGAGTTGGATGTATTCATCGCTCATGAAAAAAACAAGAAGAAAGGGAAAGTAGGTATATCAAATTGACGAAATCCTCCTCCTCAAAATTCAAATATAAGGAAGGAATGATTGCACATTGAATGTTATAATTGTCATAATAAATACCACTATGCTCGAGATTTCCCTAAGAAGAACAATGGACCACGCGACAAGTCTATAAGCAACAATAATAGGTTCAATGATCAAAGAAGCATAGATGACCAAAGGAATGATCACAATGGAAGAGATGAAAGAAGAAGAATAGATTCTCCAAGCTATCATAAAGAAGATCATTGTCCACCAAAGAATTCAAGATTCTCCAAGTATGAAAGTAATGTTGTGAATCAATATAAATATATTCTTATTTCTTCCCTTACTAGTTCATTTTCTCTAGATTCGTCAGATACTTGGTTGGTTTATAGTGGTACCACTCACTACTTCTCTAGTTATAACAAAGTTGTCTTTAATGTGGTAGAGAGGGAGTCAAATTTGAAAATCATTTTTAGAGACAACTCCACTCATCTTGTTAAAGGTTTTGGATCCACCAAATTTCATTTGAATTCCAAAGAATATATTTTTCTCCATGATGTGATGTATGTGTCGGGATTGAAGATGAATTTGGTATCAATATCCACTTTGGAAGACAAAGTGATTAGGGTTTCCTTCATCAAGGGAAATATTGTTACTTTACCTATTGGATCACCTATGAGAGATGCATTCACATTGGGATCAAGATATGAAGGACTCTATAGGGTTACTAGAATATGAATTCTAGCATTAGTCCATGATACTAATCATCTAAGTGAGCTATGGCACTGAAGACTGACCCATCTACATTATTATGCTCTTCCAAAATTGGAGAAATTGGTCTCAAGGATTCCCAAGGTTCAAGAACAACAAGATGGAGTATGTCCAGGTTGTGCCAGTGGAAAGAATACAAGAGAACCATTACCCTCTAATGATAATAGGACAAATGATATCCTCCATCTCATCCATTCCTACATGTATCATCGGATGCCCGTACATTCTATTGGTGGCCACCTCTACTACATCGCCTTCATTGATGAATTATTAAGAAAGACATGGATACATTATTTGAAGCAAAAGTATGAATCCTTTGAAATGTTCAAGGAGTTCAAAGCATTGATAAAAAATCAAATAGGGAAGAAAACCAAAATATTTAGGTCTAACAATGGTGGAGAGTACACATCAAAGGAGTTTATTGATTTTTGTAAAATGGAAGGAATCGAGAAACAGAAAATTGTACACTATACTCCTGGATAAAATGGAATGGTGGAAAGAAAGAACAGGTCCATTATAGAAGCTTCTTGTTCCATGCTCCATGATCAAAAGTTGTCGAATTTACTTTGGGGAGAAGAAATGAATGTTGTCGTATATGTTCAAAATCGGGTAACTCATAAAGAATTGGACAACAAGACCCCTGAAGAAGTTCCTCCACCTCCTCCTCTTGAGAATAATTATGATATGGATATTTTAGATGGTCCTTTCGAGCCTGAATCTGAGACATGCATTGTTGATGATCCCATGGAGCCCATGGATCCCTTAGATCCTTCTCCAAGTGATTCTCCCACGAGGAAGAGGCCACTTTGTCTTCGCGATACTTTACAGGACGATGATAGATGAGCTCATGTTCCAAGATCATTTAGAGAAAGGAAGAATCCATGTAGGTTCTAGGGATGTGTTACATCCATGAGCATTATGATTGAAGCCGAACATTGCATATTCAAAGAAGTCGTAAAATAACAAGTTTGGAAATATGTTATACCAAAGAATATGAATCGATTATGAAGAATGATGTATGGGATATTGTGTCGAGACCGAAAGGGAGATCTATGGTGACTTCAAGGTGGCTATACAAAGTCAAGCATGGAGTTAATGATAGCATTGAGAAATATAAGGCAAGGATTGTGGCTCAAGGATTCTCCTAGAAAGAGGGAGAATATTATGATGATATATTTGGACCTGTGGCTGGATATAAAACCATTCATTCGACAGTTTACCTTGCCTCAAGTCAAGGATGGACCCTTCATCAAATGGACGTGAAGATTTCATTCCTTCATGGAATGTTACAATAAGAAGTGTATGTTGAACAGCCATAGGGATTTAAGGTAAAGGACCGAAAGACATATGTTTGAAAATTAAATAAGGCATTCTATGTTTTCAATCAAGCCCGCAAAATATTGTGTGACCGAATAGATAGTTATTTGGTGAAGCTGGGATTCACAAGAAGCAATGTCGATCCAAACCTCTAGTTTAAGTCATTCCAAGGTATGCCACTAATTTGGTTTTTATATGTTGATGATATATTCTTGACAGGTAGTGAGCCCCTAATGATTGAGTGTAAGAGGGAGATAAACTTTGAATTCGAGATGAAGGACCTTGAACTCATGCACTACTTTCTATGCCTTGAGGTGTGGCAAAGGCCCAATGAGATTTTGCTTTCACAAGGAAATTATGTTGTGAAGTTGTTGGAAATATTTGGAATGACATAATTCAATTCACTACCCACACCAATGGAAATTAACTTTAAGAAGTTATGTCGAGAAGTTGCGAGACCCGATTTGGTGAATATATCTTAGTATAGATAGGTTATTGGGGCTTGAATGTTCCTAGTGAACACCGATCGAGGCATATGCTATGCAGTGAACATGTTGATTCAATTCATGACTGAGCCTCTCCATGCACATTCTATTGTTTCCAAACACATTTTTAGATATTTTCATGGGACGATCAGACTTGGTTTGAGATATTCTGCCAAATATGTTTGACTTCATAGATACACCAATGCTGACTAGGTAGAAAACATTATCAAAAGGAAGAGTATGTCTGGATGTTTTTTTAGCCTTGGATCTGCCATGATATCTTGGATGAATAGGAATAAAATGTACGTAGAATTAAGTACCATTGAAGTAGAGTATTCGGCGAAGCAGTTTGGTTGAGGAAGCTCTTTGGAGAGCTACTTGTGAAGGTCCTAGACACTACAGTGAAATATTGCGACAACAAGAGTGTGATCTATCTAGTAGAGAACCATGTATTTAATGACAAGTCCAAGAACATAGAGATTCAATATCACTTCATTTGATACATGGTGCAGAGAGGATCTGTTATAATCCATCACATATCGACATATGAGCATATCTCAAATATTCTGACCAAGGCGTTTCTGAAAGGGAAGTCCTTGGTCTTGAGAGAGGAGCTTATACTGATGGATGTGACCCCTCCTAATAAGGGGAATCACTTATCAAGGAAACTGTGCTAGCTCTTCCCCCCTATTTGAGCTCCCGGGGTGTGGAATTGAGATAGATATCTCTAGGGGTTGAAGGATCTCTAGGAAATAAGGTATCACCCCGATTTATTACCCATAGGTTTGGAGATGTTTCTCCCCTGTCTTTGTCTTTGCAGAGTATACCCCAGTTGGCATCATACCAAAAATTTGGGATTTTTGGGATTGTCCCTCCTTGTGTGGCCAACATGAATCTTGAGGTCCATTGTTGGGAAGATTGGTGGGGAATAGGATGGGTTGATATGTGCTCCTGTTTATCACCTATTGCTCGATATGGGGTTGGAGATAGCTATTTCCACCATGAGATTCCAGGTTGAGATGTACTCCTCAATGTAGATTCGTATTGAGATATGCTATCCAGTGATGGAGAGGGTGGTAGCATTAGCTCCCTGATGATTCTTCTTCTTTAGATTCAATAATTTTTTATTAGAAAGGGTTGAGAAGAGATGGGACATGATATGATGATAGGATATACATGACATGATTATTGATGGTCATATATTGACAGGTGGAATTCTCCCTAGTTGAGAGGGAGTGTTAAATTATGGAACTACAGTTAAATTCCACTTTGGACAACTCATTTGATGGAGATGATGATTGAATTGAATTCCTCTTTTGGAGAGGACCAAATTGACATAAATATCACTCAAATCGGATAAGGGGAAGTGTACTAAAGAAGGAAAGCCCACATATGCAAATTTGGACAAGGTCGACCCTAAAGAAAATTGGTCACCATTGGAAGCCTATAAATAAAATTGACCTCAATCTCATTTGGACATCACCAAGCATCATCTTCTTCTCCTCTTCATTGATTGGCTCACACAGGTCTGAAGTAAGGATGACATCAAAAGTTTGCAAAGGTCCGAAGTTGTAGGGTCTGAGGTTCACATATGATTTAGGGCTTTTAGGCTACAGTCGTAGGCACATGACAGGGAAAAATAGACCATGGCCACTGGCTTGCAGGAATCAAGGGAGCTACTAGAAACCTTTAGTCACTCATACAGCTCCTTCTACATCTGACCAGTAAGTTTGACACAAGTTTGACTAGGGTCTAAAGGTGACCGCAGTTGACAGTAGACAAGAAAAGTTGTCTTTGATATATTTTGAGGTTGGAAACCTATTTTTTAATGTTATTTGGTTGTTTTTATGATTATATTTTATTGGTCTCATTGTAATTTCATGGCAACATTTTATGACAATCTAATAGAAGAATAATTTCAAAGGGTTTTGCCCCTTGTGGATTTTTCCCTGGTCTTTTACCAAACATGGTGTCTCTTGTTGATGTTTTGATTGTCTCCTTTGTCATTGCATTTATTATTCTATATTCAATTATTGTTGATAAATGAAAAGAATAATTGTTAATTGAAATATTTCTAATTGAAGTATTGAATTAGACTAAATTAATTTATGCAACATAGAACAATATAAAAATTTAACAGTTATGCAGACAAATCTTCTCTTGCGGAAAAGACAAGATCTCCCTAGACTCAATGACTGAATCTAGTGACAAACAAAAAAACTAATAAATAATTCCATAGGTCCACTCTATTGAATCGTACGGAGGAGTAATGGAGCATGCAACCCATACCTTTCAAACCAAATTCCTAATGAAGATCCTTGCTATGATTTGATGCAACTTCCCAATGTTTAGAATTTAGACCTGCCAATACACTAACAAACACAAGATCAAAGGCACATGATATATAAATGATTCAGTATGACCTATACTAGTGATCATGGAGACTAGTACCTAATATCATAACCAATGGACAATAATATTAAACATTGAATATATCATATCCAATGTACAATAAGAGAGAAAGAAATACTCTTTTTGTATTATAATTGACAGAAAAGTGGAGATACAACCTAGTCTTGTTGTTGACAAATCCCCTTCCAATAGTATCTAATCCTCCCTTAAGTGACAAGATTTAAACCTGAAATTGACAACATAAATTTACATCAAAATTCAACCCATTCCCCTCTGGTTTGGGCTTAATTTATAGTCCAAGAGGAGAGGGTTAGAGATCATCTTTCTACGTATCAGATCCACAAAGAAGGGGAGTAGGTGTCTATAATGAGAGGGAATATATTCATGAACCATGGGATGAGGCCCAAATAGGTAGGGGCTCGAGTCATTCTTGTTGGTATAATATTACTCAACAAGGCTTCTAGAAATTCATTTTTATTTTTACCTACATTTAAAGGATTTCACACTTTCCAATTGAAGATAGAGCACAAGATTTCACAAGATATAATGATAAAAAATGCGTTTGTGCAGGTAATGCCTAGGAAAAGTGTGACAATTATTGAAATTAGGGTTTTAAATTATGTAATTCAAAATTCTTGTTATTTTCATAATGTTTTTGCTCCCAACATTATAGGGGATTGGTTTGAAGAGTTCATCGGATAGTGAGAGATCCAAATTTGTGGTCATTTTCGAAATGGTGGAAAAATGACATGTAACAGATTCCCCTTAAAGTGAAAAGTTAGAAAACGTGTTTTAGGATTTAAGCGCTTTATCATCCAAAAGTTTAGATTAGAGACCAGCTATCTAGATACCTGAAACAAACAATCAAGGATTACCATACAATATCTTCATATAAGCATCATTGAGGTAGGAATTCCCATAGTTCAAGTATAACCATCTCAAAGAACAAGTATGGAAATTTATAAAGGTTCATGTCAATTATAGACTCAATATGGATGCAACCATCAAATATGGATCCATATTTTCAATCATGGATATTTAAAAACCTAATGTAGCCTAGATGGATAAAACTAGATCCACGGTCTTGGTCTTAATCTCTATCAATCCATATTACAAATCTAACCATGTGAGTCAATGTCTCTAATTCAAACATGGTAGAGCACTTGATTACCAGTCAATGACGACAAATGCGAGAGAAACCACTAATAGTAAAATTGGTTTTCAAGGTACTCCAGTACAATCTATGAAGTGTGAATATATGTCTTGAAGTCAAACTCTCATAGAATTATTTGATCGAAGGTCAATGATGAGAACATGTCGTCAAAATCAAGAAACCTATCATTGAGGAATGCAGGCTCCAAGGTACTAAAGGAGGTTTTTAGATCAAAATCCTAGATGAGGAGATGAAGTTGATAGGAAGTGGTTCGTCACAAGAGGGCCTATGACACAAAAGTTATGTCAAGTTTTAAAGAACAAATTTGGAGTGATTCAAGATTGACTCAGGGATGGCCAACATGATTAAAATTTGTTATTTTATAGGTAATTTTGACTGAGGTATGACTTATATTGAACATATTGGTGACATGACATTTCAACTTGGAAACATTTGACTCTAAGAACCATTATGAAGACTTTCAATATGTGATGATCTATTGAGATGAAAATGGATTTCCCAACCTAGACACAAAAGTGACAGAGTGTCCAATTCAGGAGTGACATACTTCCTTTTCACAATACAAAGATAAAATTTTCTTTCTCATTTTTCCCCACCATTACTGGGAAGTGTCTCTTTATTTTTATGCAAGCTTGAGGAGGATAACATATGCATGTCCTGTAAGTTCATCATTCAGATGAGTAATTAAGAGTATTTTTAATGAGCCATAGGAAGGATTGGTCTGGCCTCATCATGATTTATGATTCCTATATTGGTTCATTTTATGAGTCCAATATAGGGGTAACTCGACTCCTTTTTACATTTTAAGTGTTTGAAAAGAGGAAGAAAGAAATCTCACGTAGTTACTTCAATGTAAAATTCTGACGAGCCAAGAGAAAGTGAAGCTTGTTATTTTTCCTGTTTAGGGAGTCAAGAGAAATACTTAAGTAAACTCCAAAAAATTCCTTTTTCATAAATTCAGTCTCTTGAGCCTAGAAAAGGGTAGATAATGCAAGAGATATCTCTTTTAGCCATGATCGACTAAAGTATACCTTTTTCGTAACTAGTCTACTTGGCTCATAAAAGGGGTAAAATTATACTTTTAAAAGTTCGAAAGAAACAAGTGTGCTTTAAAATATTTTCATGTTTCTAGAATCAGAAAAGAGGTTAAAGATAACTCTAGGATTTTTCTTTTTTTGCAAGTTCAAAGAGTCTGAAAAAAGTGATAAAATTATACTAGCCTCCACAATGATCTGTTTTGGAAAAATAAACCGGTAATATAGACACCCAGTCCCAAAATCATAATAACTGATAAAAAATAGTGGAAAATTTTAAAATCTTTGAAATTTTAAAGCTATGGGAAAAAAATATTAACTTAATGGACCTAAATTGGTCATAAAAATTAAAAAGTAAATAATTTTTTACCATTCTGTATTTTGCCATTTCAAACTTCTTGAGTGTGCATTTTCTCCCAAATCTTAGGAGAAGATTGTGATCGATCCGGTGGACCATTTCAAGTGTCATATTCTCCAGGTAAGATATCATTCCCTGTTCTTGTCATTCATGGTTCTCATTTTTGCATTTTGATTTTTTTTTTTGAGTGCTTTTAAAAGTCTAGGGTTCACCCATGTGATGTTGCACCTCTCTTGTATGGATATGTGTGAAATCCTATCTCTCCCAATATGGGAAGAGTGTGGCTTGTGTAATTTTCCTTGAGATAAGTGTGAAAATGTTCTTCGTTTCTCAAGGAAAAGTGCACAAAGTGACGAGGGCACCCAAAAGATGGTCAAAACGCTCAAAATGTTTACCAAATATCTTGGTGCTTGATCTCTAACATATTTCCATCATTCATTGTATATTTTGGTTTGTAAAAATTAATGGAGAGAGAAAAAACATGAAGCCCAAGGTGTTGAGGCAATGAACAATCCAGCAACAATGCAAGCACTCAGAAATGGTGGTTTAGAAAAAAAATTCTTGATTTTAGGTGTGAGGGCCCAAATAGTGCATTCATATTGGTGATCACACACTAACCATTAACGTTGAGGACATATATTTTTTTACTAGGCTCTCATGTCAATGAACCAATATTTTGTTATTTGGCGCTAGGCGAGGTAGTGATCCAACAAATTTCTACCTAAGCGAGCATTGTGTCTATCGATCCCAACTCAATAGTTGAAGGATTGAGATTAATTACATAAGATAATTCCCAATGAAGGCCATAGCATTTACCATTGCTCGCTTATGCGGAAGTTTGATCCTTCACCTAGCCACAAAAGCCCAAATGCTGATTTCATTAGAGGCATGCAACCTACAATGTGCAATTTGTGCAAGGGGGTTATAGACTCTTTGAAAGGAAAACTCACCAGAGAAAAGTACGGATGGATAAATCATTTTGGATATGGTATTATTTTAGTATCATTTACCCTAGAGAGGATCCCCATATGGCACCCATACTTTTCCATGGAGATGGTAGTTCCAAGAGATCATTGTATTCTTTGATGGGTTTCATTGATGGATCACCATGAAGGTGTTTTCCCAGTGATTAGATGCACTCTTATGTTGTTTAGATGGTTGGGTTGGAAACTCCTCATGATTTAGTATTACCCATACACAGTTGTAGACTTTAGAGGCAATCTAGATATCCCTCTTCCTAAATGAATGAAATGGGTAGACATAGGTAAAACTCTCACTTTGGTTGTGTCTATATTTTTCCATATTTTTTTTTATGTTTCAAAATTTGAGCCAAAACGTAACTATGTAAATATTATGCAGATGTAGGACCACTCAGACCATCCGCGATGTTATGAATGACTTGGAGTAGAGAAAAAACAATTCTTGTTGAGTATGATCTTATTGCAGTATAGACCTTTATTGAGATTGAGGGGAACCTAGAGAGGCTAACTTTGGATATGACAGACATTGGGATTGATGACCTTCCACCTTATTAAAAGAGGCATACAATAGGTGTACCTCGATGGATTGGCTACTTTTTTATGATGAGTGGCTAGTGCTATCATCTACTATCATGGGCACCATGGAGAATAGGGATATAATTTGTCTTTTTGGTATTATCAGCATATATTTGTATGATATTTTCGATGGGCCCGGTAAGTTTTCGACTTGATTTTTTTAAAAACCAAAATATTTTTATAGATATAATCTATGGAGACTACTTCTATTTACTCATCTTATTTGTACAATGTTTGAATGGTTACTGTGTCCTTTTACAAGTGTTGCAAATGTTGATTTAACACATAATTTTCTAATGCATTAGTTAATGTGTTTAAATGTATTGGAATATATTGGTATTCAATGTAATCGAATTCTCTTTCCAAGAGACGGAATCGTAAAAAAATCCTTAACATTGAATAACTTATAACTAAATAAATGTGAGTTAAGTGCAATACAATGAGTTGAGGATCTAATATGATGATTAAACGATGAATACCAAATGAAATGGCATCAAATAACAATTTAATGATGGAACTATATTCTACAATATTGTTCGTCATGCGACCAAGGCATACCCCATGCAGACTCACTAACTCATTGTTAGGTGAATAGATGGCTCAAGCAATGGAAGAAAGGTTATGAGTACTATGACTAGCATCATCAGCATAGCCAATGCATGTTTGAGGGAGTGTCAAAATAGTCAAATCAAGTGTAACACAAGATAAGCGGGAGAAATAGAAGGACCTTGTAAAGAAGAAATAAAATTTCCACACATGTAAAATATGGTACAACAATATACAATGTACTCATGCAGTATGGTGGGCCCCAGTATTGTAGCAATAATGCTACAACTCCTGGAACTCCCTTCTTTAATTTTATCAACCCGGTAGTTCGTAACAAACTTGGAAGCGACGGTGCTGTATGCACAAGTACTAGCTCTTGCCGCAGCTGTCACTTGGTCAGCTGGCACAAGTCCGCTAGGGGCTCAAGCCAACTTCTATGAGCTCTTAGAAGAAGCTTTTTAACTGATGGACGAAAGCTAACTCAAAGGAAGCTAATCTACTTGCGGAAAGAAACTGAAAGCCAAAAAGAAACGCAAACCCTAGAAAACCCTAATTCTACCAACTAGTCCTACTGACGCAAAGGAAAGAATGCAAACTACGAAAAGAGATGCCATTACTTATAGGAAGGTAAAATGCATGTGTCTAAGTTATCACTATCTGAAGAAAACATCTTTTTGTATTTTTTCTTAAGTTGTTGAAATTATCATGCATGTGCTTCTAACTAGTTTTCCACTGTGCAGGGATGGATCAAGGGATGAAATGCTTTGGGAAAGGTTGGGATGGTACAGAGAGGGTCTAAGGGATCCCTAAAATTCTTTCTGAGAGTTTCACAAAGTCTGGATGCCATGTAACCGTGTTTATGAACTTCTACAGGAAGTCTGCAGGGGTTTCTACAGGATGTTCTGTAATTCTTCTACAGGATGTTTTGAAATGGGATTTTTGAGGATGGGTGATTGATGGAAGATGCATGGATGGTTATGGAGGTAGGATGGGGGTTTGAAGTGACCCAGGAACTGATGGATGGAGTGGGGAGATGATATGTGGAAGGTTGATTTGGCTTTAAGGTAGTTGAGACAACAATGGAGAAGAAGGTAGGGTTACGTGGGCAAGAGGATGGGTGTGAAGCGAGAAGCCTAGATATGGGATGAATCAGATGGCTCGGATGAAGCTTGAACATGTGAGTGAGTGATAGAGATGCCCTGCACAATGCACATTCAACCGAATCAATGAATTCTTGCAAACAAACTAAGTCCTAGCTAACTTAATCTAACTGTCAATGAAATGAATAAACAGCAGCCTCGTTTGGAAAGAGAACCATGTACATCACGTGAGCAAGAACATTCTGAAAGATCTAAATGCATGACAAACTCCTACCAGTCGATTCCCAAACATAAAAAGCTATTTTAACCAACAAAAACAACCAAAATAACAAAGCAAGATATAAAGAGCAGATTTTATTTTAAGAACGCAGCAAACACACATAAAGATAAACAGCGGAGGTACTGGGCGCTTGAGATGGGCCCAACCCCAAGAGCTACAGCCTCCCAAGAGAGATTTAGAGCTGGTGCAAAGCTGAATTCATCTTTATTAATCAAGAATGAAGAGTTACATCAAAACTGTCCACAAGGAGAGCTTGAGAATGAGCTGAAAGCAAAGCTAATCTATTGCATACAAATCGAATTACAAAATGAATACAACAAGGCTATGAAATGACTAACTACTAGCTACTATATACTGGCTAACTAGCTAACATCCACTGGCTAACCAAAATGAGGCCCTAAGCCTTCTTATTTATACAATTTGAGGACCCAACAGTCCTCCTAAAATTTAGGGACTCGGCTGCCCAAGACTTGGAGTTAACAGCATTCCTACTTGACTTGCTTGGCTGCCCTTGTGCTGATTGATTCGGTGGCCCTTGAACTCCGAGCTGATGGTGGAGAATTCGAGGTAAGGGCCCATAAATGAAGGGGACACCTTCCTACAAATCCTCTCCCTTGTTCTCCCACGAATTTGGCTGCCAAGTGCTCATTAAGACCTTCAAGTTTGTCTCCAAATTGACCAAAAAGGCTACACAAAGCACCCATTAGACTTGTTGGCATAATGACTAACCAAATTCACTCTATTAACATAAATATAATCAAAAACATGCAATGAACTAATGAGAATGGTGGATTAAGTCAAATTAGGAGGTTGAATGAGCCCAAATAATTGTCCATTTTTGGGGCTCATCACAGTAATCTAAGCATAGTACTTTTTCAAGTAAAGCCCATTCCTAGGCTTAGACAAAGGAATCCTTTCATAATGAACTAGATCATAAGTAACTTTTTCGAGTGCAATATTTACAATATAGGGACCATTCCATATAGGTTTGAACTTTTTAACCGATAACTTATCATGTTCTTGATCATAAACCAAGACCAAGTCACCTTTTGAGTACACAAGAGGATTTACATTTTGGTCAAAATGTGCCTTAACACGCTTCTTAGGAGCCTCACTAGCTAATACAACATCATGGTGAGTTTCATCCAGATATGCCAACTACAAAAAAAATTCCTCCTCTACAGAAGTAGTAGGAAGTATTTTGATTGCTAGATTAAGTGAAAATTTTTTGCATTCAATAGGTAAGGCTACTTTCAGACCATAAAATAACTTAAAAGGTGTAAATATAATTGCATATTTTTTTCTAAGGTGTGATATACCTACCCACAATGTTAAGAAAATAATTAGATGCCAATTTTTCTTATGTATAAATATCATCCGTTCAAGCATAGTGGTCAAAAATTTGTTCATGGCTTCTACCTGGCCATTGGTCAGCGGGTAATATGGAATCGAGTGATCATGATGTAAGCCCAACTTCACGGTAAGTTCTGTCATCATAAAGTTTCAAAAATGGCTGACATGGTCAGTGACAATGGTCTATGGGACACTGAATTGAGAAATCACATGATTGAATATGAAAAGAGCAGTGGTTTCACCATCATCCATAAAGTTAGGCATCACCTTAGTCCATTTTTTAATATAATTCATAACTAGGATAATATAGTTATGCACCCCGCCTAGTGAGGGTATCATGTAATGAAATCAATTCCCATTTTGTAAAGGGATCGATAGTGATGATTGGGTGAAGAGGAGAAGGAGGTGCATGCATTTTGTGATGATAAATTATATAATTATGACACTTATGGACTGCAACAATGAAATCTTCACTAGTACAAAATGGCTAATTACTTACTAAAAAGATTACTAAAATTTGCATATAAACAACCATTTTTCAGTGGGTGACCAATAGTGGCTAAATTATAGTATCTTATAATGCGACCAACTTTTAGTTGTATTTTGCTTAATCATTAATTGGTTGTCTCAATTTTTTTATCTAGTAGTATATTTAGTCATAAATTTGTCATTATTTTTCTCATTGATTTAGTCATTAATTACTATAGTTAATGATCAAATACACAAAAAATATACTACTACATAATCACCTGATAAAACCAATCAATGACCAAAGAAATATGACCAAAGTGTTGGTCGTGTTATAAGATCATATAAATTAGCTACTAATAGTAATATATATGAATATTTTATTCATTGTTTAAAACCTATTAATGACCAAAGAAATATGACTAAATTTCAGTCGTGTTATAAGATACTATAAAATAGCTATTAATAGTCTCATATATGAAAAATTTAGTCGTCATTTGTAATCACGAATTTGTCAATTATAGTAGTCACTTATATTTTTTGGTAGTTTCATATTCAATATATAAAGCATTGATTTAGTAGTTTATATTCTTGTCATTTATTTTCATTAATAATCATTATAATTGACTAATTTAGTTGTCATATATTCATTTTATTTATGTTCATAATTAATTAATATAAACTACTAATTTATTAGTTTTAGATTGATTTTATGTATTCATTATTAATCAAAATAAATTAATTAGTATGCTTTTGTGACTAAATTTAAAAAATGTCATACAATGTGCATGTTCATCTAATATGAGGACACAAAGTTACATATGTTAATTAAAATACTAAATAATATCAAGTATGTTATGAAACCAGCTCAAGAAAAGATAGAAAAGATAGATAAACGCCTTAGAATTCAGCCTCTTCGAGGGGGCAACCTCCTTTACATTACATAAATGAACAATTCTTGGATGATACAAATGACAAAACCTCCTTTCTGTATATAGGAGTCTAAGGAGTCACAATATAACCCAGCCGGCCTAACAATAATACTATAAAGCCACAAAAATAACAATAGAGGGTTTCTATGGGGCACAATAATAACAATATGGGGGCAATAGGGGCACAACAATATTAATAAGGGTTACAACTACAATAGTAACAGGGTAATCACTAGTATTATAGGGATCTAACATGCCCCTCTTCTTCAAAAAGGTGTTGTCCTCAATGCTTGAGTAGTTCTGGATGCTTCTATATAAAATTCTCATCCTCCCATGTGGAATCTTCAGCAGATAAGTTCTTCCACTTGATGAGATACTCTGAAATTGATCGATTTCATAGCTGTCTAGTTCTTGTCTCTGTGACTGCTTCCGGTTCCAATATAATTTTTCCTTGGTCGTCAAGTTCTGATAATATTGTTTGAACTGGGAGCTTGTCGCCTATAACCTTCTTTAAACATGAAACATGGAAAACTGGGTGCACTCGAGAAGCTACAAGAAGCTCCAATTTGTATGCCATAGTACCAATATTTTGCAACACCTTGTATGAACCATAATACTTTGGTGATAATTTATTATACTTCTTAGCTTGCTTCAGGGACATTTCTTTATATGGTTGTAGTTGTAGGAATACCCAATCACCTACATCAAAACTTCTTTCGCTGCGATGTTGATCTGCCTGTTGTTTCATTCTATTATGTGCCAACACGATGTTATCCTTTAAGAGTTGGAGGACTTGTTGTTGATGTTCGATGTGATGTTCCACTGCTTGAACCTTAGAATTTTCTCTTAAGTATGATGTGATGGATGGTGGCTGATATCCATAAAGTTCCATAAATGGGGTCATTTTTGTTGCTGTATGGAAGGATGTGTTATACCACCATTCAGCTAGAGGCAACCATTTGACCCATTGTGTCTATTTATTAGAGAGGTGCTTAACTTATCGTGTTTGGATATGCACGTATATAATGCTCTATCATTTGCTTGTGCTGTGAAAGGTTGAGTGCTTGGATTGTAGTCACTTGAGTGGTCGATCAATCAAATCATATTGCGTATGGTTTAGCGATGACCTACCTATAGTCGGTTGAGTGCCTTCGTTCGGGATATGCCTTCTTACCCCTTAAATAATAGTGCCGGGTTTAGTATCCCTATCTCGACCGCATCTCTAGGCACATAAATGCTAATGCTATGGAATGGGAACATCCAGCTGACTAACCGCTAGCTTGAATGGGCATGGAAGCTAACTCCAGCTGGAATGGTACTAGCTCACTAGGAATGGGAACAACGGAAAGGGAAGAGTGCGATCAATTCCCTCTCCCAATCAATGGGTCTAGCCTTAAATAAGAGATTCGCATAGATGAAAAGAAATAGTATCTAGTTTCACCTTTCCTGCCTATAAAGAAAGGGGTTGAAACCTTAGTTGTTCCCGAATCAACCAATGGAGGAACGAATGTCATTCTATTGACCATTTTCAGAGAGTGCGTAAATGACCTTCGGACCTATCAATAGGTCGAGTCCTATATAATTAGAATAGGTCGAGGCCCTCACAGCAGCAAAGCAATGAAGATATCCTTCCAGACATTTGTTTACTATCTCAGTTTGCCCATCAGATTGAGGATGATAAGATGAGCTATGATCTAACTGAGTACCAAGACAAGAAAATAATTCTATCTAAAAATTTCCAGTAAAGATGGGATCTCTATCACTTACAATAATCTTTGGATTTCCATGTAGCTTTTGAATTGTTTCCATAAATGCAGTAAAAAATGTACTGGCTTTAAATGGATGTGATAATGCACAAAAGTGTGCATACTTGGTAATTCTGTCAACTACCACCATGATGGCATTCTTTCCCTTGAACTTGGGTAAACCCATGATAAAATCCATTGAAACCTCCTCCCAAAATTGGCTTGGAATGGATAAAGGTTGTAATAGACCTGGGGTCTTAATTGTTTCAACTTTATTTTGTTGGAAAACCAAACATTCTGCCACAAAATTTTGAATATCCGATTTAAGGCCATCCCAAAAAAATTCCTTCTTAACCCTGTGGTAAGATTTTAAAAGTCCTGAGTGTCCTCCTGAGGGAGAAGTGTGCAATTCCATAAGAATCTTTTGTTTGAGTTGGGAATTCTTACAGAGGTATAAGTGATCTTTGTACCATAACGAATCATTTTTCGAGCTAAATGTATCAAATGTACTGGAATCTTGTTGTAACTTTCGAATAAGTGCCCACACTTCTTCATCATTCTTCCATTCCTCCCTTGATTCGTTTATCCAATCGGGTTGGATAATAGAAATGGTGCACAACAATGCTTCCACATCCTCATCCTTTTTTGAGAGTGCATCTGCCACCACATTTTGCTTCCCTTTTTTGTAGATGATTTCAAAGTCATAACCCAACATCTTTGTGACCCACTTTTGTTTCTCTTCAGAGGATAATATTTGTTCTAAAAAGTATTTTAAGGCCATCATGATCTGTTTTTACCTTGAAGTGTCTTCCCATTAGGTAGGGTCACCATTTCTTAAGTGCATGTAGTATTTCCAACATTTTCTTCTCATAAATAGCTTTATGTAAAAACTTTCCCTTGATTGGACGACTTTCAAAAGCAATGGGTCTTTCATCTTGCATTAAAGTAGCACCAATTCCATTTCCTGAAGCATCACATTCCAGAATAAAGGTTTTTGTGAAGCCCGATGTAGTTAAGACTGGTGCTTGGCACATTGCCTCTTTAAGATGTTCGAAGGCCTTTGTTGCTTCTGGAGTCCATGAAAATGCATCTTTCTTCAATAATGTTGTTAGAGGTGCTGCTATTCTCCCATAATTATTAACAAACTTGCGATAACACCTTGTCAACCTGAGAAATCCTCACAGATGCTTTATGGATGTGGGGATTTTCCATTCCTTAATGGCTTTAATTTTGCTAGGGTCTACCTTAACTCCTTCATGAGATACAATATGACCTAGATATTCCACCTCTTGTACTCCAAAGAAACATTTGGATCTTTTTGCATATAATTGTTTCTCCTCCAATAGTTGTAACACCCTGTCAACATGTTCAACATGATCCTTCCAAGACTTGCTGTAGATTAGTATATCATCAAAAAATACTAACACAAATTTTCTAAGGAAGGGTTTGAAAATGGAATTCATCAAACCTTGAAATGTAGAAGGTGCATTGGTAAGGCCAAAAGGCATGACCAAAAATTCATAATGACCCTCATGAGTTCTAAATGTTGTTTTCAGAATGTCTTCAGTATTCATTCTGATTTGATGATATCCTGAACGAAGATCCAACTTGGTGAAGTAAATTGATCCATGCAATTCATCTAGTAATTCATCAATGACAGGAATGGGAAACTTATATTTAATAGTGAGCTTGTTAAGCTCCCTATAATCCAGACACATGTTCCATGATCCATCTTTCTTGTGCACCAATACTACTTGAGCAGAGAAAGAACTTTGAGTAGGTTGAATTATACTAGCTTCTAGCATTTCTGCAACCATACGTTCAATTTCGCTCTTTTTGGCATAGGGATATCTGTACGACCTGATGTTTGGAGGAACACTTCCTGGAATGAAATGAATAGCATGATCATGATCACGAATAGGTGGGAGAACTTTGGGAGTCTCAAATACCTTGGAATGATTGTCCAAGAATTTTTGGAGATCTAGAGAAATATATGATTCTGATGTGGAAACATCTAGCGAACATAATTGTGCAATTACACCTTTTTGTTCCTTTTTTATAACCTTTGTCATACCGTTAGAGCTGATTATCTTTCCCATTTTCCCTGCAATACCCCTTAACTCAACTTCCTTTCCTTCCGTATAAAATTTCATGAAAAGTTCTTGAAAATTAGAAGATATTGTACCCAAGGATTGTAGCCATTGGACTCCTAGTACAACATTAGCACCTCCCATTGGAATGGAAAGCATTGAGCTAGTCAATACATATTCTCCCATGGATAGCTTGATATTATGGCACTTTCCAGAGAAATTTATTGTTCCTCCATTTGAAACCATCACTTGACACTCTAGTGCTAGATATAAGAAGCAATTCAATTCTTTTGCTACCGTACAATGAATAAAATTGTGGGTACTTACTGAATCAATCAACACTATTACCTTTTTCTTCTTGATTTGTCCTTCTATCTTAATGGTTTGAGGAGTGGTAATTCCCGCCAATGCATTACAAGATATGGTCGGATTCATTTCTTCTTTATCTAGGCTTTGTTCTTGGAGTATATCCTCCTCTTTTCACCTTTCTTGCTTCTTTTCTTCTTCCTCTTCACAATCTATGTATAATAATTTCTTCTCAGCCCACTTATGACCTTTAGTGTATTTGCTATCACAACTGTAACAAAGCCCTTTTGCTATTTTTTCTTCCAATTGTTGTGGTGTCAACCTTATAGGTTGTGGAAGACTAGGGGCAACAACACTTCCATCTTTATAGTTGTGAGTGGTATGCTTCCTGGTTGCCATAATTTTGCTTTCCATTTTTCTTGATAACTTGAATGCCTTCTCTAATGAATCAGGTTCCCAAAGGTGAACATCATGTTGGATATTATCCTTTAAATTCCCTATGAACACATCAGTCCTATGCTCCTCTGGAATATTTTTTACCCTTATGTTCAATTTTTAGAACTCCTCAATGTGCTCCACTATTGAACCCTTTTGTTTGAGACTTATCAATTGGCTAAAAAAAGTGTTGCTTTTTGTATCCTCATAATGTGTTGTCAATTCTTCTGTAAAAATTGCCCAAGTGATAATTTTTTTACGAGATCAAAGCCATTGATACCATACAAACTGATTTGGTTCCAAATATAAAGTTGCAATACGTACCTTTTGTGTGTTTTGCACATTATTGAGATCGAAAAATTGCTCCATCTGTAATATCCATGTTGCAGGATCCTTGCCATCAAACTTACTCATATCAATTTTTGGAATATGGTGGGTCTTCAATCCAACATTAGAGTCTATGAAATCATGATTAACATTTCTTTTGTTCTCATCATGAGTTTCCTTTACTACCCTTTCACCATTAGTAAGAATTTCTTGTAGAAACTTTGTCAAATCTGTCCTCAAATCGTCCATACCTGTCTTCAAATCTTCCATGCTTGTCTTTAAACAATCCATCTTAGCTTCTACGCCTTTCGTTAAACCATCTATCTTAGCTTCTACATTTTTTTTTAAACCATACATCTTAGATTCTATTGCTTTTTGTGCAAGTGACACTTGTTGCACTTGGTCTCATAATTTTGATATATCATGTTGCATTTCTTCCTCTTCTTCATGAGTCATGTTAGAGCTCTTAGGTTGCCTACTAGGTGTTTGCATTTTCTTCCCTCGGGTCATCAATTACCGATAATAATGCTTTACTATGCCCTTTGAATTCCTTCAAACTAATTTTTCAAACCAAGCTTATGCAAAAATTTAAAAAACCTACACACATTTTTTCACTTTGTAGGAGCTTGATATTGAATTTGATGTATCTTTGTAGTTTCAAATCATCTAGTTCTGAAACTGAAAACTGTGATAGCCCTCTATCTCCTCTTTCCAATGCCACTATTCTGATCCAAATTGGATTCTCCATGGAAGAGTTATGCCAAATATCCCACAATGACCTGATTATAGACTAGTTCAGTAGAGTGAACTTGTATGACGTGCCACAAGTCACTGCTTTGACCTTTGGCTCTAAAATATATATAAAATAAAACTACAGTTTGTCCTCTTTCTGTACCTTCTTACTAAATTACAATCTGATGCTCAGAGAGAAAGTTATCATGATTTTCCCCAGGTCACCTGTTTGGAATGTAATTCAGGAGTCTACAAATGACCAACTTCCTCAGATCATATCTCCACAAATATAGAGAGAAAAGCTCTAAAATTTGGACCCGAGATTCAGCGCGATGTCTTCTAAAATGGTTTTTTTTTTCTTAGCTTCTAAAACATCACAAAAAAAAAGTTATAGCAAAAATGCCACGATGACCTATTTGGAGCAGCGAAACCCTAGAATCCAAAGCTCCGATACCAAATGTTATGAAACCAGCTCAAGAAAAGATAGAAAAGATAGATCAACACCTTAGAATTCAGCCTCTTCGAGGGGGAAACCTCCTTTACATTACATAAATGAGCAATTCTTGGATGATACAAATGACAAAACCTCCTTTCTATATATAGGACTCTAAGGAGTCACAATATAACCCAGCCAACCTAACAATAATAATATAAAGCCACAAAAAGAACAATAGAGGGTTTCTATGGGGCACAATAATAACAATGTGGGAGCAATAGGGGCACAACGATATTAATAAGGGATACAACAACAATAGTAATGGGGTAATCACTAGTATTATAGGGATCTAACAAAGTAAAACTATAAATAATTTTAAGCACAAATTATATTATATGAAATGTCAAGTATTACAATATGAGTTTCCAACTTAATATTGGTTGAACTATAATTTACACATGAAATATTGTTTCATCACTTCCAAACAGTATAATTGTATTTCCAAGGCATTGCAGGTGAATTCACCGACTCTAAATACTTGACAACTAGTCTGTATCTATGTGTCTTACGTGGGATATTGGCTTTAAGGGGTATCACTAGACCACTTCTCTTATCTCTCTCTTTCTACATCTTTCACTCCTTTAACTACGAATATCCGAATCAATGGAAGTAATATGAGCTTCACATAGATAACTAGAACAATAATCACATGGCTTTGATTGGAAGAGCTTAAACCTAAAAAGATAACCATTCGTTGGATTATACATAATTTCAAAATGAAAAGTAAAAGAAAATATATTATTGTTCATCATAACATATTATTAAGATCAGAAAAATAAAAAACTTTTGCATCTAGACTAAATAGAAATGCTACATTATCACTAGAAACATATTCAAGACAAATCTAGATCACCAATGACTAAATTTCCTCCCAATACAAGGGTGATGCCTGGGATGGTTTCATCTCCACACTAAAGATACAAATACAATCCGAAATTTCGTTGTGTAAATGCTTGATTATAGTATTTCATATTGGTTCCCAACAACCAAATATCAATAAATTATGAAACAATAAAAAAAATAGACTTGATGAAAAAACTGAGAAAAAGGAAAGTAAGTTGATTCAAGAACTGAATTCTCATGTTTTTAAATGATATGCATTCAATCATGACCCATCAAAGTTAGAAACTATAATGTTCACTTATTATTGTAAAAAAAAAAATCAACATTACATAAAATGGACTACTAAAGATTGATCATGGAGATGCATACCCCAATAAATAAATGTACAATTTGATCAGTCAAAAAGGATAGGGTACACCAGAAAATAAATCCTTTTCTTGTGGGATTGCTCCAACGATAAATGTTACAACCTAGAATAACCAATAGAATATCAAACTAGAATAAAAATACATTAATCAACTTTTATTTAAATAATATATATATATAGATATCTATATATATATATATATATATATATATATATATATATATATATATATATATATATATTCCCAACTCCATCAAGTTCTTTGGGTAATAAATGCTATAGGAGACAGATGTTGCACAATAAATTAATCCCATCATTTAGCAGTACCGTTATAGTACTAGTGGTCTTTCCAAGGAGTGAGTTGAAGGGAATTGTTTTTCTAAATATTATTTTCTTGCATCTTTGATCCCAAACATTTTCTCTTCATTAACTGAAAAACACCAAGTACAATTCCTCTCATATGTCCGAGTACATAGCTACTTGTGACAACAATCATATAGCAAATCTTTGAAACTTCATAATATGTCTACTGTGAAGCAGGAACCAATCTATTGAATCTATGCAAACTACCTTATTATACTTAACCTCCTTTATGCCAAACTCACCTTGTCCAAATAGAAGTTTGGGAAAGTTACATTGGATGATGGATGCCTCCTCTCTTATACAATCAACTTTACTCAATGTAGCCAGGAATCCCTCCATTACCCATATTTATTTTTTCTAATGGGGACCTCCTTTCTTCAATATCATATTTTGGATTCAAGGAATAAGGTGCCATAATGAGAAGTGTGATCAACTTGTTTTATGCCAATTTATACATCACTCTAATCATGGATATAATTTAAGATCTATATTATCAGTCATGGATTTAATTCTCACATAACTAAGGTTTTCATATATCTGTCCAAAACAACATCTATATGTTCACATGTAGTGGATCATATCACATGGTGGTTCGATGAAATCAACCACAAATTTAACATCATCCTAAGAAAAACTATTGAAAATATTATGTCTCACCTTAATGACAATCTTTTAATGCTTAGCTCTACATGGAAATGTTTGAATGGCCATTTGTCATTGATGAATGTTATACATAAAGCCCCTTTAACTTCCATAGCCATTGCTGAATAATGTAGAATTACACAATCTAGTATAGGCTAGCTTAAGAAACTCCACCTTATCAAACTTTCAGAAAATGCAATATGATTGGTGATGTTTATATATAAACATTTGAATATTTATCCATCTTCAATTAACTTAGAAATCCAATTTGTTTTGTCAATGTACTTTAGGAATTATTCAATACATGCAAAAATTAATATGCGTGTATTGTTTTTGGACTTACAACCTTACAACATTGCTAAGGGTGATTTTAATTATAATCATTTGCACAAACTTATATGTTCCCTTCTCATCGATGGCCTCAAATAACTAGTCCTTCAAGAATAAATACTATTTTATTTTCCTTAAACAAATGGTTTCCCTTAAAAGATAAGGGAAAGATATAAAAGATACAATGATGTACAAAAGTGGATGATTTCATGTGTCTATCCAAACATCACAATAGAACATGCATTAATTCTTCATGACACCTTCAAAGCGACCATAACCGTTTTAATGTATGATTTATTCTTGTTAACCAAGATTGTGCAAATTTGTTCATAGATATGTGTTTTATTCCCTACAAAACCATCATCAATGACAGATGACATTTTCTTAGACCATGGGGAATGGGATGCATAAAATGGGATATAGCATGCAAAGAAAAACCTTTCTATATAAAGATAAACACCCATCACACCCTTGATATCAAACATATCCACAAGTTAATCTATCAAACGTCTCTTCGTACAAGAAGCACCTTAAGTGTCTGACTTCATCAATGAACTTCAAGGGATTGTGAAAGATTTTCACTTTTAGTAACATTATTTTCATCATCAAGGAAGTCTTATGTTCAATATCTAGGACTTCCATTGTTGATTCATGAGGTACTTTGAATGAAAAATGAAAGCATGATAAAATTCTTAATAAATCCCCATTTACGCAAGCAATTTAATCTCCTATATTCTATGTTTTTGGCATACTCTAAGGTAGTTAAGTGGCATCTTTTGAGGCATAGAAATTTGAGGCATTCACATCTATTTGTAGCTCACATATTTCTAATGCTAGGTTGAAGTATGAGGAAAGATAAAACATATGAGGGTGGAAAGGTACATCTTAAGACAACAACATTTATCTGAGGTCAACAAAGTCTATTTGAGGCATATCAAAGGACAACAAAATAAGTATGACTTAGGCAGGCCAGTGAGAATTGAGGAAGCATGTTTGAGGTAAATCTAGATGATAATCGTATAGGTAGCCTATGACTTGACAAGGAGGATGGACCATGGACTAGGTTTGGCCTAGTTGTTGACTTAGATGTGTCGTTGTTAAATTGAAAATTTGTCTATTGATAGTGTTGTTGGGTTTTTCCCCATGTGGGTTTTCTTAGGATAAATCTTTGTGTTCTTTATGTGGTTATCTCTTTATGATCCTAATGTCTTAATTGTTACATGGTTGATGAATTCTTTATAATTTTCTTAATGATGGAATCATGAATAAGAATGTAAAAAAGAATTAAATCACCAAAAGGAATTATCAGTAAAGAAGAATCTTAGAAAATCAAACCCAGAAACATCAAATCAATTTTGTAATAATTTCATTATTCATATATAGCTGTAGGAAGTTGGAATTATAAGAAGTTTAACAATTGATCTTCCATCTTATAGCCTATTGTTTGAGTCAAATAACCTCTTCTTAGGGCTAGTTTACTATTTTTGTTTGTGATGGCCATGATTTTGACAAAAGAAGGTACACCAATAAATTTCTCTATTATGAAGCTCACTCATTCTTCTAGGTATTTTCTTGTAGAAATTTTTCTTGAGCTTACTTCCTCAAGGGAAATAAGCGTGGTTGAATTTAGAATATGGGTTATATAAGTAAAAACCTCATATTTTTAATGTGATTTATTTTCTTCTATAATTTTTAAAGTTTTGACATTTTGACATGAAAATATGGAAGCCACAAGGAAAACTAATAATAAGACATCATAATATGTTTTTGAATAGTAGGATTACATTTTATTTTAACATTTTCATGAAAACCTAAGTCGATACTACTCCACGAAACCTATCATAGTTCAATTACCCTATATAATAATGCAACCACGGGTGGTTTCTCTTTTTCATGTTCACAATTTTCTCCATTACATCATTAATTTGAATTTTTGTCTCAAATCCTATAAAAAATAGCCTTTTGACAATGGTATATTTACTAAGTGGAAGTTGATAAAATTATCTTTGTCTGTACATGAATTATAGCTTCTACATCCCATGATACATGTGTTTATTTATACTTTATCATGGGTATTCATAGGGATCCTATATCTACTGACGCTAATTATTATATTGTTTCCTTGAATTACATAATGAGGTTATTCTATGATAATGGATATGTAACATTTGTTACCCAAGGTAAATTATTTTGTTTAACAAAGTCAGTTACTAGATTTCTATTCCAAAAAAGGAAAAAAGAGGGAGACATGTTCCCATTACATCAAGCCAAAATGGGAGAAGGAATCTTGGAAGAGAAACATAGGGAAATCAGTTCCTATATTCCTAGCTCTTCCCCTTTTGTTCCTGAGGTTATTAATTGCACTATCCTTATAAATACTTACATATTGATTCAACAACAATTTACACCTACATAACATAAAAAACTAGTAGCGGAAAGACTTTGCAGAAAATAGAAGAATGAGGAAAATAAAATTAATTTTTGTTGACTAAGGGTTCTTGATGGGGCTAAGTCCAATTCTTGTTGCTTTGAACATTATAGTTTTCTCTTGTCTAATTAATAAGTAAACTCTTCAGATAATTGATTGTTTCCTCCAAATGCCTACACTTTTGTTTTAGCGTAGACATTTTTTTCCTATACTCTTCGATTTGTCTCTTTAGGAAGGAATTCTCATATTTTTCTTCAAATTTGTAGTCTTTGATTGTTTCTATAATCTACTCAATCATGGATTTGTTAGCACGAAAGACTGTTTAGTTTTTTCACTTTGGGACATCTGCAAGCAGGTTTCGATCCATATTTACCGAAGGAAGAAGATGACTGATCCAACAAAGAATAGAAGGGGAAATAAGAAATAGAGTGGAGAAACAAAAGCAACCTCTAGACAGTCCCGTGAAGACCCGCAACTGCTAGGGAGAGGGAAACTAGGATCCAAAAGCAAAAGCCACAGAAGCTGCACAAAAGCTAAAGAATATGGGAGGTGGGGGCCACCATAGCTGCGGGGTGGCGAGGGAAATAGGAGCTATGCGAAGGAAAAATGTTTGAAGCTGCCTCCAGAGTTGTGCGAGGGAGGGGGGAATGAGAGTTGAAGGCAATAGGATCTAGAAAATAACCACCAGAGCTATGCGATGGAGAGGGGCAAGGCTAAAACAGAGAATATAAGCTCGAACCCCAAAGGGGCGTACTGATGGATACAGGAAAAATAATTACAACTTCTGAGACAAAGGGGGAGGAAATGGAGGGAAATGATGGTAGAGATAAAATAAGATGGGCAAAGGGGAAGAATATATTGTTGTGAAATTTTCCACATTAGGGAGGAGAAAATTAACTTTTCATGAGAAGCTTGAGTAGCTGTAGTTCACTTGATAGTCGTAGACTAACTATCCTGTCTGTTCTTGGGGATTTCCTTGGATTTTCTAATCTTCTAAGATCTAACCATTCAAGATGAAGTGACTATTGCCGAATTTGATGTTCTCCCTTTGATTGCAATTCTCTGCACAATGAGGCAAGAGATCCTATGGGATCGATTTCTAAGAAATTGCATTATCAATTCTAGATTATCCTATAGGACGGTTGACATCTAAGTTCACCTGCATGTCAGTGGTATGATTATTTTCTCTAAGAATATGCTTGAAGGTGACTTCACCTAGAAATTGCAAATTGTTTCCCACACATTTTGTTATTTTTCTCAGAGCCTTGTTCTTATGGATTCTTCTTTCCACCATCGATTGGATTATTATTAAAGATTACCCCATTATGACTGGATTCTTCATACTTCACTACCTTAATATTTTCGTTCCCAAGAGGAGGTTGTATGATTTTACCCTATTGTTGGATAGTTCTCCTAATCCCCATTCATAAGTAATAGGATTTTCCCTCCCAGACCAAAAAGTATACCTCCCGCTCTAGCCTTTCATGGGTTGGACTTAGAAGAACCATCAAACAGTAAGCAGGGCCTATTTAAATTATCTGTCCATGTTTTGAACTCCTCTTTTTTAATTCTAATTTTCCAATTCTACATGCTATTAGTAGATTTGTTGATGTGTATTTTTTGTTGCTTTTCCATCACGAATTTAGCCCAGACTCTTTCCTCATGCTACATGTGTCTAAAATATATTGCTTTAACTCCTTTAGAGTTGATGAATTCAAATAACATGCTCCAAGTTTTAGCAAGGACTGTTCTGGTATTTTGGGTGCAATCTTTAAAGATCCTCTGGTTTCTTGTTAACCATATTTTCCAGCACATAAATGAGGGCAAGATCAATCAATATCCTTTTACTATTTCTTTATTTTTGAATGAATATGGATATTTTTTTTACCCAGGTTGATTTAAGTTCATCGATTTAAGAGTCCCCTTAATATGTGAGATTAGGGACTTCCATTGAGGGACAAGGCCGTGACGGAGGTTGAGAATCCTCCAATCTCCCCATTCTCCATCTCTCCAAAGAGATATGTCATCGAGGGTAATGATTCCTTTTGATTTTATCCATCTTCTTAGATCTTGAAGTCTTTCTTCGTAGGCTATAAGCATATTTACCATTATTATATCCTTCGATATTTTTATAAGTTTACCATTACCAAGGATCTTAGAAGAGTTTTCTTTGACGAGGGGGACAAATTTTTTAACCAGATTCTAGAGCTAGGTGCAAGGCCTTATTGGATAACTTTTTATCAATAAGAGGGTTCTATTGTGGTTCATGTATTTTTCTTACAATATTTTCTTCCACCAGATGCTCTCTCTTGTTATAAATCTCCATGTTATAAAAGTTCATTATCCTTGAGAGTCTTATTTCCAACCCACCTTTCTCATACGGTAGAGTTACTTCATCCCATTTCACAAGGCTATGCTTCTTTGTCTCCACCTTACCTCCCTGCCATATGAACCCCCTGATTAGTAGCTCAATTTGTTTGTGTATACTTGTTGGGGCTAGTGTTGTTGCGTACTAGTAAATTGGGAGAGTTGTGAGTAGGGCCTTTATTAGTACCACCCTTCCTACCATATTGAGCCAGATTATACCCCAATTCTACACTTTTTGTTTCATTTTCACAATGTAATTATTCCATATTTCGGTGTTCAAATTTTCTTTTCAGATCGAGAGTCCAAGATATTGGAAGTGGCTCCAATTTTCTTGAAATGGAATTTCCATAATTTCTGATATGTTTTGGAGAGTGCAACAGGGTGTGTTCCATCCAAAGATTCTGCATTTCTGATATTTGGCAATCCTCTAGAGGCTTCCAAAAGACTACCTACAACCATTTTTTATTATTCTTTCCATTATGCAAGAGGCCCCTCCCATGACCAAGGTTTCATCTGCAAATAGGGAGTGATTTATTCTTTTAACTTCAAGAGAGATTGAGAATCCCGCGATAGTCCTATCTTGTCTGCATTTCTCAAGATTTTTGCTTAGAGATTCCACCATTATTATATATAAGAAAGGAGAGAGAGGAAATCCTTGGTGAAGTCCCCTTGAGCTCTGAGAATATTCACTCGGTCTTCCATTGATCAATTGTGCGATCCAAGAACCCACAATACATGATTTTATTATATCTATTGCCGTTTTTAAGAAACAAAATCTCTGTAGGGCAGTAGCAAGAAAACCCAGGTTGACCCTATCAAATGCATCAGCCATGTCGAGCTTGACAATCACCCCTTTCTATTTTTTCATAAGGCTAGAGCTCAAAGCTTCCTGCACTATTAGGATGTTGTCAAGGATTTGTTTTTTTGGGACAAATCCTCCCTGGTTTTCTGATATTATTCCTTGAAGCAATACTTTTATTATGTTTTCCAAAAGTTTTATTTTGATTTTGTAGGAGGATTTACATAGATAAATGGGCCTGAATCTACTGAAGGATTTAGCATTTGACTCTTTTGGAACAAGGGAAAGGAAGGAAGATTTTGTGAATCATTCAACCTTGAATTTTCCAAAAACATTTCTAATCATTCTTATTAAATATCTTTTAATAATGAGCCAATTTTTTTTATAGAAGGATATAGGGAAATGATCCACACATGGGGCCTTATCTGAATGAAAACCCAAAACAAAAGTTGTAACTTCCTTTCCTTCAACTTCTCTTGTGACTTAATTGTTTTTTTCTTCACTAATTTTCCTGGGAATATGTTGAAGATAATCTTCATACTCATTATTTGAAGTTGGGGATGATAAAATATTTTTATATTATCTGTAAGCCTCCTTCTTTATTTCATCTTTACTTATGAATATTTTTCCTTCGCTATATTTTATGTTGTCTATTTGGTTTTGGTTTCTTCTTATCCTGAGAACATTATGGAAAAACACAGTGTTCTTGTCTCCTGCCTTGAGCCAAAGACTTCGTGATTTTAGTTGCCACTCTTCTTCTTCCTTTCTATTTTTTCTATACATCTCCCAATATGCTTGTTTTTCCTATGCTATGTGATGAGCCCCAAATTTGGTAACATTTTGGGCTCATTTGGCCTAACTACCCTTGCTCAACCCTTCATTTTTCATAACTTATGCATCATTTTTTAGTATATTTATGTCATTTGTACGAATGAGGGCAGTCACTATTCCTAGGTGGCTAACACATGTTTATTTTAGGTTTTTTGACATTTAATGGAGCAAAACCATGTAGATGAGGGCTAGGAGACAGCCAAGAGGGGATTGAGATTTTGTAGGAAGGTTGTCCACAACATTGAATGGTCTTGCTCGTGATCTTCACCCCCAACTCCGAGCTCCAACAGCCATCACCACCGAGCTAGAAGGCAGCCAAACAAATTTTGAGGAAGCAGCAGATTACTCTTAGTTTGGTCAGCCAAACCCCACTAATTTAGGAGGCCAGCTTGGCCCTCGTAATGTATAAATGATGAGGCTGTAGCCTTCGATGGGGAATTTTGAAACTTTGTTGCATATTCTGAACTACGAGCTGATAGCTCTGTTTTGCTCTTTGTAAGCCATTTTTGGCATGTTATTTGACTCATGACTATTATCTTTTAATGAAAAGCAGGCAGATTTGAGTTCAGTTCTAAGTTCTTAGAGGAGCCATAGCTCTCGGGGTTGGGCCCAACCTGAGAGCAATAGGCCTCCTTCCTTTGTATTGTTACCTTTCTTTCAGCGTTGTATTTCTTTTCCTTTACATGCATTTGGAAACACAGTTTGCTGAGTTGAATTTCTTGGTGTGGTTAAGTAGGTTAGTTTTATGAACAAAGTTTCTTTAATTAGTTTAGATTAGAGTAAGGAGATTGGAGTTAATCAGAGTTCCAAAAAGGGTTGACTGCACACTCACTTCCACCTCTGTTTAGGGACTGGAATTGCAAACCGTGCCACCCACCAAAAACACTATTTTACATGTTCATGCAAGCTTTGATGTAATGTTCTCGGTTGTAGCAGCGTCCATGCGTTCATATATTGTGGAATGAATCTTTGCTTCTGTACCATGCAAGAGTTTCCTTACAAAATCACGTTGTTGTTCTGTGGTTTCATAAAAATGGTTAGAATAGGTTGATGAAATTTCGGTTATGTACAAGACACGGATGATTTGTTTCATTTACACTATGTAGTACTACTCCCTCACTCCCTTATCCTTCTATGCCATGCCTAGGCCATCCACTCATCTCTCAGTTAGACCACTTGCCTCCTAACTCTTCTATCACCCACGTGACTCTACCTTTTCGGCCTTCCATCTCCTCTAACCTCCTCTAGACCAGCCAGCTTTGCACAACCCCCTCTTCATCTCATCTCTCTGTCCATAAGCCATCACAAGCTCCCCTCCTACCTCCCTATCGATCCATATAGCCTCCTCCACTCATCCATCACCCAAAAATCCTATTGCAGAACATCTTGTAGGAATTACTGAACTTCCTGTAGAAATTTTGAACATCCTGTAGAACCCCTGCAGACTTCCTGTAGAAGCTTGTAAACACGGTTGCCAGGCATCTAAACGTTGTGAACTTCTCTGAAAGGATGTTAGGGATTCCTTAGACCCTCTCTGAGCCTTCCTGACCTTTTCCAAGCATTTCCCTCCTTGATCTATCCCTGCACAGTCAAGACCCAGTTAGAAGCACACACATAATAATTCCAACAACTTGAACAAAAATACAAAAATATGCTTTCTTTAGATCAAAGTAGTCTAGACACATGCATCTCACCTTCCTAGAAGTAATGACACCTCTTTCAGTAGTTTTCATTCCACCCTTTGCATCAGGAGGACTAGCTGGTAGAATTAGGGTTTGCTAGGATTTTCATTTCTTGTTGGCTTTCAGTTTCTTCCTATAGTAGGTTAGTTTCCTTTGAGATAGCTTTCATTCATCGGTTAAAAAGCTTCTTCTGAAAACTCATAGAAGTTGGCTTGAGCCCTAGCGGACTTGTGCCAGCTGACCAAGTGACAGCTGCGACAAGAGCTAGTACTTGTGCATACAGCACCGTCGCTTCCAAGTTTGTTACGAACTACCGGGTTGATAAAATTAGAGAAGGAAGCTCCAGGAGTTGTAGCATTATTGCTACAATAATGGAGCCCACCATCTTTTTGGCGTCGTTGCCGGGGAAGCGTCAGAGTATTAGCAATTGTTTCTTTTCTTCTATTTTCCTACTCTCGCCTTCTGCCAAGTAGTTTATTTCATTTCCATTCTGCAAAAGTAGCATAGACATTTCCTGCTTTCATAGATTAACATTTCAATTCCGCAATTTCATTTTCGCAAGCGTAGACTGGCATTTCAATTCTGCAAGCGTAGACTAGCATTTCCATTCCTGAAATTTCATTTGAGCAAAGTAGATTAGTTCTTTCCTTCTTTCATTTCAATTCTGCAAGATAGTTAGTTATAGATAAATCTGTTTCAGTTTTTGCAGGTACCAGAGAAAAAAAAAACAAAAGCAATCAAAAGTCTTTCCATTTCATGCCTCGTAGGAATCGAGATAAAACAGGCAAATTCCTACCCAACACCCCCACTACATCACTGAGTCACCCTTCTCTCTTCTTTGGTGACGGTGATCCAGAAGAACCTATAGGTGAACCTCCTGAGATATACGAAGATCCTATAGCAGAAGAAGAGTTAGAGACCATTCCATCTGAAGCTGTGGCTGACAATAGGGGAGAAGATGAGAGAATAGAAGGTGCCTTCCCCATCCGAGAGACCAATGGAGACATGAAAATGAAGAACATTAGCCCCTCCGCTTTACCTCACTTCCATGGACTGACTACTGAAGATCCTGATACCTTCCTGTTTAAGTTTGTTGTCCTTTGTCGAACCTATGACTATATTGAAGATGAGCAGAAGCTGAAACTCTTCCCCTCAACCCTTAAGGATGCAGCATTACGCTGGTTCATGGGCTTATCTGGCAACGGTATCACCACTTGGGCTCAGATGCAGCAAGCTTTCAATACCAAGTACTGGGACTACTGTAGGTCCAAGGAAACAAAGGGAGAAATCTTTCAGATGACCATGGGAAATGATGAGTCCTTAGAGGATTACGAGGAAAGGTTCCAACTTAGCTATAAAAGGGCCAGGTGCACACTTGACCCTGAATCCCTCAAGTTGGTCCTGCTTCGAGGAGTCCCTGAAGACCTCTTAGATACCCTTCACATGTTAGCTGGAGGAGATATTTACCAACTGTCGTATGAGGACATAAAGACTGTGTTTAGAAACCACTCTAGGGCTGCCCGGAAACGAGGTAGAGGAAACCTCCTCTCAGCTGGTATTCCTTTCTCCAAACATGAGTTTGCAAATCAATTAGAGGATCTCAAGAGTGAGGTGAGACAGACCATTGCCATGCAACCTGATACATTCAGGATCCAGCAGAAGAAGGAAGAAGCTGAGAGGGCCTTGGCTATCTTCTGCCCTAGGTGTACAAGGAAACACCCTAAGAACGAATGCCCATTACATTCGGTTGAAGTATGTCTTGTTTGTGAGGAGGACCACCCCACAAACCAATGTCCAACCTTTCTTGGGCTTAAAGCCATGTATCAAGGGACAGAAGCCCCCACCAAACCTCTCTATTTCCTCAACCAAAGGAGGCCACAAGGACCTAGACCCTACTAGTAGGGGATGCAAGGGGCACCCCAAGCTTATTACAGCCCCAACCAATCTACTCCTATGCCTTCCTGGGGCCCCCCTGCTCATCCTTCCTGGTCTATGCCTCCTCCATGGTCTTACCCACCTCAGTACCATACTCAACCCACTACTCATTCGTATCAATCACATGCCCAACCACAGCCTCAGTGGGATGCACCTCAATCGGGGTGGAGGCCCCAGTACAACACTCCTCCTGCCATTTTGCCTCCACCACCAGTTCAACCACAATCATTACCTCCTGCTCCTCCAAGGCAACCTCAAATGCCTGCTCAACCGAACCCGAACCCCAACAACAGACAGGCCCAACAGGTATATTCTAGGGAAAAATCATGCCCTACCTATGTTGTGAAGATCCAGGAGATCAATCTGCGGTCTGGAAAGACTCTTCCAGATCGCCAACCTCCTCCCCCAGAGGACGAGGAAGATAAACAGGAAAGTGAACCAAAGGCTATTCCACCCTTTCCTGAGAGACTAGCAGCCACCACACAACCCAACCAAGAGGAGGACGAGCTTCTGGGAGAACTCAAATAGTTGTGTGTGAAAATACCACTTCTCCAAGCCATCAAAGATGTACCAATATACAACAAATTGGTTAAGGAAAAGTGTTTCAGACACCCAGGCAGGCGAAATAGGGATGCTTCCACCATCAATGTCATAGGACAACTGTCTGACCTTATGTTGAGACAAGTCATCTGCCCCAAAGTATCTAGATCCTGGGAGTCCTGTAGTAGATGTCCACATCAATGGCACCACCATACCTCACACCTTGATTGATCTGGGGGCTGCCATTAACGTGATGACCAGAGATACCATGCTCGAACTCAACCTTCAGGGTTCCTTGAGGAATACCTCGACAGTCCTACAACTAGCAGATCGCTCCACCGTGACTCCCGAAGGGATTGTGTAGGATGTCTTGGTCTCTGTTGACTCTTGGGAATACCCTGCAGATTTCTTGGTTCTGCAACCAAAGGCAAAGCTCACTGGATATCCTCTTATTTTGGGAAGGCCTTGGTTAGCCACTGCAGATGCTTACATAAGCTGCTGTGCAGGAAACATGACCATCAAAAATGGTCCTATGTCCAAGCAGCTAGTCCTATACCCTCCTGCCCAACCCTCATTATAGCATGACTTACCACTTTGGTTGGAGGAAGGAGAAGAGGATGAGGTGTACTCAGCACCTTTGTGCACCCTAGACACCACTAGGGGAGACCCCCCAACCGAGGATGATTTGATTGAGACCTTGATCCAGAATCCACCTCCCAGTGCACTGTCCTTAGAGGAATTGGTGGAGGATGCCTAAGGCAGCACCTTAGTGGACATTTGTGCGACCAAGCCTGTCACTCCCAAAGTCAAGAATGTGGAGTTCGGCCCTGAGAGAACATTAAAGATCAGCTCCTCCCTATCTCCTTCCCAGGAAAAGGAGCTGTGTAGTCTGTTGGCCAGTCATCTAGATGCTTTTGCTTGGAGCTATAAGGAGATGAAAGGAGTCCATCCTTCGGTCTGTACCCATCACATCTACATCAAAGAGGATTGTAAACCGGTTAGGCAACCCCAGAGGAGAATGAATCCAGCCCTTAAGGACATCGTCAAGGACGAATTGCAAAAACTGTTGGAAGCCGGATTCATTTACCCCATCTCAGATAGTGAATGGGTGTCTCCTCTGGTGTTGGTTCCCAAGAAAAATGGGAAGTGGAGAATCTGTGTTGACTACCGAGCACTGAACAAAGCTACCAAGAAAGACCATTTTCCTCTACCTTTCATAGATCAAGTGTTGGATGGACTGGCAGGAAAGAAGTTTTTCTCTTTCCTAGATGGGTTTAGCGGGTACAACCAAATCCAAATCAGCCCGGAAGACCAAGATAAGACCACCTTCACTTGTCCTTGGGGTACCTTTGCCTACCGAGTTCTTCCCTTTGTGCTATGCAATGCTCCTGCTACCTTCCAGAGAGCCGTCTTGAGAATCGTTTCTGAGCTGGTCCATGATGCGGTTGAAATCTATATGGATGACTTCACTCCTTATGGGTCCAACTTCCAGGAAGCATTGTCCAATCTGGGAAAAGTTCTAACCAAATGCATTGAGATGAACCTGTCCCTTAGTCCTGAAATGTGAATTCTTGATGACTGAAGGGACCGTGCTAGGCCATACCATTTCTTTCCAAGGGTTACAGGTGGATCCTAACAAAATTGCTCTCATCAAGAAGGTTCCACCTCCTCAAAAGGTAAGGGATGTTCGGAGTTTCTTAGGACTAGCAGGGTATTACAGGAGATTCATTAAAGACTTCAGCAAGCTAGCCTCACCGTTGTTTGGCCTATTGGCAAAAGATGTGGAGTTTAAATGGACTGACAATTGTCAGAGGGCTCTGAATGAATTAAAGGACAAGTTGGTGTCTGCCCCAATTTTGAGAGGTCCAAACTGGGCCCTACCTTTCCACATCCACACTGATGCCTTGAACAAAGCCATAAGGGCAGCCTTAGGACAAGTTGAACAAAAACTTCCGTATGCCATTTACTTTGTTAGCAAAAGCTTATCCAAAGCAGAACTGAATTACACCATAACTGGGAAAGAATTCTTGGCTGTGGTCCATGCACTGAACAAGTTCCGACATTATATCACTGGCTATCAAACATTTGTACATACTGATCATGCTGCAATTAGATATTTAATGAATAAACCAGATGTGAATGCTCGTATTATTAGATGGTCACTTTTGTTGCAGCAGTTTGATTTTACTATCGTTGACAAACCAGGTAAAGAAAATGTTGTTGCTGACTTTTTGTCTAGATTGGATTTATCTGCAGATGAGGATGGAAAAGTGGATGACCAGATGCCCGATGAACATCTGTTTTCTATTTCAGTACTCTCTCCATGGTTTGCTGATATAGAAAACTACCTTGTTTCAGCACAGTTCCCTCTGCACCTATCCTCAAGAGAGAAGAGCAGAATCATCAGAAAAAGTGCCTCATTCACTTGGATCGGGGGCAACCTGTTCAAGCTTGGCCCTGATTAGATCTTAAGGCATTGTGTAAGGGAGGAGGAAGTCTTTGATATCCTCCTCACCTGTCATGATAGGCCTTGTGGAGGACATTTTGCAGCAAAGAGAACTGCTTTCAAAATCCTGCAGGCAGGTTATTATTGGCCCACACTTCATCAAGATGTCAGAAGGTATATCAGCCAATGTGACCGATGCCAAAGAATGGGGAAACCGACTCAAAGGGATGAGATGCCTCTCCAACCTCAAGTGACTCTTGAGCCATTTGAGAAGTGGGGTATGGATTTTGTGGGTCCAATCAACCCTCCTTCGAGGCAAAGGTCTTACATCATTGTGTGCACAGACTACCTGACAAAGTGGGCAGAAACTAAGGCAATCAAAGCAGCAACAGAAGAAAAAGTGTCTGAGTTCTTAAGAGGAAACATCTTCTACAAATTTCGCTACCCAAGAGAGCTAGTCACCGATCAAGGAAGCCAGTTCACATCCAACTTAATTGAAGACCTACTAGCTCATCACAAAATCAAGCATAGGACTTCCACCCCCTATCATCCTCAAGCAAATGGGCAGGTGGAAGTCACCAATAGAGCATTTGGAAGGGATTTTGACTAAGGTGGTGAGCAGCAGTAGGAAAGATTGGGCAGATCGCGTGGTTGAGGCCACATGGGCTTACAACACCACTTGGAAGACCAAAACCAGCTTCACACCTTATGAGTTGATCTATGGGAAGAGAGCTTTGATGTCAATTGAATTTGAATACAAGACTTTGAGGATGGCAGCTCAGCTGGACCTAGATCTCAGCCATGCCCAACAAGAAAGGTTATTGCAGCTGAATGGATTGGACGAGCACCGAATGCAGGCCCTCGTTCACTCAGAAGTGGTTCAGCTTCCGAGAAAGGTGTGGCATGACCAACACCTCAATGACAAGCAATTTCAGCCAGGAGATTGGGCGCTGTTGTATGATTCCAGGCATAAAGATTTCAAGGGGAAGCTGAGAACCAGATGGCTGGGACCATATGCAGTGGAAAAATTTCATGACAATGGATCTGTTCTTATTCGGACCATTGATGAGGAGGCCATCCCCATGCTTGTCAATGGGCATCGACTGAAGATCTACAGAAAACCTCTCTCAAGACAAGAGTTCATCAAAACTGTGGAGAAATCAGTGTTGGTCATAGAGAAGGGTTCTGCCTCTGTTTTGGGCATACCCTGAAAGATCTTAAAAAAAAAAAAAAAAAAATATCCTTGGGTGAAAACATCACTGCCACTTTGGAGCGAAGTTAGCCTCCAAATTATGAAATACATCACCTGCGAAGGTCGGCTTAGCATTGTGTATGGGTACCATTTTCGTCTACTCACAGAATTAAGGCATCAGATGAACCTACCTGCAGAGAACAAATTAAGTATTCCCTACTTTCTACTGTAGTCTATGACTGAATGTGCCACCAAGTTGAGAGAAGGCACACCAGACCAGGTAGCTCATCACGGGCTCATTAAGCTCCTCGTGCAGGATGCACTCCACATGTACAAAGTCCCTCTCTCATGGGAAGCCTTCCGAAATTTGACCAAGGATGGCGATATAAAAATGTTGACTGAAGAGCTTGGTTCCTCCAACAGCGAGGAGAAGGAGTCAGTACCCACAGGGAAGAAAGAGAAAGGCCAAAGACCCAGGGCCAAAGCACCAAAGAGAGAGCAAAAGGAGAAACAAGAGAAAAAGGGTGCCAAAGAAAAGGAGGACACACCCATATTAACGCCCAGAGAGAAAAGATTGCAAAGCGGGGTGGACAAGACTAAGGAGGTCCACGTCAGCAAAGGCACCTCGATAGCAGCCTCGACCAAGTCAAAAAGCAAAACACCCTCAGCAAAGCAAACTAAAGCGGTGCCACCTGTTTCTACAGGAAAACCAAAATCGGCTTCTACAGGAAGCCCTGAGAAAAGAAAACACAAGGAAAAGAAAGCCGACGTTCTTGGAAGGGAGGAAGCAGACATGCTGGCCGGCCTTAGTACACCTCCTAAGCCAAAGGAAAAGAGAAAGAGGGAGGCCCCTCTATATTTTAAAGCTAGGAGAAGTGTGAGAATAAAAATGGGCAAGCCACAGCCTCCATCCAGCAGCCCAATCACTATAGAGGATGCCCCTACTTCGCCCAGGGAGAGGTCCCCCTCAAAGATATCAGTCACCTACGAGAAGGGGAGCCCGAAAACAACTACTTGGAAATAAAGGTTGGACCAATTGGCCTCAAAAGCCCGGCTATAGGATGCTGAGGCTGCTCTACAGGAAACCTTAGCCCGGCTTAAGGAAACAGAGAGAATGGAAGGTGAAGCACCCTCATCACCACCGAGGGAGGACAAAGTAGAGCCACCAAGAGAGGAAGAGAAAGAGCATATTCTGGAGCCTAGCCCTCAGCCAAGTCTGAGCTCATACTATAACTTCTTAGAAGCTGGCAAAATTATACCACAGAAATTCACTATGCCACTGTTCTTTGCATTGGAGGAAGAGAGAGTACGAACACACACGTGGATGAAAATAGCCAAATCAAAAGGTGTGGCGGACATAGGCCCCTTGGAGGAGCAACTCAAGGAGGCAAGAAGGGAATTAGCTATGGCTAAACACATGGCAAATTGTCAACGGGTGTTCCTACATGAAGAAAACAAAAAAATTAGGCTGCAGCTACAGGAGCTGAGGAGAGGAACAGGCACATCCTCAGGGGACATCACAGCAGAACAGCAAGGCAGAAAGGAATTGCAAATCGGTCTTGGGGAGCCAACCACGCATCTACAGGAAACAGAACTGCAAGCACAAATTGAGGTGCAAGCTCTCAAACAACAGTTGTAGCAGAAAGAGGCACAATTGGCATGCATGGCCAGTTGGGCCATGGATGCTATACAATGCAGACAGCCGACCAAATCCTATGGCTAGTACCTGAGAGACCAATGGCTACAATTTCAAATCAATACCTTGGTGCAAAGGGGTATCTCTCAGCTCCAAGACCCGCAGCAGTTCACTGAATTATGCAATACCAGTTCATCAAAGGATAAGGCCAAACTATCGGAGTTCTACCTCCATAATTTGGCCCTTCCTAATGTGACTTCATGGGATCCCAACACGGTCTTAGGGGACATGCAGTTAATGGCACTTGCTTCATGGTTGAACCATGAAGAAAAAAGAGCAGCAGAAGCCAAAGCGGTCATGAACCGAGAGCTGAATGAGCCATTACTAATTAGAGTGGAACCAGGGGATCCAACTGCATTAATATCAGCACACCAACACTTATCCACCGACCCTCAAGCTTCATTGAAATATATGGATCAGCAAGCCCAGGCCATAGCGCATTTTGAGGATATGGAGAGACTGTTAGGGGACAACTGTGTTCATGCTTGCACCCGCCGATGGAATACATTGGCCCACAGTCTAAAAATCAGAGAATATCATACTCCAACTCGAATGAGGGAAGCTCTAGTATGGGTGCCCCTTTATAAGAAATCTATGCAGAACCTCCAGGCCAGCTGGATTGGCCTCAAGCTAAGCCCACCTCTGCTGTTAGGATTGATGGAAGGCAGCACAGAGAAAGATGAGCATGAACAGTGGGAAGAGGTGGAAAGAAAGGCTGGATTCCATGTCAGTAAGGAGGACACTACTGTAGAAGCTTGGGATGTGAGGGTGGCAGTAAAGGCAATGAAGGACGAGGAGCTGGATTAGTTGCTCAAGGATGAGCAATCATTTTAGCTGGGGGGTGATGATGAGCCCCGAATTTGGTAACATTTTGGGCTCATTTGGCCTAACTACCCTTGCTCATCCCTTCATTTTTCATAACTTATGCATCATTTTTTAGTATATTTATGTCATTTGTACGAATGAGGGCAGTCACTATTCCTAGGTGGCTAACACATGTTTATTTCAGGTTTTTTGACATTTAATGGAGCAAAACCACGCAGATGAGGGCTAGGAGATAGCCAAGAGGGGATTGAGATTTTTTAGGAAGGTTGTCCACAACATTGAATGGCCTTCCTCGTGATCTTCACCTCCAACTCCGAGCTCCAACAGCCACCACCACCGAGCTAGAAGGCAGCCAAACGGATTTTGAGGAAGGAGCAGATTACTCTTAGTTTGGTCAGCCAAACCCCACTAATTTAGGAGGCCAGCTTGGCCCTCGTAATGTATAAATGATGAGGCTGTAGCCTTCGATTGGGACTTTTGAAACTTTGTTGCATATTCTGAACTACGAGCTGATAGCTCTGTTTTGCTCTTTGTAAGCCATTTTTGGCATGTTATTTGACTCATGACTATTATCTTCTAATGAAAAGCAGGCAGATTTGAGTTCAGTTCTGAGTTCTTAGAGGAGCCATAGCTCTTGGGGTTGGGCCCAACCTGAGAGCAATAGGCCTCCTTCCTTTGTATTGTTACCTTTCTTTCACCATTGTATTTCTTTTCCTTTACATGCATTTGGAAACACAGTTTGCTGAGTTGAATTTCTTGGTGTGGTTAAGTAGGTTAGTTTTATGAACAAAGTTGCTTTCAGTAGTTTATATTAGAGTAAGGAGATTGGAGTTAATCAGAGTTCCAAAAAGGGTTGACTGCACACTCACTTCCACCTCTATTTAGGGACTGGAATTGCAGACCATGCCACCCACCAAAAACATTGTTTTACATGTTCATGCAAGCTTTGATGTAATGTTCTCGGTTGTAGCAACGTCCATGCGTTCAGATCTTGTGGAATGAATCTTTGCTTCTGTACCATGCAAGAGTTTCCTTACAAAATCATGTTGCTGTTATGTGGTTTCATAAAAATGGTTAGAATAGGTTGATGAAATTTCGGTTATGTACAAGACACGGATGAATTGTTTCATTTACACTGTGCAGTACTACTCCCTCACTCCCTTATCCTTCTACGCCGTGCCTAGGCCATCCACTCATCTCTCAGTTAGACCACTTGCCTCCTAACTCTTCTATCACCCACGTGACTCTACCTTTTCGGCCTTCCATCTCCTCTAACCTCCTCTATACCAACCAGCTTTGCACAACCCCCTCTTCATCTCATCTCTCTGTCCATAAGCCATCACAAGCTCCCCTCCTACCTCCCTGTCCATCCATATAGCCTCTTCCACTCATCCATCACCCAAAAATCCTATTGCAGAACATCCTGTAGGAATTACTGAACTTCCTGTAGAAATCCTGAACATCCTGTAGAACCCCTGCAGACTTCCTGTAGAAGCTTGTAAACACGGTTGCCAGGCATCTAAACATTGTGAACTTCTCTGAAAGGATGTTAGGGATTCCTTAGACCCTCTCTGAGCCTTCCTGACCTTTTCCAAGCATTTCCCTCCTTGATCTATCCCTGCACAGTCAAGACCCAGTTAGAAGCACACACATAATAATTCCAACAACTTGAACAAAAATACAAAAATATGCTTTCTTTAGATCAAAGTAGTCTAGACACATGCATCTCACCTTCCTAGAAGTAATGGCACCTCTTTCAGTAGTTTGCATTCCACCCTTTGCATCAGGAGGACTAGCTGGTAGAATTAGGGTTTGCTAGGGTTTTCATTTCTTGTTGGCTTTCAGTTTCCTCCTACAGTAGGTTAGTTTCCTTTGAGATAGCTTTCATTCATCGGTTAAAAAGCTTCTTCTGAAAACTCATAGAAGTTGGCTTGAGCCCTAGCGGACTTGTGCCAGCTGACCAAGTGACAGCTGAGACAAGAGCTAATACTTGTGCATACAGCACCGTCGCTTCCAAGTTTGTTACGAACTACCGGGTTGATAAAATTAGAGAAGGAAGCTCCAGGATTTGTAGCATTATTGCTACAATACTGGAGCCCACCAATATGCTCTCCTGCGATTCCTCTTGCTGCTCTTTTTTAACTTGGATTCTATCAATTTTTTCTGCATTTCTGTCTTTGTTTTTTGTGTTTCTAGTTGGTTAATCCTTGCCCAATGTTTTATCTCTCTCCTTAGGGATTTTAATTTAGTTTCCCAAACATAACTAGGAAAGCCAGTAATTGGTTTTGTCCATACTTCAACAATGATTTTTTTAACTTCTTCACTGTCGTTCCAAGTGGAGCTGGATCTGAAAGGAACTGGGTCAAGGTTTTCTAACTTCCAAAAGGTGAGAGCCACCAGTTTGTGATCTAATGCTATATTGTGGATGATTTTGTATTTTATCTCACTAAAGGCATTGACCAATTTGTATTGAATTAGAAATCTATCAAACCTTTCCTTTATATTAGTTTTTCCAATTCTTTTGTTGCTCCATGTATACTTTCCATTGCTAGGAGGCATGTCCATTAATTTGCATGCTTCCATAATAGATTCTAACATTTCCCTATATGGATGAACATTGTATATTCCCCTGAATTTTTCCTCTGCACTCAATACCATATTGAGATGTCCTTCTATGATTATGTCTTTGTTTTGGTCCTGCATAAGATATTTTTTTAAGGTGGACTAGTAGACTTTGTTATCCGTGTAATGGTTTGGGGCATATATATTTATAATACAATATTTCTCTCAGGGAAAATTTTAAGAACCCCCCCTAAATTTATAAATATAATAAATGGGCGAATCTCCATGGTATATAGGAAAAATGGAAGGCGATTTTATCAATAATATAATATGTATACATAATTTTTTGGCGAATCTCTCACCAGCATGGCGAATATTTTACTCAATTATAAAACCTTGTAAGATCTTGGCGAGTCTTTCACTAAATAATAAAACTTTGTAAAGTCCTAATGAATCTTAGCATAGGCTACATGCTGGTTTAATTCCCCCATTTAAATAGGCTACATTTGAGGTGAATACCATGGGTCAATACCATGTGCCATTTTGGTGAATACCATGGGTCAATACCATGTGCCATTTTTATTTTTATTAATTCTAATATTAGGGTTAATAATGGTTTTTTGCATGGTATTAATAACAATCTAGTCCATGGTATTTGTCCCATAGTATTTTTGCCATAGGTTTTACCTAAATATAACCCATTTTTTGAGTGTTCGTAAATATAAGGTGACTTATGGAGTAAATATAAAAAAATGTTTTATTTGTTTACCATACCTCTCGTTTATTTATATTTTGTTAATTTACCATACCTCTTTTACAAATATGGTATTTGGCCCATAGGATTCACTTAAATAAAACCTCTTTCTTGAGCCTTCATAAATAGAACGAGGGTTATGGACTAAATATAAAAAGAGGTTTGTCCACATGGGGTAGCTTAAGTGGCAAGGGCCGTGGAAATGAAGTCTCACCGAACCGGAAGTCTTGGGTTCAAATCTTGGGCTACCCCTCCCCTCGTAGAGGGGTACATAATGGACATGTAAATCGGAGAGTCCCGCCACAGCTTACAATATATATATATATATATAAAGAGGTTTTATTTATTTACGATACATCTAGTTTATTTATATTTTTATTTATTTACCTAGTTTATTTACCATACCGTTTGAGTAAGTATAAAAAGATGTTTTATTTATTTACCATACCTCCACTTTACTTATATTTTTTTTTGTTTACACCGTTACATGTATATAAGGTGACTTATGGAGTAAATATAAAAAATGTTTTATTTATTTACCATACCTCTCATTTATTTATATTTTTATTAATTTACCATACCTCTTTTATAAATATGGTATTTGGCCCATAGGATTCACTTAAATAAAACCTATTCTTGAAAATGGGCGAATGGATTCACTTAAATAAAGCCTATTCTTGAAAATGGGCGAATGGAAGGTTGTAAGTCCTAATTTCAAGGGCTAAATTTACATTTTTTACCCTCTCCCTTAAAATAAGGTGGGCTATTTGAGATGATTTGTAAAAATGTACTATGATACAAAATATTCGCCCATTGAAAATTTAAAACCCCTTAATTTCTCCAAAGGGCGAACATTCGCCCCTAAAATTATCCTTGATTTCTCTTTTCCTTTTTTGTTTTCCAAGTCTATTTTTTTCCAATGCAACCTTTTTTTGCTGAATGAGCTCCAAATTTTTAGCTTTCCATAGTGTGCATATTCCTCCTCAGGTTCCGGTCGCTGGAATTGAGGTTCCTTGATAATTTTTTGTTTTTTGTATCATTGTTTCCATTTACATTTCATTTGTCTTTGTCTCCTGTAACGAAAAGATATCTGGTTTCTTTGAAATTATTAAATCTTTTGTTGCCATACTTTTTGGCATACTTCCCATTCCTCTGCAATTCCATGATGCTATATTCATTATCACCTCATGTTATGGTTACAGGGACCTTTCCCTATGTTAGGGTGGGTGATTTTCTCTTTATTTTTTTCCAAGAAAGTCTCCAGAGGTTGTTGGGTGCCTAGAGACATTTCCTTTGTCGCAGCTTCATCTCTAATTTATCTATTGGTTTCTTGGTGGGCCCTTTTAGGGTGGTCAAGAGATGAGACGAGCTCTTTGGAGAGGGTTCGAGTGATTATTCAGTTGAAGGAGGAGAGGAGAAGGCTTTGGGAAGCGATAGGTGATGAAGGGGAGAGGTTAGAGGGGAAGTGTAGAAGAGGGGTGGAGGAAGGAGGAGGGTCCACAAGGGAGCAAAAGAGATTAGCCAAAAGATCCTAAAAGGGGGGAGGGATAGAAGATGGAGGGAGGGGGGTGGAGGGAGAGGGGGGTTCATTAGATGAAATATGTCTAGAAGGGGAGGATGAGGGGGAGACAGGGGGTGGGATGAGGGAGGGAGAATGTAGAATAGAAACTGAGGAACGTTTGGATTTGGTTGTTGTCTTTTTCTTCTTGACCTATTCCCATTTTGGTTCCCTGTTTTCTACTTCTTCTTTTTCCTGATTTTTTAGTATATCTGTTTTTAGAATGACCATATTCATGTCATACCTTACATTTGAATGAAAGTTTTTTATTTTCTGGTTTTTGAATGTGAACCCACCTATCCACTTTGATCTTGACTCCTTTGGAAGTCCTTTCCTTAGATCTACTTCTACACATATTCTCATGCAGACATGCATGTTTTCCTTTGGCTCACTTCTATCAATATATTTCCCCACAACATTTCCTATTTCTTTCATAGGTTCATCTCCCCAGCAATGTAGAGGGAGATTTGGAAGCCTCACCGATAATGGCACTACATTTGGCACGTCCAACTCTGGATCGAAGTCTGAAGTCCATATATTGTGATAAAGTTCTCTTGAATACATGAAATATGGCTCGCTTCTGAAGATTAGATATCTATCCTCTTTCATTTCAATGTGGAAGGTAAAATATCCTCTTCCACAAAATCTGATGGAGATTTTCCACATGATAGATGAGGTCCAGTTTCTTTCTACCCATTTGAGGAATGAATGGGGCAACGACAAGAGACCGGTAAAGTAACCCATCAAACCTCGTTCAGACAGGGTTAGAGCTGTGTGCACAGGGAGGGAGGGAGGAAGGATTGTTTCAGGAATTGCATCTATCTCCTTAACAAACATTGATATGGACATTTTGGGATGAGAGGGTCCCATGGAGGAGTAGAGAGGTAAAGGTTTCTACATTTTCTCCCAGCTGAGTTGAAGCTCCCTCAAATGAGATAGGGATCGATGCACCATTAGGAGGAGGCTCTGCATGATCCATAGCGAACCAGTCAAGGGCAGGAAGCCCCAGGAGTAGGAGGCCCCAGGAGCAGGAGGCCCCGAGAGCTGAAGGAACAGGTCATGCTCAGAGAATTAATTCATCAGGGCAGGAGTAGAGCACACGCTCGAATTTTCCACTCTCAGGTCCTCCCATTGTTACCCAAGGTACATTACAAAATATACTCTAAAGTTATTATTTTCCTCATAACCTCTCATTAAGGCTATTTAAACATTTAAGGAATAATTAAAGAAAATCATGTGCCATGCTTAAATATTTATGGTCTTACTGTTTAACAATCATTCTTCAATTGGTTCAAGTTGTAAAGCCTAGTGACAGGTAGATTCTATTCCTCATGTTAGTTGGAAGCCTTGTTTTTCTCATACACATGGTGTAGCATGATGGATTATCTAATCACACGTTGTGATTCTGTTAGGTCCCTGTAATACTAGTGATTCCCCCATTACTATTGTCATTGTAGCCCTTACTGTTATTGTTGTGCCCCTATTGTCCCCATATTGTTATTATTGTGCCCCATCAAAGCACACTATTGTTATTGTTTTGCCCTTATATTATTATTGTTATGTTGGATTTGATTATATTGTCACCCATTAGACTCCTATATATAGAAATGAGGTTTTGACATTTGTATCATCCAAGAATTATTCATTTGTGTAATGTAAAGGAGGTTTCTCCCTGGAATAGGCTAAATTTTGAGGCGTTGATCTATCTTTTCTTCTATTTTGTGATCCGGTTGCAAAACATTTGGTATCACAGCTTTGGATTTTAGGGTGTCACTACTCCAAACAGGTCATCGTGGAATTTTAGCTATAACGTTATTTGTGAAATGTTTAAGAAGCTATAAAAAAACCCATTTGAGCTAAAATATCTTTGAACCTTGGGTCCAAATTTCATATCGGTTCGCGTTATATGTTTGGAGATATGATCTAAGGAAGTTAGGGTTTTTGCAGGATCCCGAATTATATCTCAAATAGGTGACCTAGAGAAAAGCGTCATAATTTTTTTTCTAAGAATTAGATTGAAAATTCGTAAGAATTTACAAAAAGAGGATGGCCTGTAGTATTTTTTTTATCGGGTTTAGGTCCTAAGGTTGAAGCCGTGACACGTGGAACTTCGTACAAGATCGCTCGGCTAAACCACTCTATAATCAGGTCGTCATGGGAGATTGGGTATAACTCTACCTTGGAGAATCCAATCTTGATCAGCCTTGTGGATTAGAAAGAGGATGCAAAGGGATACTACAGGATGAAATTTAAGACCTTGGGGATCTGAAATTACAGAGATAAAGCAGATTCAATATCGATCTCCTACAAAGTGAAAGAAGGTGTGTAGTTTTTTTTTAAATTTTGCATAAGTTTGGTTTGAAAAATTAGCTTCAAGGAATTAGAAAGGCATAGTGAAGCATTATTATCTTTAATTGATGCCCCGCGGAAAGAAAATGGAAACACCTAGTAAACAGCCTGAAGGCTCTAGCATGACTCATGAAGAAGAGGAAGAAATGCAACATGATATATCTAAATTACGAGACCAAGTGCAATAAATTTCACTCTCACAAAAAGTAATAGAAGCAAAGATGGATGCTAAGATGAATTGAATGGAAGCTAAGATGGATGATATGAAATACAAAAGTGAAGATTGGAACAAAGACATGGAAGGTTGGAAGGAAGGTTTAACAAGGTTGCTACAAGAAAGGCTTCCTAATGGTACAAAGGTAGTAGAGGAAACTCATAATAACAAAAGAAATGTTAATTATGATTCGAAAAATCACAACATTGAATATTTGAAGAAATACATGGATGTTTTGAAGGAAGGTTTGATGAAGTTGCTATAAGAAAGGATTCTTAATGGCGAAAATATAGTATAGGAAACTCATGATGAATAGGAAAAGAAAAGAAAAGGATATACACCAGGAAGAAACCCTAGAGAAAGAAGAAATGAATTCGGCCATATCTTGTAATGCATTGGATGGAATTACCACTCCTCAAACTATCAAGATAAAAGGACATATCAAGAAGAAAAGGGTAATAGTGTTGATTGATTTGGGCAGTAATCATAAGTTTATTCATTGTAAGATAGCCAAGGAATTGAATTTCTTCCTATATCTAGCACCAGCGTGTCAAGTGATGGTTGCAAGTGGAGGAACCATAAATTTCTCTAGAAAGTGACATAATATCAGGCTATCCATGGGAGAATATGTATTGAATAGCCCAATTCTTTCCATTCCAATGGGTGGTATTGATGTTGTACTAGGAGTCCAATGGCTACCATCATTGGGTACAATAGCTTTTCATTTTCAAGAACTTTTCATGAAATTTTCTTTGGAAGCAAAAGGAAGTTAAATTAACGGGTGTCATAGGGAAATCGGGAAAGATAATCAGCTCCAACGGAATGACAAAGATTCTAAAGAAAGAACAACAAGGCGTAATTTCACAAATATGTTCGCTAGAGGTTCCCACATTGAAATCATCTATTTCTCCAGATCTCCAAAAAGCCTTGGACAATCATTCCAAGGTATTTGAGACTCCAAAAGGCCTCCAACCTATTCATGATAATGATCATGTTATTCATTTTATTCTAGGAAGTGTTCCTCCAAACATCAGGCCTTACAAATATCCCTATGCCCAAAAGAGTGAAATTGAACATATGGTTGCAGAAATGCCAGAGGCTAGTATAATTCAACCTAGTCAAATTTCTTTCTATGCTCCAATAGTATTGTTGCATAAGAAGGATGGGTCATGGCGCATGCGTCTAGATTATAGGGAGCTCAACAATCTCACTATTAAAGATAAATTTCCCATTCCTGTCATTGATGAATTATTGGATGAATTGCATGGATAAGTTTCCTTCACCAAGTTGGATCTTTGTTCTGGATATCATCAAATCATAATGAAGGCTGAAGACATTCTGAAAACAACATTTAGAACTCATGAGGGTCATTATGAATTTGGTCATGCCCTTGGGCCTTACCAATGCACCTTCTACATTTCAAGGTTTGAAGAATTCCATTTTCAAACCCTTCCTTGGAAAATTTGTGTTAGTATTTTTTGATGAAATACTAATATACATAAAGTCTTCGAAGGATCATGTTGAACACATTAACATGGTTCTCAAAATATTAGAGGAGAAACAACTATATGCAAAAAGCTCTAAATGTTTCTTTGGATTACAAGAGGTGGAATATCTAGGTCATATTGTATCACATGAAGGTGTTAAGGTAGACCCTAGTCAAATTAAAGCCATTAAGGAATGGAAAATCCCCACATCCATAAAGCATCTACGAGGATTTCTCAGGTTGATAGGGTATTATTGCAATTTTGTTAAGAATTATGGGAGAATAGTAGCACCTCTAACAACATTATTGAAGAAAGATGAATTTTCATGGACTCTAGAAGCAACGAAAACCTTTGAACATATTAAAGAGGCAATGTGCCAAGCACTGGTCTTAGATACGCTGGACTTCACAAAATCTTTTATTGTAGAATGTGATGCCTTGGGAAATGTAATTGGTGCTATTTTAATGCAAGAAGAAGGACTCGTTGCTTTCGAAAGTCATCCAATCAAACGAAAGTATTTACACAAAACTATTTATGAGAAGGAAATGTTGGAAATAATACATGCACTTAGGAAATGGCGACCCTACCTAATGGGAAGACACTTCAAGGTAAAAATGGATCATGATAGTTTTAAATGATTTTTAGAGAAAATATTATCTTCAGAAGAGCAGCAAAATGGGTCACAAAGATGTTGGGTTATGACTTTTAAATCATCTACCAAAAAGGGAAGAGAAATGTTGTGGCAGATGCACTCTCAAGAAAAGATGAGGATGTGGAAGCATTGCTTTGCGCCATTTCTATTATCCAACTAGATTGGATAAAAAAATCAAGGGATGAATGGAAGAATGACGAAGAAGTGTGGACACTCATTCAAAATTTACAACAAGATCGTAGTACATCTGATACATTTAGCTGGAAAAATGATTCATTTTGGTAGAAAGATAGCTTATACCTATGTAATAATTCTTAAATCAAATGAAAGATTCTTATGGAATTGCACACATCTCCCTTAGGAGGGCACTCATAATTTTTAAAAACTTACCACAAGGTTAGGAATGAACCTTTTTGGGATGGCCTTAAATCGGATATTCAAATGTTTGTGGCAGAATGTTTGGTTTTCTAACAAAATAAAGTTGAAACAATTAAGACCCCATGTCTATTACGTCCTTTATCCATTCCAAGCCAACATTTGGAGAAGGTTTCAATTGATTTTATCGCAGGTTTACCAAAGTCCGAAGGAAAGAGTGCCATCATGGTGGTAGTTGACATACTTACCAAGTATGCACACTTTTGTGCATTATCGCATCCATTTAAATCAAGTATAGTTTCTACTTCATTTATGGAAATAATTCAAAAGCTACATGGAAACCCAAATATTATTGCAAGATACAGAGATCCCATTTTCATTGGAAATTTTTGGACAAAATTATTTTATTGTCTTGGTAATCAGTTAGCTCACAGTTCATCTTATCATCCTCAATATGATGGGAAAACTGAGATAGAAAAAAAATGTTTGGAGGGATATCTTCATTTATTTGTATCTGATAAATAGACACAATGGGTCAATTGGTTACCTTTGGTTGAATGGTGGTATAACACTTCCTTCCATACTGCAACAAAAATGACCCCATTCATGGCACTTTATGGATATCATCCACCGTCCATCATATCATATTTAATAGAAACTTCTAAGGTTCAAGCATGGAAGATCATATTGAGCATCAATAATAGTTTCTCCAACTCTTAAAGGATAACCTCACTTCGGCATAAAATAGAATGAAACAATAGGCAGATTAACATTGTAGTGAAAGAAGTTTTGATGTAGGTGACTGGGTATTCCTACGGCTACAACCATATAAAAAAATGTCCCTCAAGCAAGCAAGAAGGATAATAAATTATCACCAAATTATTATGGTTCATGCAAGGTGTTTCAAAATATTGGTTCTATGGCATACAAATTGGAGCTTCCTGCAAGTTCCCAAGTACACCGATTTTTCCATGTTTCATGCTTAAAGAAGGTGATAGGTGAGAAACTCCTAGTTCAAACAATATTTCCAAAACCTAACGAGGAAGGAAAAATCATATTGGAACCTAAATAAGTCACATAAATAAGAACTTGACAGCTACGAAATCGATCAATTTCGGAGTATCTCATCAAGTGGAAGAACTTACCCGCTGAAGATTCCACATGGGAGGGTGAGATTTTATACAAAACCATCCAGAACGACTCAAGCATTGAGGACAACAATTTTTTGAAGGATAGGGGCATATTAGGTCCCTACAATACTAGTCATCCCCCCATTACTATTGTCATTGCAGCCGTTATTGTTATTTTTGTGCCCCTATTTTTCCCATATTGTTATTATTGTGCCCCATAGAAGCCCACTATTCTTATTGTTGTGCCCTTATGTTATCATTGTTATGTCAGCTTTGATTATGTTGTTACCCATTAGACTCCTATATATAGAAAGGAGGTTTTTTTATTTGTATCATCCAAGAATTATTCATTTGTGTAATCGAAAGGAGGTTTCCCCCTTGAAGAGGCTGATTTTCAAGGCATTGATTTACGTTTTCTTCTATTTTGTGAGTTGGTTTCATAACATTGTGAGCTAAAGCTATTATTTTCCTCATGATCTCTCATCAAGGCTTTTTAATCATTTAAGGAATAATTAAAGAAAATCATGTGCCATGCTTAAATATTTAGAGGCTTTAATGGTTAAAAATCATTATTGAGTTGGTTCAAGTTGTAAAGCCTAGTGATAGGTAGATTGTATTCCCCATGTTAGTTAGAAGCCTTGTCTTTCATGTAGCATGGTGTCGAATGATAGATTATCTAATCATGCGTTGTGATTCCCTCTCATGCACATAGAGGATTTTATTTCAATTTGTGGAATAAAATACCATGGTAGGTATGGATGTGGTAAGGTTTACCCATATGCTAATCAGAGTAGATGAATTTCCGATTAAAAGGGCAAGAGTATGTCAATATTAGAGGTTTTGGGACCAAGTTATGAGTAAGGGGAAGCCTAACATGTTTATGAACTCTGTAGGTGAAATTATTTCCCAAAACATTGGTAGCTACAATGGTTGAAAAACCAATTTGAGTAATATCACAAACAACTTAAAAATAAAATAAAGCCATTCTTGAAATCACTGCACTAGAAATGAAAATTATTACATACAAGGAAATGAGATCATTGATTGTGAGAGACTATGTGAGGCTTGCAAACATAAGAGCTAGTCTAAATACCACTAATATGAATTTTTGAGAAACAAAAAAAATCCATGATTATGGAAGTAAAAAATCTCACAGGCCACAAAACATATGTGGCCTTGAATGAATTAAATTAATATGTTCCCAATCCTTCCTCCAAATTGATATCTCTCATCACCATTGTTGGATTAGGTTGGGATGACTCATGTTCGATTCTTTACTATGCACCAAAAACCCCTCAATCACTGGCCCTTTCCACAACGACCTGCAAGCAAGTCGCAGTCTCACCTGAAGTTATTATGGGTGGTTGCAGAACCAAGTTTTTGTAGCTCTGAGGGATACTGCGATGTGGAAATTTTGTATTTTCTTATGCTTTAATGCTTATAAACTATTTTGAATTCATTAAATACTTTGCACTTATATATTACTTCACAAAATTACATTTATCACACATATACTAGAATAAAGCATAGATAATAAGAAAATCAACACATGAAGACATAGATTTTACCATGGTTCATCTCAATGTGGGACAATGTCCACAAGAGCTATTGCTTATGATAGAGAATTTGATACAAGAAATAGTTCTTCACCTGCGCACATAGTTGCAGGTTGTCTGCGCACAAAGTTGTAGATGGTCTCTGCACTAAGATGTACACCCAAGCCTCCGTGCACGTAGCTGCGGAACCTTTCCCCTTTCTTCGAAGTATAGATTAAAAAAATAAAACAATAAACATAGATTTGGATTGAATATGATGCCTTCATTCTTTACTATTCATCTGTATATATACTATCACATTGAGGGATTGCATCACTACATTACCATGGATCTAATACCATGGTCTCCAAAATACAAGGGGATATGGTCCAAAACCATTCAACTTTTACAATATTATATGATTTTACAAAAAAGGGGGGATTCACCTTGAAGCCCATATACTTTGTGGTGAGTTTGTTGTGTGGTCCTCATTAGGCTTTTTTTATCTACTGCATGGTCCACTTCACACTCCGCGACATCATTTCTACTACAGGCTGCACAAAATTTGGATTCCTTGCCCAAAATCTGGCCAAGTTGCACCCAACGTGCCCCGAATAGGCCCCCAAAACTCACATGTGACTCGTCCCTAGTCACTTAGTGGCTTTGCATCTAATCTTGTCTTCAATGTTGTTGTATGCCTTCTTGAATTTTTGTAGAATCTCTGCCAGCTGCTTTTCCTCTCTGCACACTTCTTCTAATAATTCTTCTTTGACATGTTCTGCAACCTTATTTTCCAATTATATCTCTTTGTCGAAGTTGCTAAAGATTCTCGTCCACTTCCTATGATAGCTGAAGGGCCTCACCCTACCAATATTGAGTCCTTTCTATTAAACATCTGCTCCTCCTTCTTCAACTCTTCGATTTTCTTTTGTAGCTCCTTCAAGTCACTAATTTCTGTGAGCATCTGCGAGATTGGCAAAGTCTTCACAACTAGCCAACTCTCCTCTATTTGATGTTCCTTTTTCTACATTTCCTCTTGTATTTTGCAAACATTTTGATGAGTTCCTGTATTGCAACAAGAATGCTAAAACTCCTGGGCTACCAACTTTACTTTTATCAACTTGGTAGTTCATAAGAAACTTGGAAGCATCGGTGCTATATGCACAAGTACTAGTTCTCACTGTAGGTTATCACTTGGTCAGCCGGCGCGAGATCACTAGGACCTCAAGGCAACTTCTGTAGATTTTAGAAGAAGCTCTATGTGTGATGGAAGGAAAGAAATATTACTCTACAGATTCTATTCTAACTACAGAAAGGAGAAATACTGGAATGTGAAGCAAAACCTAGTAAACCCTAATTAACAAGCTAATTCTACTTTTTCCAAAAACATTATGAAAACCATGAAAGAAATGCCATTTCCTAATTAAGGAAGTAAACAAAATCTAACCATGCTATTTCTAGAAGTAAATAAGCAAAAAACATATTTTTGGATTTTTATGTGTTTTTATGTGAATTTAACATGCATCTAATTTATTGTGTGTGAGTGTGGCAGTGAACAGGTGATGTTAGAGGGCGGTTTTGGAGCTTGGGAGGATGTAGGATGGTGTGGATGGGTCCTAGGAGGTCTTAGGTGGCCTTTTGGAGGATTTTCCCACACTCGGCCTTCAAAAGAAATCCTACAGGAAAAACTACAGGAGAACACAGGAAAACTACATGAGGAAAATAAGGAAACTGCGAGAGGCCTACAGGAGGAGGCCGAGAGAAATTTTCTCTATTTTGAGGGTGTAAGAGTAGGTGAAAAATATGGATGAAGGTTGGAATGAGGTGTTAGGGCACAAAGGTCTACCATGAGTCACCAGGACAGAGAAACATGGTTGGGTTTGCTCAATTAGAGAGGAAGATATTCTATGAAAACTGAAGGAAACTAAGGCAGAATTGAGGTGAGGTTTGGGGGACCTATAGGGCATGGATCAAATGGAGGGTGTGATTGCTGGTAAGATGGCCTACTGGTGGAAGAGATATGCTGCATATAAACTGACAATCAACCAAGAAAATCAAGCAACCAATGAAATAAGTGCATCCTAGGAAAAAGAGAGTTTTGCATTAGAATGGCCTAAACTATGATGTAGAGAAGGAAATTCTGGTAAAAGTGGTAAGAAAGGAAAGCATGAAAAAGGACTATTAAAAATCAGGGAGTGAACATGATAAAGAAGAACTAAAGAAAAGCATAACTGGACTATCAATCTACGAGAGAGCTGCAAACACTAGAGGTCTTAAGAATGAGGAAAATATGTGTTTTTGGGGCAGCAAGAGAGTCTCTGCCTCAAATCATGGTCCCAGAGGGAGGAAGAGAGGCCAAGGCACTGTCGCTAGCCTTTTGAATCTTCTGTGATCACTGCTTAACCTACTACAGAAAGCACAAATGGAAACAAGATACTAAATCATCAAAAGAAACCTATTCTTAACCATAAGAGAAATACATCTAATAGCAAACTAATCTACAAACTGAAGTAAAGAATACAAATAAAAGTAAAGAGAAGCTTGGCTACTTGGATTGGGCCCTAACCTAAGAGCTTCCACCCTCTAAGGTAACTCAGTGCTAGCTCAAAAAGGATTCCATCTTCATTATAAAAAAAATAGCAGCATTACATAAAACTATCAAAAATAGTAAGCTCGAAATTTGAGCAGAGTTTACACAAGCAAAAAGTCAACCCTACTGAGGCCCTAGGCCTCTCTACTTATATATTTGAAGCTACCAATAGCTTCATTAAAATCATGGAGGCTTGGCTCCCAAAACTCGAGATAACTATCAATCATCTTTCACTTGCTCGGCTGCCTTCTAGTGCATGATTCAGTTGCTTGTACTCCGAGCTGAATGAAGGGGAATTCAAAGTGAGGAGCAATAAATGAGGGGGATTCCCTCCTATAAGTCCTCTCCTCTGTCTACTTCGAGTTATTGCTGCAATTTGACCACTAGATCCTTGACTATGACCTCGAAATCCATGAATAATACACATTAAATACATGTTAGACCACATGGTATAATAACTAACTCAACTCACCCTATAAGCATAAATATAATCAGAAAATCATACAATAAGCTAAGAGAATGGTTGATTTGACTAGGTTAGGAGGTAAAATGAGCCCATGTAATTACCCATTTATGAGGCTCATCATCACCCCCTTACTGAAGGTGTTGCTCATCCTCTGAGCAACTTAGTCAATCTCTTCATCCTTTATGGCTCTGGTAGCCTCCCTAGCATTCCAGGCTTCTGATGTGGTCTACTCATGTTCTCCATAAAATCCTACCTTTCTGTCTATTTCCTTCCATTGCTTCTCCTCTTCTTCTTCTCTTCTACCTTCCAGCATGCCTAATATGAGTGTAGGACTCAGTTTAAGGCCAATCCAGTTGACCTTCAGCCTTTGCATGGAGAGCTTGTACATTGGCACTCTTTCCAATGTCTCCTTCAGCCTCACGGGGGAATGGTATTCCCTGATCTGCAAGCTATGGGGTAGGGCGTTCCATCTTCTCATGCATGCATGCACACAGTCCTCCCCAAGTAGTCTAAACATATCTTCAAAGTGTGCAATGGCTTGTTCCTGATTGGCTAGATATTTAGGGGCAATATGAGGGTCATTGGCAAGTAGGTTGTGTGTGCTGACGAGTGCCATAGGATCTGATGGCTCAACTCTTATCATCAATGGTTCATTCTTCTCTTTTATTAACAATCTTTTCATTTCTACTGCCCTCAATTCTTCATTGTTCATCCATGACGCCATGGCCATTAATTGTAGATCCCCTAGCTTGGCATTCGGGTCCCACACATTCAGGTTTGTGAGGGCCATGTTGTGTATATAGAACTCTGCCATCTTTGTTTTTTCCTTGGAGGTGCTTTGGTCACATAAATCCATGAACTGTCTGTAGTCTTGGAAAGGCATTGTGCCTCTTTGTTCCAAAGTTTTTATTTGGAATTGAAGCCATTGATCCTTTAGATAGAGGCCATAAGATTTGGTTGGTGTTCTACATTATAATGCTTCTATGGACAAGATGGCCATGTATGCCAAATGAGTCTCTTTCTCCTACAGCTACCTCCTTAGTAATTCATTCTCATTCTCAAGGTGGTTTCTTGTAATGGCTTCTCTGTCTCTGAGAGCACTCAATTCCCTGCCCATTTCCCTAAGTTTGTTTTCCATGTGGCCAATATCCTCAAATCCTTTGGACTTGGCTCTCTGCATCCACCTATGCTTTCTCACTCTCTCTTTTTCCAATTCGAAAAACAATGGAATTGCAAATTTCTATGGGATTATCTTTCCTCCTTCAAGTAGTCTGTAATAGGAGTCAAGATTAGGTTGGGGGTCAAGTTCTTGTAGCTCTTGTGCTTCCTCCTTCACCTTTGGCTATCCTCCTATCTTTTCCTCGAGTTTTTGTGTCTCCTATAGTTTGGACAGTGTCTCATGTAGGACTGTTTTAGCCTTCTGTAGGTCTGGTTTGGGGTCTTGTGGAATTTCCTTTCCCTTCCATGTAGACGAACTTGGAGTCTCCCTTTCATAGGTTTGCCTATTTTAATTCTGGTACTCTTCCTTGCCCTGAAATACATGGAGGTTTTTCTTTTCCTCTTATGCTTCTTCTTGATTGGAGTATTGAGGGTAGTGAGGGCAACTATTGCTTCTCTTTCCCAAGTTTCTAGGGACTCTTCTCTCTGCTCTGCCCTCTCCGCCTCCTTTTCTTCTTCTTCTGTCTCTTTTTCCTCCTCCTGCTCTATCTATTCAACTCTCCCCTCCTCTATTTCTTTTCTTTCCTCTTTCCTCTCTTGCTCTTCTATGTCACCACTTGCTTCATCTTCTCCTCCTTGCTATTCTCCTTCCTCACTGACAGCAGGACTGACATCATAGGTTAATGCCTTGATGTCATCCTCAGTTGTCATATTTATGAAAACTTCCCATGCTATAGGGATTGTAAGTGTATGGAGGGATTCTTCTACTAGGATCTTGATTAGGCCATGGTGAGCTCGCTGCTGTGAATTTCCTGCTTGTACCTTGGTGCTGGAGTCAATGAGGGAGTCAAGGAGAAAGTAAGGGTTACTGAGCTTTTGATGTGCTGGGGTATTCATGCCATATCTCAAATCTTGGAGGCTTCTGAAATGATATCCATAAACAATGTTGTGCCTCCCCTCACAAGAAATGTATTTGATCACTTGGTAGCTAAGATCATCCCAGGGATATGGTACACTGGCCCTCCTAATTCCATTTTTTCCTTCAATAGGGGTTTCATTATATTGGAAAAATTTCCTCTTGCCAGCCTGGCCATTTAGTTTCTCATCTTTACTCCAAGGCAGCCCAAGAGGAAGGGTAGCGACCATACTGATGAATTCAGGGGTTATTTCAATGGAGAGGCCTCTAATGGTTATAGTAGCATGAGTTCTTGTGCGAGGGACTAGAGAGAGAGCAAACCCATGGGAAATTTCATCATCAAACCCTCTAAACTTCTCAAAGAAATTCATCCAGTTTGCCCTTGTAAATATCTCCACCACTTGAGGATGTGCATGGAGTCTAGTGGAGTTAGTGGGCTCTTTTCTCATAAACCCCCTTGTCATATTGCCTATACTTCTTTTGAAAAACCAATTATGGAGGTGGAGACAAATAATTTTGAGTGAAATAGAAAAACAAAGGAGACTGTTTTTTTTTTTTAACATAATTTTTTTTTAATGTATTTCTACCCTCCTAAGGACTCATTTTATCTTCAATTTGAGACCAATTCTTCTAAATTTTGATATTGAACCGAGGGAATTCATTAACCCTACCTCTTCAGACTGAAATTCATGCCAAAAATCATGTTTTCTCCCTTCAAAATGACTCACTACCCCTCTTGTAGAAGCCCACTGTCCCTCCTGTAGATTTCCTGTAGGTGCTCCTATAGAAAATGCTAAGAGAAAAAATAGGGAGGAAATTGATGGAGGAAGGTGGATATTAGGCTATGGGGGCATAAGAAGACTATTGTGTGGCTGAGTTACGAGGAGAAATTGAAGAAAAGTTGGTGAGAATGCACGGGGAGGAGTGCTCATTACCTTTTATGGCTATTTTCGGTTATGAGTGCTGAGCTAGCAAGGTGTACGTTGCCCAAATTAGGACCGTCAGTCCCCACCTACGTGGTCATCATGACCCCCCCTTGTAATCATCCCCACATCACTACATCAGAGTTGACTCTTCTTCCCACTACCTGTCCTTCGCATCCTTTTCTTGAGTTGACTATGTGCACGTGTGGGTGGCATCTTGGTTAAGTGGAGTCAACTAAATCAAGGTGGCCAAGTTAACTGGCCACATTTTTCTCTTTCGATTTCAACCATCTCATTTCCTTCGTATGATTTCTAATTACACAAATGTAGATAGAGGAGTGACTTAGCTACTTACGTGTGATCTTATTGTATTTGCTGCCATCGACTGTGAGGTGCTGTGGCTTTCTCTGATGCATGCATTCATTTTCCTTCATGCATGCTGTCCCTGCTTGCTGATGTGTTGTTGTGTGTTTTTGCAGGTTCTTGTTTTGCTGGAGCTGAGTTGCATGTGCCTTTTCAACCTTCAGATGTGTTGTCCCTTGCTACTGGTGCTGGAATTCTATGGGATTAGCTGCTACAGGAATTCCTACAAGAGCCCCTGTAGCTGCTTCTCCCCTTGAAACTTCATCTATTCCCTGTTCTTGGAGCTCAAGAATGATGCTAGAGGTGGAGACGAATGATGGAGGGATAGTAGGTAAGCCTCAGGTAGAGTTAATGGTGCCTTTTCCTCCTTTTATTTTTGTTTTTTTTTCCAAAAATGCAAAATTGTTTTCCTGTGTTTTTTCTTGGAAAGGAAAAAATAATAATAATGATGCTTGGAGTGTGATGTAGGCTTGGAGATGATGGAAAGGAGGTTTGAAGATGGTAAGAGGGATTATAGGTTCCTCATGAAGCTTTTCTTGTCCCTCAAACTACCTCCTGTACACACTTTTGGCTCTCTGTAATTCCTATAGGATTCTCCTGTAGAAAAAACAGAGCTTCCTGTAGAAAACATAGTTTTGGAAGAAGAGGTACAGTGGGGTGAAAGAGATGCCAAAAATGATGGAGGAAGGTGTGGAAAAGATGAGATGGATGTTAGTATGAATGTCAGAGTACCCTTGGCACCTTCTTCTGCTCCCTGTAGTCCTTTGGCAAACCTGCAATGCAATAAAAATTCATTTTTCTTTCTCTCTTTTTTTTCTCGAAAAAAACTAGGGTGCCTCAGAGAGGTTTTCACCTTAGTTGCCTTCCCTAGGCACCTCCAAGGGAGGTTTTCACCTAGGGATCTTATTCTTTTCCCCAATTTTTTTTGACATCACTAGGCTGCCTCAGAAGAGATTTTCACCCCAATGATTGGACTCAAGCACCTCATGGAGGTTTCCACTTGAGTCCTTATTTTTTCTTTTTTCTTCAGTAAGTGGGTGAAGTGGAAGCTAAGACATGCTCCACTACCATCACTGTTTTATTCAAACCTTCAATAAACTCTCACTTGGAGAGGGGTTTCTTGTAGAATTTCAACTGATGTCCATTGAAAAGCATGGGAATGGCTTCATCATAAATGGTTCTGATGAGAATTGAACCATTGTCTTTGCATTTCTCCATAGTGTAGGGTCCCAACCATCTCGTCCTCAGCTTGCCTTTGAAATCATTGTATCTTGAATCATAGAGTAGTACCCAATCTCCCTCTTGGAATTTCTTCTCCCTGATATTTCTGTCATTCCATATCTTTCTCTGAAGCTGAACTACCTCTATATGGAGAAGGGCTTGCAATCTGTATTCATCAAATCCATTGAGCTGAAGTAATCTCTCCTTCTGTGCCTGGCTAAGGTCTAGGTCCAACTGAGCTGCCATCATTAGGGTATTGAATTCAAACTCTATTGACAACAAAGCCTTCTTCCCATAGACCAGTTCATAGGGTGTGAACCCGATGGTGGTCGTCCATGTTGTGTTGTAGGCCCAAGTGGCCTCAAATAATCTATCCACCCAGTATTTTCTGCTACTACTCACTACATCGGTTAGGATCCCTTCCAATGCTCTGTTATTGACCTCCACTTGCCCATTGGCTTGTGGATGGTAAGGGGTGGAAGTCTTGTGCTTGATCTTATGATGTGTGAGCAGGTCTTCAATCAGTTTGGAAGTAAACTAACTACCTTGGTCTGTTACCAGATCTCTCGGATACCCGAACTTGTAGAATATGTTTTCCCTAAAAAACTCAGCTACTTTTTCCTCTGTCATTGCTTTGATTGATTTCATCTCAGCCCACTTTGTTAGGTAGTCAGTGCACACAATGATGTACTACTTCTGCTTTGAAGGGGAATTGATAGTCCCCACAAAGTCCATGCCCCACTTCTCAAATGGCCTAAAGGTCATTTGAGGTTGCATGGGAATTTCATCCTTTGGAGTGGGTTTCCCCATCCTTTGACATTGATCACACTGGCTCGTATATCTCCTCAAATCCTGATGAAGAGTGGGCCAGTAGTATCCTGCTTGCAATATCTTGAAGGTGGTTCTTTTTGCTGCAAAATGACCTCCACAAGGCCCGTCATGACAAGTCAGGAGGATGTCAAAGACTTCCTCCTCCCTGGCACATCTTCTCAAGATCTGATCTAGGCCAAGTTTGAAGAGATTGCCTGCAATGCAGGTGAAAGGGGCACTTTTCCTTACTATCTTTCTCTTCTCTTTTAGGATAGGTGTGGTGGGAACTGTGCTGAAGCTAAGTAGCTTACTCTACCAACAAACCATGGAGAGAGTACAAATATAGCAAATAGGTTTTCATCTGGCATTTGGTCATCCACCATTCGTTCTTCACCTGCAGGCAAATTTACTCTGGACAAAAAGTCAGCAACAACATTCTCTTTACCAAGCTTATCAATAATGATCAGATCAAACTTCTGCAATAAAAGAAACCATCTAATAACGCGATCATTTACATCTGGTGTGTTCATTAAATATCTAATTGTAGCATGATCAGTGTGCACAAAGGTTTGATATCCTGTGATATAATGTCTGAATTTGTTTAAGGAATTCACGACAACTAGGAGTTCCTTCTCAATCACTGTATAGTTTAACTCTGCCTTTGACAAGTTTTTTCTTATAAAGTATATGGCATAAGGTAACTTTCCATCAATTTTCCCTAAGGCTGCTCCTATTGCTTTGTTCGAGGCATCTATGTGAATGTGAAAGGGTAGGGCCCAGTTTGGGCCTCTGAGAATTGGGGCAGTCACTAGCTTTCTCTTCAAGGTATCTAGGGCTTCTTGACAATTTTCCGACCATGTGAACTCAACATCTTTTCCTAGGAGGCCAAACAAAGGAGAGGCTAGCTTGCTGAAGTCTTTAATGAATCTCTTGTAATATCCAGCTAAGCCTAGGAAACTTCTGACATCTCTCACCTTTTGAGGAGGTGGGACCCTTTGGAAGATGGCAATTTTGTTGGGGTCCACTTGCAGTCCTTGTTGAGATATTACATGACCTAGCATGGTCCCTTTAGTCATCAAAAATTCACTTTTTTCCAGATCGAGGGACAGGTTCATCTCAATACACTTATCTAGAACTTTTCCTAGGTTAGATCAAGATTCCTGAAAGTTAGAGCCATAAGGAGTAAAATCATCCATGTATATTTCTACTGCATCATGAACTAGTTCAGAAAATATACTCAATACCACTCTTTGGAAAGTGGCTGGAGCATTGCACAATCCAAAAGGAAGGACTCGGTATGCAAAGGTACCCAAAGGAATAGTGAAATTGGTCTTATCTTGGTCTTCTGGGCTGATTTGAATCTGATTGTACTCACTAAACCCATCTAGGAAGGAGAAAAAAAATTTCCCTGCCAGACCGTCTAACACTTGATCTATGAAAGGTAAAGGAAAATCGTCCTTTTTAGTGGCTTTTTTCAATTCCCAATCGTCGACACAGATTCTCTACTTACCATTTTTCTTTGGCACTAGCACCAGAGGAGAAACCCATTCACTATAAGATATGGGATAGATGAACCCTGCATCAAGCAATTTCTGCAGCTCTTCCTTAACAATATCTTTAAGTGCTCAGTTCATCCTCCTTTGAGGCTGCCTAACTGGCTTACAATCTTCTTTGATGTATATATGATGAGTACATACTTCAGGGTGTACTCCTTTCATCTCGTTATAACTCCAGGCGAAGTCATCTAGATGGTTTCTCAGTATGCTGCATAGCTCCTTCTCCTAGGAAGTAGATAGGGATGGATTGATTTTCAATGTTCTTTATGGGCCAAAATATATATTTTTAACATGGTTTCTCTTAATATTCCTTCTAATGGTGATACACTGGGAGGTGGATTCTGAATCAAATTTTCAATCATATCATCCTCATCTTGTGGTTTTCCTCCCATGGTGATTTCTAATATACAAAGTGGTGCAAAATAAACTTCATCCTCATCCTCCTCCTCCAACCGAAGAGGTAGATCATGTTCTAGCAAAGGTTGGGCAGGAGGATATAGGATTAACTGATTGGACATGTGCCTGTTCTTTATGGTCATGTTCCCAGCTTGGCAGCTGATGTAGACATCGGTTGTAGACAGCCAGGGTCTTCCCAAAATGAGAGGATACCCGGTGAGCTTTTCCCTTGGCTGGAGAACCAAGAAATAAGTAGGGTACTCCCAAGAATCAATGGAAACCATCACATCTTCAACAATCCCATCAGGGGTCACTATGGAGCGGTTTGGTAGCTGTAACATTGTTGTGGTCTTCCTCAAGGAGCCTTGGAGGTTAAGTTTGAGCATTGCGTCCTTTTTCATCACATTAATGGCAACTCCCAGATCAATCAAGGTATTTGGGACCATTGTGCCATTGATGTGGACATCAACTACTGGGCTTCTAGGGTCTAGATATTTTGGACAGATTATCTGCCCCAAAATCAAGTCGGACAATTGTCCTATGACATCGATGGTTGGGGCATCTCTCTTACACCTTCCTAGATGCCTAGAGAAGTTCTCTTTGATCAACCTATTGTAGATAGGCACATCTTTTATGTCTTGCAGAAGTGGTATCTTCACACATAAATGTTTCAATTCTCCCAGGAGTTTAGTCTCTTTTGGGGTAGGCTGGATAGTCATGGATAGTCTCTCAGGAAAGGGTGGATTTGCTTTAGGTTCACTTTCATATTTATCTTCCTCAACCTCCTTGGGTGGAGGGTGGCTATCTGGGATGACTTTCATGGATCGCAAGTTAATTTCTTGAACCTCCACAACATAAGTTGGGCATGATGGTTCCACACTATACAGTTGCTAAGCTTGTCAGTTGTTTGGGTTTGGATTTGTCTAGGCAGACATTTGGGGTTACCTTGGTGGAGCAGAAGGTAACAGTTGTGGTTAGGTAGGTGGTGGAGGCAGAAGAGTAGGATGAGAGTTGTATTGGGGCCTCCACCCCTGATGAGATGCATTCCACTAAGGTTGCGGCTGAGCATAGGATTGAAATGAATGGGTGGCTGGTTGGGCATGATATTGATATGTGAAGGACCAAGGAGGAGGCGTGGACCAGGAAGGATGAGAGGAGGGGCCCAAAGAAGGTATGGAGGTGACTTGGTAGGGGTTTTAGTATGCCTGAGATGTCCCTTGCATCAACTGCTAGTATGGTCTAGGTCCATATGGTCTCTTTTGGTTTATGTAATAGATCTATTTAGTGACTCCTTCAGCCCCTTGGTATACAGCTTTGAGTCCGGGCAAGGAAGGGCACTTATCTATAGAATCATCTTCTTCATAGACTGAATAAACCTTTATAGAGTTCGATGGGCATTCATTCCTAGAATGCCTCCTAGTGCATCTAGGGAAAAAAATGGCCAAAGCCCTATCTGCATCCTCTTATTTTCTTTTGATATGTAAGGTATCCATTTCCATGGAAAGATTTTGTAGCATCTCACTCTTGAAGTCTTCCAGCATGTTTCCAATTTCACCTTTAATGGATGAATTGGAAGAAGAGGTACTGGCTATGGGTTGAATCCCCCTACCTTTCTTTCTGGCTGCTTTAGAATGGTTTCTAAAAGCAGTATCTATGTCCTCATAGAATAGTTGGTAGATGTCTCCCTCGGCCAGTAGATGGAGGGTGTCTAAAAGTTCTTCCCAAATTCCCCTGAGCAAGACCAACTTCAGAGACTCAGGGTCACGTGTACACCTGGCCCTTTTGTAATTGAGCTAGAACCTCTCTTCATAGTCTTCCAGGGACTCATCACTTCCTATGGTCATTCGGAAGATTTCTTGTTTAGTATATTTTTACCTACAATAGTCTCAATACTTGTTCTTAAAGGCTTGCTGCATCTAAGCCCAAGTTGTGATGCTATTGCCAGGTAATCCCATGAACCAATGCAGTGTTGCGTCCTTGAGAGTAGAAGGGAACAATTTCAACTTTTTCTCATCTTCTGCATAGTCATAAGTTCTACAGATGATAGCAAACTCAAACAAGAAGGTGTCAAGATATTCTGTAGTTAAACCATGGAAGTGAGGTAGGGTTGAAGGACTTATATTCTTCATTTTGGTGCCCCCATTGGTCTCCCGAATGGGGAAGGTACCCTCTATTGTCTCTCCATTTCCCCTAGCATTTCTATCTTCAGCCATTGGCTCCAGAGGAATGTTTTCTTCTTCTTCTTCTTCCCCTATAGGTTCTTCAAATATGTCTGGATGTTCACCTAAGGGTTCTTCTTGATTGCAACCACCAAAGAAGAGAGAAGGTTGTCTGTGTGAAGCAGTGGGGTTGTTGGGCAAAAAATTTCCAAAGTTATCTCTACTCCTACGAGGCATGAAAGGAAATGTTTTTGGTTGGTTTTTCATTTCTTTTTCCCCACACTGAAAGTACCTACAGAAACTAGAATTGTGATTGAACAAAACAATTGCAACTAGCTGAAATGAGCTTGCTAAATGGAAATTTGTAGAATTGAAAGGGAAATCAAGGAAATGTAGAACTGAAAGAAAAGAAATGACTAATCTACTTTTGATGAAATAAACTATTAGCAGAATGTTGCAATAGGAAATATAAGAAAGCAGTAATCACAGAATACTCTGACACTTCCCTGACAATGACGCCAAAAAGTGATGAGCTCTAGTATTGTAGCAAGAATGTTGCAACTCCTAGGCTACCAACTTTACTTTTATCAACCTGGTAGTTCGTAACAAACTTGGAAGCATCGGTGCTATATGCACAAGTACTAGTTCTCACTGCAGGTTGTCACTTGGTCAACTGGTGCAAGATCACTAGGAGCTCAAGGCAACTTCTATAGATTTCAGAAGAAGATCTATGTGTGATGAAAGGAAAGAAAGATTACTCTACATATGCTATTCTAACTGCAGAAAGGAGAAAGTCTGGAATGTGAAACAAAACCTAGTAAACCCTAATTAACAATCTATTTCTACTTTTGCCAAAAACATTATGAAAACCATGAAAGAAATTCCATTACCTACTTAAGGAAGTAAAAAACATCTAACCATGTTATTTCTGGAATGAAATAACCAAGAAAACATATTTTTGGATTTTTATGTGTTTTTAGGTGAATTTAACATGCATCTAATTTATTGTGTGTGAGTGTGGCAACCAACAGGTGATGTTATAGAGTAGTTTTGGAGCTTGGGAGGATGTAGGATGGTGTGGATGGGTCCTAGGAGGTCTTAGGTGGCCTTCTGGGGGATTTTCCCATACTCGGACTTCAAAAGAAAGCCTACAGGAAAAACTACAGGAGGACACAGGAAAACTACAGGAGGAAAACAGGGAAACTATAAGAGGCCTAAATGAGGAGGCCGAGAGAAATTTTCGCTATTTTGAGGGTGTAAGAGTGGGTGGAAAATGTGGATGAAGGTTGGAATGAGGTGTTAGGGCACAAAGGTCTACCATGAGTCACCAGGAGAGAGAAAGATGATTGGGTTTTCTTAAGGATAGAGGAAGAAGTTCTATGAAAACTGAAGGAAACTAGGGTAGAATTGAGGTGAGGTTTGGGGGACCTATAGGGCATGGATCAGATAGAGGGTGTGATTGCTAGTAAGCTGGCCTACTGGTGGAAAATATCTGCTACATAGAAACTGACAGTCAACCAAGAAAATCAAGCAACCAATGAAATGAGTGCATCCTAGGAAAAACAGAGTTTTGCATTAGAATGGCCTAAACTATGATGTAGAGAAGGAAATGCTGGTAAATGCTGTAAGAAAGGAAAGCATGAAAAAGGACTATTTGAAATCAAGGAGTGAACATGATAAAGAAAATATAAAGCAAAGCAGAATTCGACTATCAATCTACTAGAGAGCTGCAAACACTAGAAGTCCTAGGAATGAGGAAAAGATGTGTTTTTGGGGAAGCAAGAGAGTCTTTTCCTCAAATCATGGTCCCAGAGGGAGGAAGAGAGGCCAAGGAACTATTTCTAGCATTTTTAATCTTCTCTGATCACTACTTAACCTGCTATAGAAAGAACAAATGGAAACAAACTACTAAATCATCAAAAGAAACCTATTCGTAACCATAAGAGAAATACATCTAACAACAAACTAATCTACAAACTGAAGTAAAGCATAAAATTACAAGTAAAGAGAAGCTTGGCTGCTTGGATTGGGCCCTAAACCAAGAGCTTCAACCCTCTGAGGTAACTTAATTCTAGCTCAAAGAGGATTCCATCTTCATTATCAAAAAATAGCAAGATTACATAAAACTGTCAAAAATAGTAAGCTTGAAATTTGAGCAGAGTTTACACAATAAAAATGTCGAGCCTGGTGAGGCCCTAGGCCTCTCTACTTATACATCTAAAGCTACCAATAGCTTCCTTAAAATCATGGAGGCTTGGCTCCAAAAACTCGACATAACTATCAATCATCTTCCACTTGCTCGACTTCCTTCCAGTGCATGATTCGACTACTTGTACTCCGCGCTGAATGAAGGGGAATTCGAAGTGAGGAGAAATAAATGAGGGGGATTCCCTCCTATAAGTCCTCTCCTCTATCTAACTCAAGTTATTTATGTAGTTTGACCACAAGATCCTTGAGTTTGACCTCGAAATCCATCAATAATCTGCATTAAATACATGTTATACCACATGGCATAATAACTAACTCAACTCACCCTATAAGCATAAATATAATTGGAAAATCATACAATAAGCTAAGAGAATGGTTGATTTGACTAAGTTAGGAGGTAAAATGAGCCAATATAGCTACCCATTTATGAGGCTCATCACATTTGAATCTTCCTGTAGTGAAGTCCAAATTTGCATTCTCTCATCCATCAATTTTCCACAATCTTCCAATGCTATGGAGATGCTGGCGATCCCACTCTTTAAGTGAATCTCCCTTTGCTTGCACTTCTGGTGGTATAGTTGGTTACAACTTCATTTGAATCTCACTAATCTATATCTCATATTTGAATTGCACTTCGGAAATTTTATCCTTTTCCTCCGGGACTTCAAGGGCAAGCTTCATGACCTTTTCTTTTGTTGATTCATCCTCACAGACATCCATGTCCATAAATTTCCTGCAAGTGGCTTCGACCACCTCTTTAAGTCTCTGATTTTGTAGCTCTACCTATTCCATATCCTTGATGGCTTGGTTGAGTTGTTTATTCAATGCAACGCACTCTTGTTTTCTCAAAATATTCAAGTGTGAGGTGTTTTGTTCACTTTCTTTGAGCTCATTTTTGATACCTTGGTGAAATTCATGTAAGACCAGAGTGGGAAGTGCTGCCATGTTCATATTGACATGGTCCCAATCTTTTGCCTGCTGCTTGAATTCCCCGAAGTTGAACTATAGAGCTCTGATAGGTATCTACATTATCCTCATCCAAAAAAAAAATTGTGATCCTTTATCGATGGATTCCTTTACCTATCTACGTTGGTGGTGTGGATGTTTGTACCAAAATATTCAGCTCTGCAATACTCTGTTGCACACCTGTGATGAGCTCACCATAGAAACCTTCCACCCTATTCCAGGATTCCATTGTTATCTCCAAAACTTTGTCTCTTATTTGATCTAGGTCGCCTTCAGTGAGAACCATTGGTGTGATTTCGTTTGTTTTATCTGCTTTATGCTTCGTTTGGCTCTTAATGGTAGCTTCGCCTTGGATCTTTCTTTTCTCTACAATAGTTTTCTCTAGTTCTTCCTTTTTGTCTCCTTAGTCATATCCTCGCCTCCTTAAGGATCCTCATCATGTTGTTCTTTGCCATGGCATTCTTCTTCATGGTGTTAATCTTCTTCTTCCTACTCCTCTTCCACTCACTTCACAATGGTGTGAAGTGTCTATCTCTTCTTCTTTGGTTGCGCTGTCTCTTGCTTCCACCAATGGAGTCATCCATTTTGTGGGCAATGTCTTTATTACTTTTAATAGATCATCCTCTTTGAACATATATGGCAATGCATGCCATTCCTTCTTCGTGTCTCTACATGCTTGTATGAACAATTTTTTAAAATTTGCCTTGAACCTCACCACAGGGATATACAGTTTGCGCAAACTTAGCAAAAGGCATAGATGTTAGTTTACTAACATGTGTAGATCCATTTGATATAATATGAATAATATTCTATTCTCCTACGCTCGCGATGCTTGAGTGGTATGCCACAGTGAAGCATACCTCGCGGCCTCACATACATTTTCTTCAATCGGAGGAAACTTCGTATCCTTCAGCTCCTTCCATTCCAACATAGAAATGACCAATATTAACTAGGCATAATGGAAATATGTACATTTCTCATGGTCCTTGCGGAAGTCATACAGGAATTCCTTGTACAAATATCCATCCCTATTATATTGGACTCCATTTGCGCACTACGTGTCTGAAGACACCACCGACGCAGGAACTTCATTTGTGCAACACTTCCTCATAATTTTTTTGGCCAAAATGTGTGCGGTGAAGCAGACTTCTTGGTCACTGATCGAGTTTATGTCATAGCCCCTATCGCCTTTGACTAGCCCATACTTCTTCTTCATATTCTTTGCCAAAGTGTAGTCCTGATCCTTTACCACGAACTCTTCCACGAGATTCCACCCTTAGTAAGGTAATATAGTGATCCTCCAGATCAACATTTGGTCTATGGGGATCTTATTCCCCATCCACAGGTGTCCATCATATATTAGTACCAATAATTGTCACACACTCGCTATTTCTGCTGAAATTCTATCGGAGTGTGACACATTCAACATATTCAGCAGTCTTGATTGTGCCAACCCATTCACCCACCAATGTGGTTACAATATCGTTACTCTACTCTTTGGATAGTGAGCCTGCTACAAGTACCTATCTAGTGTGAACTGAGGGTACTTCTTCTGGTCATGAAAATCCTAGTCTGTAAATTTGAGCTACGGGATTTTCCCTAAAATCTCTACTAAAGATGGCACAACTTCTGACAATAGTGGTGTGAATGTATCATACTTCGCATTTTTGGAATCCTTTATTGGTTTAGCATTTGGCTTGCTCAGCAATATGCATGAGGGGAGAGGCAGGATAAATTCTATGCCACCTTCCTTTGCCTATATTTCCACCACTTCTTCTTCATCAATATTGACTTGCTTAGGTTTCTTATGAGATTTCATAGGTTTGGCAGGCTTCTCGTCCTCTTTTTTCTTGGTTGTTTCTTCCTTGGTTTGCTTCGTCCTTGGTGATTTCTGTTGTTTTTGTGGCGACGTGCTGCTACCGCGGGTGATCCTACTAAGGATGTATCAACTGCTGCGGCTGACATTTCTAGAACTTCCATGACTCCAAACAATCCCTGCTCACAAAAATTCCACAGAATCTACTCCCAAGATCGCTTAGACGACATACACAGTGAAGTATCCTCCAAATTCTTCGCACTATTAATAACTCGATTTAGCAAGTTTTTTAATCTAAGTGAGATTTCATTATTTATAATGATTCTGGCCTTCAAACCTCACCATTAGATTTGACTTTGTCCCTATTTTGTTCATATTTCATCATTAAATGCATATCTATCCTTAAATTATGCCAGTTTGTCATCTTGAATGCAAATTTGCACGTGTTTTTTCCATTTTAATGGTCATATTTCTAGTTCCTTGACAAACTTCAACACATTCCCTATTGTAGCACTCTTTTGTCCTAAATGGTGACTTCCCGTGAACTTTGACATATTCCTGACTGTAGCAAAGTATTGTCTTCATCTAAGATTTGTCTGCAATGTAGTTTATAGCCTAGTTCCCACTTTCAGTTGGATGTGACACTAATACTCTCCCTATTTATACTTTTAGGGCTAAGCCATAGGTGAAGGGTTGTCCCTATACATGTTCAACCTACTACCATTTACTTTTCCCTGAATTAATTCTCCATTCAACTTCGCTAATGACACTGTGCATCCATCAGTAATATACCTAATAACATATAGACCTATCCAGTGTGTTTTTTATTTCCCTAGAAATTTCACAAACTTACTATCATAGAAGAGAACAAGGTCTCCCATCTGGAACTTCTTTTGCTTAATTTTCTTGTCCTGAAAAGACTTTTCCCTTGGTTTTTATACTTGTTGATGAAATCCTTCTATAAACATGTCTTCTTCGAGAGCAAGTAACTGTGACATCCTTTCTTCCATTATGTCGGGGACTTCCATACTTGTAAAAGCTACAATTCTTAGGCTAGGGACAATGTATTCCATGGGAATCCTAGCTTCTCGCCCATAAACCAATCTAAAGGGTGTCTAACCTATCAAATTTTTTAATGTAGTCCTATAAGCCCATAATACTTCTGGAATCCTAAGGTCCGAGTCATCCATGTTTACATTACATACCTTGGTTAGTGCATTTTCAAAAATTTTATTGAATGCTTCCACAATTCCATTTTCCTGAGGATGATAAGGAGTCGTCGTTTGGTGGTAAGTTTGAAATTCTGCAGTTAATGCTTCAATGGGCTTATCCAATAAATGTGACCCTTAGTCACTTATTAATATCCTTGGACACACAAATCTAGATAGTATGTATTCAAAGATGAACTTCTCAATAGTTTCTATGTTGAAATCCTTCACTGGTGGTGCTTCCTCCCACCTTGTCAAATAATCAGTCGTAGTGATTATATGTCTTGCACCAATTCTTTTTCTTAGTGGATTGATAGTTCCAACAAATTCAATAGCCCATTTAGCAAAAGCCTACAATGTTACTTGCGGAACTAGTGGCATTTCATCTCTTCTTGAAGGTTTTCCTATTCTCTGGCAGACATCATAAGCTTAACAATAGTCCTTTTCATCTTTGCGTAGTGTAGGCCACCATAATCCTGCTCTTAAAATTTTCTACGTAGTAGATTTCCCTGCATAATTTCCACCAGTTGCGCCACTATGAGATTTTGTTTAAATTATATGTCTTTCGTACTCAGGGACATAGTTGTGTAATATTTCATCTCGTCCCATATTATAAAAATGTCCTAGTATTATTGAAAAATATGTTTCCTTAAACACCAATTATTTATTTTGTTGCATGGTGTATTTTGAAGGGGCCATTCCTGTGGTTAACAAGTGAACAATATTAGTGCAGTGATCATCTATTATCTTGATTGAAAACAATTGCGTATCAAGAAAATTATTCTCTATATTCATCAGTTCTTCTCCTCTTTCCAACATTGACAAATGATCAGGTCTAGTATTTAGTCTTCCTACCTTAACAACAACTTCAAAGTCATACTCCTGAAAGAATAATAGCCATTTGCAAAATTCTCCTCCTAAAATAGGCTTATTAACCAAATATTTTAGTGTAGAGTGATCTATGAACATCTTGAAATGTCATCCCAACAAATAGTGTCTAAACTTCTGTAAATAATATACCATAGCTAGTCATTCCCTTTATATATTTGTATAGTTTTTCTCTACTTTAGACAATTTCCTACCTACAAAAGTTATAGGGTGATCGATTTCTCCTGCACTCGGTTGTGCCTATATGACTCCTAAAGTTGTGCATGAAGCATCCACATGAGCATGAAATTCCCTATTCTAATAAGGGAATACTAGTGTAGCAGTAGTTACCATCTTTTCTTTTAGTGCTTCGAGGCACTTTTGACATTCTTCATTCCATAGGAATGTTACATATTTCTTCAGTATATTTTCCATAGGCGTAGTGATCTCTGCATATCCTTTGATAAATTTTATGTAATATCATGTATGTCCCAATATGGTACGAAGCTGTCTCACAATCTTTGGTGGAGGTAAATCCAAAGTAATATAGATCTTCGTAGGATCCACCATCAATGCTTGTCTACAAAAAATATGTCCCAACAATATACAAAAGGCACACAAAATATGCACTTTTTGATAGTCAGAGAGATCTGATACTACCTACATGTGTCAAGCATTAATCTTAAGCTTGCAACATGTTTCTTCAATAACCCAAACAATGTCCAATCATCGAAGTATACTTCTAAAAACTTTTGAATATATTCTTTGAAATATGAAACCACCTCTCTTGAAAATATGGTAGTGTCATTCTTCAGTCGAAAAGGCATTAGCGTATACTAATATGGACCCCATTCTATAGTGAAGGTGGTCTTATGTTGATCTTGTGGTGCAATTCTAATATGATGGTATCTTGAAAATCCATTTGTAAATAAACAGGCTTCCTGACCTCCTACATTGTTCAATACTTCATCAGTGAAAGGAGTAGGGAATGGGTCATGTACACATCCGTCATTTAACATCCTTAAATCAACACAAATCCTGATTTCTCCTTGTGTTTTCTTTTCTTGTACTACCATAGGACTTACCGACTCTAATTCTTCCACAGGTTCAATGATTCTAGTTGTTGTCATTTTCTCAAGTTCTTTCTTCAATTATTCTTTGTATTTTGGATTCAGTCTATAAGGTATTTTCTTAACTGCATTTTCATTAGGATTTAGAGGAATATTAATAGCTTCTAAATCTCCTACTATTCCCTTCATATCTGAAAAATCAGTGGGAAATAACTCTTGGTATTCATGCATAAGATGTGTCACTTTGCTGACTGTTTCTTCATCCCAATAATCTCCTATCGTTGCAAACTTCAGCTCCTCTTTTGATCCTATATTCATCTTCTTTGTCTTCAATGGCTTTGTTATATCATGCATTTATAACTCAAGTCCATTCACTTTGTGGTAGCCTTCAGATTATGCTATGTGAATATTGTGAGGGTCATCATCTTCTTCTACAACAATGTTGTTTCATTTGAGTACATTTTGTAGGTCCGCAACCCAATCATCCGGCCAAGTGAGTGGAATTTCATTCTAAAAAATCCTTTTTAACTATCTGAAGGATTGAATCTAGATATGGAAAATAATATTCAAATCTAAATTTCAATATAACCTATCAACCATATCTGCCTAGTTCATAGTTCCATGTCAAAGTTATGTTTCTAGGTACCCATTTTGAGGAATTGTCTCTATTGGATGGATGAACCCATGCACCCATTCTTCTCATAGAATCTCCTTCCATGTTGTCATGCAAAGTTGTATGTGCTCTCTAGGATCAATTTGACCATCATATTTGTCTTCCAACTCTATTTCTACCTGAGAAAACCTTATCCATATCAACCTTCGACATTGTTTCCAAGTTCCTATGTTCTTCTTATGTGTACCCCACCATGTAGCAAGAGTGGTTCTCAGGGCCATATCGAGAGCTAACAAACTTTGACACTCTGGTCTTTGTTCTTGATATTCTTCAAGAAAAGCATTCATATGACCCAAACCATCATACAAAGGTAAGCCACATACTTCAACTGTCATTCATCGAACTACTTTAGTAACTCTTACACATCACCTTGTAGATACTTCATGTACCCCATTTTGCCAATTTTCCAATTCTTCTTCTGAATTTGAAGCAGTGGAACTGTCAGGGTTCCAACTCAACTTTCCTTCGATATGGTTAACAAAATATTCTCCATTTTCTATCATCTAATAGATGTTATCTATATAAAGTGGGTTGTACTCCTCTTTATCTGGTTCAGTATACCTTCATCCTTCTGATGGATCGAATGGAACGATCACTCTAATATTGTTGCTTTCAAATATCATTTTCCTCTTCTTTAAGTTGATTATAGCCATGTTGGAAAATGCCCAATCTAGTCCAAGTAATGGAGGATAGGGGTTATTTTTGTTGGGATGGGGTCCCTAGGGTCAACTGAGTCAATTTTGAGTAACTTTTGTAGTTTCTTTTCTTAACAAATGTAAAGTCTCCACGAAATGTAGAAGCGGAGCGTGAAGCAAGTAGAAGTCAAATGGGATATAGTCTCTTAGTTGGGTAGGTGATAGATTTGTTTTAAGACCCACCCATGGTCTATGGACCATGGTATTGTAAAGAAAAAGTTATAAATAGGTGAGTCATAGCAAGTATAAGTACCAAGGAGTGATAGAAGAATTATTGTAAGGGAAAGGTGCTAAGGCAGGAAATCATTATTTCTTGTACTTAGGAAAAAGGGGAAGGCTCCTGCAGTTGAGTGCGTGGGGACCTTGGTATGTCCACAAGCTGAGTGTGTGGGCCCTTGTAGTTGAGTGCGCAAGGAGAAAAGTTTGTAATTGAAAATTTATACTTAATAAAGGTTGTTTTGGGCCGAATTTCATGCATTTGTGTCTTATCATTTACTTCTATAAAGTTTATGTATCTTCGCTCTATGATATGTTTTATGTGAATTAATGCTTATTTACTACACGAAACTGGTAAATCTCTAATATTTATGCATAATAAGTACAATTAAGTACCTTCACGAAGATCTAGAAGTCGTTTAGATAGATGCACAATAGTTATCTGTTCATAGGAATTAGAGTTGTGCGAAGGTAGATCTAAGCTGCAACGATATCAAGAAACCATCACATAGGCCTTTGGATGCAGAAACCTAGTTCTAGCATCCACCAATACTACTTCGAGTGAGACTACAACCCGCGCTAGGCAGGTTGTTTCCAAAAGGGCTATCAGTTATGGTTTTGTTGGTTGGTGCAGTTAAAGATGAACTTGGGTCAGGCCCCATCAAGCAAACAAATGGTTTTTTTGGTGGGAATGAGATCTATGTGAGGAATGTCTGATGTCAAATAAGTGGTTTCCTACTAAGAAGGAAATCAAAATGTGGATTGATCAGAAGTTGCACACGTTTAGAACTTGGGAGAAGAGAAATCTGCAGTGCACAGAGGATTTCAAGGACGTGGAAGACGAAGAGGAGGAGGGGCTAGCAGAGGTTGTGGAAAAACCATTTGTTACAACTATGGTGAAGAAGGTCATTTCGCATGCGACTGTCAGAACCCAACCCATCCATCCTATCAATATTGCAGATAGTTTGATCATATGATAGAAGATTTCCTAGTGCTTATAGCTAAGATGCAAGAGAAAAAGACACAACAGCCTACGCAGAACATCTAGATGATGAGGGTGGAGCCTTTTGAAGAAGATCACATTATTATTATTGTAATGCACAATGATATGGCCACAAGAGAAGATACAAGAAAGAAGCTAGAGACCGAAGGATGGGTGCGCAAGGCTACTGAGAAGGAAGTCGGGTTTGACCTCAACTAGGTTAGATAAAACTTTATGGAGGCTGAGAAGAATTTTTCTGAAGATTCTATGTTAGGGAGTCAAGGGAAATCAGCTGGAAACAATGAAGTGCAAGACATGGATCCCTCGCTATTAGCCACTTTTTTGAAAATTTGTATGAAGTTGTTGAGGGATAAGAAGGCAGTGGAAGGGCTCTCGGAGCTAATCGACAATTGTACATGAAAAATTTAGATTCCTTCAAAACAACACACGGTGAGGAAACTAGGTAAACATAAGAAGCGAATAGGGCGTGAGATGAGGCTGACCACGCAAATTGGAGAATATGAAATGGATCAAGTCATCCTGGATTTTGGTTCTCATGTGAACGTACTACCTAAATAGACATGGGATAGGATGGGGAGGCCTATGCTATAATGGTATCCTATACATCTATGCATGCCCAATCAGCATAAGATCATTCCTATGGGGCAACTATATGGGGTAACTGTTGGGAACGGGTCCCCTGGGGTAAATGTTGGGGTTAAAAGCCCAACTTTTGGGGCTAAAGGCCCAAGTTTTGCATAAAGAATGCAAAGTCTCTGCATTTTGTGGTCGCAGACCATGAAGATGTAAACAGTCAAAAATGGTTTCATCCGTTAGTTTAGATAGTTTGTATCGGCTTGATGAGATGTACCCTTGCTCTGTGCACCATGGGAATGTATAAAAAGGGAGTATTAGAAGAGTCTAAGGGATGTAGAAAGTAGAGTTCTAAGTAATTTTTTTTGTCTGTGAGAGCTAAGAGAAAAGAGTCTTGGCATAGGAAGACACTTTGCAGCTGAGTGTGCAGATGCCTATGGTAGAAGTCCGCAGTTGAGTGCACGGACCCTTGTCACTATGTGCGCAGGGAAGTTAGAGTCTGTACTAGAAATATGAACCATTAATAAAGAGATTTATTCTGGAGATATCTGTGCATGAGTTATTTTAATTATATTATCAATATTGCAATTATGTTATGTTGAATATTGGGTTTATGATTTAATTCTATATTGATGCGCGAATCTATGTATTCTACCTTATCATATTAATGCAAGTAAGAATATCTGTTTACACAAAGATAATCATAATGCATGTTGAAGTTAACCAATACTTAAGCTAATCGGGGTAGGCACAGAAGTAAGGATAATTACAGAGGTGCGTAGGCATCCAAATTGGCTATTTAGGGTATGTGAAGGACGAACAGAGACTTTCATGGAGGCTTCGAGCACGAATAAGAGAATTACATTGATAAGCCCTAAAGGGCTTATAGGTCTACATGAAGGAAGGGTTAGGGTACAAAAATGACATCACAACCATCTCAGGGTGCAGAAAATTGGTTCCTGCATCCCCATATACTGCTTAGGGTGACAATTCAGTTCACTCTCAGTGGATTGATTCCAAAAGTGCCACTAGTGTAGGGATTTGCTTGGCTGACTTAACGTTGAACTTGGGTCAAGGCCCGTCAAGCCAAAAAATGGTTTCGTTTCCGGGACTAGGATCTGCATAATGAAATGAGTTATGTTGAATCATTGGAATCCAACTAAGAAAGGGATCGAAGACTGGTTGGATATAAATATCCACGAACTCGCGGTAGAAGAAAATAGGAATCTGCGATTGATGAAAGAACAGTGGTTGGACAAATACTTGTACACAGAAATACACGAGATCTTCTTTTTTTCCTTCTTGGTTGAGTTGTATGAGTAGATTGTGAAGTTGGTAGATGGCAAAGGGAGGTGGAGGCTTCACGGTCTGATTGTCTGGACCCCATAGTTAGTGCAGAGATTGGAAGCCTCTGAAGATAAGATCGCCTGTGTTGTCAATCATTAGCTCGATGCTCTTGTGTGAAAAGTGGGTTATGCAGCTACCTTGATGTTTGGGGTGACGGGAAGTGGAAGGACATTATGGAACAAGGGAAGAACAGGCCCTAAATATAGCCCGCTAATTGAACCCCCTCTGAGTGATGATGAGGAAGCAGCACAAGCATCTCTATAGAGTGTTGTTTAGTTGATAGAGCAATGGTTCCCATGAATACCTCATCCACCCACACTGCCTCCATCTTCACGTCCACCGCATATACCTTCGCTTACACCATCACTACCTCCACCACCATTCAATATGGTGAACTCAGTAAAGCTACCTGTGTTCAAGGGCATGGGAAATGAAGATTCATACCAGTTTTGGTTGGTCAAAAAGGCTGTATGGGAAGCACAGAGTATTATTGATCATCAAATGAAGAAAGAAACGTTTGTTAGTGCTTTGCAGGACCACACACTAACGTGGTACATTAAGTACTACACTGATAACCCGATCTCTATGTTGGCAGATATCCAAAGTGTACTGAATAAGGAATTGAGTAGACCTAATTCTGAAGTGCAATAAATTGTGGGATTCAAAGAGATCATGATGAGGCTTGGTGAGATACCCTAGGATTTGGATTAGAGATTGGAGTGTAAGATCCATGAGTCTAACATGAATCTAAATGATGGGCAACACCATGAATGGTTTGTGGCCTGGCTCCTGCCTCATCTAAGGGTTAAACTATCACAACAGAAGATTGGGACCCAGGCATAAGCTCTGGAAATCACGATGACATTACAAGAGACACCAATGCAAGATGTTAATCTGGGGGTCCAAAAGATTCATGCATTGTTGCAGAACCTTTGCCTAGAAATGTAGAGTCTGAAGAAAGATAGAACAACTCGGCCAAGGTGTGCGAAGAAGTTTGGTGCCTAAAGTTCAAAAGCCAGGGGCATGATAAATATCACTGTCTAGTTTTCGAAAATTATGTTGGAGCAGTAGGACCAATGCCTCTGACGCCGAAAGCTATAGTAGGCCAAGTGCAGGGCTCATGCTATGGTGTGCTATATATTAGGTAGCTAGGAAACATGTGACAGACAATTGCCATTCGCTGCAGAAATTCTTATAGACACTGCAACAAATCTTTTGCAACTTTTGTCAATTAATGTGTCATGATGAGCACAATTGCTAGAGTTACAAATTAAATATGGACAGGACACCTGCATATAGGGTGCAGGCAAAAACACGGCCTCCAGACCAAGGTGCTAGAGGAGTGTAAGGTGAGTATCAAGGGCGCCGATGAGGCCGACATGGAGGAGGACCTGGTAGAGGTAAAGGGTAGGTTATTTGTTACAATTATGGAGGACCAGGACACTACACATGAGATTGCCCAAATCTGACATGTCTATCATGTCGTTATTGTACTCAATTTGACCATGCAATGAAGTATTGCCCTATATTGTTGGCTAAGATACACGAGAAGGGGGCACAACCTCAGCAGCTGACTAAGAACCCAAAGATGATGAGGGATGAGCCTTGTGAGGAAGATCCTAAGGTAAATATTGTGTTGCAGAGTGGAGCGATGACTAGTGAGGATAAGGGGAAGTATCCTAAAGAAGGTGAGTGGGTTTTCAAAGCACTAGAAAAGGAGACCGGGTTTTATCTAGAAGATATAAAAGAAATGTTTATGGAAGCAAAGAAAAGCTTTGCTGAGGCCTCTACCTCATGGAGTCAAGAAAAGACGGATGAAGAAATGGACCCATCCATGATTACCACATTCTTGGAGACCTGCATGAAACTGCTACGTGATAGCAAGGTTGTCAAGGGACTATAGGAGCTAATCAATAGGTGCATTGGGAAGGAAAATACTACTGATAGACCGCGTGTAGTCAAAAGGATTAGTAGGCATAAGATGAGAACGAGGCGTGAGATGAGGCTTACTCTGCAGATAAGAGAATATGAGATGGATCAAGTTATTTTAGAACTGGGGTCGGACGTGAACATTTTTCCAAAACAGACATGGGAGAGAATGGGGAGACCTGCACTACAGTGGTCTTTGATTTAGTTAACGATGGAAAATCAGCAAAAAATTGTCCCAATGGGGAGGTTGTAGGGGGTAATAGTTGATATTGAAGGCGCAAGTGAACTAGATGATTTTGAAGTGATAGAGATTATGGATGATAGCAATCCCTAACCCATGCTCCTTGGAATCAATTGGGCCACTGACATGAACGGGGTAATCAATTTGAAGAAGTGGTAGATGATATTTGAGAAGAAATTGCTCCGTGTAGTAGTGCCCATGGACCCTGCAAAAGAACCATGCTATACTGAACCAGTCCGTGATTATGAAATTGATGACGATTTGGACCAGATTTACAAGATAATGACACGAGATCACGATTGGGTGAATCCAACAACAAATAGATGTATTGCATGGGACCGTAAGAGTTCGTACACATCAGATCCAGACGAAGAATTGGAGCACTGGAATAATTGACTGCATGAAGTATCTACACAACATTGTAATATGATGATCAAGTCGTTGCACTATGTATCATTGGAGGTAAGAAATCTACTTTACTATGATGGTTTAACTGATGTTGATCACAACTTGGATGCATTTATGAGAGAAGTGCTAGAGAAACATCACTTTCAGACCATTTAATGGGAGTTGCGGGCTACACCTGCCAGATGGTGGGGCACACACAAGGAAGATATTGATGATTGGTGTGTATACAGAAAAATGATGAGAGTCTAGTTTGGTCACCCCCAAGTGTGGCTAATTGAAAAGTATGATGGGAGAAATGATCCATGCAACCTTTTAGCCAAATGTACTGAAGCATATGGAGCAAAGCCTCAACCAAAGTGGGTACATATGTTTTGTCATACTTTGGATGTTATACCGATGAATTGGTACTTGAATATGGAACTCTACCATGGCATTGAAGAGTGGGATGTTTTGCGCCAAGTATTTTTGATGACATTCAGCTTTGAGGATGGGTTTGAATGTATTGATGAAGCGTTACAAGAGGTTAAGTCAATGGTATTTAGGATGGTTTAGGATCCTCTAGATTTGATTCAACTTGATTGGACTACCCAGCTGAGCCATGCGTTGGAGTGCTACAATGGAATAGTGGAAGAACAGGTTGAAGACCCGAGGAAGATTAATATTCTAGAGACTAAAGGTCACCGCAAAGTTGAGGGACCGAAATTAGAGAACCCACACTTAATCGAGATGCTCAAAACTAGACAGGTGAACATTGGCACGGAGGCAGAGCCGAAGTTTGTAAATATTGGGGACTACTGGGACAATGCGATAGTAGATAAGGTCGCTGAACTACTCCGTGAATATTAGGATCTGTTACCCATGAAGTTTTCAAATCTAAAATGGATAATAGGGGACTTGGGTGTCATAAATATCACCCTAAAACTAGAGGGGAAGCCTACGAAGAAAATACCTTACCGCCTCAATCTGAAGTATAAACAAAAGGTCTACTTAGAGTTGGATAAAATTCTTACTGCAGGTATTATTGAATCAATGGAAAAATATGATTGGGTGAGCCCAATAGTAGTTAAGGAAAAGAAGAAGGATGAAATAAGGACATGTGTAGTTCTCAGGAAGTTGAATGATGCTTGTGTGAATGATCCCTTCCCAACTCCATTCACCGATTAGGTGGTGTATAATGTTGGCGACCAAGAAGCATATTCGTTTACTCATGGGTTCTCAGGGTACCATCAGATCAAGATTGCATCAGAAGATAAAAGTAAGATGACCTTCGCGACCGAGTGGGGATGCTTTTAGTACACTGTAATTATTTTAGGCTGAAGAATTCAGCAATGATATTTTCGTGTGTAATCATCGTGGCGTTTGAGGACTTCATTCATAAATTTCTGGAGGTATACTTTGATGATTGAACACTATTTGGATTGGTAAAGCGCCATGTGGCAAGTCTGCGCTTGATGCAAGATACATGCCGGGGGTACCAAATTGTGCTCAATCTGAAGAAATTTTTGTTTTGTGTCCCATTTGGGATCTTGTTGGGTCATGTGGTATGCAGACAAGGCTTGATGGTAGACCCTGCGAAGATCACAGTCATAATCAATTTGCAGGTGCCAAGGAGTGTGAAATAGTTGTGCGAAATGCTGGGGCGTATGGGATACTATATAAAGTTCATCAAAAGCTATGACCAAATCACCACACCAATGGAGAAAATGTTAAAAAAGGATGCTACATTCTGCTAGAATGAGGAATGTCAAAAGAGCTTGGATGTGATCAAAGAGAAAATGGTCACCGCGTCGATCCTAGTCTTCCCGGATTGGAAGAAGCTATTTCATGTGCATGTGGACGCGTCATGTATCACGCTGGGAGTAGTATTGACACAGGCCAGCAGAGGGGACTTGGATAATCCTATAGCATTCACAAATAGGAATCTGTCCAAGGTGAGAAAAATTATTCCACGATAGAGTGCGAAGGATTAGCTATGATGTACGTGCTCTAGAAGTTCAAGCATTATTTGTTGGGCAGATATTTTAAAATGTATATAGGCCATTCTACATTGAAATAATTGGTCATGAAGATCCTAGTCTTCCCGGATTAGAAGAAGGTATTTCATGTGCATGTGGACGCACCATGTACCACATTATGATCGGTATTGACACAGGCCAGTGGAGGGGACTTGGATCATCCTATAGCATTCACAAGTAGGAATTTGTCCAAGGTGAGAAAAATTATCCCACGACAGAGTGCGAAGGATTAGCTATGATGTACGCGCTCTAGAATTTCAAGCATTTTCTGTTGGGAAAACATTTTAAGATGTATATAGGCCATTCTACATTGAAATAATTGGTCAAGAAGCCTATGTTCAGGGTGAAGATATGGAGGTGGCTATTGTTGTTCTAGGAATATGATTTTGAAGTCACTGTGAAACCAGATTATTGAATGCAGAACCGGATCATCTGTCACGCATTGAAACTAGAGAAGAGCCTAATAATTTGGAGGAAGGACTACCTGACGCACAACTCTTTGCAGTGTGTGTCACAGATAGTCACTTTGAAGATATTATACACTTCCTGATGACAGGAACAGCTCCAGAATGATATTCAAGTCAACATAAGAAGGAACTGGTGGCACGCATGACAAACGTTTTTGTCATTGCAAGGCACTTGTTCAAAATTGGATCAGATGAAATATTACAAGGTTATGTGCTAGATTTTCAATGAAAAGACATCCTCACTGAGGCTCATGGTGGAACCGTGGGAGGTAATTATGCAGGAAAATCAACAACGCAAAAGATTCTACACGCTGGGTTGT